>CM053790.1:431624896-432824896 GCA_028749045.1 Cupressus sempervirens | reverse complement strand
GTCTATCAATTCCTAAACTAAATCTTGACATGGGGTTTTTGGACTTGGTGATGGCGATAGTGGTAGTGGGTTTTAATGGAGGGCAGGTTTTTCAGGTTGCGAGCTGCTACCTCTCTTGCCAAGTGTTGAATGTGGCTCAGATAGTGGGGTTAGGAAATGCTCGCAATAATAAACATTAATTAGTTGTTTTGGCTATCTAGCTAGTTGATGCTCAAGTTTAGACCACCATTATTGGTTTCAATTAAGGCATTATGGATGCTCTGTTTTAGTGGGCTTCTATGCATTTTACATGGGAAGATTGATGGCAATAATGGAGACTTCCGTTTCGAACCAGCATTATAGAGGTTTACACTTTTGTTATTGTCGGTTACTGTTGGTTCTGTTGTTGCATTGTTTGCATTATCATCTTTTATAGGGATTTTATTGTTCTTTGTGGCAAGGTATAGAGGGTTTTGGAAGCTTGGGTTTCAAGTTTGAAGGAGGATTCTCTTGGCAACTTTGTTGTGTTTCATCTCTCACTTTTCAGGCAAGGGGCTTTTCCTTAACTCTTATCTGATTCTTTTGTTTTGTTTCATTTGTATGAAGTTTATCAAATTAGTAGTGGCTATGTGGAAAATATGACTCTCAGTTTTGTGAATATGTCAAATTTGGTGTGTTCATTGTCAAATTCAATACAAATCCAGAATCGGGTATGAAAATTAGAGTGCTCTGTTCTTGTGTTGTAATGAGTTTTTTTTTTTTGTTGAATATAGCTCAGTTATGATCACAAGTATGCACTCTATGAACATGCGACTGTGAATCGTCGGCTTAAATGTGTTAATCGGGGTGTTTAATTGGTCAACAGTTTGATGAGTTTAGATTTGGAATTAGTTTAAGTCTGAAGTCGCAGGTTTGGGTAGATTGGGTTATACAGTTATTTTGTATTTGTAATAGTAGACATTATGTACTATATTCACAAACTGAGATATGGATGTAAGAATAAATAGTCAGACTAATTTTTATAACAAGGTTAGTGATTTGGTTTGTCAACTTAGATTTTATCATGATTTTCAATACGCTGAAAATAACATGGAAATTTTAGTCGACGCTCTATTTTGGCATGATGTTTAGTATTTATAAATCACTGGTTAAAGTTCTATCGATATTTGTAATTTAGAGTTTTGATGACAATTGGAATGGAAAGAGGCATTTTGTCAAACCAGAGCATAGGAATGAGTAAATTTGGTAATAGGGACACTGTGTGTGTCACAGATTTAACATAGTAGGGTGATGATTTTGTATTAGGATATTATAGATGTTTGGTATCAACAAATTTTTAAAATAAAAAATGGAAACGAATATTCATTTATTTCAATTCTGACTTTATAATCATAAGGTTTTCTATAATTATATATATATATATATATGTTGGTATACGTAAGTATATATATATATATATATATATATATATACACCATGTATATATATATATATATATCAATATATGTATATTTCTTTATGAATAGATTGTTAGAATTTAATTTTATAATAATAATAATCAAGAGGTTGCTGTGATGGCTAGTTATGGAAATGGAAATTGTTTAATTTTTTTATATTCTGACGTTAATTAGTAATAGCATTCGTGGATAGTTTTATTTTAGTATTTTAAAATTTGAAATGTATATTTTGTGAATCTTGAGATAGTCAATTATTTACTATTCAAATTAGAGTATAGTTGATTTGTGTTTTCAAAAGCTTAGTTGCTTGTGAAGTTTAAAGAGGACAAGGCTATTTGGTTACATAAATTGTGAAGTGTATGAAAGGTTACAAATATGGTTTCATTTGATATTTCTATTTGCTGATGCAATTATTATATTGAAGCAAATGAGATAAGTGTATTAGTTGGAATTGGAAAATTTAATCTATGATTTCTTCCAATTAGTATAACTTGAATTATGTGTATGTTAGATTATGCAAGTGTGATCCTTTAGATTGGGTGGCTGTCATAAAGTGAGTAACTTGTGGTGATAGAATTATGATGCCGGATGCCCTCCGACACTAGTCTAGATCCTTATGGGAAAGTTTATGATAGTCATTTAATCAATTGGTAACATTTAAAATTTTATGGGTCGGGAATCATATAATAAGATAAGAACATTATGGTTTCACCTGACATAGTGAGTTCTATGAATGGCTGAACGTAGATTCTTATGTTGACACCCATGGACTACTGGATCATTACCTTGTCATATTCTATGCGAGTTTATTTTTGCATATCTGCATGTAAGAAATTATGTACTTGCATTACAATTTTAATGTGAAAAGAAAATTGTATTTTCAGTATATCTATTATTTGGATTTAATGATGATAGTTTTATTATAAAATCTAACGTACACGTTCACTAGAAGTTTTATTGACTTAATTGTGTTCTAAGCCCTATTTTGTGTATTGTGGTTGTGCTAATTTGTTTTCAGGTTCGAGATATGTTTGATTATGGACCTAGAAGAATACTGGCTGCTTATATTTAAAATCAGTGAATAATTTGAATGTATTTTATTGTTGCTGTTATACTTTTAATAAGAGTATCGATATGTCGTATACTCTGATGTAATAACTTTGGATATATACATTGCTGATTATGAGTACTTTACTCTATCTGTTTTGTAAAGGATAATTTGTAATAGGATTATTTAAAAAAAAAAATGCTTCGGGATTTAATCTCTTTTGTATGATTGATTTTAGTTGTATGGTTATGTGTTGGTTAGGGTATTACAAGGAGAATCCTCTTCTTCATTTTTACATTTACTGACATTTATTGTTGCACAAGTTTCATGATGGGTGGATTCTTTTTCATACTATCAAAAAATTTCTTTGCCACTCAAATCTAAAATAACATTATGTTTTTATCTCACTTTGATATATTTTTCCTTGTCTTCATCTTCTTCTTGTAATATATGAAAAATAAGCTTCAAATCAAGGTTATTTGGTGAGATTCCCACCCTAAAATTTTTCTTGATAAATTCCTCACATGGAGGCATGATGTTTGATGTTATTTCACAAATTTCACAATAAATGCTTTTCCTCATGAAAAATTTTGTTGAATACTGCCTTAAAATCTCTCCAAAATAATAAAATGTAGGAGACATGTTAGGATCCCCTTCTGTGATGTAGCTTTGGTCTTCATACATGTCCTCTTTTTTGTAATACACATTATCTTCCTCACTTGCATCATGAAATTCATATAAGAACCATTGTTAAAATTCTTTCCAAGATGAAATATTTTTTGTAGGTAATGATTCATATGCTTGTCTCACATTGTCTTTTAGTGTCTTGAAAAATAGCTTTATCACATGATATTCTACTCAAATCTCATAATCTTCTATGAATTTATAAAACACATCCAAATGTTGAAGTGTTGATTCATATCATTGTCCATAAAATTTAGGTACAAGTTGTGAAATCTTTAGGAACAACTTGTCATATTTACAATCAAATCTTATAAGACCCAATGGATTGATGCCGCTTAGAATTAAAAAGTTTTCCCTAAAATGATTGATACATTTGTAGTAAAACTATCTACCATTTATTTCTAAGTCTTCTCCCTCAACAAATTTACCAAATCAAATTTTAGTGAATAGAGTTGCCACCTCTTTCAAGGAATGTATTAATTTGTTGATCTTTTGGGTTCTCACTTCCAACGTATTATGCTTCCAAAATAATTGATCGAACTACTTTACGATTATAATTCAAAAAATTTGAAATTATGAGTAACTTCACAATATATAATGTGAGAAAATCTTCCCTATAGAGTCACCAATTTGTTGGTTCCCAAAACCATAGATTGGAAATCCAAGAGCTTTCCTAATTCTCCAATAGGATTACTCAATCAATTTTGGACAATGAACAAGAGTAACCTTTGTTTCCCTATACTTAATTAGGCTTCACAAAACTTAGGTGGGTGAACCTATAGCAAATTCAAACTTGATGAATTTTTTTAAGTTAGAAAAGTATTAGAAATTGATTAAAGTTAAGTTATATGAATGCTTTTATGTTTTACCTATGAAAAAAGTATGATTTAAATGAACATAATGGTGTTTATGAGTTATAGATATGATGGAATATTGAATTTCAAGACCTTAGACACTAACCCACGTTCACAAAAACTGCAGACCAGTTCCTTATCTGGCCTTGGCCAAATAGAGTTAAACTTTCTCCAGACCCTTATATACAACCCTAAGAGATGATTCTTATATAATCTAGTACTTTATAAACTGAAGCTTTAATTGGAAACACAAACCTTAGTGTAATGAAATATAATTTATTTGGAAAACTAATGAGACAAAATTAACATAGAAAACATTTCATATGCAAATTCTAATAATCAATGAGTTGCATTTAAAGTAAATTTTTTTTGATTAGAAACAATTGATTTTAAAATCAAATATCATAGGGGATAAATGTAGACAAAATAGTTTGAACTTTAATTTTCAAGATTAATAAAAGAAAATAGGGGTCTTAAATTAAATTTGAAAATGAATATAAGTGGTTTGTGCTTCAGGTACAATATTTAATAAATCAAAAATGCAATTTTTTTACTTCATCTCTTTACTGTCTCTCTTTCACTGTAATGTATTTTTATCACTTTTATTTTGTGGCACCTTCTTGTCCTTTTTTTTTTCCAAACAATGAATTGTACCTTTCTATTATATCTTTCATTTTCTCAAATAATGAAGGGAAGCAACCTTTCAATAAAACTATCTCTTGGATAATTATCAATTATTACACACACTTCATCTCTTTGATGAGGAATCTTTTAAACAAACTATCCACTATTTGGTCATGTTTCTTAATCACATCTTTCAATAAAAATGATGCACGTATGACTAGTAAATTTTATCATTAATATTTTCTTGCTCCATACATACACTTTGATTCTTACTCAATTATTAAGAGATCACTGCATAATATAAATTGCCATTTTTATGTATCAATGCTCTATCTCTATATGAATGGATTCCTTTGGCTAATGCCATTTACACACCACCATTATAGATATACTCCATACATTCAAAAATTATCCTTTTTTTTTTTCATATATTCAATCGGGCCTTATCATTTGTATACAATACAATTTCCATATACTATTCTTAGGCACTAAGATTGTCAATAGCACTTGTCTCTAGCATACATGGCTATCATGAAAATTCACATCTCTTTTAAAATGGGCACCATCAAAACCAAATATATGCATGTGCTATGGTGTCAAACTTTTATTGATGTTCTCCTCTCGAGTATGTATGATAAACATACAATAATTATAGATTATATATTTGCATGTCATTGTGGTATAAGATTATGATATATTATTTTCCTCTAAATTTTTACTATCTAAGGGTATAATTTTAAATTAGACACACTCAAATTTAATGAAGGTTCAAAACCTATTTAATGTAAGATCATCAATCTCCTTGCGTGTTTCATCCATTCTTCCTTTTTATGTCCTTTCTTCTAGGTGGAATTGGGGTAAAACCTAATAGATCCCCTTTAAAGCTCCTATTTTCATATCATTAAGCTCAAGAAAGGATCTATTTCTCCTAGCTACTTCCTTTCACTTATCTATCTAGTTGGAATCTACTCGTTACATCAAAATAAGATTCCATCAAAATTTGGGCTTGATTTTAGGATTTCAAGAATTGTTTTGGAGTCCCAACATAGTACCAAGGGTTTGTGCATCTGATCATTAGGGGTGCAGTGTAACCTTGACCAATTAGAAGCACAATTGATGGGCCAATAAGGGGTGTAATGTGCCCTTGATGAGGCATAATCATGGGACTTGTCTTTGGGTCCCATGTTCTAGAATGTTCAAGGTATTAATTCATTTGTAGGTTGGCTTGCACGAGTTAATCAATTTTGAGCTCTATATAAACCCTTTTATTTTCTTTATTTCCATGTCTCATTCTCAAGTTTTCAAGCTTCCATAAACTCAAGTTCTCAATCTCTCTTGCATTCAAGCCTTCAAGTCTTCAAGCATTCATTCAAGATTTTCTCCATTTAAGATCAAGGATTCAAGTATTCAAATAATTAAAGGAGTTTATCTTCAAGAAATTCTTTAACCCATTCAAGAACCTTTTTTGCATCTTGTACATCCATTCATCTTCATCTTTTTAGTCCAAATCAATTTTTAAAGTAAGCACACTGCACTCAATTCAAGAGATATGAGTTTTGTAAGGTGAATTCATAAATTTTCTTTACATTCATGCTATTTAAATTATTTAAATTCAAGGTTAATTCCTAGACTAGGTTTGGACCAAGGTGAACCCCCCCTTAACAAAAAAACCCCCTTTTCTTATTGTTGGTTTGCAAATGTCAAATTGACAAATGGGTTGCAAATCTAAGTACCCTTTTTGGTTTTCCTCATAACTATGAAATTAGAATCAACATTGTACATTGTCATTAGGGGTGCACTAGACCTTGATGATCCCATTTCACCCCTTAAGATCTAGTTAATCCCTAACAGTTTGTCAAAAGATTTTTGAGTTTCATCCATTACACAGTTTCAAACCCAAATTTGAATATTTGCATTCATTTTTAGAACAAAAAACACAAAAAAAACTTTAAAGCTATGTTCTTTACCTTTCTTTATCCTTTAAACATATCTACTTCTATCTAGCTCTACCATCTAGGGTTTTAAGGGACTTGATACCTTTCCCTTATTTTTCCTAGATCTAGTTTTTACTACTACTCCTTGCTTATTTGGTTAGCACTAATCTTTCTAGACCTAGTTCTCTAGAATTGGGATTGAAAGAGCTTTCCTCCTTGAATTACCTCATTCTATTTTGTATATGTATGTGTGGTTATGTGATGAAATGATGTGTTTATCCTTGACTCACATTTCTACAACTGCATTTATTGGTGAACCCAAATTACAACATTTCCACATCTAATTTGGTGTTAGATTTCTTATCAAAGTTAGATCTTGGTATTCTCTTGTCTTATCTTATGATCTATCTTCACATGCTTTATAGTTTTATTTAAATTACAATGGATTTGAGTTCATATCACAAGGATAGATCTCTTTGTGTTTTCTTTCCCTGTTTGCTATTTGAGCCTTACTACTTTTAGTCCCACTTATAGCATTCTTGCTAGGAGAAATCTTAGAATCAAGGTTCTTTTTAATCCAAATTCTCCTTCTCCTCTTCTTCAAGACCTTAGTGACCCTATGGTTTCTCATTATCCTAATCCTTCAATGGATCCCACTCATCTCATCATGAGGATTAGGTTTCAAGGGTTTGTTCTAAATAAGTAGATAAACTTTATATTGGGATTGATAAAATGCGTGATTGAATTTTACAAAAAAACCACAATACTAAAATTACTACTACTTTTAACACTCTTGAGAAAGTGATCTATAATGATAAATACAATGCTAATAATTTTTATGGTCTTACTCACCTTGTCCATACTCATGTTAAGCCTTTGAATCAAGTTACTTTTTAATCAAGGATGACTCCATCTATTTATACTCTTGATCTCATTCTGCCTATATCTATACCAATCTCTAGTATTTCTACTTATGTTTCTCCTATTATAGATACTTCTATTTAGGTGTCTAATCTAAGTAGTCTTCCTATTCCTTCTTTTCTTGTGAGTGTTCTACCTTTCTCATTTCCAACTTCACAACCTTCAAATAATAATGTTCCTTTCACATATCTTAATCCTCCTATTGTGGTTCCTAGTGTTCCACCCGTAGTTCCTTCTATTCTAGCTAATTTGTACACTTTCTTCTAATGATTCCTCTATTGTTAGTCTGGCTTAGGCTATGTCTTCTTTACAACAACAACTTGCTTCTTTCACTCAATCTAAGTTTGATATTCCTACATGTGATATTGGTAGTCCTTTATCTTTTAAAATTAACTATAACACTATTCTTCAACAAGCTAATATGCCTCACCTTGAAACATATAATAGTAAAGATTATTCTTTGACACATCTTAAGAAGTTCCAAGTTCTATGTAGTGGCTTTTCTCATGACCATAGGATTTTAGCTTAGTTGTTTTCTTGCACTTTCTGTGACAAAGATTTTCAATTGTATTTCTCTTTGCTACCTTATTCTATTGATTCATTTCATAAAATTTCTAATGCCTTTATATAATAATTTTAGAATTATACCGGTCCTTCTATTTATTTGATTGAATGGATGCATTTCTTGGTGGACTTGAGGGTACAAGTGTGGATTCTTCTTGGTGTTCTTATGTAGTTGTGGTTCTAGAATAGTTGGGATTGGATTTGTAAGTTAGATCTTGTAGAACTATTATTTTAATTGCTATTTTATTTGGTCTTAACCCAGAAGGCCTTATAACCAGGCATATTGCATGTAAATGGTTATAGCTATGAATAAAGAATTGTGATTTGGTATCAGATCTTGCATTTTTGTTGTGTTTTCGCTATGTGGTTATTTGCTGGGAGATAGGAATTCTCCATTGGGGATTCTCCTACCTTGCACTGCATTAGTTGGTATTAGGGAAAAGGTGTTCCTGAGTGTGTAGAAAGATCACCAAAGTTGAGATAGTTTGGACCAAGACTTGGATGAAGGCTAGAAGTAAAGGTTGGTCTTTTGGATGTGTGGATCTATTGCTTTGGGTTTGCACAAATTTTGTAAGATGTCTCCAAGAAGATTGGACCCTAGGGAAATTGATGATCTTAGTGATACTATGGATGAAAGGATCTTAGAGAAAATTAGAGCAGAATTTAGATATGAGATTGCATTAATGAAGAGTGACATGATTGCTGAAAGTGTGAGTGCTTTAGGTGGTATACCTAGGTATGTGGGTACTGAAGTTGGCTACAAGGAATTTGCTGAAAACTTTGAAGCTATTGGATCTAGTGGTGAGGACAAAACTAATCATGCAGAGAGACCTATTGGAACTAGGGTTGGTTAGTTTTCTAGACCTAGATCTCAGTTGAAGCTAAAGCATAAGATGTAGGTTTCTAATTTCTTAGGTACTTTGACTCCTAAAGACCTAATTGATTGAATTGGTGAATTGGAAGACTACTTTGAGCTTGAGGATATTGAGGATCTGCTCAAAGTTAGTTTGGCACAAACTAAGTTGATAGGACATGTTGCTCTTTGGTGGAAAGAACTACAAAGAGACAAAGAGGAGAAAGGTGAGATGAAGATCACTAGATGGAGGTTGTTGGTGACTAATTTGAAGGCTAAGTTCATTCCTACTAATTATGAACTTGAGTTGTTTAAGAAGTTACAGAATCTAAAGCAAAAAGATATGACTATAAAGGATTATATCGAGGAGTTCAACAAGTTCACTATTTAGTCTGGGCATAGAGAATTGTCAAAGGAGAAGATAGCTTAGTACATTAATGGTTTGAGATTCAATTTTTAGGATGAGGTTGGTATGCTAAATATTTCTTCACTTGAGGACACTTATGAATATGCTCTAAAGGAAAAAGATAAGTTGAAGAGGAAAATTCAAGGTAATGCTAGAGGGATGAAGGAGGATAACTCAACAAAAGCTAAACTAAGTGCTGAAGGTGAACCAAAACCTATTGATCAGAAAAGAAGGATAGGTGGAGGTGAGGTTAGTGGTAATTGTTTTAGATGTGGTGAGGAAGGGCATAGATCTTTTGAATGTCCTCATGGTAGGAAAGTTGTTATTGTGAATGAGGTTGGAGTCCAAGACAATCAACCTAAGAAAGGAGAGAGTTTACTGACTTGAGAAGTACTGGTTGGTCAGAGGACACTAGATTCTTGTAAAAGTACTAGTTTTTTCAGGACTTGTTATAAGTTTGGTGGTAAAGTCTACAAGGTGATTATGGATGGTGGTAGTATTGGTAAACTTATTGCTAAGGAGATGGTTTAGAAACTTGGTTTGAAGTTAGTGAGACATCCTTATCCTTATAGGATTGGCTGGTTGCAAGGTGAGCATTCTTTGGAACTGAGGGAGCAATGCCTAGTTGATTTCTAGATTAGGCTGTATAAGGATCAAGTATTGTGTGATATTGTGGACATGGAAAGTTGTTATGTGTTTCTTGGTAGACCTTGGTAGTATGATTGTAGGGTTGTGTATGATTGTTTTTAGAATGTGTTTACTATTGTGAAAGGTAGCATGAAGTATTCCATAATTCCTTTGCATAATGAAGACTCGATAGGAGGAACTTAAGTATTGGTAGTTTAGTTGAGTTGAATGAGTCTGAAAAGGTTGGAGATCAACATGGAAAGAAGACCTGTAACACATTTAGATGGATATGAAGAAGTAGAAGAAGAACAAGGGAAAGAGTGTGTTGAGATAATAGGTGTTGCACACATTGCATAATATTAATATATTATTTTATTTTATTTTATTATGTAATGTTGCACCTAGATAGATGTACAACATGGAAAGATTCGATGGGATATACTTGATGAGTTGTATTGTAACATTGTGATAATATTTATGTAATTATTTAATAGTGAGGAAAATAATTAAATTTTCAATATTAAATGTGGGGTCAATGGGTTAGGTAGCACATGGTTTTAGCACATGATTTATGTAATACCACTTAGTGGTTTTGTGGGACTTGCTACTATATAAGTAGCCACAAGGGTAGTTGTTGTGTGAGAATATAGAAGGGAAAACTTAGATTGTGAGATCTCAATGATTCTAGAGAATCATTTCTTTCAACCTCGGTTGTTTGATGCAAGAGCATCCTAGGTTGCCTTGTTATCCTACTCATTTTTGTTCATTTTGTATGTTGATGCCAAGTTACTATAGCTCTAATGGATGCCAAGTTATTATAGCTCTAGTGAATGTTGAGTTACTGTAGCTCTAATAGATGTTGAGTTACTATAGCTCTAATGGATGCTAAGCTATTGTAGCTCTAATAGATTCTGAGTTATTGTAGCTCTAGTGGATGCCAAGTTAGTGTAGCTCTAATGGATGCCAAGTTATTGTAGCTCTAATGTACATTGAGTTACTATAGCTCTAATGGATGCCAAGTTACTATAGCAATCTAGTGTTGACTGAGTGTTCCTTCATGTGCTAAGTTATCCAATGTATGCCAAGTGACTCTTCATCTGCCAAGTTACCCAGTGTATGCTGAGTGAACCTTCATGTGCTGAGTTTTCCTTTTTATGCTGAGTGTTAGCATTTGGATGTGATTTCTATGAGCTAACTTGCGAGATTTATTTTGATCATGACATTTATAAGATCTTTTAATAGGATGTGTCCAAACCATTGTTGGGTCGACCTTCCTCTTATGTAATGTTCTAGAATGATCTGTAAGTTGTCTTGGCAAGTATATATAGAGTGTTTAGGCTTAGAGTTAGGCAAGTTTTTGGGAAGGGGATTGCAGAGTAGAACTGGAAAGTGCAAATTTGTTTTTGGATCTTTGAATGTGAATGTATTTGTATTTGGCCCTAACCTAGAAGGCCTTATAGTTGGGCATGTATGAAGATATTTTGATGAACCAATAAAAATATTTCACTCTTCTTCCTCCTTAGGTTGATGTTCTTTGTGTTTTCTTCTATTGTGTTAACTCTTGCAAGGTGGTTTGGATAGTTGGGTGAGCCTTTGGCCCTAGTTATTCACCCCTTTACTTGCATCATTCTTTGCTCCTTTATCTAGATATATTCCTAAAAAATTACATGGAAAAGTTCCTTTCTTACACCCTAATTCATTACATATATAATCTTCCCTTTCTAGTGGAGTGTTGAGGAAGAAGATTTCTAATTTTTCAGCATTGAATTTTTGGCTTGAGGCTATAATGTAGGTATTTATAATTTTTCAAAATATTTCTATCTCTTTTTTAGAGCTTATCCTTGGAGGATTGCGTCATCTACAAATGGTTGGTGAGAAGTGTTTGAGATGTTCTCTATGACCATTATTCCTATAGTATTTTTATTAGTTTGATTTGTTTTGATAGTTCTCCTAAAAAGGTTTTCACCATAATAATGAAAAGGAAGGGTGAGATAGGGTCTCCTTGTCTAATTCCCCTAGATATACTAGAGAAGCCTTTCAATGATTTGATTAGTAGAGATATTTTTGGAGTTGAGATACATGGATAGATGATGTTGACCCATTGATGTGAAAATTTGAATACTTCTAGAGTTTTGCATAGGAATCTACAGTCCACCTTATCTTATGCTTTTAGTATATCTAATTTCATCAACATACTTGCCTCCTTATTCTTTGATGTTGAATCAATAGTTTCTTGGAAAATTGATATACCATCTAAAATGGATATATCTAGCATGAACCCTATTTACTCTTCCTAGATAATTTTTGGAAGATAAAAATTTAGATGGTTTGCTAAAGATTTAGATAAAATCTTGTAAATAGTACTGTAGAGAGCTATTGGTCTGAAGTCTCTTGGTTCCTTAGCTTTACTTTTTAGGTATTAAGGTTAGGAATTCATGATTGATTTTTGTTAATAGCGATCCTTTATTTCTTGTGGTTTCAATTTCTTTCCATATATCTTCCCCTATGATTTCCCAACATTTTTGGAAAAACAATGCCTGGAATCCATTCGATCTTGGTGATTTATCATGATTAATATTATAATGAGTTGTTTTAATTTTGGTTAGTGAGAAAGGTTTGTTGAGAGACTTATTATCTTCTTCTGAGATAATTTTTGGGATTTCCTTCAATATCTCCTCTTGAGCTACTTGATTTGAGGATTCAAATTTATCTAGTATATCTTTAAATTAATCTACAAATACCTTTGAGATTTTGGTTGGGTTATCTTCCACATTTTCCTCTATATTTTAAACATTTGTAATTGTGTTTATTGATCTATTATGTATTGTGCTATAGTGAAAAGAGTTTGTATTCCGATATCCTTCTGTCAACCATTTCTCCATTGATTTTTGTTTCCAAAAAATTTCCTCCTTTACTAAAATATACTCCTATTTTGATAGAAGTTCTTTTTCTTGTAAATATTTCTCATTATTCATTCCATGTTTAATCACTTCTTGATTTAGCTTATTCAGTTCTTCTTCTATGTTAAGTTTTTTCTTTAAATATGTTGTTAAATTGCTATCCATTTCATTTTAGGATTTTTTCTTTAACCATTTTTAATTTGGCAATGAAGAAAAAGATTTTTTACCCTTGGACTTGTTCTTCTTGCGACCAATTTTTAATTTTTTCCATCAAATTATTATCCAAGAACCACATTTTTCACATTTAAAATGGTTTCTCATAGGTTTAGTAGGTTCAATTATGTCTAATTTTATTGAAAACTGTTCTGAGCCTACAAGTGGCAAAATATCTACTTTTATCTCCATATCTATATTGCTTAGATCTCCTATAAAGAAGAATCTATCCAATCTCTCTTCTATGTAGCTAAAGTCTTTCCTTTTGTTATTCCATGTGAATATTCCATTGTTTGGTTAGAATATCTATTAATGTGTTTTTTCTACCCATTCTTTGAAGTCCATTGTTCCTCGTGAGATTTCCTATAGACCCCCATATTTTTCTCCTTTTTTAGTGTTACATTAAAATCTCCTCCAATGATAATATTTTCATTTTGATGACTCTCTATGAAGGAACTAATCTCATTCCATACTATAGCTTTTTCTATTGTTTGGGTAGGACCATATACATTTATCAATATGATTTGGAGGTTGTTTCTAAGACTTGAGACTTTACACCCCATCCAATTAGTATTAATAGATATTATATTTAAATCTATCTTTCGAGGATTTTAGATTATTCTCAATCCTCTTGAAGCCCCATTTGACTCTCTTAGTATTATTTTCCATTGACCTAGCTTCATTCCTAACTTGTTCCTTTCTTCTATATTTAGTTTGGTTTCTTGTATTAATATGACTTCTTATTCAAATACTTTGAGGTTATGCTTTAGTAAGAATTTTTTTCTAGGGGCATTTAGGTCCCTAGCATTCTAGGTTTTTATTCTCACTGGTCCTTGGGATGGATCTTCTCCTTCCCTTCTTGTAAGATCTCACTTATCTTTGTTTGCTCTTTTACTTGTCTTGCAACCTCTCTTAGTTCTTTTAGTGATTTCCTTCCTCTTTTTAGTTTTTGTTTTCCATAGTTCGGTGTTTTGAATCCTTCCTAATTGATGGATATGCCTAGATTATGTAAATATATCTTCTCTTTGATTTAAACTAATGCATTTGTCTCCTCAGCCTTACATTCTTCCTCTATTAGTAATTCTTTGATCATCTAATTTTCTAATGATATTTCTTCTTTCTCTAGATTTTTACCTTCTTCATAGTTGCCTAAGTTCTCATCTTATTTATTTCTTTGGATTGTCTCCTCCACAATTCCAAACTCTTCCCATATTTGGTTGCTCCCTTGTTGATTACCTTGATCTTCTCTCTTCATACATATTAGACTATCTTTCAAATTTGATTCTTTAATTAGAGTTTCATATATCCACTAGTATTAGAAGTTCCTTTATGGAATATTTTTCCTTCCTTTTTCCTTCTTCCTTATCAAAATCAAATAGATCCTTTCCATTAGTTGGTGTCTACTAGAATTTGTAGCTCTTTTTCTTTGATTTTTTTCCTGATGGTCACATTGCTCCAATGTTATGAATTTGTTGTAGGAATGGTTATGAGTTGTGTTTGATTGTCTATGTATTCTATTTCCAAATTTGTTTGGCTCTTTCCCTCTATCTTATGTGTTTATGATTCCAAATTGTCATTGTTGTCTACTTCTAGATCTTGGTTAGTCTTTGGTATCCCCTATTCCTTAGTAATTATTTCTTCTACCACTTTTACTTCTTCTCTTACTTCTTCTGAGACATTTTCTATTTCTAGGTTCTTGATATTTTCTTCCTCTTTGTGTTCTATATGATTTTAGTTTGCTATTGTTATTTGATCCTCTAGATTGTTTTGTAGGAGTAGGACATTGTGAGTTAGCTTATTCAAATTTTTCATATTGAATTCCATCTCTTCTAGAATTTCCTTTTCTTCTCTGCATTCTTCACATTTTTAAAAAATTCTAATAGTTTATATTGGTTTTCCATAATTTTCATCAATTCACTTTCTAGTTCCTCTATTTTCCTTGAGTTTACCCTTTGAGCTTCTTGATCTACTAGTTTAGTCCCCTTTATCTAAATTTTTGGGTTTTTTTTATTAATTCAACTTTGTTTCCTCTGTTTGTAGCCTGTCTTTTTCTCCCAATTGTTGATGTTTCTTAGAGTTTCTCTTAGATTATTCTTGGTATTTTCCATTTTTAATTTTTCTTTGATTATTCAACTTATTTCATCTTCATAATGATTGAAGGTTAATTTCTAGATTGATCTATTAGTTTTCATTTTTTTAAGGTTTAAATGATGTTTGGCCCAACTTAGTTTCAACTAAGAATTTGATTGTACTTGAGGTTTTAAAAATTTGCTTCAATTCCTATTAGTTTTCCTAGAGATTACCATATCCTTTTTAGAATCTAAAAATCATTTAAATTAGGAGGAAAAATTTTGCAATCTATAAATTTAGCTACTAGAAGTTTTTGATTGCTATTATCATTAAATATTTTTACCCATGCTATAAATTTAACTGAATATCCTTTATAAAAATAGTTAGATGTTCCTACCAATTCATTCCTGATTCTTAAATTTTGACATTGAATATACAAATAGAGCTTATCATAATTGATGATGGTACTTACCTGGGCACCTTAAATATTTGCTAAATACCTTACCAATTTTTCTTTTTGATTTTTTGGCCCATTCCAAAGTGCATATACACCTAGAGTGTAGAATTCCTACCATTTTTTCTTACTCAATTCATTGCTAATGATAATAGTATCTCTATTATCATCAAGGTTAATTTCTTTGGGATGGAAGATTAGGGTGTCTACATGCTTGCATAGGTTTAACTTCCTTTTCCTATGTTGTGCAATATAGACATGGGGTTTGGTGGAGCTAGAAGGTAATTTATTTATCCTTTTAGTTAGATCTACACTCTGGGGGGATTAGGTTTTAGATTGCCTAATGGGACACTATTTATAGCTGAAATCTTTATAGGTTATGGAACATTATAAGAGATTGGAAATGGACTACTGATATTTCCTAGTGGAGGATTTTTTACCTAGTTCACTCCACTTTTGGTATACTTGGTTTGACTGAAAAAAACATTTTGGTTCTTAAGGTGCTCTGATTATTTTCCTCTGATTGTGCTTAACATTGAAATCCTTTGGGCAGATCTTGGTCTCTTGGATTTTATATTTTTAACCTGCTTCCAATTGCCTTCATTTTGATCTTCAATGTTCTTCTAGTTAATGGTGATTGTTGTATTTCAAATTTTGTGTAGCCAAACTAGGGTTTCAAAACTATTTAATTTTTCTTTTGGTTTGATGAATTGCCTTCCTTTGTGTTCTAGAGATAGTACTTCAAAATTGATTTTAGTGTTGAATAAGCTGGATATCTCTATTTTCTATATTTGTGGTTTCAATACCATCTTAGAATAATTAGGATGATTGATATTGTTCACCTAGGGATGGTGTTTAACTTTTATTTATTTATTTTTTCCTTTTTTGAAAATACTACTTTTTTCACTTGATTTGTCATTTTTTACAATGCTAGAAACCATAATTTTATTCTTATTAGACACATCCTAATTAATTATCAAACTCAAAAGTTAAATTTAGCCCACTTTTATCATTACAATTTACCTCCAAATTATTGAATGATGGTTTGGGTCTAGTAGCCCTATTATTTAAAACCATTGGATGATCCTAAATCAATGAGCTAAATATTATTCTAGGCCAAACTTTTAAAAAGATAATAAGTTTTAAACGGTCCCCAAATAAAGACACACAATCCTAATCAAATCTATTTCGGACCAAAGTGAGAAAGGATGTAATGCCCTACCAAAGAACCCAAAATAAATGAACCTAAAGTTCCACTAATTTTGTCAAACATTTTTTAAAAAAAGATAATAACTTAACAACAAAAGAGATAATATAGTGAAGGCAATAACTCACATACATACAAACATCAAAATATATTACATCTCTTCAGGGTCCCAGGACATTGAATCACATTTAAGTTTTATTAATACTAAATCCAATACATAAAAAATCCACATCAAAGAATAACTACAAGTACAAAACCATTTAAATAATATACAATTACATAGGATGCCACTTGGCATAAATAGAATGCTTAATCATCCACTACACAAGTAATAGGGCCTAAAAATCTCAAAGAATATACATCATCAAATAAATACATCATCCCATAAAATCTTTGATAACTCAAATACAATAGAATAGAGAATAACCATCCATTAGAAAACACAAGATCAGAAAGAAAGGTACAACTGCACAACACATCTAATAATGGCATCCAACAGTTGGATCTCAATGGTATAAGAAAAATGTACTACTGCCCAACCTCATAGAACTTGTATGGCCTACTTCCATCATGCTAAGGAGATAAACTAAAGTCCCATATGGATATCAAATTACTAGTCATAACCAACATCTAGGTCAAATAAACACCTAATAAAAAACTATCTCAAAGGGTACTAAGACACAAGTGTCATCTAATCCTACAGGCAACAAAGACACATAGGAAATCTACTATGCAATTGGCCAAGTGTCATCACATGAGCCAACTCTAAGGTTATCATAGAAACCTCTCTAGACTTTAGGCCCCTAGTGTCTCTATGTGGCACTAGTATCCTTTCATATAGACAAGACATACTAATGAAGCAAGGTCGCAACTAAGCATCCTCTTTACTCCCATCCTATCCTGTATTAGTACTCAATGCATGGGCAAGGAAAAACACCGACTCTTATTAGTTCATTTTAACCCATTTAATGAAATGTTATCACTTGTTAAGACAACTTACATTGGGTTACTCAGCAACCACTTAGGGCTCTAGCCTCTATTGCAAACCACTTCCCAATGTATACAGATTGCCTACCCTAAGCTAATAAAAGTATAACTCATAGAATCATAGTTTTTATCTCAACCCTTTGCAAGCAACTAGAATCATCCTATAGATAAAACATAGTAATCACCTTAGTCCTTTACAAGTGACTGTAAAGCAACTAAAAATAAATCATAACATCCACCTCAGTCCTATGCAAGCAACTGGAAAGCACCACTAGATAAATCACAATAATAGCCTCATTCTTAAACAAGAAACTGGAAAGAACTAGAAGATAACTAATTGAAATTCCAAAGGTTACATTAGGAATAGTCACACCATTCACCTCAGTTCTCTCCAAGTAACTGGAAAGAATTAACAAACAATAGATCAAATCTGATCATAGAAAACACATGACACATCTTCATGGTCAGGTATAAAAGATCATATACAAAACATCATCATGACATCACCAAAACAATAACTCCTAACCTCTGGTAGACATTCAATGCTAATCAACACTCTAAGTCAACCCCAAACCCAACACAAAAGAATTCATACAACTACTAGTGTAGTTTCATAGATTTCGTTTGGTTTTGAAAACATACAATTTTGATTTAACAATAGGGTTCAAGTTTACATACTTCATTTTAAATATGACCCTAAAATTTCATCATGTTCATTTAAATAAATCAACATCAGGTTTAAAATAAATATAGTTCAATTATACTTGATTGATTTAACACTAAAATCCCCATTTCAAAAAACTTGTAATTTACTAACTTAAATATAATTTAAAATAGATATTAACAAAATTAAACAATTATGAAGGAGATTGGCATTCTAAAACAACAAATGTAGTTAATTGGAAAGGTTGATAGGGTTGAGGGAGAGGTTGGCTCTACCAAAGGCTTGTTAGGAAACCCCAATACCATTTTGAAGGAGATTGGCATTCTGAAATAACAAATGTAGTTAATTAGAAAGGAAATTGAGCAAGTCAACAAAGTGGCTAGAGGGGAGCACAGTTTGGGTCAACATATTGACTGGCTTCTTGAGGTAATTGGAAATGCTGAAGAGGTTGAAAACCTTATAAGCAAGATTCCACAAATTGAAGGTAATAATAGGGTGTTGGAAAAGGCTAATAGTGATAATCAGAAGAAGGTGACTAGACTGGAGACCAAGCTAGATAATATTGAAAAGATGATCAAGCAAATGGTAGATAATAATAGTAATTCCTTAAGGACCATCACAAATAATGTGAGTAGTCTCTTGAAAAAGCTTGAGCAAGAAAATGGGTAGGATTCTCTTTCAGTGGTTGACATCTAGGGTCCTAGCAAATGAACTTAGGCTCATTCTAAGAAGAATGAGGATATGAACAAGATGGAAGAGATGAAGGCCACAATAGAGAATATGCACATTCTGGTAGACCAAGCTGCTGACTTGATAAAGACTATATAGTTGTTCGGGTGTTGGTCTTTTGTTATCTTTTTGCTATTCTTTTCAGCTCTGTTTCTAGTTGGCCTCCTATTTCTATGTTTCTCTTTGCTCTGTTAGGAGGTCTATTTTATGTTGATCTTTGCTTTAAACTTTGTTGCTTTCTTTAGGCTTTTCTTTCATGAATCTTATTATTATGTAAAAGGTTTGGGGTCCTTTAAAACTTATTTTTACTTAATCAAAACCAAATTAAACAATTAATATTAACTATTAAAATAATAATTATTAACTATTAATAAATATTTTTAATTTATTAATAATAATCATCATTATAATAATAAAATAATATTAATGAATTGATATTACCATAACTTTTAATTTTTAATAAATTTAAGTTTAATTAATTTAAATCAAAAAATTAAATAAATTAAATAATTTTTTTTAAAAAAAAGAAAACTTGTGTTTAAGGATATTGACCATCCATACACTATTGCAATAGTGTTGCTATAGCAATAGTAGCAGCAACACACTGCCTTATGATAGTACTTGCTACTATCGTAGCAGCTACAACCTCCAAAGATGTTGTGGGTGGGTGGGGGTTTGGTGGCCCTATCCACCATTCAATATATATTTTTAATTTTTGTTTTTGTTTTTTTCTGATAAAAATAATTAACAAAATCTTGCCAATCCTATTTTTTAACATGATAGTATATTTACCTCAGTAGGAGAAATATGAATAATTCAATCAAATATGTATATAAAATTCTTGATTTCTTTCCCAAACCCTACTTGTATCAAAATATAATTCTCTAAAACTTTACAAAATGAGGGTTTGTAATTTTAATATATTTATAGAGGCTTTCAAAAAATGAAGAACAATCAAATTCATACACAAGGGTTCCAATTCCTCTATTCATTTACAGATGCTTTTGAAAACAAAGAACAATAAAAATAGAAACAAGAGTTTCAACCCAATTGAATTTTGAAAACAATTTTATTTATATATGAAGAAGACATATATTTCAATGAAAGAACTACTACACAAAACCCACAAGATCCTGCTTAGATTTGATGCTAAACAATCAAATGAACATAACTCACAAGAACTTTCATTTTCTTTCAAAACCCTCTTTTTAGAAACTGGCTCCTCCAAACCTATGTGTGGAGAAATGAGCTTTGATTTCCTAATAAAGAGCTTTCCCCAAATTAGGGCTTCGATTTTGCATTCATGCAAAAAAATTTCCTTTATTATTTTTATTATTTTAATTTCATACACAAACTTTTTGCAATTTAATTAAAATAATCTTTATTAAATTAATTTCCTTTCTCTTTCATATTAATTTACGAGACATTTTTAATAAAGTATTTATTAATTTAATTAATAATATTATTTAGATTTTGTTATAAAAATGAATCTCCTAAATATATTATTATTAAATTAAATAAATATTATTAAGCCAAAATTAGAAATTTAATTAAATCTTTTAAATTTAATTCTTTTATTTAATTAATTTCTTAATTAATCAAATATTAAATTTTCTTTATAAATTTCTCATTAAATTAAATCATCAATTATCTTTTAATTTGATTTAGTTATAATTGAAAAATCACAACAGATGCACAAGACTAAATACGAAAATCCATAAAAAGGTACATAATACTAAATCAAACTCTAGGGTCAAAATCATGAATTCATGTCACTTGACGAATTCGAATGGGTAAACAACTCAAATACTTGTCCTACTTTCTAGGACTATTGGCTTAGGATTTAGGATTTGGACTCAAGAATTATCTCCCCTCTTTTACCATTGATATACTATGATAGGGCATACTCATCCTAGCAATTTAGGGAAGGCGATGCCTGGTACTTGCAATCTACATAAAATTTGAGCATATACATACACATATAATCTAAACTATATAAGCAATGATGGGGATTGGTGCATTGTGTAGATCTCGACTAGCAAGTGACTATGACTCCCTCCCTCAACCACATTAGGAATGCTAAAAATAAAGTAAAACACACAAGTACACCATACAGATGCAAGTATGGGGTAAGTATCCATAGAAATCACATATAAATCACACATCTAACTAGCATCATGAGATAACTGAAAATTATAGTATGAACATACATATATCATCATAGAAATAATCTTGAACACGTGAAATAACTAACTCATCACATATAAATCAACTGAGTATGAAATAAAATTTAATCAAATCCAATAGCTAAGTGTTGATAATCATAAAACATAATCCTAAAATAGGCCAAAAGGAATACAACAATCTAACATGAAAAGTAAACTAGGGGTAGGCATTACAAAGGACAGTGTGTTTCATGGGAAGTCTCTGAAATAGAGATGCATGCCAAATTTATGTACTTAACCTATAATCTAGCTTAAATTCTTGCCAAATATTGGCAAATATGACCTACAATTAAGACAAGACTTGGAAATTGCAAGCGAAAATATTTAATTTACGTTTTAAAAAAATTAGATTTCATTGCTGAATTTATCACTAAAATACAAATACTTTTATATCATTATTGGTTATTGGACTAAGCATGTGACCCAATTTTTATAAAATGTAGGTGACATGGTCACCCCAAAGGTGCAAGAAATTGAGCCAAATTTGAGGTCCCCAATGAGCGAGATTAGCCAATTGGTGAATATTAGTCATCAAAGTTATCCTTGTTCTTAAATTTGAATAATTATTTACTCAAATGGAAGGTAAAATTTGACAAGAATGAAGTTAGCAATGAGTGTTTTCTTTCATTTTTGAGATAGATATTTTCTAATATTTTGATCATATTGGTCAGTGCCATAAAGATGACATGTTTGGCATTACTTAAATTTGAATAATATTTGTATTCACATGGAAAGAAATAAGAGATCTACTCTATGACATGGTATTATAAGCCTTAATAGTCTAAACAATATAACATAATAAAAAATCATGTCATTTAGAGTAATCAAAATATAAAATTATGTTCTAAAAAACTATATAGCTTTTATCGTTGAAGTCTAGTGAGAAGTTTAATTTTTTGGAACTGGTATGAGAACTCATCTTATTTTGGTGTGTTATAGGTTGGTCAAAGATGTGGAAAGTTAATATTAATTTTTTAGACATTTTAGTGCAAGGTCAATTAATAGATTATTTAGAAAATGATGTTTAAGGTTTCAATGAATAATTTCAAATCTGCTATACATTCAATTATTAAAAAAATCTTCATTTTAGATTTAAATATTTCTAATTTTTTTAAGGTTTAGATTTTTATATTATAAGACATTTGTATGTTGAACATGGGTGTTTCTAGTTAAATTAATATTTTTAAACTAGTAGAAAGAATCTTTTCATTTCTTTTATGATTATGTATTTTAATGCACATATGTAACTTTTTATTATTTTCAAAAATATAGATAATTTTTTTAAATTAATGAACAACATTTCATTTTTTAACTATTTTTTCAAATCATAGAACAATATGATACCTTATTAGATTTTTTTGGTACAATTTATTCTACTAATTATAGATTACATTTCAAAATCAAATGAACATGCTTCAATAAATGTTGCACCTAATGATCCATTATATAAAAATATGAAATGAAGATACCTTCTCATAACTCTTAGACACCTTTTTTGTGAATTTCTCTTTCTCTGACTTTTTTCTCCTACATGTCTCATACTATGTACCATAGCTCTTACAACTCAAAATCTAATTATTTTTTATTTAGTTTAAAATAGTTTTTAACGAACCCTTAAACCCTTACCATCTTTTACAAGATAGATATTCTATACTTAAACTTAACAATCAAAATAACCACTGAATAAGAAAGTAGCAATCCAAACTACCTCAAAATAGACAAATATTCAACTAAGAATACAAATAGATAATACAAATACCAAGCATGCAATGCCCCGATGTAGAGTAACAAAACCACAAAACCAAAATAGAACAACTGAGAGCTAAACTAATTGAAATTAGATAAAATTTCTTACTGTAGTAGAAGTTTCCTTCTAAAGTTCATTAAGCATGTAAAAGACCTCATCCAACTTTCCCTTCTCTTTATCATCTTCATTTTTTATCTTCTTCATATTAGATCTAATCCATTTGCTATAGCTAACATTAGTTCAAGCTAAGGTGTCAACCTAGTTGAACACATTGACAATTTTTTGGTTTTTAATCATAGAATTGATGTGATGTCACCCTAGTGACATGATTTGAAACTCATTTTGAGACACTAGATTTAATTGATATATTTTATGATTGTGGTAGGAGGCTAGATGATTCTTTGCATTATGAGTTTTGAGTTACATGTTGTATGATATATTTTATATACTTTCATTTGGTATTATGGATTAGTGATGCCTATGGGTGAGATTGGAATGAAATTAATTTGTGTTAGGAGACATTCTCACATAATTGCATCAAACATCAAAAGGGAAAAAATAAGTGATATAATAGGAGAAAAATTAAGAGGTGGATTTTTATTGAGTCTAAATGAAGTGGACAGAAAGTGAAACATGTGAGGAAAAAACTAAAAACTAGGAGGTACCAGTAGATTAATGATGATCAGGAAGAAACTAATACTAAGTCCTCCTTGAAGATTGGTAGATTCAAAACACTAGGGAAGGATAGATTCCCAAGAGAGGGTGAAATGGTACCTTCCAATTCCAACTCATGGGGATTAATAGCCACCACTCACTGGGTATGCTTTCTACACCAAACACCATTCCACAAGCACATATTTTAAGAATCTCTAGAAGTTTAGCTCGAATGTGAAACCATGGGGTCATCAGTGATGTTGTTTTTGAAAGAAGATGAGGCTTCCAAGTCCCTCTTCTCAAAAAAATCCTCATCAAATAGCACATGATCTTCAATCACCATAGATAACATTCCATACATGGGAGGGCTATGTAAAGAAAAGACATGAGGAGAAGAGGAGGCATCATAAATGGATATTGTAATGCCCCGCCAAGGGATCCAAAGAATTAACCTAGAATTCTCACTAAGTTTGGTAGCATTTTTTTTTTCCATGAAATTAAATACCACGTAAAACTTATGCACAATAACATAAGCAATAGTAATGTCCATCTGAAAGTAAACATAACATACATAACAGATTACATTCTTAAAGATCCCTTAACATTGAATTACATCTAGAAACATAAATCCATCTAGTACAATATCCACATGAAATAATAATGATAAGTCCAATGTTTATACATTACATTTCAAATACTCAATCATCCACTGTACATGTCACAGGGTATGACAAGCTCAAAAGAATAAACATACATAGAATAAGGTACATCATCCTATTCTAATTCCAAGATACATCAAAGTAAAGATAATCCCATGGTATACATGATACATCATCATAGAAGACATATACATCCATCATAAAGATCAACATAATAAACTAAGTGCACAGTTCCTCCCAACCGTTAATAGCATCATTAGACCATCGTGGATCCTAGCCATCCCTCCGTGCGTAACATTCCAAATCATTGAAGAGATCATCGGTACTAAGATAATAGGAATTTTACTCCTAATATATACAACATCATATGTAGAAAATAATCTAACATGCAAATATAAGCATAAGATAACATCATCTAACATATGCTAATCATCAATGAAAAGGATACATATCCACCATCATGAAGGACGCAACAGCCACGATGTGTCAATAAATCTCAAAATGATAAGAGTGGAAAATACACTACCACCCGACCGCGTGGTACCTAAGTGGTCCACTACCATCGTGCTGAGGAGATAACCTCAAGTCCCAAACAGGCTATCCATAACACATACACAAATCTCCATAAGTCTAGGAATCCTAAAAGTATACTAACTCAAAGGTTCCAAGCACAAAATCCGACATCTAATCCCAGAGGCACACAATGACATGTAGGAACCTACTATGCAAGCGGGTAAGTGTCATCACAATTATCATGTACAAGTTACCCTGGCAATTAGCTAAACTCCACGGGTCCATACTGATTTCATGCAGCCACTATTATCCTCTCATACTGACGAGGCATACTACAGAATGCAAGGTCGCAACCATACGTCTCACTACTCCCATCCTAGCCTGTACAAGCACTCAAGGCATGGGCGAGAACAAAACTCTTATCTTTTTAGGTTCATTCAGTTAGTATTAGGTGTGAATGTTATCACTTATTAATCCAACTTACAATGAGTTACCCTGGTAGCCTCTTAGGGCCCCGACCCCCATTGCAAGCCACTTCCCATCACTACATGCAAATATCCTACTCTAATGCTCATGGAATCATAAATCTCAAAATCACAAAAGATAATCCATAATAAAATAATCAAATATGCATAAAAGCATCAAATCTCCATGAGCAAACATCCATAGAAAATCATGATCACAACAGCTCTCTATTGGCAACTGAGGTGTCACTGATAATCAAAGTATCCAATGGTTCTCAATAACCAAAATATATCTCAATCAAACTGATCGAAGACTCCAAAAATGGTTGAGTCAAACATGTCACATCATGACATCATCAAGAATAAATCTACGTCACAGTCCCATCATGGTGACTAGAAAATAACCAAGGTTAACTGATCGATGACCAAAAATAATGGTTAAGTCAAGTGTCTCATACATAAGAATCTCAACTATAACAATCAATAATTACAAACAATAAATAGAGCATTCCATCACATAACCATGGTTGGGTTTATAAAGATCGAGATTAAAACATCATCATGACATCACAATCACATAACTCCCAAGCCTCTAGTAGACGTCCTATAATTGGTCAACACTAGTCAACCCAAAACCCAAAACAATAACATAACGAATACACAATGTAAACACATGTTTTGGTTTTGCTTTATTTACAATTTGAATTTAAATGCAAAAGTCTCGATTTACATTTCCAAGTTTAGAGAAAGAATTTGAAGGAACATTTATACATGAATACAAATCCATTCTTTAATTATAATTTTAATCCAAACGTTCCCCACCAAATCAATATTTAAAATACTTAATAGAACAATTAATTTTTAATCATGAGCCTTTGATATAAATCAATTATCAATTTACAATTATAAAACATATAATTGTATTTACATATTATATACATACTTATATATATATATATATATATATATATATATATATACATATAAATACATATATGAATATATAAATTATTTTATCATTTAACAAAATCGAATTAATCAAATTCAATTAATGCCAAAATTGAATATGGCAAACATTTTTTTAAAACAACAGACATTATATAATATGACTACCAGTATGCAGGACCCTGCGATCGCAGGGCCTGCGACGTCAGTGGTACTGCATACCACTGCCATCGCAGTACCTGCGATGGGGTACACTGCAACTGCAATGGGGGGTGCGGGTCTCGTCCCCCCCCGACTCAATGTTTATAAATTGTTTATATTATTTTTAAAAATCACTAACGTAATTTCCATTTGCGATTTGGTTTAAAACATTTGTTAAAACATTTTCGCCCACGGGTATGTTATCCAATTTTTTAACAAATATATATTATATATACATATATATGTAAATATATATAAAGGTATATATATATATATGTATGTATATATATATAAATATATGCAGAATTAATAATATCGCAATATATGAGCATACATACATATATATATATATATATATATATATAGTTATATATATATATATGTAAGTATAAGCAAATTGACAATATAACAATACAACTTCAATTTTTTTAGAATTCCTCCATAAACTTTTGATCTACCAAAATTTTGAATAATTAATCTAATGGGTTTGACTATGAATCTCAACCCTAGCCCCGTGTTCTTTTTAGATCCATGCATATAAAAATTCTCAAATAAATTAATCTTCCCATATTGAGAATGCGCAATAAATTATGAAATTCTTCAGAAGACATATGGAAGACACGAAGAAGACAGGAAATGCATGATGCGGAAATAGCATAAGTAAAATCACAAGAATCTACTCGAATTCTGATGCTAATTCGCTCTTCCACAGAAACCCACAGAGCAAGCTCCACCCTTCTTCAGAGTTCTCGAGTCCTCTAATGCTCCAATTTGCACTCCAACCGCTATGTCTAAGCCTCTATGAATGCTTGAATATAAAGAGCTTTTAGGAAACATCTAGAGTGCTTCTAGAAATAGCTGGAAGGTGTCACCAACTAAGCATGGGTCTTTTCCAACCTTCAAGATGAGCCATAGGGTTGTAGACACCATGTGCTTAATTGATGCACTAACCCCTATGTTGTTGACACATGAGAAATAGAAAAGTGCGTTAACTCCCATGCAAGCTTATAACTCCAATTCACTTTTTATATAATTTCTATTTAAATATTTATAACTTCTATTTTAATCTTTATAACTTTCATTTTAATTTTTATAACTTTTACTATTATTATTTATTTATTACTTATTATTATTATTTTATTATTATTATTAATTTTAATTTCTAATTTTCTTTTATTTAATTCTTTTCCTTCAATTAATTCTCATTTAATTAATTATAATCAAAATATCAAATAACATGATATTTTATATTAATTTTCTCAAATAATTAATTTATTAATTAAATCTATTTATTAAGACTTAATTAATAGAAAATTCACCATAGACCTCCAAAATAAAATATGAAAACCCATCATAGAGAAAATCACTCAAAATCTGTCTAAAGGGTTAAAAATCATGAATCATGTCATTCGACACATTCGATGGGTAAAATATCCAAATACTTTTCGTACCTTACTAGGACAATTGGCTTAAAGGTTTGGGATTTGGACTTGAAAATTTATCTCCCTTCTCTTATCATTGAGATAGTATAATAGGGTAGGCTCATCTTGGCAATTCAGGGAAGTCGATACTCGGTACCTACAACCTGCAGAAAAACCATGCATGTACATACAATATAGATAATGCTAAGCTAAAAAGACAATGGTAGGAAGTGGTGCATCATGTAGATCCCGACTAAGAAGGTGACTACGACTCCCTTCCTTAACCACATTAGAAACGCCATACAATAAGAAAACACACACACCATACACATGCAAGTATGGGGTAAGTATCCATAATAAAACACATGAGATAATAACCATCAACTAATCATCAACCATAGCTGAAAACAATATAATGATCATCATGTATGCATGAAATGTAAAGTCTAAATGATCTCATCACATAACCATCGAATCCATAACATAATGTCTGATAGTGTCAAAACAATACCACTCATCCATCAACATAAAACTAGTCCATCATAGTTTGATAATAAAAACAACAATGTCCAAAAAAGATGTGAACAAGGGTAGGCACTACTGATATTATGGTTACAAAGGTTAATGTGATCAAGGACACATACAATACTAAGCACAAAATTTCCATCAACATGTTCCCACTCACGAGTGTCCCTCCAAATTCTAAAATCAACATCCAATAGAACTTATGAGAAACTAAGTCTGTCTGTAGAACAAGAAGAAAAGTAGAGTCATCAACCATAAAAAAAAAAAATTGTCATTGATGATAAGAGTGATTCTTTGCATATTAATGATATGCAAGTTGTTCTAGACCAAGTATAGAAAGTCTTTCTATAGAAAATTTTCAAGGATTGTCACTTTATAGAGAATTGTCTTGGTTTGTGAGAGTTCATAAGGCTGAAATTAAAAGAAGTTATAGACATTTGAAATTTTTTTGTGGAACAAAGAAAAATTGATTAATAATAATTATAGAAAGAAACAACAAATACTTGAGTATGACGGGGTCACTTTCAATTCTCTAATAAAATACTATCAAATAATTTACTTCTCAAAAAACCTAGTTAAATTAATTAATAATTTTAGTTTGAAAATCAGTCATTTAGCTATACTATTTATAAATAATAAGGTAAACCTTTGCACTTATATTATAATAAGTTTTCTAGAAATGAAGTGTTAGAAGGTTATCATACAAGATAACTTTTAATACCCATAAAACTAAAATTTAGTACAAATTTGACACAAAAGCTATGTTTCCAAATTATTAATAATACATGTAATGCCCCACCTAGAGATGCTTGGAAACAAGGATAAATATAAGCCAACATAATTTTTTTTTTTACAAGTATGAATGCACATGACATACAACATATGAGGATCACAATGATCACAATAGAAGACTAACCAAACATCTTGACACCAACAGATCTCTAAATGCCACTACTAACCAAAACGATTGAGAACAAAAGATGCATAATTGAATTTAAATGGCAACATTCTGAATTCAAAATACAACAACACAGGATTGAAGAACACCTAAGAGGGTACCCTAAACACTTCCCAAAAATATTGTGTCTTACCAAAAAGTGCCTACTATCTGCCCAGATAGGTTTTCACAAATACCAGGTGATACTTTAAATCAATGATACTTTTTAGTATTGTGCGACATTTCTAAAGAAGCAGTGCAACAATTTTAGGTATACGCCAATACTTCTCTCAAGGGTGTGCGATACATTTCAAGTATCATATGACACTTCTTCAAAGGAGGTGTGATACTAGAAAGTATAACATGAAATTCCTATAAGAGGTGCATGACATAATCAGGGACCACACGATAGAATCCTAATGGGCATGCGACATAAAATTGTATCGCTCCATGCTGACACATGGTCACCCAAGAAAAGTAAGAAAAACACTTAAGGACAACCAAAAGGTTAAAACTAAGTTTAGAACCTCCACACCGGGGAGTACTGGATCCACAATTTGAGGCATGAAGACTCAAACACACCACTGCAAGACAAAAAATATATCTAACCATCTAAACAAGTAGTAAAGGGAATGTATAGAAGGAAACATCGCAATGTACTAAAGCAATATTGCAATAATAGAAATAACATTGCAATGTATAGTAAAACCAAACTAGGTATGTAGTTCCTCCAAACCATAATAGCATCATAAGACCATCATGTACCCTAGCCATCCCTACATAACATCCCAAGCTATCAATTAGATTGTTAGTATTGTCATATAGGGATGTCATTGCTAAAACATGCTACACATAAGCATAAGGAAATCTAACATGCTAGAAGTAAAGCATAAGATAATCCTACAAGTATGAGTAACATCAACTATCATTTTCTAATAATCAAAATAAGGAAATGCAACAATAACTAACATCATCTAACATGATATACAAGCATTCCAATGAAAGCATAAAGTACAAGAAAATATACTCTGGAACCCAAAGTACCAAGTGACAACATCTAGAAATGATTACACTAGGATAAGAAACTATCTCTATACACCATTCCCTAGCAGTGGTATAGGTAGCTATGCCTCCCAACTATGTGGCATTCGTAAGTCCACACCCACTGTGTTGATGGAGATAATGACCCAACCACAAACACACACAAGAAAATATCTGTGGCTAACACAAATGCCATACAGTATGATGACTAAAACCTAAACATATACAATGCATAACTATGGGCCCTAGTTATACACTCAATGGGCTATTAAGTAGGGGCTGACATCATGGGGAGTTGCTTGGCATTGACAAGCCAAAGCTTAGATTTGTGTGGACTCAGATTCCCAATGGAAGGTTCTCATACTAAAGCATTGTTTTATTATCTTAAATTTTATTACCACTTAGTATTTATTTAGTTTATCACTTACTTAAAACTTCCTCTTCCAAACCTATGGTTTCATAACCCCAGGCTATGAGATAGAAGCATCCTCCATATGCTACCCTACCTTACCCATGCTCACCCAATGATGAGTGCCCATAGGCATGCAAATTACCAACCTGACCCCAATGATCTTATTTCTGGAAGTACCATAGAATATTAGGACTCACAAGTCACTCAATAAATGTATGTGTACATAATCATGTGTGGCACACCACCATCATGAAGATCATAGCACAAGGACTGGTTGAGAAAAAAATGCAAAAAGTCACTCAATCGAAAACATAATTAGGAGGAAAGATGTGGCACACATCCTAATGCAACATAAAAGTGGAATAGTGGTCAAACTAACATCCAAATGGATCATCGAGGTCCACGACCCACATTGTACCAAGAAAACTTGAGGAAATAGTGTGACACACAAAATGAGGTAAAAACCCACAAAATTGGAAAAATTCAAAATTAAAACCCATTTGGTCTATGGGTACAGAACCCCTAAAAATCCAATAATATTTGGGTTTAGATACCATATGCAAAAATGACCAGCATAATAGTGCAAAACCCCAAACCCCCATCCCAAAAATAGGGAAAATATTCATACCCAACCAACTAGACAGAACGAGCAACAAAAATAGAGGAGAACACTAGTTCTCAATGTCTACAAAAATAGATACCAAAAATAGAACTTGAAATAGAATTGAAACAATAAAATGAGAAGGCCATACCTAATAACAAAAGGGATAGAAACTAGAACCCGCACAATGAAATAAAACACTCATTGAACTGGATCCAACAAGAGTGGCCTCGCAAAGATCCCACTCTCATAGCTCCTAGAACGAATAGAAATCCAATCTTTCAGGAAGAGTATTTTAGAAAAGCTCTCAAATTTCTATTTTCAAAAGGTAATAAGTGAATAATAAAATCCCTTTTTCAATACTTATTCACTTTTTGAGTGAATAGTCAATTAAGGAAAATAGCTAGTTAGACTAGCTAGACTCCAAATCAACCCAAACGAAAATAGGTTATTCCTCATAACAGGAATTCACCTAAGGAAAAGCTACCAAAAATTAAATTCAAGAAGATTTAAAGCCCAAAAACCCAAAATCATAGAAATCACTAAACAACTTTCGCGACAATACCAACCTTTAAATACATAGACACACTCACTGGTCTAATCACATAATGCAGGTGAGTTCAAATTTACTAATCACCAAAAGGTTTTAATTCAAATAATAAAATAAGGACACATCAACCATACATAGATGACATTGGTAAAATATAAATAGTTGAACCACTAACTCCATGTGCCATTACCTAGGCTATAATTCTTGCATACTAAAACACACGATCAAGTGCAATTGCATATAATATCATAGGGTAAGTGCACCAAGTTGTGGTGCCAAAAGTGGGATATAAGTGGACACCTTTTTTCTAAAATCAGCAATTTCTAAACTTCAACAAGAATTTGAAGATAGTTACATTCAAAATTTTAAGATATGAAAAAAAAAGAAGTAGTAGTCCTTTGAATCTAATTTCTAAACTGCTAATTTTTTTCAAAATGGTTTAGTTTTAGGTCCTCAAAAAAGGGGGCCACAAAAAGTGGTACTATTTATTTCAAAAAAACATAACATAGTACAAAGTGTGGCCCCCCTCAAATTTGAACTTTTTTTTGAAATTCTTTAATCGCTTTGGTCAAAAGTTACCTAACACTATGTAGTTTATCCTAGATTTTTTAGGTAATTTTATAATGTGTATTTTTTTAATAATTTTTTTAATTAGACACATCCCAAAAACATGAAATATCTATGTGCTCCCGTAGAAATTACTAAAAACTAATCTAAAATCAAAATTTCCTTTTTTCAAAGTGTGTAGAATGTAGTCTAGTTTCTAAAAACTAAGTTGTTGCAAAATTTGATGAACAAGCTAAAATCTATAGCCCAATTAGTACATGTTGGTTTTTGATAAAAATGAGCATACATTCAAAAGAAATTATAGATGAAAGGCTCGAAATAGTTCAAATAAAAAATAAATTATATGGTTATATAGCTAACACAGAGACCTACAATGTCATGTAATTTGATTTTATTAATGCTTAGCCATGAGGAAACTTAAAGGAAAGCACACAAGAAAAATCAATCATTTTTTGTATGTTTGTAGCAAAACATGTCTTCGACTAGTTTATAGACTCCAAACCTTTGGGTTGGATCCCCAAGGTAAAACCAAACCCTAGGCTTGGTAGAATAGAAAGCTTTGAATAGTGTGTGTTTCCTATAGCATGCACATGGTATTTAAAGCTTTTTAAATTTAAGCCTTAATAGCACGTGTGCACTTTAGTGCACATGCACTATTGAGACCTAAATAGTGCATAAAGAGGGAAGGAGAGAGGTAGAGTGAGAGCGAGAGAGAGAGAAGAGAGGGGGGGGGGATGGGTGCATGCGCGTGCGCGCGCGCGCGTGTGTGTGTGTGTGTGTGTGAGAGAGAGAGAGTAGGGGTGGCAGAGAGAGAGTAGGGGATGGGAGAGAGGAAGTGAAAGAGAGAGTAGGGGTGCCAGAGAGAGTATGGGATGGGAGAGAGAGATTGAGAGTAGGGGATGAGAGAGAGAGGAAGAGAGAGAGAGAGAGAGAGAGTAGGGGTGGCAGAGAGAGTACAAGATGGGAGAGAGAGATTGAGAGTAGGGGATGGCAGAGAGAGAATAGGTAGTGGAAGAGGGAGTGAGAGAGGGAGAGAGAGAGGAGGATGGGAGTGTTTGTGTGTGAGAGAGAGTAGGGCATGGGATGGAGTGTGAGAGTGTGTAAGAGAGAGTAAGGGTGGAAGAGAGAGAAAGTAGGGGATGGGAGAGGGGAGAGAGAGACTAGGGGATGGGAGAGAGAGGAAGTGTGAGATAGAGAGTAGGGGATGAGAGAGAGCGAGAGTAGGTAGTGGGAGATGGAGTGGGAGAGGGAGAGCGAGAGAGAGAGGAGGATGGGATTTTTTGTGAGAGAGAGAGAGAGAGAGAGAGAGTAGGGAATGGGAGAGGGGAGAGAGAGTAGCCTGAGAGAGAGTAGCCTAAGAGAGAGAGACTAGGTAGTGGGAGAGGGAGCGGGAGAGGGAGAGAGAGGGGGGGGATGAGTGTGTGTGTAAGAGAGAGTAGGGCATGAGAGAGAATGTGAGAGAGAATAGGGGTGGTAGAGAGAGTAGGGGATGAGAGAGAGTAGAGAGTGAGAGAGAGTGAGAGAGAGACAATAGGTGGTGGGAGAGGGAGTATGAGAGGGAGAGAGGGGGGATGGCAGTGTGTGCTAGAGATCTAGAGAGTAGGGGTGGGAGGGGGAGAGGGAGAGAGGGAGAGAGAGAGAAAGAGAGAGAGAGAGAGAGGGGGGGGGATGGGAGTGTGTGTCTATAAAAGAGAGAGTAGGGGATGGGAGAGGGGAGAGAGAGTAGGGGATGGAAGAGAGAGTGAGAGAGAGAGTAGGTGGTGGGAGAGGGAGAGACAGGGGGGATGGAAGTGTGTGTAAGAGAGAGTAGGGGTGGTAGAGAGAGAGTAAGGTATGGGAGAGAGAGAGAGAGAGAGAGAGAGTAGGGGATGGGAGAGAGTGTGAGAGTGAGAGAGAGTAGGGGGTGGGAGAGAGAGAGAGTAGGGGATGGAAGATAGAGAGTGAGAGTAGGGTATGGGAGAGAGATAGAGAGTAGGCAATGGGAGAGGGAGTGGGAGAGGGAGAGAAAGAGAGAGAGGTGGATGAGAGTGTATGAGTGAGAGAGAGGGTAGGGGATGGGAGAGGGGAGAGAGAGTAAGGGATGGGAGAGGATAGAGAAGGGGGATGGGAGTGTGTGTGTACGAAAGAGAGAGAGTAGGCAGTGGGAGAGGGAGTGGAAGAGGGAGAGAGAGGGGGGATGGGAATGTGTATGAGAGAGAGGGTAGGGGATAGGAGAGAGTGTGAGAATGTGTGAGAGAGTAGGGGGCGGTAGAGAGAGAGAGAGAGAGAGAGAGAGAGAGAGAGAGAGTAGGTGGTGGGAGAGGGAGAGCAAGTGAGAGAGAGTAGGGGATAGGAGAGGAGAGAGAGAGAGGGGGATGGGTGTGTGTGTGTGTGTGAAAGATAGAGATTAGGAGATCAAAGAGGGGAGAGAGAGTAGGTAGTGGGAGAGGGAGAGGGAGAGGGAGAGGGAGAGAGAGGGGGGATGGGAGTGTGTGTAAGAGAGAGAGTAGGGGATGTGAGAGAGAGTAGGGGTGGCAGAGAGAGTATAGGGGATGGCAGAGAGAGTGAGAGTAGGGGTTGGGAGAGAGAGAGAGTAGAAAGGGAAAGAGTGAGAGAGAGATAGTATGAAGTAGGAGAGGGAGTGGGACAGGGAGAGATAGGGTGGATGGGAGTGTGTGTGTGAGAGATCTAGAGAGTAGGGGATGGGAGAGGAGAGACAGGGGATGGGAGTGTGTGGGTGTGTGAAAGAGAGAGAGAGTAGGGGATGGGAGAGCGAGTAGGTGATGGGAGAAGGAGTGGGAGAGGGAGAGAGAGAGAGTAGGGATGGGAGAGAGTGTGAGAGTATGAGAGAGTAGGGGATGGGAGAGAGAGTGAGAGTAGGGGATGAGAGAGGGGAGAGATAGAGTGGCCTGAGAGAGAGAGTAGGGAATGGGAGAGAGAGAGTAGGTTGTGGGAGAGGAAGTGGGATAGGGAGAGAGAGAGGGGGGATGGGAGAGAGTGTGAGAATGTGAGAGAGTAGGGGTGGTAGAGAGAGTAGAGAGGGAGAGTGAGAGAGAGAGTGTGTGAGAGACAGAGAGAGTGAGAGAAAGAGAGAGAGTAGGTAGTGGGAGAGGGAGAGTGAGTGAGAGAGAGTAGGGGATGGGAGAGGAGAGAGAGAGGGGGGATGGGTGTGTGTGTATGTGTGAAAGAGAGAGAATAGGGGATGAGAGAAGGGAGAGAGAGTAGGTGGTGGGAGAGGGAGTGGGAGAGGGAGAGAGAGAGGGAGGATGAGATTGTGTGTGAGAGAGAGAGCAGGGGATGGGAGAGAGTGTGAGAGTTTCAGAGTGTGAGAGACAATAGGGGATGGGAGAGAGAGGGTGAGAGTAGGAGATGGGAGAGAGAGAGAGTAGAGAGGAAGAAAGTGAGAGAGAGATAGTAGGTAGTGGAGAGGGAGTGGGAGAGGGAGAGAGAGGGGGGATGGAAGTGTGTGTGAGAGATCTAGAGAGTAGGGGATAGGAGAGGAGAGAGAGAGAGGGGGGATGAGAGTGTGTGGATATGTGAAAGAAAGAGAGTAGGGGATGGGAGAGAGAGAGAGTAGTGCAAGAGAGAGAGAGTAGGGGATGGGAGAGAGAGAGAGTAGGTGATGGGAGAGGGAGTGGGAGAGGGAGAGAGGGGGATGGGAATCTATGTAAGAGAGAGTATAGGGATGGGAGAGAGTGTGAGGGTGTGAGAGAGAGTAGGGGTGGCAAAGAGAGAGTATAGGGATGGGAAAGAGTGTGAGGGTGTGAGAGAGAGTAGGGGATTGGAGAGAGAGAGTAGAGAGAGAGAGAGTGAGAGAGAGAAAGATAGTAGGCAGTGAGAGAGGGAGAGAGAGAGAGGGGGATAGGAGTGTGTGAGAGATCTAGAGAGTAGGGGATGGGAAAGAGTTTGAGAGTATGAGAGAGAGTAGGGGGTGGCAAAGAGAGAACAGAATGGGAGAGAGAGTGAGAGTAGGGGATGGGAGAGAGAGAGTAGGTGGTGGGCGAGGGAGTGGGAGAGAGAGAGAGCAAGAGAGAGAGGAGGATGAGTGTGTGTGAGTGAGAGAGAAAGTAAGGGATGGGAGAGGGTGGAGAGAAAGAGAGTAGGGTATGGGAGAGAGAGTAGGCAGTGGGAGAGGGAGTAGGAGAAGGAGAGCGAGAGAAAGTAGGGGATGGAAGAGAAGAGAGAGAGTGAGAGAGAGTAGGGGATGGGAGAGAGAGAGTGAGAGAGAGTAGGGGATGGGAGAGAGAGTGAGAGAGAGTAAGTAGTGGGAGAGGGAGTAGGAGAGGGAGAGTGAGAGAGAGAGAGAGTAGGGGATAGGAGAGGAGAGACAGTAAGGAAGAGTAAGGGATGGGAGAGGAGAGAGAGAGTAGGGAGAGAGAGTAGGGGATGCAAGAGGGGAGAGAGAGAGTAGGGGATGGGAGAGAGAGTAGGTAGTGGGAGGGGGAGAGTGAGAGAGAGTATGGGATGGAAGAGGAGAGAGTGAGAGACAGAGTAGGGCATGGGAGAGAGGGTAGGTGGTGGGAGAAGGAGAGCAAGAGAGAGTATGGGATGGAAGATGAGAGAGAGCAAGAGACAGAGAGAGTAGGGGATGGGAGAGGAGAGAGAGAAAGAGAGTATGGGATGGGAGAGAGAGAGTGAGAGAGTAGGTGATGGGAGAGGGTGTAGGAGCACAAGAGTGAGAGAGAGAGTAGGGGATGGGAGAGAAGAGAGAGAGTGAGAGTAGGGGATGGGAGAGGAGAGAGAGAGAGTAGGGAGAGAGAGAGTAGGGGATGGGGGATGGTGGGCTAGAGAGAGATTTATTTTCATATAGTGCGTACGTACTATGTGAAATTGGCAAAAATGATCATAAAGAAAGTTTGGGTCCCTACTGATCCATATTCTACTTTTTTTTCTATTGTGCATTCTATTGTTTTGATAGAAAACATGGGTTTCAACATGTTGGAAGTTAGCAAACACTATTTCAAGACTTTTTAAAGCTAGCAAACACCAAATTCAATCATTGAATATGCTATTTGAAAGCTTTTTGAATATTCTTTCTATAGAAAAGGTTAGTGTAGTCCTTTTTAAATATTGTTTGTTGATATATAGAGACAAATTTGATTATAATTTTACATGGTGTTTAATATATAGTGAATTCATTGAAATTTGTATGTTTGAATGAATTGTTATTTGGAAATGGTTAGAAATTTGACAAGTTGTTTAATATATATTGTGTATTCATTGAAATAATTGTAATTTTTATATGTAATTGAATGATTTGTAATTTACAAATTGTAAGTATTTTAGATGTTTGAATAATTTGACATATAGAAATCATCACCATGCCAAGGAAGAAACCTAAAACTCAAACGAAGGAAGGGGGGGAGACAGATTTGGCAATTAAAAGAGATAAAATGAAACTACAACATGAAAAAAGAAAATTGCAAAGAAATAACGAATAATTGAATTTTGAAGAGGAACAAGAACCACCAATACAAAGAAACAAAGAGGAAGAATTGGAAAGACAAAGAGAATGAATGAGACTGTTACACTCAAGAAGATAACTAAATTGTGAAGCTACACCATCTTCCAATGTTGGAGTCATATCATCCTCTCATGTTTAAGAGATGCTAATTTCTAGATTTGACAATGTACACACTCCATCATGCTATGGTTAAGGCACAACATCAACATATAAAGTAGTGATATTCCATCTTTTGCATCTTATTGCCAAGACACATCATCTTTAGTTCAAGGTATGCAAAATACTCAACCTTATGTTGATGTTCAAAATGTTGAGGGAATGGAAGAGATTATAACACCTTCTAGAATTCTTTTTAGAAGACCAAAATATTTGATTGATATTGATACTAACATTTTGAAATCAATGCCCTACAAGATTAGCAAGTGTACTTGTCAAAGATAAGTTAATCATATGTGGAGATTATTCTTTAAAGAATTAAATATTATAGGTCAATGCCAATTATTTGTTGAAATGATGAGAAATTTGAAATTTAGGCCTATCATGAAGATTCTTGGGCTAAGAACGATGGACAATTCAAATGAAAAAAGTATTGTAAATAATCTAATGAGTTCTTATGACAAAAAGGGTTATAAATCACACACCAAAGATAGTAATATCACAAGACAAGTACTTACATCAACAATAGTAAGTACCCAAATGAAGAAAGCTCAACTCATGATAAAGACAAGAAAAAAAATTGAAAATTGGTAGAGGTACTCTAATGAGAGCCATGCTAAGGCATGCAAGATTTGAAGATCCAACAAAAAATGTGCTATTGACATTTAGCCGTAGACTACCGTGAAAGGATAAAGAAATTAGTGAAGCTTTAAAATCATTGATTGAAGATTTTAAGAAAAATAACACACATGTTTCCCCTAATCAAAGATATGTTGTAAGAAGGAGGATTGGTAGCCAAAATCATGACCCCCATGCGAAACATTTTTTGGACTCAACTCAAACACAATTTTTTGCAAAATTTATTGGTATGTATCCTCAAATTCAAATAAGTCAAAGATTTGTGAGATGGGTAAACCTTTTTATGTGAAGATAAATCACACACACACAACTTTTTATTGTAGGATACATATTGAATTTTTAAACCATTTTGATGTTTTTAGGCATATATGTGTGTTTTTGCATATTAAGTTTGTTTTACTAGATTGTCACATGAATGAGTCACCAAGATCTTAAAGGGAATTCATATCCAACATTTTATGTGAAATAGGGGACAACCAATAATTTTACAAGACATCATGCTTGGATGGTACATGCTTATTTTGTGGTTCTTTACAACTTTTATCAACTTTTGAACGTATGGATAATACACATGCAATTGAAAATAAAATAGTAGATTACAAAAAATTTAAGATAGTGATATATGCTCTAAAAGATAGGAAACAAGGTAAAAGATGTGATTTAATCATTGAAAATATTCCAGTGTTTGAGTTCAAGATTTTTTTTTTTAAAAATATTACTTACAAGTATTTAAGGCATACACATAGAGCTCTATGGTTGGATTTGCAATTCAAGTTGTGCAAAGATAAATTTCCAATGGATACCATTGTTTTGGTTGTAGACTCCACAGAGAACTACACACTACAACCACAAAATGAGGTGCAAGCAAAGTATTACATTTTTAAACATGTTTCCATATTTTTTCACATAACATTCATGCATTCACCTACAAGTACAGAGGATGATAGGAAAATTTTGAGGGAGTACCATTTTTACATGAGCGATGATCGATCACATTCTATAAAGTTTGTACATGGTTGTTTTTAACTATTTTAAAGAGATTTGGCTAATAGGGGCATACCATATTGTCGGCACATTATTTGGTCAGGCAATTGTGCATCTCAATTCAAGAATGCACAGATGTTCTATTGGTTGAGCAGGATGCACAGGTTGTGTAGAATTTAATATATGTGAAAATTCATAAAGGTTGGTCATGGAAAGGGAGAGCACGATGGTGCAGGCACATGCATCAAAAGAGCCTTAGCTCATGAAGAACAAAAGTAAAAAGATGGAAAAATATTGATAGATGAAAAATCCATCATCCAGTGGTGTAACACTACAATGGGTCTAGGTAAGGAAGGTGAGTCTATGGTTTGTTGATTTTTTTGGTTGATAGATAATACTAACATTGCACCATATGAGGATTGTTGCACACTAATAGGATTAAGTGAGTTGTGCTCTTTTAGAAGCTCTGATGTAGGCTCATGGAGTATCCACACACAAAAAATGACATTCTATTGTTCATCATGTGTAGAGGAAAATTGGGATGACTCTGAGTTGACTAAATGGGTGGAAAATGGGATATAAGGGTTTTGGACCCAATTGACACCTATCGTCCCCCACAAGCACTAGAAATGGTAGAGATGGATTCGCCTATTGACTTTGACTACTTCTCTAATCTAGTGCAACCTAGAAATATATATATTTATATATCTTTTTAATTTTAATATGTAACTTTATAACTTTTACCTAAGTATTTTTTGAATTAATGATCGCATTTTGTACATTTATCACTATAGGTCATGTTTTTGTTGGTATTGCACCTAAAGACAATGAAGAAGGGACAGATTATTATTTGTGTCATTGTGTCCAAGCCAAACAAAAATTGGATCACTCAATTATAGATGGTGAAGGTTTAGAGTACCATATTGGTGTGGTGGTTGTAACTAACACATGGCTTAGATGATATTCTATAAAGAACCCTAACTTGTGGTTATTCAAGGATTGGCAAATAGAGAGGAAGATTCTTCATTATTCAAACCTTGTTGTCGCATAAAATGTTCACTTGATAAAATATGGTGGAAAACCACATAATAAGATTCTTTGGAAAGTTCATGAGTCAAACCACAAGACTATACTTGAGACGTTAAAATGTAGAGCAGATCTAGTTGGTTCATTAGATTGAATACGAAGAGTGAGAGAGAGAGAGAAAGAGTGGTCAATTGGATCCTTGGTGTCATTATAAGCTAGGATACCAAATTGAACCAAAGGTTAAATTTAAGGAAATTTAGTTATTTTGTATGCAATAAGGAGTTTTTAGGTCTTTAGATAGATTTAAATGCCTTGGGGTCTTTGGGCAAAGATTTAGGTGTCTAGGAGGTTATTAAAGAAAAAATGTCAATGTTGTCATGCAAAATGACAACTTTTCTTGCTAAATAATTGAAAAGGAAGTTGAACATTAAAATAACCATTTGAATTATGTTTATGACCATTGGAGTCAGGGAATAAATGTTTAAAAATGTTGTACATGGAGAGGACAACATAGTTATATGAACTGGTGAAGATTTACATGAATAAAACTTTGATTTTCTACATTTTTCTCTATTTTTTTGAGTTGTATAGATGTGAATAGATTGGTGAAGGAGATAAACTATAATGGTTGGATAGCTTGATGAACTAGTTCTCATTTTCATTTGGTTTGAAGGTTATATATTTTCATTTTCTTAAGTTATTATAGTTTTTGTGAAGGTTGCTTATTTGGGCATGAATTCAAGGGTTTTGGCAAACATGGACCTGTAACTTGTAAACCGACAGTTGGAATTTAATGCCTCTTTGGGGGATGCAAGTTAAGGGAGTGAAATTTGATATGGTAGAGTTTTAGAGTTGGAGGAATTGGTTTGATATTTTTACCAGCAGGCCCTAGGCTGAACATCCCTATGTGTTTAGCCAGGAATTGAAGAAGCAGTGACATTTATTCTTCCAAATTGATTGTCTAAACCCAAGTTTAGGGTGAAATTTAGTTTTAGGAAGGAGAGGAAGAGTTACATGGGGTTGAGTTGATTCTATGGATCCATCTTCAAGAACTTTCTTTGGAAACCCAACCTAATGAGGCATATTAGGTCTGCAGACTAAAGTGGAGTTTGGGTATGTTGGAATGGAGTCAGCCCTTGATCCTTTGGAGTCTTCAAGAACTAGGTAAAAGGTATTTGAAAAGGTGATAATTTAGCCTTGTTCTTTGGAAAGTTTGGAAGTCTTCCAAGGAAAACTAAATTTTGACCTACTAGGATTTCTAGGCCTAAGTTAGGGATGTTGATCCTTTGAAGGTATTGGGGCCTTGAAGGTGCATGAATCCTAGTGGTTTATTCCTAGAAATTTTGAATCAAGTCTAAGTTTGAAGTCTTGAAACCTTTTTACTTGTTTTTCCTTAATTGGCCTAGTTGAGGGCAAGTGTCCCTAAAGCCATATTTTGATCCAAGTTTGCCAAGCACCCTAGGAAAAGGGAAGGACCTTAGGAGAGTGGAGTCCAATTGGATAAGTAAAGGCCATAATTTGGAAAAGGATGGTAACCAAGACATCATCTTGAAGTGGGTTTGGGTACCCTTAGAGGTTTAAGAACCAAGTGGTAAAAGTAGGTTGTGTGCTCTACATCAATAAGGGTCATTAGACCTAGGTGTGATAGCTAGGGTGTAGGAAGTCACAATGTATTTGGAAGAGTCACTAATTGGCCTAAAAGTCAAGGCATACCTTATGATATGGAAATGAAAAACTTAAGGGATAAGTCTTTAGCTTAGGGAAGGGTCCATGGCACGAAATTACTAAGGGATAACCCATTTAACAAGTTGGGAGTGTTAGAAAGCATTTTGCATGTAGTAGAAGTTTGAATTATATAGGCAGGGATAGAAAAAAGTAAAGAACATATAAAGCAAGTGAATTGAAAAATGCTCATAGTGTTTCATCTTAAATAATGAAGTATATTGAGATCTGACTTTCTTTAAAAGGGTCCAAAGGTAGATTGAAGGTCATTATCATTATTTTTGTTTAACATAAACTTTCACTATGTTGCTCTTGATTTTTGCTTGGTAAGAATTAAGTATAAATCTACACAAAAATCCATTTGCATTGTGGCTCATGTCTCTTAGTGGTGCAAGAGCACTCTCACATGGAATGATGAAATAAGGGTGTTTGGGCCTCTTAGGTTCACCTGTAACCCTTTTGTGTGGCCCATTAACAATTTGGGTATATTATGAATGCGTTGCTCAATGAGGTCACAAGGGCACAATTTATGTAATTTGAATCTATATACTTAAAATATAGGGTCTAGTAGTTTTTTTGGGTGAATCTAGACTCATTTGAATGGTTAGAACTCCTTTTAGGCACTAAAATATAAAAAATGCATTAAAAGTGCAAAAGTTGCTATGCAACTTTGCAACTTTATGCATAACTAAGAAAAAATGCTTCTAGTCTTTCCTCCAATGGTCAAAACCTTTAAAATATGGTTGGATCAGTTGGGTAAGACCTTCATATAGCCCTTTGAGGTTGGTGGAAGGTACAATGTACATTTTTGGCATTGAAATCAATTAAAAAAACCTTGTTTTCTGCATTCTAGGCTATTTTTTTGCATGGTATGATTGTGTATAGAGACCTGGGGATCTGTACTTGGTATGGTTGGATAGATATTTGAATAATTTTTCTAATTAAATTTTTTTGAGGTCCTCAAACATTGTAGAACTCAAGTTATTCCTATTTTAGTGCTGACAACCAGAAATTCAAGGGTTTCAAGGGCTTTGATTGAAATCAAGATATAATGTGAGATTCCACCATAGGAAAATTATGGCCTTTGGAAAAATCCTTTTATTTTTAATTCACTTTAAGATGCTTTTGGTTTTAGGTGATAAGATTTAGGGAGAAGGAAGAAACATGATGCCCTAGATACATATACCTTGTATGCATCAATACAAAAACCTACTATCCTAGCATTTTAAGGCCTCAAAACTCTATATTGTGGTCTATAACTTGGTAATAAACATATTTGGATCATTCATCAGCATCTCCAATTGGTATCATGTTTTTATCATGTGTTTAAATGGTACCTCTTTTGTAAATGTGGCCTAATTAGCCCTTGTGTCTAAATGTTGTCCCCATGGGTTTTGACAATTTGCTTGCTAATGGTATCTCTCCACTTTGAAATATGATAGTGAATTAGAAATAGGAAGTAATCTTGGTGTTAGTCTTTTCTTTTCATGCTAAGTGTACAAGTTGCAGAGCTAAGTCTCATTCCTTGGGCTACTAGGAGTCTAAGAGGTTAATGAAGGAACTATGTCCTTTTCTTAATTTGGGGTCTTCAATTCCAGTCCATATGCCTATGCTGATGTAATAACATCATTTCTTGAGTTTTAGTTCTTGTCTCCATGTTTGATGTAGGTTTTTTGTATTAAGCGATATTTTTTGTCAAGGTGCAAGTGTGGGGTCTTGAGCCTTGTTTGGGTTGTCAAAACTTGTTGGGTTGTTCTTGTAGGTTGTACACTCCCAATATACCTTGTTAGTACCCTGCCACTTGCATGACTTAGGCCCATTTTTAATGTCTTTGAATGCCCTTGTATTATCCTCATAGTTACTAGTGTATAGGTCAATATTTTAATCTCAACATGTGAATAGTTTGTCTTAGTTCCCATATGTAGTCAAGGTCCTTGACATCAATTATAAGTCATAAGTTACATGCATTAATAAAATGTAATTGGGTCTCACAAACTTGATTGCAAGTTTTCTAATGCCTAAGTGGTTGGCAGGCCTTAAGACCCAACCAATAAGTCATCCTTCTATGTTGATAGGCACGTATTGTAATCAAGTCTCTAGGAATTTATTGCAAGCTATTTAAGCATCTTCATATGTCATTGGGTTAAGTCTTGTATCCCTAAAATCTATTCTTGAAGACCTAATTGCATATCACCCTCTTAACACAATAATAGTTAAGTATTTGAAACTTGACTACATATCAACATATATTAAACTTACAACTTGTAATATAGCTCTAGGACCCAATTACATATTGTATCTCTTCTACATTTGCAATAAAGTCTTTATGTTATGATTACATATCTTATTTATAGACACTTGTAAGCAAAGTGATGTAGAGAAAGATGGGTCGTCCCAAGTTCTATGAGAAAATACTCTGAATAATGTGTTTTCCCAAAGGTTTCTAAATGCAAACTTAAGGCTTAAGTTTCTCAAATTAGGTAAATGACTTACCCAAAGACTTCTTAGTAATATAATAGTTTTGAATACCCTAATACACCCAAAATAACCAGTTTACCAAATACCAAGAGCCTATCTCTAAGGTTAACTAGTCATCCCAACCTACTAGGCCTACAAGCCCTAATTAGCCCTCAAATGTTGTCCTCTTGCATTTTTCTTCCCATTTTTTTCATAAAAACAAGAAAATAAATTGAATATTAGGATACCCATGTTTGGATTCTCTATAACATATCAAACAATGAGGTATGGTTATTTTGGACCAAGTCTCTATTATTAGACTATGGGCCACTTTTTAGGCATAAAACCCCTCCATTTACAAAGGAACTATATGGAATAATTATCCCCCAACTATACAGCTTGGTAAAGCAGCTTAATATGATCCTAAAGTGAGGGTTCTTCAATTGGATTGAACCCATCAACTCTATATATGTTCTTTTTATGAAACCCTCACCAAATAAGGCCAAAAACTAGGGCCTCTTCAAATCTGACCAAGAAATCACTCCTAGGACTTGTTAGCTGATCTACACCATGTTTATGATGATTAATTTGATTTTTTTACATAAAACTATGGCCTCTTTTAGGTAGATCTCCCACTACTATACCTATGGCATCAAATTTAATGCATTTTCATGCACCCAAGCACTCGAAACTTGTCTAGTTAGATGATCATCTACATCCACTGACTATTCCCTACATTAGTATGCATAATTACATATGATACATGCTAATAATCCATTCCCAAGTCATAGTTAGAATAGGAAGGGGATGGTTACATCATTTTTCTTGAAGGAAATTGGTGCAAGGCACCAAGGAAAATGGATAATGGTCCTAATTTTGGATTTGGAACATTAATAAGAATGTTGTAATAAGACCAAAATGTAAGGTCAATTGGGCTCTAGGTGCCATTATAAGCCAGAGTGCCAAATTGTACCAATGGGTGAAAAATAAGCAATTTTGGTGGTTTTAAAATGCAAATAGGATTTTTGTGATCCTTAGAAGATTTTAATGGTCCTTAGGGTCATTTGGTCAAGTCCTAGGTCTATAGGAAATTAGTTGTCAAAAATTGTCAAAAATTGTAAAAATTGTAAAAATTGTCAAGCAAAATTGCAAAAATGCTATCAACATTGCAATATGGTTGCAAAAATGGTTGTACATTGGCATAGCCATTTGAAATATTGTTATGAACATTGAATACATAGATGAAATTTTTAAATATGTTGTACATGGAGATGACAACATGATGGGACAAATTGGTGAACAGTTGCATTAATAAAACTCTGATTTTCTGCCATTTTCACTATTTTTCTATGTTGCACAAAATTGTATAAATTGGGAGAAGGGATCAGTTAACATTGTTGGATATCTTGTTGAACTAGGCTTCATTTTCTTTTGGTTTGAAGGATTTATCTTTCCATTTATTCAAGTTATTGCATTTCTTGTTCAAGTTGCTTGTTTGGGGCTAAATTTGAGAGTTTTGAAAAACTTGTGCCTCTAACTTACAATCCAAAAGTTGAAATTTAATGCCACTTGGAGGGATGAAATTTAGGGGAGTGTACTTTTATATGGTATATTTTTAGGCCTAGAGGAGAAGGTTTCATATTTTTACCAGCTGGCCCTAGGCTAAACATTCCTATGTGTTCAACCCAAATTTGTAGGAGAAGTGGTGATTAGACTTCCAAACCAACTGATTTGACCTAGGAAAAGTGTGAAATAGAGATGTGGCATGGGGAGGAAGAGTTCCATGTAATTTTTCTAGCTCTATGAACCCATATCCTAACACTTTCTTTGGAGAGCTAGCCTAATTAGGCCTATTAGGTCTGTGAACCAAGTGGGAGTTAGGACATGCTGGAGTAGGTCCAACCCAAGATATTTTGGAGTCTTCAAGAACCTATTAAAGGGTATTTAAAAAGGTAATTTTTTTGATACCTCATTTGGAAAGTTTGGAAGTTAGCTATAGAAAATTGAAAATTGACCTACTAGGATTTCTAGGCCTAATTTTGGGAATTTGGTCTTTTGGGGGTGTTAGAACCCTAAAAGTGCATGAATCTCTATGGTATGAACCTAGTGATGTTGATCCTAGCCTAAGTTTGGAGTTTGGAATTCAAATTTCACATTTTCCCTTATTTGGCCTATTTGAGGGCTAGTGTTCCTAAAACCTATAATTGACCCAAGTTTGCAAAGAGCCCTAGAGAAAGGGGAAGACCTTAGAAAAGTGAAGTTAACTCAAAGAGATAGTGGTTAACATTGGGTAAAGGCTAGTAAGCCTAATTGGCATCTTGCAGTGGGTTGGGTGCTACTAGGCACTTAGGAAGCTTTTGGTGAAAGACGGCTATAAGCTCTGCATCGAAAACAATGTGAAAATGACTATCTATAGAACTTTGTGTAAATATATGAAAACTTCAAATCGGACCTAGGTGTGGTAGTATGGGTATTGGATGCCATTTATTGCAAACTTGCAAAAATGAAGAGTTTTATTGCTACATTTCACCAATCTCACTGTGTCCATGGTCATTGTTCTCTTTTCATTCATGTTTTGGGGGAATGTTCTTGGTGTAGAGCACCAAGGCACTTGGTTTGTATTTTGGTTTTCATGTTTTTTTACCTACTTAGGCTAGAATAAATAAACCTTAGATGAGAAGTCCATGGTTGTCAAAGAAAGACACCATTTTGTATGCTTAAGGCACATTATGCAATTTATAAACAAAAGTTGCTCATTAGGAAAATTTGGGATTTTAAAATTTTTTGGTCAAGAAATCCTATAAGTAAGTTTTTTTTAGTTGGTTTTAGGTATGTTGGAACCTTTTCCAAGTCCTAGAAGTGGAATCAAGTGAAAAATATAAAAATTGCACTTTTTGTGCAAATTTGCATTGTTGAAAGTTGTAAAAGTTGCTCAAATTTGCAACTTAGTGGGAAAAGGGTTATAACTATTAAAATATTAGTTCTAACCATTAAAATATACATAGGAGATATATATAACTCATTTGTGAGGTTTAGAGGGCATTAATATATGGATTGGAAGAAGTTGCAAAGAAAGAAATTCAGTTTTCGAGTCATTTTTACTATTGTTTGCATGCTGCACAAAATGTACAAAATTTTAGAATAGACATAATATATTTTTGAGATAGATATTTGAATCATATTTATTTTTCTTCTAGTCTCATCATTCTACATGTTTTATAACTCAAGTTATTTCATTTTTAGTGAAACTAGGTTTTTAGGACAACATTTTTGTGCACATAGCAAAAATGGGCCTTTAATTGAAATTTCCTTGGTTGAAATTTCATGCCCACTTGGGAAATGGTAGTTAGTAGGGGCCTTTTTAAGATTCTTTGGTTTCAAGATTGGAGGATGTGTTTTGTGATTTTTCCAAGCAAGCCCTAGGTCAAGTACCATGAAGGATTTGACCTCTTGTAGCATGTTGATTTGTGAATGGAAGTAGTTTGGGAATTGGTGAAGAGCTGAGCATTTGGAAATAAGCTATTTTAGTGTTTTCAAGCCTTCTTGAGCATTAAGTTCATTTCCACAACCTTGTTTCCTATTGGTTGCTTTGTAAACTAGTCATCTGCTTGACTAGGACATATTATGGAATTGACAATCTCCATTTAAGTTGAAGTCTCCATTTAAAGGTGGCAATGACACTTTTGTTGTTTTGTTAAGTTCATTAATATATTTCAATGAGAACTTTGAAGGATCATTCCCAACTTGAGTATCTTGGCTTCCCAAGTCCTGTAAATGCAAAGTTACAATGTTGCTTAAAAAGTTTCTTGAGCAACTTTTGCAATTTTTGCCAAAAAGTTGCAAATGGAAGTTGTAAGTATCCATGTTTGGGTATATGAGCATGGGAAACATTTTTTTGAAGGTTAGAAGGTTTCAAGTCAAATTTTTATTTTTAAGCAACTTTTACAACTTTTGCAATTTTGCACAAAAAGTGCAACTAATGCAAAGTTCACTAGATTTCACTTCTAGGACTTGGAAAAGGTTCCAAATTATTAAAAAACAACTAAAAACACCTAATCCTAGGCTATCTTGACCAGAAACTAAAAAAGACTCAGTTTGGTCTAATTAGCAACTTGTTCTCATATTTTGCACAAAGTGGACTAGGCATACATATCTTGCTCATATCTCTCTCATGGATCGAATTGTCTATTTTTTTAGCTCTGGGTGGCCAAGTAAACCCTACCCAAAGCTTGTCCTATCCTATTGAGCACTTGAACATTCTCAGGCATGCTGAATCAAAATGTCCCTAAGGCTCACTAAATGCTATAGGGCAGCGATCTTTGATGGGGCATATCTCAGAGCTCATACGAGGTGTGGATGCAATTCTAGGTCCTATAGGACCATGTTGTAGAGACCTACAATAAACTCTCTCACTTTTTGGAGATCTTACTCCATTTTGATTTTGTGATGCCATCTTGGGTGATGTTGAAACTCATAGCGTTGGCTAGTACAAAGTTGCAAACTGCCAAATCTCCCTCATTGTTTGTCATGGGATCAAACTATCTATTCCATTAGCTCTAGGTGACTAGGTAAACCCTAGCCCTAAGCTTATCTAGTCTTGTTGAGTGCTCAAATGTTCTCAGGCATGTCAAATCAAAATGTCCCTAAGGGTCATTAAATGCCATAGGGCAGCAATCTTTGATGGGGCATATCTCGAAGCTTGTTTGAGGTATGGATGTGATTCTAGGTCCTATAGGACTGTGTTGTAGAGACCTACAATAAGCTCTCTCACTTTTTGAAGATCTTACTCCATTTTGATTTTGCAACACCATCTCGCATGATGCTAAAACTCATAGTGCTAGCCAATACAAAGTTGCCAACTGCCAAATTGCCCTCACCATTCATCATGGGATCGAATTGTCTATTCCATTAGCTCTGGGTGGCTATGTAAACCCTAGCCCTAAGCTTGTCCAATCTCGTTGAGCACTTGAACATTCTTAGGCATGTCGAATCAAAATGTCCCTAAGGGTCACTAAATGCCATAGGGCAAAATTCTTTGATAGGGCACATCTTGGAGCTTGTGTGAGGTATGGATGTGATTCTAGGTCTAATAGGACTATGTTGGAAATACCTACAATAAACTCCCTTGCTTTTCGGAGATCTTACTCCATTTTGATTTTTTGATGCCATCTTGGGTAATGTTGAAACTCATAGTGTTGGCCAATACAAATTTTCCAACTGCTAAATCTCCCTCATTGTTCATCATGAGATCAAACTATCTACTCTGTTAGCTCTAGGTGGCCAAGTACACCCTAGCCCCAAGCTTGTCTAGTCTTGTTGAGCACTCAAACATTCTCAAGCACGCCAAATCAAAATGTCCCTAAGGGTTACTAAATACCATAGGGCAGTAATCTTTGATGGGGCATATCTTGAAGCTCTTGTGAGGTATGGATGCAATTCTAGGTTCTATAGGACCTTGTTGCAAAGAGCTACAATAACCTCTCTCACTTTTTGGAGATCTTAATCTATTTTAATTTTGCAATGCCATCTTAGGTGATGTTGAAACTTGTAGTGTTGGCCAGTACAAAGTTTCCAACTACCAAATCTCCCTCACCATTCATCTTGTGACTAAACTATCTATTTCATTAGCTTTGGATGGCTAGGTAAACCCTACCCAGAAGCTTTTCTCATCCCGTTGAGTGCTTGAATGTTCTTGGGCATGCTGAACTAAAATGTCGCTAAGGGTCACTAAATGCCATAGGGCAATGATCTTTGACGGGGCATATCTTAGAGCTCGTGAAAGGTATGGATGTAATTATAGGTGCTATAGGACCATGTTTTAGAGACCTACAATAACCTCTCTTTCTTCTTGGATATCTTACTCTATTTTGATTTTGCGATGCCATCTTTGGTGATGCTAAAACTCGTAGTGTTGGCTAGTACAAAGTTGCCAACTACAAAATCTCCCTCACCATTTTTTGTGGGATCAAACTATCTATTCTATTAGCTCTGGGTGGCCAAGTAAACCCTATCCCCAAGCTCATCTCATCCTATTAAGAAATCAAACATTCTCAGGCATGTCGAGCCAAAACATCCCTAAGGGCCACTAAATGGCATAGGGCAGCGATCTTTGACGGGGCATATCTCAGAGGTCATATGAGGTATGGATGTGATTCTAGGTGCTATAGGACTATTTTGTAGAAAACTACGATAAACTCTCTCACTTTTTGGTGATCTTACTTTGTTTTGATTTTGTGATGTCATCTTGAGTGATGTTGAAACTTATAGTGTTGGCTAGTACAAAGTTGCCAACTACCAAATCTCTCTCACCTTTTATCATGGGATCAAACTGTCTATTTTCTTAGCTCTAGGTGGCTAGGTAAACACTAGCCCCAAGCTTGTCCCATCTCATTGAGCACTCAAACATTCTCAGGCATGCCAAACCAATCATCCCTAAGAGTCAATAAATGTCATAGGGAAACGATCTTTGACTGTGGCAACTGGATATGTCATCTCATCCAATGATGGAGACTCTTGATAGAAGGTAAAGGGGTGATCATACACATCATTTTGAACATGTTATTTTTTTATGGTAATAAGGTAATCATTTCTTGTAAGGTTAAGGAACTTGAGGTCACCTATAAACCCAAATTGCCTTAGTCCTAATGATTTTCCTTTTTATGTTTTTTTTGTTAATAAGCTAACTCAATAAATGTTTTGAGAGTCATTACACCTTATATAGCTACATGTTATCACTGAATGGACTTAGTGGAAGATGTTACTAATCTTCTTGGTTGTCTTAATAATTATTTCATGGGTTTGAAACATAACCACTTCCCTTTGTGAAAAGTTGTTCAAAAAACAACAAATTACATGTTACAAAGAAAATATAGTCATAGGATGTTGGAAGATTGTTTTCACTCATAGGATGTTGAAGAATCTCTTGGAATGTGGTGTAGGAGCACCCTTTCAAGGCTCCCACCATATAATTTTTGGTCTAATGAACTTCTCTAAAAAATTATGTGAATACAATAAGGGCACTTAGCTCATGCTTGTGTCTCCAAGCTAGGATAGGTCTTAAAGTTTCCTCTTTGGTCTCTATTGAGAATGGTACCTTGACTTTGGGTTGGTATCCTTCTTAGCTCTTTGTTGGGGGAATTTTTATTTAGGATTTTTTATTACATATTAGGCATGGGTATGCATTAAAAGAACCTTCCAAGGTGGACTACTTGTTTAGAAGACCAAAGTGCATGAACAATGCAATGTTATGTAAATCTACCACCTTATGGAAGGGGTGTTATTATGAGTTTGGGGATTCTTAGGTGAAGCAAGATAGTGAAATTTTCACTCCAAAGGATGTTTTGGGAAGGCATAGAATGGTCATAAAATGTGAGTCAAAATAGGACTACCTAAGCAATAAAAATTGCCCTAAAATTGCTTGCAATTTTTAAAAGTTGCTGAGCAACTTTTTCCAATTGTTGCTAAAAGACCTACTTTGTAAAGAAGCTTTGAAAAAGCCCTAAAACATATCTCTACCCCAATGAGAAACCTATTTATGCTTAGAGGAACCCTAATCAAGGGTTGGCAACTCATTTCTTGTATGAATCTGTACTGTTGGAATGTATGCAACAAACTGTGACTATTTTAGCATAGATTTTACTAGTTTTTAATCTTGTTTGGAGGAAAATCACATGGATATTATCATTTTTTTTCATGCTGTAGTTGTATTATTGTTTTTTTTTTCATTTTCCATGCATTAGTTATATTTTGTGATGAAGTTTTGAAAGGTTTTGTAAATTTATTCAAAGATACATGTCTGCTGCCAGTTTTGGAGTTTTATATCATGAAAGGGCTATAAGTCTTGTCTCCATTGTGGAAATTCAATTTTCTTCTAGATTTCAAGGATATAGACCCTAATTTATTATATTATGCAAGCAAGGGCCCTAAAAGTGAGTGCAAATAATTCTTTGACCAAGCCCTAGGCAAGCTAGGCAATGCCCGACTAGAGATTGTCAACAAAGAAAGAGCTCTTGAGAGCAAAGATTGAAGAATGAAGAATTTCCCTTCTAAGGGATTGAAGAGGGGTATGAGAAGGAGTCTTGATAAACTTTTGAAGTTTTCTTAAAAGTGGGGATAATAGGCAACCAAGAAAACACTACCAAACCCTCAATTTTGCTATTTTTGTTATACAACCTATAGGCACCTTGAGACCCTAAAAATCCTTGAGCATGGGTCCTATGTATCAATTTTTCTTAAGGATAGAGGTGTTGAAACTCTAAGACAAAGGAGATATTGGCCCAAAAATCTAAGTGGGGGCCTAATTAGGGACTCTCCTTGTATCCCTTTCGTGAAGAAATCTCAAAATTGGGTACAAACCCATTGTTGTTATCCATTCGAGCATAGTACAAGTGTTCCAATAACACTTTAGGACATCATGGAAACCTTGGTTGAACTAGGGAGTGCTATGGTACCCTAGTAGACCTATAAAACCTTTGGAGGGATAGTGTTCCTAGAAGACTAGGGGAGTGATGCTGCAAGTTTGGATCAGTTAAGTTGGTGAGGAGGTTGGGAAAGGTTAGGGGATGTTCTAAGTAGTAAGAGATCCTATAGACCACATAGGTGTAGAGAAAACACCAAGATCCTATTGTTGGATGAGAAGCATAGATCTATCCTAGCCTACCCCATTAGAAGGATGGAATAGATGACAGACTAAAGTTTGTGAGATAGTTATTAGGAATTCCTTGAAGTAGCTAAGATGTTAGTTTGAAGCAATAAGTTGATTATGATCCATTTCTCAAATTTGCTCATTTTTCCCTTATTGCTTCCCAAGTCTTGAATAGGGAAAGTGATCAAGTAGTTTTGTGATGTTGGGTAGAGGTTTGTTCAATAGTGTAACCAAGTTGGAAAGAGTCTTTGAAGACACTTACGAAGGTGAGAAAAGTAGTTTCCTTTAAAAGTGTTCTTGTTGGGAATCCACTAGCTTTTGGTGTGAGCACTCTGCATCATTTTTGATGCAATTTACATTAAAATGAAATACATGAAATGTAATTAAAATGTAAAAAATAAAAACAAGATATATATTATGATAACCAATAATGTCATACATGAAAAAACATATAATATACAAGGTTGCATAGGGACGAGGGTACTTGGGGTACTTAGGTTAGGGGTATGGGTATGGGTACATCTATTTGTTATAATAGGGGATGAGGGTACTTGGGTATGTCAAACTTTATTTTTAATTATACTTTTATATTTATAGAAAACCTAAATTTATGAGTCATGACAATGATTTTTCAAATCATGAACAGTGATAAAGTTTGCAAATGTAATGCATTGATTTCGAATTTCATATTTGTTATATGTTTGTAATAATAATTTATGATAAGTGTTTAGATGCATAACATAGAAGACAAACTCTAAACATGAACAAGAAGATCATAAATCATATGAAAATGACATATTGCAAATGATAAATTTCTGGCTTTAACACTGATAAAATTTATTGTTGATCAATATTGTATCAAAGTTTCAAACTAATTAGGTATTCAATTAAGCTTGATAAAAAAATACCAAAGAAGGAAAACTTTAAACATGAACAAGATCATAAATCATATGATGATGACATATTAGAAATGATAAACTTATGCTTGAACAATGATAAAGTTTATTGTTAATCAATATTCTATCAAAGGTTCAAACTGATTAGGTATTAAATTAAGCTTGATAACCAATGAGCTGATACACAAACAAAAAGCTGAAAAAAATGATTAGAAATCTCAATCAAGGTCCTTAGCTATGATGCTCTCTATCGAGTACCTGGTACTTGGAATACATGTACTTGGTACTTGGATACATGGATACGAGTACCAAGGGTGTGGGTACAAGTACCCATGCAACCTCATAATATGTTATGATAACCAACAATGTCATACATGAACGAACATATAATATATTATGATAACCAATGATGTCATACATGAACAAACATATAATATATTATGATAACCAATAATTTCATACATGAATGAACATATAATATATTATGATAACCAATAATGTCATACATGAACAAACATATCATATATTAACCAATAATGTCATAAGTCTAATAATGTCATGCATCAAATATATGTCATACATCAAATGTATATCAAATATGTCCACTGATATAAAATCCAACATATCTGTCCACTGATGCCTATACATGTGTGGCTATCAACTATATCTTCTCCTTCTCATGAGGGGAAGGAAACAAATCCCTAGAAGTCTTCGATCATCATGTGGAGGGAGATGATGGGGATGATGGGGTCTTCCTCACATGCTTGCTCATCCTCTTGTTTAGGCTCTTCTCTAACTCGAGATGATACAAACAAAGTAGATATGAATCAATAATTATCATACATTGAAATCAAATATATGTATAGAACAAATTAATGATTTTCTTACCACCATCAAATAGTCACTCTGCAAGTCTGCCTCAAAGGCTTGCAGACAATCAGGTGTAACAAGGCCCTACAAAAATTCAATCAATATAATCACTTATAAATAAAATTAGAAATTTTGATACTAACTATTATAAACAACAACTAAAACCAAGACAAATATTTCATACCTAAGTGAGTGGCTCTGAACTAGCCATCGTTGTAGCAACTCCATGATCGATGGACTACCGAAGATGAGGAGGAGTCTTAGATGTCAAGAGCTGCATGTCATATAAAAAATGTTACATGTAACATGAAACATGAAACACATATTATCAAATGAATTAAATTAACATGAAGTAAATGTACCTCTACAAAGCTCATATCACACCTAGGCTCAGAGTCCCTAGTGAATGTCGATGGTCCAGTAGAGAATTGATGCATATGCATAATTTTTTTTGTCAATCCTTCATATGATTACTTAATAAATATATGAATAAATTTAAATGATTAAATCAATATATACCTTTGGACTCATCAACGGGATGAAAAATGGAGCTGGGGGATCTCTACTAGGGCCGCCAACACTTTGACCCTGAATTTTGAACAATGTCAATACATGCTAATTAATTTGTCATTCACTATACATATGAAATGTGATCAAATTAGTTTATTATAATTGTAATTTACCTATGTGTCAATGCCAAATGTCTCATTTAGGAACTAATCAGTGACTAGCCCATCATCCATACTATCTCCAAGATGACTGCCAAATGTGCTTAATGATCCACATGATGTGCACATGTGACCGTGACACACAGAAGGCTCCTCCTCAACTAATGGACTCATGCAATGAATGAGGGTCTGCGTCAAAGCATTAATAGTCCCCAGAGTGATGGCCTCTACATGTTCCTTCACAACTAAAGGAATAATCACATGCTCACCCTATGGCTTGACAACAAGTGCCCTAACTACATTAGGGTCACAACGTGCCCCTGATCTCTGAAATGATGACCCCCCACCTTTACCCTGAGATTCTAATATATCAAAATAATAGGGGATCTCCCCAAGGACAAATTCACAATACAATTTCCTTAAGAAATACATTGGGACCTCATGATTATTATGGGGAAGGGCATCAAAGACCATCCACCATCTATCCCAAAAATTATTTCTAATACCATTGTGTATGCACCAATGGATGGGGAACTATTTATTTGTCTCTCTAATAGTATTTTGTTCGCCAAGCTTTCCAAACAATGCCCAAATGCTACATTTTGGTATATCATTTTTTTAAACATCTTGATATGATAATTTGTTTGCATACTATATTTTTTGTTCCTCCCTCTTAACACACCAAATATCTAACTGACCACAAACAAAAGATACATGGGTCATAATGGACTTGAGGGAGTATGCCAATTGTGCTCTCATTGGATTGGTTTGTCCACAATCTTTCAACCTACCAATGAGTGCTTCTAATTCATTTTTCCCTCTTTCTATTTCATTTATTATGTTGTCTTGTGTGCCAGGAGGAGGTTTTCCAATCAGTGTAGGTTGCAAAATTTCTTGTTCTTTTTGTGGAGGGTTTTGATTCTCATCTTGTGGAGGGTTTTCATTTGGATATTGTGGAGGGTTTTAGTTTTGATCTTGTTGGGGATTTTCCAATTCATTATTCACATTTCATGATAAGAAACCAATTGCAATCTAAATAAATAAACAAATTTAAATAAAAATTGGAAAAAACCTACAAAACAATGCAAAAAAAAAGGGTAGAAAACATACGACGTAATCTCAATCTCGAACTTCAATGACAAGGAGGCATTTTGAGGAAGCGGGTGGAGAAAATATTTAATTCCTTCAACTTGAGTACATGTTGTGAGGAGAAAATCTTGCAAAATGAACTTAAAATGAAATCGGCATTTAAAAAAAAAATTTGTTTTAGAAAGTGCGTAGGCACTATAGTGCATACACGCTATGGCTTGGGTAGCCCAAGCCATAGCGTGTGTGCACTATAGTGTGTACACAATTTCTAAAACTAGAAAAAAAAGGTGTCATCTTTTTGGCACCACAACTTGGTGCACTTACCCCATATCCAAAGCAAAATGCATTAAATACCTAATTAATCCATTTACATCACTCATGTTCACATAAAGCATAAAGAGATAAGAATGATGTAAATCACCATAGCATAAAATCCATCACATAACATAATTAGAAATATGTCCAAATACCAGATAATATGATATCATCATAGATCTATTGTCATCTCAAAATGAAATCAACATGCAAATATGATAAACTAAACATCATAGCAGTAAAGCATCTATTATATTGAATCAAAATATAATGTCCAACCCTCATGTCATCTCAAGGTACATAAAATAAAAGTATCACTGAAATCAAATAGACAAGGTATAGATTGCAAACACGAGAGGCACTACAATACAAAAGAGTCAAATATTCCTATTGGATGCTTTCCAATATTTCTTCTCTTCTCTATAATATACCTTCAAGGGTGGTTAGGATTTTGTTCTCTATAATTTAACAATCAAACCTATTTACATATTAACATTTTTTACTAATTACACAAAAGTCTCACTTATTCCTCTAATTTGACAAGAAGAAAGTTATCAATCATAACTTATTATTTTCTTTAGAACTTGGTGATAGAGATATCTTCTTAGATTTTGGTCATATTGGTCAGTGCTACAAAATGGTGTGATTTGCAAGTTCATAAATTTAAATGATATTTGTATTCACATGGAAAGTGGTAAGGGATATTCTATGAAATTGCATTATAAACCTTAAAAGTCAAAATGTACAACATAATAAAAATTATGGCACTTAAAGTCATCAACATGTAAAGTTATGTTATGTGGTTTTTATCTTATTTTGGTGTGTTATAAGTTGGTTAAAGATGTAGAAAGTCAATATTAAAATATCTATTTTTTAAAACATTTTAGTGTGAAGTAAATTAATAGATCATTTAGCAAATTATTCTTACTATGTAACAAAGATTTCAATGGATATTTCTACTACTTTTATTTTTGTTTTAATTTCATTTTTTATATGTATCTATGCAAATGAGTATTTATAATTAAAGTAATATTTTGAAATAACTAGAACTAATAATTTTCATTTCTTTTATGTTTATGTATTTGCATGGACATAAGTAACTTTTTATTCTTAAAAAAAAAATCTAAACAAATTTTCAAATTAACAAGTAAGGTATCTTTTTTAAACTATTTTTTCAAACTAAAGGACAATAGGATATCTTATAATGATTTTTGTTTAATTTATTGCACTAATTATACATTAAATTTGAATATGAAACGAAGATACTTCAAATACATGTTGCAACTAATTGTAAATTGCATTTAAATATGAAATGAAGATACCTTCTCATAACTCTTCAACACCTTTGTCATAGATTTCCTTTTCTTTGTTTTTTTGCTACTTCATGTCTTGTAATCTTCCAATATGCAACATAACTCCTCCAACTCAAACTCTAATTGTTGCAACTATACTTGTGGTTCATTTCTAAAATTTTTCCTTTTTTGGGTCATATATTTTCTTCCACACTTGTTATTCTCTTTCTTATATTCTCATATAATGCTATATTAGGATTCACAACAATATCTACCACATTAAAATAAAGTTGCAAATTACTTCTCATCTTTGATGGTCAATAATTATTTTTGTTCACACTCCTCTTTCAAATTCAATCTTTTTTTGTTGTTTTAATAAAATGCTTATTCTTTTTCATAGTCTCCATGTTCAATATCTTGAATGCTTTTATATCAAATTGACAATGAAAATCTCATAGATCTACAAATTGGCTTGAGCATGTACTATTCATAATAGAAGAATAATAAGCCTAGACACAAAAGAATTAAACTAAATAGAAACATGAATCAAAATGTTTAAAGGCTATAATGTATAGAAACCTCTTATGTTTTATTAATCTTTGTAATAAAATAAACTACATATTCTATTTGATAAGATCTATGGTTTTGCCCCCCCCCCCCGCCTTCATGATTGAAATATTGCTAAGTTAGCTTCTTGATGTAATCCTAAGCCTCCAGATTTACTCACAGAAATGATACAATGAGGTAGTAGTGTAAAACATATATAATTACCTCTTAAATCTACTCATATGGTGATTATAAGGTAAACAATAGATTGGTTGAGAGTTATGTCCCAAATTTACTTGTACATAGCTCTCCCTCAACTATTACTTGGAGCTCAACAAACATGACACACCAACTACTAAAGATGATTAGCTGAATAACTGGATGTGTTGCCAATTAGCTTACAACTATTACAAAAAAATGTCTCGATCAAAGAAGATGGAGGTTTATGAAAAATTGATAAAAGATAACTTTTAAAAGAAATAGAGCAAAAAATTTGTGGTAGCATGTTAATCAAGATGAGTACCATGAAAGAGTATGATCACAAAACTTTATACGAGGGTCTTTGCACATTTGGTCTTAAATAATATAGTATAAGTACATATCTGACCTATTTTTAAATAATTAAATTATGAGATGTGAATTGTTGATAAAGTTAGAAATTGAAAAATTCATATGTAAGATCAATAAGCTTGTTGAAAAAATCTTCCATGTTTATAACATGTAAAGATCCTTTTGTCCCTATTATTCTTAATTTTTAACAAACTTAACTAATCAATATTCTCTTAAGAGCATGTTGAGAAATGGTAATATTTTGTTCTACCTCCTTATGTGGTTAAGTTAGGGGCCCAACCAAAAATTAAATATAATTGTTATGCACAATAATTATTAATTATAATTTATTTTATTCATTTCCACCATAGACAATAGATTTCATATTTTGATGATAAACCCTCTAATTATAATTTTCACTTGAATATTCCAAGCTTTCTCTACCTTGTGAACTATTGCTAGACTATATTATCAAGTTTTTAAGGAGGAGTTATCGGTTGATATACATAAAATTTACTTGATTTGTCCTCAACAATGAGTTTATGTAGAGAAAGACCCTATCTATGTGTAGTGCCTACCCCTAGATCACATTTTTGTTCTGATTGTCAAATTCTTTTAGGTCAATTATATGCATTGATTAGTTTAGAGATATTGGATTTACAATATTATGATATTATTTCATGTCTTGAATTAAAAATATATCGGTTATAATTGCTTAGTTGTTTTCATTTCACATGTTGTTAACATGATGTCTTTAATGATTATTATGTTGTATTGACAGAGATGCATTATTATACCTTAGCATTTGATGTTAGATTTATGATTTTTATGATACTTACCCCATACTTGCATGTGTATGGTGTGCTTGTTTGTTTTATCTTTATGTCTGATTTGTTTGTTGTGGTTAAGGGATGGAGTCGTAGTCACCTGCTAGTCAGGATCTACATGATGAACCACTCCTTGCTATTACCTGTTTAGCTTAGATATATTATATACATGTACATGCTCGTCTTTTATGTAGGATGTAGGTATCGGGCATCGACTTCCCTGAATTGCTAGGATGAGCATGCCCAATTACAAATACTCAAATGGTGAGAATGGGGAGATAATGATCAAGTCCAATCCTAGCCATAGCCTATAATACTTGTCTTGCAAGGAGGACTTGTAACAAATTGTCTACCCTTTTTTAAACCCGTGAGTATTTGGTGCGTATGTTGTTTTGTGAGTCTTTGATGAATTTTTTGTTAATTAGGTCTAATTAAAAGATTAAATTAATGATTATTAATATACGCGAGCTATATTATCAAATAATATTAAATTAATTATTTAAATTAATGATTTAATTTAATGAAAATTATTAAGACATTTTTAATATTTAATTAATTAAAAAATTAATTAAATAAAAAGAATGGAATTTGAAGATAAAAAGTTTTAAGAATAAATTTAGAACGTGATAATATTTATTTAATTTAATAATAATATATTTAGAGTTCATTTTTAAATAAGTACTAAATATTATTGTTATTTAAGTTAATAAATATTTATCAAATTAAACGTTCGAAAATAAATTAAGAAGTTAAAAGATATTAATTTATGAAAAAGATTTAAGTTTGCATGTTGCGTGCATGAGATTAAAATATAGAAAATTAATTAAAAAGATAAAATATGTGAACTTAATAAGGATATTTTAATAAAGTGCACATGAGATTAAAGTTATAAATTAATTAAATAGAAGTCGAGTGGAAATTAAATAAAGTAATTTAATAATTCACTTAACGTGCATGAAAGGAATAATAAAATAATATTTTAATTAAAAGAAAATTAATTGTGCATTAGAGAATTAATAAAATAAAATAATTATAATTTTAGAAGTGGTGGTGACAAAAACCCTAAAAGGTAATTGGAGTTTATATTAGAGGGTTTTCAGGTCATTATTGCACACATAGGTTTGAAGAGAAAATCAGAGGGTTTTGAAAAGAATGGAAGTTTTTCGTAGCTTGAAGAATTTCGCTTGCAGTAGGAATTTGTATCTAGTTGTCAGAGGTTAGCATCAGATCCAGGTAGGATCTTGTGGCTTAATTATATAGTAGTTTTTCATTTTTTTAAACTTTTATCTGCTTCGTGTCTTTTTCTTTTGTTATTTTTCTGGTATGCAAATATTGTTCTTGATTGAGAAATATCTGTATATGGACCTAGATGGATACTACACAGAGTTTACTTTAGAGGATTGTATCTTAATATGAATAAGATTAAATAAAATTCAAATCAATAATCATGTCTGTAGGTAAAAGAGAATCAAAGTTAAATCTGGGCAGGGTTTGAGATGTAAAGGGAATTTCAAATTTGATTGGCTAAAAGTATTTATCCTATCAGACTAAAAATGTAAATATTGTTGTAAAAATAATAATAATAATAATATTTAAAATATTTTAATGGGGTTTGTGAAAACTATATAAAATAGATTTATATATATTAAAAATAAAACATTATATATATATATATATATATATATAATAAAAATCAATTGGGAAGTGGGGGCCACGACCTCCCCCACCCCCCTAGCATTTAAGCCGTCGGCAGTCCCTACTGACGTAGGTACTGCGCAGGCAAGCTACTGCAGGCCCTGCATCAGCAGGCCTGCTGCATGGCAGCAAATCCTTTTAAAGGCTTGTGCTTGCTTTTAAAGCAATGCGCTTTTTGGCATATAGATAATTAAAATGTATTTAAAATCATTTTTAGTTATATTTTTTTATTTTATTAAGTTTTAAATTAAATTAAATTTATATTAATAAATTTATATTGTTAATTATTAAAATTTTATTATTAAATTAATAAATTTTTTTAAATTATGATTAAATTTAGTGAATTTTTAATTAAAGAATTTGATTAATAAATGTTATTAAAATTTATAATTTTTATAATTAATTAATAAGTATTGTCATTAATATTATTTAATAAATAAATAATTAAATAGTATTAGAATGGTTTTTGTTTAAAAATATATATGTATTAATTAATTTAGTTAAAGTATTATTTAACTAAGGTTATTTAATAAAAGAAAGATATTTGAATCAAGTATTGAACTTATTTAAATTATCGATAACAACAACTTTAATAAATTGAGAATCTTATACACTTAAAACGTTCTTTGAAATGCAATTGAAGCTTTACTTTTGACTTTATTTTGTATTATCAAATCAAACCCAAACTATGAACTGTACTATTTTGCTTGTATTGTCTATGCTTTGTGATTTGTGAGTTGTTTAGATATTGACCAGTCTAGGATGTACACTAGAGGTTTGTGAGATTTTTGTTATAGCATCTATGTGACTGGATGTCATGATATGTCTTGTGATTCAGTTTGGAAATTATATTTATGAGGTTTATTTTATGGAGCATTTATGTGTACTTGGATGGGAGAACCATCTTATTATTAGGTTGCCTATTAAAGAACTGAGTTTGATCATTATGGGTGTTGTGGTATGGGACACAATTGTGTTTTATGTTCTTAGGAGAGGTTGTTTAGGTACATGTCTTGGAAGTGGCTTGTACTATTGGTCCGGGACCCAAAGTGGTCAGTGCCAAGGTAACCTAATGCAAGTTATGTAATTAGTGATAATCTAGCAATTAAAAATTTTGGGAGGGGGGAGGGGGGGGGGGGGGAATACACTAAAAAAGATAAGTTAGAGATATTTGACCCAACCATGCCTTAAGTGCTTGTATAGACTAAGGATAGAAATGGGATGATTGCCTCATCTTCTTGAGACGGCTTTTTGGTTTTCACATGTGTCACGTTGAGGGCCCAAGGTTCAGAGTAACCAGTCCAAGGTAACTCAATGCTTGAGGGTCTGGGGTCTATTGAGAGACCAGTTCAAGGTAACTCAAGTAGCCATGTGATGAAACTCCCTAGTATGTAGCCTGAGTCTCCTCTACAGATTTTGTGTATCTCTGGTGGTGTACTTATTGTTGGATGTGGTGTACCTATTGCTGGATGTGTTTATTGTGGTTATTACTTTCATTAATGATGATTGGTGATTCATGGATGGTGTACTTTTTGACATGTGTATCTTGATTTGAGGTGGATATCTTTCATTGACTTTATCTTATGATCTTGGTGTTTGGTTTATACTTGGTTCATGTATGATGTTTGGTTATGTGGTGGTATTGGATTGGGTGTTCTTTCTTTTTGGATTATCTTATCTTCTTGAGTAGCATGTGTTACCTTTGAGCTAGTTTTGGCTATTAGGGATTCATTACCTAGGAATGTTTTATGTTTGATTAGTCGTATGAGGATCGTTCATTATCTTCCCTGTATAGTGGGAGTGGAAGTCTAATTAGGTAACCAAATGGTCAGGAGGTAGTGTCTTCTTACCATTTGGGTTCCCCTCTCATTGCTAGTTATTGGATGTTCGTTGCAAAAGATGCACCTTTATCATTCTTATTTCTTATCTCAGAGACTTCTTTTTAGTTGATGTATATATGTTATCATGTATTCTGATGTATTGTATCTATTCTCACATACCATGCGACATATGTAGTGGATGTTATTTATTGGATGTACTTTCATTGTATTGTTTATACTTATGTATTTGCTTATGTGATTATGTATCTGTTATTTCTTTATGATCATGAGACATTGTACTTGAGACTTAAACTAATTAATTTAAAATTATTAAATGTGACCCAACATAAAGGAACCCTTGAGGAATTGAAACTATATCTATAATTTCTAATGTGTATTTGATGTGTATGTTCATATTGCTTCTGCATTAATGTTATCTTGGTGTTGTTCAAACCTTTTTAAAAAAATAGTTCAGTAAACATTGTAACATATTAGGTTTATTTCTCTTGGGTTCTCAAGTGGGGCGTTACACTATGAGCTCAAATATATTGTTAGTTAAAATACTAGCAACATTAATAAAACTCAAAATTTTGTATACCAACTTATGGAAAAGACTAACTTCTAGTCCCTATCTACTTATTGAGCATAAAATCATATTTTTTACAGTCATGTATTCAAAACAAACTTGAGACTAGATAGTGGTATGCAAAATGAAAAAATTAATGGGTGAACTAACTTTGGGTGAACTAAGTTCATCAAATATCAAGGTAGTTTTAAAGGATACAATTTAGAGTTTACTTGATTAGTAACATATACAATTTCTTGCCGATGACTAGGCCCAGATTCTACTTCAAGTTTCTTGCCGATGATTGGGCCTAGATTCTACTTCATGCAAGGGGAAAAGGGAAAAAAGAAATCTAAGTCTTTTTAAGTTCTATTTAGTTATGGGGTTCTAAGGATCCAAAGAATTTATATACTTTTATGGCAGATATGGTTTTGTTGTTAATTAGCTGTATTTATTGTCATGCCCAAACTACGAGGGAAAAAACACACAATAATTTTTTTTTTTATAATAATAATAAAGTTTACTAAGGTTTAAGATTTAAATTGCAACAACAGATTTACTATGTTCATCACAATTTTATCATTATGAGAAGAAATTCATTTCAATGATTAAATACTTGTATCAACTTTTGGTTACGTTATTTCATTTAGATTACAATGATACTTGAAATAGTTTTGGATAATATAATTTAACCTGATAACATAATCTTTTACTTTAATAGTAAATCTCCTAAGATCCTAATATTTATTAGCAATAAAAAAATGTAATTATACATACCCAATAACTCTTAATCATTCATAAAAAAAAATCAACTATAAAATGATTCATTCATTATACATTAGCCTTAATCAAATTTAAAAACTTTAAAACAAATATAAACTAAAATATCAATCTATTTTATTTTATTTTAATCTTAAGTTCTAAGCAATTCCAAACTTGTAATTAATCCTACACAAACTTTTTAAGTAACAAAATTAACTAATCTAAATTAAATCTAACTAATCTTAAACTTAATTGAATTAAAAGCTTTAACTAATCTATTCTTATTAAGATTACTAACTAAAGTTTAAACTAAACTAAATTAACTACAAACATAAACTAATATAAACTATCTTTACAAAACAAAACAAATGAAAATCTAAAACAAACTTTAATTAACTACTTACTAACTAAATGATCATAAACTAACTTTAACATATACTAATCTAACCTAGCTTAATAACTGAGCGCCAAACCTATCCAAGCCTACCCTCTGTCTCCCCCCCCCACACCCACTCATATCCCATCCTCACTAAAAAAGGCTTGTGCACTATCCCATTGTACCTGCACCAGTCTTGTCCCCCCACTTTCTTGTCATAGAAGGGAGCCAAGTTGGCGCTAAGTGGGGGGAAAGTTAAGTTTTGATTTAATCTTTTTTTAAAAATAAACAACTTTAATGCACTCCCATCCATGCAAGAGGTGAGCACCCAAGTTGAAGAGAAAAGGATGGGATGTGGGGACAAAGTGATGTCATCTCCCATGATGACAATTTTGACTTTTTTTAAATAAAAACCTTTTTTTAATACATAACCAAAACTAATGCCCAAGGAGGAGATTAAATGCAAGAAATTTTATTACATAGCAAGGATAGATATTTAGGATATTAAGTTAGATAGATATTATCTTATATACAATTTCATCTTATCATATATATATATATATAAATTTTTAATATCTAATTTTAAATTTAGGAATATCTTCAAGAATATTCTCTATTGCAATATAACATTAAATCTCAAGCCCATACAAAATCCAGAGGGCTTTTGCTCTAGGAATGTAAATTTTTTTTTTGACAAATTTTTCTAAGTGTTGAAAATTTAAAAGAACAAAAAAAACATAAAGATACATTTTTTTGTGTCTAAGTATGACTACCAATTTCACCCCTTTATCAAAGGAGGGTATATATATAGAATTTTTGTCATTGAATTTTTCTAACACCTATTTAAGCCAAGAATCCAATATCTACTTAAAATAACATTGCAAGATTTATTTTTGGTTTACAAAAATCAAAAAATTGAACCTTCATTAATAACACAATTTTCGTTTTCAACATATAGGAAAACTTGAAATTTTTTATCAGAGCCCGAGTTTCAACATTGGGAGCTCTGGGTATATTTGAATACCACTAGTTGTCAACTAGATGAACAAAATGAAAACTTTGAACTGTCATGTGTATCTATTTCAAACTGAAACTCGAAACTAGGTGAACTGAAATAGAACTTAAACTGTTACTTGCATATTTTTCATACTTCAACACTTAGCTTTCTTAACTGAAAATTTTGCTGAAAACCTAAACAAAAGGCAAAACTTAAAATTGAAACTCATTCTAGTTGCAAAACATGTATCATTCTATCTATACTGTAAGGTAGTATACCTTTGTTTATCTTTGCAAGCATTAAGTTGCTCTTGTTTAGAATGTATTAGGGGATCTATTTCAGTAGTTGTTAAATGAATGATGTTGGATCGATATGGTTTTTGGTTTACCATTAAACCAGAATCATATTGCTCTAAAGGTGTTGTAATATCTTCGGTGGAATCATGTTTCCCTATAGGGAGAAAGGGTTCAATGGGACTCGCATAGTGAGTATCTTGAGTTGTCATTCTTGTAGGCTTCCAGGAGTAAGCCTAATCCCAGGGGGGGTGGATGTAGTGCCTGCCCCTAGTTCACATTTTTTTATCATTGCTGAACTCTTTTAGAGCTAGTTTTATGTTGATGGTTAGCAGCATTCTTTTGAGATTATCAGATATTCTGCTATGGATTCAGTTTATTATGTGATGAGATTACTTAGACTCTACATTTCATGTATGCATGATGATTATTACATTGCTTTCAGTTATTAATGATGACTAGTTAGATGGTTTATTATCATATGTGTTTTATTATGGATACTTACCCCATACTTGCATGTGTATGGTGTGTGTGTTTGCTTTTGTATGGCGTGTCTGATGTGGTTAAGGAAGGGAATCGTAGTCACCTGCTAGTCGGGATCTACACGATGCACCACTTCCTACCATTGCCTGTTTAGTTTAGTATATATTGTGCTTGTACATGCATGATTTTTATGCAGGTTGCAGGTACCAGGTATCGACTTCCCTGAATTGTCAGGATGAGCGTACCCTATCACATTATCTCAATAATAAGAGAGGGGGAATAAATTCTCAAGTCCAAATCTCAACCCTATTAAGCCATTTGTTCTAATTGGAAAATTAGGACAAGTATTCGAGTTGAGTACCCTCCGAATATGTCAGATGACATAATTCATGATATAAACCTTTGGTTTGATTTTGTATGTATTTTGGCTATGATGGGTTTTCATATTTTTACCTTGTGAGTCTTTGATGTATTTTCTATTAATTAAGCCTAATTAAAAGATTTAATTAATGGTTTAATTAAATGGAAAATTAATATGATATTTTAATATTTATTTTATTTAATTGATTAGGAAATTAATTAAATAAAATAATTAAATTTGAAGATAAAATAATTAAACTTTAAAAGTTGGAATGTGACAATATTTATTTTAATAATTGGAGTTCATTTTAAATAAATGACTAAATAATATTATTAAACCTAATAAATATTTTAGCAATTAAGTTTTGGAAAATGAAATTTAAAAGTGGAAATATATTTTTAATTATTAAACGATTCTAAATCTCATGTGATTAAAATATAAATATATTAAGATTGAAAAGTGGAATTATAAAAGTTAGTGCATGAGATTTAATAAATTAATAAATTAAATTGGAAAGAGTAAATTAAATATTATTTTAATATTTTCTCACATAGGAGTTGGCAAATTCTCGAGAGTTGTCATGTAGACAACACTGGGGTTTGCACTCTAAGAATGCACTAGTTGTCTACACTTAGAAGTTAGCATTTTAATTTGAGCATATGGTGTCTACAACCTTAAGACTTATCTAGAAGGTTGAAGAAGGCTCATGCTTGGTTGTCATGCTTATCTTCTAGTTGTTTCTAGAGACACTCTAGATGCATCTTAGAAGCCTTTAAATTGAGGCTCTCCTAGTGTGTTTGGACAAGCAAAAATGAAAGCTTAAATGAAAGCTTAATGGAAGCTACAAGCTACAAGTGGAATGGAAGCTACGAGCTACAAGATTAAAGGAAAGCTAAATGGAAGCTACAAGCTATAAGCTTAAAATAGAAGCTTCAAAGCTTACATGCATTGGAGAAGTTCATATGCTCATATATTTTTTACATGCTTCTATGCTTCATCTAGCATTTCTAGTCACTTGGAGATTCTCAGTTGGCTTGGATCTTGGAAGGAATATGAATGATGGAGAAGGAAAGGATTTTCTATGGACTTCTAAGGCATGGTGTATTAGCATCGGTGTCCAGGTGCACTCGTGATAATCACATACTCTCTTTGCACTATTTCTCTTCCTATTTTCATCATGTCTATGTGTCTGAATACTCTTGTGATTGAATCTATAATTGAAATTGGTATCTAGATATGTTTTTGGTTGAGAAGAAAACATTAGAAAACCCTAGATCCAATTAAAGAGAAATTAGATTTAAACGGGTTTGAGTTCGAATTAGAATCAAATTGAAATAGATTTGAAAATGCTTTCTAAAACTATAGTCAAACCTATTAGAAGAATTGGATAAATTTAGAGAAACAAATATTCTTAGTTTTGGAAGTCTTTTAAAATTGTGTATATGTTCTATACATGATTATTTACCTTTTCGAATTTGCAACATATTTACGCATTTGTATATATACATATATATACACATATATATTAATGTTGTAACAAAAAACTCTGCATACACACACACACACACACACACACACACACACATATATACATATATACTTATATATATATATATATATATATATATATATATATATATATATATATATATATATATATATATATATATATACATACATATGTATAGATATACATATATATTTATTTAGTGGAATATCGAATATTTTATCATAGTCGAAATTAATCTGAATTCGCATATGGCCAAATATTTAAAGAAAATGTTGTTTGAAAATGTTTAAATATATATATATATATATATATATATATATATTGGGGTGGGCGGGCTTTACCCCGACCGCACCCCCATCCTCCTAACGCCGGCGGCGGTATGACTCTACGTATCGCTGTGATGTCCCCTTCTAGCTAGAGACATCACTTTAGCTGGTGATTAGCCTATCAGAGACCCTTGTAGGCTAATAAGATTGGATAGAGGGTCACCTTGGTGTGGAGATCCTCCAAGGACCAAAGCAGAGTACTCTTCTAGGTTGCTAGAGTTTGTTTATGATGAGTTTTCCTTTGAGTTTGGCTTGGTCAGGCTATTTTTAGCAGTTTTGGAGTTATAAAGATAGACCCCTGCTATTTTTAGAAAAGGGGTATGGTCATATGCAGTTCTATCATGTTAGCTCCCAGTCCAAACGACATTCAAAAAAATGTTGAGTAATAATGGAGATATTAATGTTTATTTAGTTAAAATAAACATTATTGGTTTTGAGCCTATATTGTTAAGTTATAATATATAACTTAAGTGAGGGTCATGATATCATAAAAGGGGCCATTGTTTCAATTAATTGTGGGTCCAAGCTTATGGAAAAATTAAAAGGGATTTTCTAAGTTTTAATGTAATAACATTTTTTATGTTATTACTATATCTTTTATCCCACATTGAGTGTGGAGACTCATTCTGGAGTCGAGGAGTCCTTATAAACAAACCTTGTCTTCCTTCAAGAGCAGGTTATGAGAAGTGCTTAAAAACATTGCCTTGTGAAATTTCTTGAAGTTGTGGGAACAAAGGGTTTCTACAAGTTTGAGAAGAATTCAGACTGTGGAGGACGTAGTCAGAGTTGATGCAATTTGAGGGTGTGAAATATCACTTGAATTTTGCCTGTGAGTTGACTTCATTTTGGAGTCAATATTGTGTTTAGTAGGAAAGAATTGGATGAATCTATTATAGGTTGGAAGGGGTTATAACAGTAGCTACAGTGCTATGAATAGTACAGCACTACAGTGAATTAAAAATCAGAGATTTAATATTGCAGTTTTTGATAGGCGTTGCCCAAGGAGGAAGCAACCAGCAGCGTGGTTGCGTATCGGAGACAAAAATTAGGGAAACAAATAGTGATCAGCGTAGAGCCTATTTGGGGTTCTTACATTGGTATCAGAGCCTCATTCCTGCTATCCTGAGGGTTTGGGGAGTCATATGCAGCCACCAAAAATTGGACCACATAGGTACCATACTCGTAGGAGAGCTCTGATTGAAAGAGAACAGTTACAGGAAATAGGAAATATGGAAGAGAGACATGATGGTAGTCCACCTAGAAATAGGAGGAATAATGATGATCAGGATACCAGAGAATTCTACCGTGCTATGGTTACAGGGCTGTAGCAAATGGCACAGGCATTACAGGCACTCACTACTATGGTAGAAAGGATGAACCCACCTGTTAGACAAAATGGGGAGCTGGGAGAATAGGGAGATAACAGGAGTGCTATAGGTAATCAGAGACCACAACAAACCCATTCCAGAATAGCTGATAGGCCTACACGCCCTACATTTGTTTTGGAGGAGCCAAAAGAAGCTCTGGTAGAGGAGGCGACAGGAGACCCCATATTCGCAGATGCACTCATGGCTGCAAATGATGAATGGGAATTATTAGCTCTGCAGGTTTGGGAGAGGATGACCTTTGAACACTTTTTAAATTAGAGGAGAGAGCATTACAGGTCACTCAGACAAGATAGGAGGCCTAGAGGTCAAAATAGTGAGCTGAAGAGGGCTACAGGCAAGCTTACTATGCCTACATTTGATGGGAGTGGTAAGATGACAGCTCAAGCTTGGATTCATAAGCTTGACACATTTTTGGCACTGAGGCCAATGACAGAGATTGAAGCTATCAAATATGCCACCTTACATTTGGAGGGAATAGCACATGATTGGTGGTACCATGGTATGGTAACACTTTAGCATAACCAAGTGACAAAATACCAGGACTTCGTGGATAGGTTGGTTGAAAGATTTGACAAAAAAGATCCAGAGATTTACTTTCGAGACTTAGCACAGTTGAAACAAATAGGCAACTTGGAGTATTTCATTGGTGAATTTCAGCGGTTGGCAGTCATGGTGCCAAACATTTCAGAGCATAGATTGATAGTTCTTTTCATTGAGGGCCTATCCGAACCACTGAGAGGTTGGATAAAGGCATTTGATCCTATTTCTTTATAGGAAGCGATGAAAAAGGAAAAAAGTATGGAACATGTAGTCCCAACAAACAAATTTCAGTCCAAAGGAGCATCTTCTAGTAAGGATAACAAACCATTTTATAAAAAACCAGAGATGACTGATTTTAAAAATGATTCTAAAGATAAAACTCTAGCAGCTTTTGACAAGGAAACATTAAATGATTTGAGGAAGAAAAAATTATGTTTCTACTGTAAGGGACCCTATGATGCAAACCATGATTGTCCTCTTAGGCCAAAGGGAAAAGCTAACAGAGTTATGTGGGCATACTATGAGGAATCAGAATCAAATAATTCAGATCAGCAGTCTGATATAGAGGAAATAGATGGTGAAAAAGAGGAAGACAAGGCTGAAAACTTGTCTAAAATGGAGTCCAAGGATGGGGAAGGAGATGGGCAACTTAGGGAAGCTCGTCTCACTAGTATTAAGCAAGAAGGGTCATTCCAGATGAGAGGAGTACTCGCTGGACAACGAGTCATAACCTTGGTTGATACAGGTGCCACTCATAATTTCATTGATGCTAGGATGGTGGAGAAGTGTGGCATACAAATAGAGGAGTTTGGGGGAATTAGAGTGAGGGTAGCGGATGGCTATGTCCTCAAATGTGATTGTAGGATCACTGGACTCCCATTGAAAGTTAATAATTATGACTTTAAGGCAGATTTTTATGTTGTACCTATGGGAGATACAGATATAGTTCTTGGGATGAGTTGGTTGCACGATATTGGTGAGTTCACTCTTAACCTCAAGGAGATGGAGATGAGGTTTAAAGTGAATGGGAAGACACATATTCTTAAGGCAATCAGGGACAGTGATCTCAGGATGGTCTCTTTTCATAGAATGGCTAGATTGATTCGACATGATTAGGTAGAGTGGGCAGCAGAGTGCATGTTGATGCCATCATAGGAGGGACAGCATAAGATTGAATATCCTCCTGATATTCAGGAGCTTAGAGTTAAAAACTCTAAGGTGTTCAGTGACATTCCACTAGGTAGACCACCAGACAGAGGTATTGAGCACATCATTGAGTTAGAGGAGGGGGCTAAGCCCATCATGATTACACCTTACAGACATCTGAAGAGGTTGAAGGATGAAATTGAGAAAACCATAAAGGAGTTACTTGCTATGGGCCACATTAGACCAAGTAAGTCTCCTTTTGCTTCTTCAGTGGTGTTAGTAAAGAAGAAGGATGGGACATTGAGGATGTGCATTGACTAAAGAGTGCTTCATAGGAAGACGATTAAAAATAGATACCCCATTCCTAGGATCGATGAGTTGATAGATGACCTTCATGGAGCTTGCTTCTTCTCAAAGATAGATTTGAGATCAGGTTATCACCAGATCAGAGTTAGAGAGCAGGATATCGAGAAGACAACCTTTAGATGTCATTGTGGCCATTTTGAGTTTGTAGTTATGCCATTTGGGCTAACTAACGCACCTGCTACTTTTCAGGCAACAATGAATAGGGTTTTCCATCCTCAGTTGAGGAGATTTGTACATGTCTTCTTCGATGATATCTTGGTATATAGTAGATCTTGGGAGGAGCACTTGGTTCACCTGGACACGGTGCTGGGTATATTGGACAGAGAATCCTTGTATGCAAAGGAGTCGAAGTGTGATTTGGGCATGATAGAGTTGTTGTACTTGGGTCACATCATCAGTGCAGAGGGCGTGTGCATGGATCCTGAAAAGATTCGTGCCATTGTGCAGTGGCCTTCACCGGTGAACCTTACATAGTTGAGGGGATTTCTAGGACTATGTGGTTTCTACAGAAGGTTTGTGGATGGATATTCTAGGCATGCGGCACCCTTGATAGATTTGATGAGAAAGGGAGCTTTCTTGTGGACTCTTGAGACACAGGAGTGTTTTGAGAAATTTAAGGGGTTGATGACTTCTTGTCCAGTGTTAGCATTACCAAATTTCAGCAAACCTTTTGAGCTACATTGTGATGCTTTCAGAGAGGGCATTGGAGCGATGCTTATGCAGAAGAAGCACCCTATTTCTTGTGAGAGCAGGAAATTGAGAGGGCCAGAGTGGAGCTTCAGCATATATGATAAGGAGATGTTAGCCATTATGCATGCTTTGGCCAAATTCAGGCAATATTTGGTAGGTAGCAAATTTTGTATCAAAATCGACCATAATAGCCTAAGACACTTTTTGGGGCAACGAGATCTCAATGATAGGCAGCAAAAGTGGGTGAGCAAGTTACAGTCCTATGACTTTGACATTAAATATTTTAAGGGGACACGGAATGTAGTTGCTGATGCCTTATCACGTAGGCCCCATTTGAGCTTATTGACAAACATATCGGAGGATTGGAGACACTTGATCCTTGCAGAGTATGCAAAGGACACTTGAGCAACTGGATTCATAGATGGGACTATTCAGGACAACAGATACACCCTTGTGAATGAGCTCATCATTTACAAAGGATGAATATTTTTGGTCCCAGGATCAGTAGTGAGGAGGGTGGTTTTGAAATATTTTCATGATTCACCTATGGTAGGACATCCTGGTTTCTACAAGACATACCAACAGATTAGAGAGCGATTCACATGGAAAGGGCTCAAAGCAGAGGTACTTCAATATGTTAGGGAGTGTCCCACTTGCCAGCAGAATAAGCAAGAACACTCCTATCCAGTCGGTTTACTTCAGCCACTTCCAATTCCTGATAGGAAGTGGGAGTGTTTGTCTATGGACTTCATCACAGGACTGCCTAGAGCCCAAGGCAGAGACTGCATATATGTGGTTGTGGATCACCTTACGAAGTTTGCACACTTCTTTTTGATCACTACTACATACACTGCTACACAGGTGGTAGAGTTGTTCTTCAAAGAGATATTCAGATTACATGGCTTACCTCAGAGCATTGTAAGTGACAGAGATAGCAAGTTTATGAGTCACTTTTGGCAAGAGCTATTCAGGTTGTGTGCGAAAGAGCTCACTCTGAGTACTAGCTACCACCCTCAGACAGATGGTCAAACAGAGATAGTAAACAAATGGGTGGAGGGATATCTCAGAAATTATATAGCAGGGCAACAGAGGGCATGGGTAAAATGGATTTATCTCTGTGAGTATTGCTACAATACCACTTATCACATGTCTATTCAGATGTCACCCTTTATGGCCCTGTATGGGTATGAGGCACCCAATTTTATGGATCTGCTTTTGAGTGACAATAGAGTGCCCAGTGCAGGTGATTTGTTACAGGAGAGTCAAGACCTTGTTAAGACTCTCAAGGACAATCTAACTAAGGCACAAAATCAGCAAAAGCAGTATGCAGATCAGAAGAGGATTGAGCGGACTTTTGAGGTTGGAGACATGGTGTATCTTATGTTGCAGCCTTACCATCAATCCACTCTCAAGAAGAGTGGTGCCGAGAAACTCAAGACACGATACTATGGTCCATTTAGGATTATCAAGAAAGTGGGAGAGGTGGCTTATGAGTTAGACTTGCTGGCAGAGAGCAAGGTGCACAATGTTTTTCATGTGTCATGCCTCAAAAAGGCGCTAGGGCATCATATTGTGCCTTCTATAGTATTACCACCCCCGAATGATGAGGGAAAACTTGTTTTGATACGAGAGGCTATCATTGATTTTAGAGAGAGGAACTTGAGGAAATGTACCATCCGAGAATATTTGGTGAAGTGGAAGGATTTGCCGGTAGAGGATGCTACTTGGGAGAGCGAGGAGATTTTATAGCATCCAGAGTTGAGATTGCTTGAGGACAAGCAATTTTAGGGAGGGCGGACTGTGATGTCCCCTTCTAGCTAGAGACATCACTTTAGCTGGTGATTAGCCTATCAGAGACCCTTGTAGGCTAATAAGATTGGATAGAGGATCACCTTGGTGTGGAGATCCTCTAAGGACCAAAGCAGAGTACTCTTCTGGGTTGCCAAAGTTTGTTTATGATGAGTTTTCCTTTGAGTTTGGCTTGGTCAGGCTATTTTTAGCAATTTTGGAGTTATAAAGATAGACCCTTGCTATTTTTAGAAAAGGGGTATGGTCATATGCAGTTCTATCATATTAGCTCCCAGTCCAAACGACATTCAAAAAAATGTTGAGTAATAATGGAGATATTAATGTTTATTTAGTTAAAATAAACATATTGGTTTTGAGCCTATATTGTTAAGTTATAATATATAACTTAAGTGAGGGTCATGATATCATAAAAGGGGCCATTGTTTCAATTAATTATGGGTCCAAGCTTATGGAAAAATTAAAAGGGATTTTCTAAGTTTTAATGTAATAACATTTTTTATGTTATTATTATATCTTTTATCCCACATTGAGAGTGGAGACTCATTCTGGAGTCGAGGAGTCCTTATAAACAAACCTTGTCTTCCTTCAAGAGTAGGTTATGAGAAGTGCTTAAAAACTTTGCCTTGTGAAATTTCTTGAAGTTGTGGCAACAAGGGTTTCTACAAGTTTGAGAAGAATTCAGACTATGGAGGACGTAGTATCTTCAGAGTTGATGCAATTTGAGGGTGTGAAATATCACTTGAATTTTGCCTGTGAGTTGACTTCATTCTGGAGTCAATATTGTGTTTAGTAGGAAAGAATTGGATGAATCTGTTACAGGTTGTAAGGGGTTATTACAGTAGCTACAGTGCTGTGAACAGTACAACGCTACAGTGAATTAAAAATTAGAGATTTAATATTGCGGTTTTTGATAGGCGCTGCCCAAGGAGGAAGCAACCAGCAGCGTGGTTGCGTATCAGAGACAAAAATCAGGGAAACAAACAGTGATCAACGTAGAGCCTATTTGGGGTTCTTACAATCGCAGGATACCTACGTTACGCACGTCGCACAAGCCAGCAGTAGCGATTCAAAATCGCTGACGTTTTATTTTAGTTTAAATTATATTAAATGACATTTTTTTTTTATTAATTTTGATTACGTTTTTCTTTAAAAAAAAATGTTTATATTCTATGATATGTGAAATTGTTTTATATTGTTTCGATTATCACATATAAGTTATTATTAGATATTAATAAATTTCAAATATGGAATATTATATGTATTTTAATAATAATAATTATTAATTACTAGTTTTATGATTATTAATAAGTTGTTAATTAGTTATTAATGACTGATATTAACAAAATATTATTATCATGAATAATTCAATTAGGTGATTAATTGAGTTATTACTATAATTTGGCTTGGCGAATTATAGGTTCCATTAATTGATTTAATCAATTGTGAATTAATAAAGGGTTGATACCTTAAGTTGGAAAAATTACATATAGATGTTAATAACTAATGATAAGTATGGTTTATTAATTTAATAATAATTTGTTAATTATTATTAAATTAAAAAGAGATATTGAATTTATTAGAGAATGGAGGATTTTCTTAATATATATTAAATAACATTTAATATATATTAAATAATTTAGAGATGGTAATTTTATACTACGAAGATGATTTTAAATTAAGAGACTCAAATTTTAATGATATTGGACAATGCATCATTTCTACATTATAACATCGTTATAACATTGTTATGATAATGTTAATATTAGGTATCTTATTGTTATACCTTAATCATACTAAGAGTTAGTTAAATATTAACTAATGAAGTTTATGTAAAGATTCTCTAGATCGACTATTTATAGTTGTGATTAGTTTATTTATTAATGTTTGTTGGGTCTAACAAACTATTAATAAATAATAAATAGTTTAAATAGATATCAAATAATCTGATTAAAGTTAATCTAGTGGAGATTATTTATTGATTGAAGTTTTGCAAGAGATAATAATTTTTGGATCTGTGGTATAATTGATTTTAATCAATTAATGAGTTGTCAATATAATTAAATGTGATAGAGATTTAACTAGGAAATGATTATCATTAATACAAAATCATTAAGAAAGATGAATGTAGTCATTATGGATAAGATTTCCAAAGTAACTTGTTAATATTATTATTATTAAAATATTAATATTTGTGTATTGGATTGAAGTTGACGTTGACGTACAACTATTGTTAGTCAACTGATAATCATTGGGTTGATGGTATGGTTGTGCAATTATTAATTAGATCAATTTTAACTGGAGTTAATTGGATTTAATTAATAATTATGTTTTAGAGATTCAATTAATATGATTCTTTTAACGAGGTTGTAAAATATTGATATCGAAGTCGATAACTCTTATGACTTGAATAAAGACTTTAGGTATTATTTGGTTGTCAACGATGATAACGATTGAATTAAAGACTCAAACTTTAGTATACTTAATTAAGTTTTTAATTGAGAACTATTAGAATTTTGAAAAGTCATGGATTGTGTACTTATGAGAATTGATTGATTTAATTGATCATTTTAATAAAGTTATAATCTTCTTATTCGTAGACTAGTAATTGACTTTCTTACATTTTGATGAATAATGATCCTTGATTTATTTTGGAAGTTGAAGTAACCTTAAAAGAAGAGTTAATCAATTAGAATATGGATCATGGTTAAAATAGAGAACAATTTAATTAAGGTCAATGATGATCAGTTTAGTGAATATTTATCCTAAAGTTATTCTTAGGATAATGCTATCGGGGAATCAAATGGGTTGACTTGTAGGTCAAATGATGAAACTTAGACACTTGAAGTATACTTGAAATGAAAACCGAAGCTCTACACTTAATTCAACTATGAGATTATAGCAAAATCAAAACATGTGTTTGCATCGTGTATTCTATATGCTTCTTGTTTTGGGTTTTTGGGTTGATTAGTGTTGACCAGTCTTAGGTTGTTACCAGAGGCTCGGGGGTTATGAGATGTGTTGGCATGTTGATCTTATTGGTCTCGATCTTTATAAGCCCAACCATGGTAATGTGATTGTATGCTTTATGAAATGGTTGCATTTACTAATTGTTATTGTTCACCAGTCTTCATGTGTGAAGCTGAGATGTATGTGTTTAAGACACTTGAGCTAACCATTTTTGAGTCATCGATCAGTTATCCTTGGATTACTTTCTAGTTGCCATGATGGGACTAAAATGTGGATTTATTCTTGATGATGTCATGATGTGACATGTTTTGACTCAACCATTTTGGAGTCTTTGATTAGTATGATTTGAGATATTCTTGGTTGCTTGTTGAGAACCAGTGGATGTGATGATATATTTTGGTTATTGAGAACCAATGGATACTTATGATTATCAGTGATGCCTTCAGTTTCCAATAGAGAACTATTGTGGTCATGATTTTCTATGGATGTTTTTCCAGATGCTTATGGAGATTTGATGATTCTTATCTTGGAGATTTTATGATTCTTATTATGGATATTTGATGCTTATATTGTGGATATTTGATGATTCATTTTATGGATTATCTTTTGGATTTCTTTATAGTCGCTTGTACAGGACTGTGGTGATTTATGATTTCATGAGCATTAGGGTAGGTAATCTACTTGTAGTGTCAGGAAGTGGCTTGCAATGGGGGCCAGGGCCCTAAGTGGCTGCCAGGGTAACTCATTGTAAGTTTGGTTAATAAGCGATAACATTTACACACTAAATGGGGATTAAATGAACCTAAAAAGATAATTGTTTTGGTTCTCGCCCATGCCTTGAGCGCTTGTACAGGCTAGGATGGGAGTAGTGAGATGCATGGTTGCGACCTTGCATTCCATAGTATGCCTCGTCAGTATGAGAGGATACTAGTGGCCGCATGAGATCTGTATGGACCCGTGGAGTTTAGCTAACTGCCAGGGTAACTTGTATGAGATAAATGCGATGACACTTTCTCGCTTGCAGAGTAGGTTTCCTACATGTCATTGTGTGCCTCTGGGAATTAGATGTCAAATTTTGTGTGATGGAATCTTTGAGTTAGTATACTTTTAGGATTCCTGGATTTATAGAGATTTGTGTTATGTGATTTTGATAGCTTGTTTGGAACTTGAGATTATCTCCTCAGCATAGTGGGAGTGGACCACTTAGGTACCACGTGGTCGGGTGGTAGTGTGTTATCACTCTTATCATTTGAGATCTATTTGAGACACCGTGGCTGAAGCATTCTTGGTTGGTATTTATCTTCATTATGTTCCCAGAGCATTATGGTAGATGATATACCTTATGATGGATGTATTTATTGGCATGTTTCTTATATTGATGAATTTCTTATGTTAGATGATGGTATCCTATGCTTTACTTTACATGTTAGTAGGATGTTTTAGGAGTGACATTCCTACTATGTTTATAGCCGATGATCTCTTCGATGCTTTGGAATGTTACACACGGAGGGATGGCTAGGATCCATGATGGTCTAATGATGCTATTTATGGTTGGGAGGAACCGTGCACTTAGTTAGTTATGTTTTGTGATATATGGTTATCTTTTATGATGGATGTTTATATCTTTATGATAATGATGTATTATGTATGGTTTATGGTTTCATTATGTTATTGCATCATGGATTAATATTGGATGATGATGTACTTTATTTACATGGATGTTTATTCTTTTAAGCTTTTCATACTTTGTAACATGCACAGTGGATGATTGAGCAATCTAAAATGTACACTTGTGTAACGCCCCGCTCGGGAACCCAAGAGAAATAAACCTAACATGTTACAATGTTTACTGAACTATTTTTTTTTTTTGAAGTTTAAACAATCATCAAGATAACATTAATGCGGAAGCAATATGAACATACACAACAAATACACATTTGCAATTACAGATATAGTTTCAATTCCTCAAAGGTTCCTTTACGTTGAGTCACATTTAATAATCTTAAATTAATTAGTTTAAGTTTCAAGTACAATGTCTCAAGATCATAAAGGAATAACAGATACATAGTCGCATAAGCAAATGCATAAGTATAAACAATACAATGAAAGTACATCCAATTAATAACATCCACTGCACATGTCGCAGGGTATGTGAAAATAGATACTGTACAACAGAATACATGATAACATATATACTTCATCTGAAAAGAAGTCTCTGAGATAAGAAGTAAGAATGATAAAGGTACATCTTCTACAACGAACATCCAACAGATGTCAATGTGAAGGGGAACCCAAATGGTAAGAAGGCACTACCTCCTGACCGCGTGGTTACCTAGTCAGGCTTCCACTCCCACCGTGCAGGGAAGATAATGAACGATCCACAAACGGCTATCAAACATAAAACACTCCTAGGCATGGAATACCTACTAGCCAAAACTATCTCAAAGGTAACACATACTACTCAAGAAGATAAAATAAACCAGAAAGAAAGAACACTCAATCCAATACTGATATCACATAACCAAACATCATACACAAACCAAGTATAAACCAAATACCAAGATCACAAGATAAAGTCAACAAAAGATAATCCTCCTCAAGTCAAAAACCACATGTCAAAAGTACAACATAATGAAACACCAATCATCATCAATGAAAGTAAGTAACCACAATAAACACATCCAACAATAGATACACCACCAACAATAAGTACACCACATCCAACAATAAGTACACCACCAGAGATACACAAAAACTACAGAGATCCACAGAGGAGACTCAGGCTACATACTAGGGAGTTTCATCACATGGCTTCTTGAGTTACCCTGGACTGATCTCTTAAGAGACCCTGGACCCTCAAGCATTGAGTTACCCTGGACTGGTTACTATGAACCCCGGACCCTCAACATCACACATATGGAAACTAGAAAGCCCTCTCAAGAAGACGAGGCACTCATCTCATTCCCATCCTTAGTCTATACAAGCACTAAAGGCATGGGTAGATCAAATATCTCTAACTTATCTTTTTAGTGTATTTTTCCTCCCATAAATTTTAATTACTAGATTATCACTTATTACATAACTTGCATTAGGTTACCCTGGTACTGACCACTTTGGGTCCCGGACCCCTATGCAAGCCACTCCCAAGTCACGTACCTAGACAACCTCTCCTAAGCACATAAACACATAGTTGTGTCCCATACCACAACACCCATAAAGATCAAATTCGGTTCCTTAACAGGCAACCTGATAATAAGATGGATCAAACTAAATCCAAATACACATAAATGCTCACAAAACAAATTTCATAATTATAAACTCCAATTTGAATCACAAGAATCATCATAACACCTAGCCACATAATTGGTATAAAAGAATTCTCACAACCTCTGGTGTACTCCCTAGACTGGTCGACGTCTAAACAATGCCAAAATCTCAAGCATAGGAAGTACAAGTAAAACCATACAGATACTTAGAGTAAGTTTCATGTTTGGCTTAATCGAACTTACGTAGTTAAGTTGAACATAAGGTTTCATTTTCAGTTAAACACATGTTCGAGGTAATAAGTTTTTGCAATCATTCCTTTTTAACTAACCCATTTCTATATTTAAATGATTGTTCAATTACCTTATAACTAAGCTAAGGATAATCATTTATTTATTTATGCTATAAAAACAATCCTTAATGATTTTAAATAAAACAAATTCGACTTTATTAAAATCATTAAACCCTCATTAATATCTTCCATTAAATCAATAATCTAATCCTACATTTTTATCAAATAATATCCATTATTAATTAACTTTAATTAAACTAATTTTTAATTAAGTTAATTTATTAATTATTAAAGTATATCAATAATATTTAATTAATTATTAATATATATTAATAGAATTTAATAACAATATCAATAATTAATAATTTAAATTTATTATTAATTAACTTTAATAACATTGATAATCAATTATTAAAATTAATTACAATTTGAATACTATAACATTTTACAAAATGTAATAACCATAATCTATTTTTAATAAAATATTAATTAAATTTTATATAAAACAAAAAAAATTATAAGCAAGATTTTTTTTTAATAAAACAAACGCATTAACTAAAGCGTTTTAGGCCCGCCGGCCTGCAGACTAAGGTCTGCCGCAGCAGGGTACTGCTGCGTCAGCAGTACCTGCTGTCACAGTAGTACTACTGTCGCGACAGTACCAGCTGCGACGTGGGCAGAGAAAAAGGTGAGGTGGGGGTTGGGTTAATCCCTCCCCCATCATACTTTATTTTTTTATTTATATATATATATATATATATATTTTTTTTTTAATTTAAAAATTATAAAATTTCAAAAAAAAACGTTTTATTATTACAATTATTATAATTAAAAGGTTTGTGTATCTATAAAATTTATTAAATAATCTTTCTTTTATCTCACACACACACACACACACACACACACACACACACACACACACACACACACACACACACACACACACACACACATATATATATATATATAATTTTTACACTACTCTTCTTCCAGTTCATATTAAAATATGTATATATTTTTAATCCATGATTGAAACTTCAGTCTAATAGGAAAAATAAATCGAACCCTTTGAATTTTCAATCTTAAGATTTTCATTTCCACAAACAAACCCTTTCTAAATTTAAATTTCTAAATTCCAATTTAATTCAAAAGCCCAGATCTCGATTTATTACCAATTTCTTTCCATTGCAGAACGAGGTTATTTAAATAGTTTTTCAATCCGGATTCACAGATGGAATCAAAAAGCAAAAGATGTAGAACGAAGGGTGGCAAGATTCATACAACGAAATTTGAGAAATCAATTTCAACAAGCACGAAGAAGACAGAGATCCGAAAATATTTTTACAATGGTTCACAAACCCTACCTTGATCTGATGCTAACAATCTAGTGAAACCCTTGCTAATCCAAACCCTTCAAAGCTTCCAAAGATTTCTTTGTTCCCCTTTCCAAAAGTGTGTTCCCTGAAACCTGTGTCTGAAAACTTGTCTCCCAAAAATCTCTCTTGAAAAATGAACCCTCAAATTTTGATAAGGAGTTCTCTTCCTATAATCGAGGCACTAATTGTGCGTTTACTCGAGAGGTCTCTTGATCCCCCTTTCGTTAACTCTAAAATCAACCTTTATTTATCTTATCTTTCATATTTTCATGCATGTTAAATGGATTATTAAATCTCTTTATTTAATTTCCACTCAACTTCTATTTTAATCAATTTATAACTTATAAATCTCATGCGCACTTAACGCGATTAAATATCTTTATTAATTTCACATGTTTAATCTTTTCAAGTAATTTCTTTTATTTTCAACTCATGCATAAATCATGCGAACTATAATCTTTATGATAATTAAATATCTTTTCACTTTTAATTTCATTTTTAGAAACTTAATTGATAAAATATTTATTAACTTAAATAACAATAATATTTAGCATTTATTTAAAAATGCACTCTAAATATATTATTATTAAATTAAATAAATATAATCACATTCTAAATTTAAACTTTAACTTTTATCTCCAATATTTAATTCTCTCTTATTTAATTAATTCATTCATGCACAATTAATTTCCTTTTTAAATTAAAATATTCTTTTATTATTCCTTCATGCACTTTAAGCGAATTGTTAAATTACTTTATTTAACTTTCCACTTTGACTTTGCTTTTAAAGTTAATTTATAATTTTAATCTCATGCGTACTTTATTAAAATACTTTTATTCAAGTTCACATGTTTTTATCTTTTAAATTAATTTCTATATTTTAAACTTATTCATGCGAACTTAAAACATATTCATAATTTAATATCTTTCTCCTTTTAATATTTTTTTGAACGTTTAACTTGATAAATATTTATTAACTTAGATAACAATAATATTTAGCATTTATTTAAAAATGAACTCTAAATATATTATTATTAAATTAAATAAATATTATCATGTTCTAAATTTACTCTTAGAACTTTTATCTTCAATTTAATTCTTTATATTTAATTAATTTCTCAATTAATTAAATATAATTAAATATTCATAATATCATAATAATTTTTCATTAAATTAAATTATTAATTTAACCTATTAATTAGACTTAATTAATAGAAATTCATCAAAGACTCACAAAACAACATACGCACAAAATACACACAGGTTTAAAAAGGGTAGACAGTCTGTTACGAGTCCTCCTTGCAGGACAAGTATTATAGGCTTATGGCTAGGATTGGACCTGATCATTATCTTCCCATTCTCACCATTTGAGTATTTGTAATAGGGCATGCTCATCCTGGCAATTCAGGGAAGTCGATGCCCGGTACCTGCATCTTGCATAAAAGCCAAGCATGTACATGTATATAATATATCTAAACTAAACAGACAATGGCGGGGAGTGGTTCATCGTGTAGATCCCGACTAGCAGGTGACTACGACTCCCTCCCTTAACCACATCAAACATGTCAGACAAAAAGATAAAATAAACACACACACCATACACATGCAAGTATGGGGTAAGTATAATAATCACAAATCTAAGATCAAATGCGTACATATAATAATGCATCTCTATCAATACAACATAATCATCATTAAAGACATCATGTTAACATTTTTATGAAAGAAACCACATTTACTAACTAGGATCATACCATTAACAACACATGAATGAAATCAACTAAGCAATAATAACCGATGCATTTGTAATCAAAGTCATGAAATAAGATCATAATATTATAAATCTAGTATCTTTAAAACTAATCAATGCATAAAATCAGCTTAAAGAATTTGACAATGATAACAGAAATGCGAACTAGGGGCAAGCACTACAACTTGTATATGGTTTAAGAAGATTGGATGTATCCTTGTTATTTCATTGTTAAGGATGTAATGTTAGATGAATAAGTTATGATTAGAAGTAATTCAACGTTAAGGGATCTTTAAAGAATGTAATCTGCTATGTTATGTTATTTTTAGTTGGATGTTACTATTGCTTCCGCAAGTGTTGTGTATGGTTTTACTTTCATGTTTAAAAAAAAAATTGTTTGGTAAACTTAGTATAATTCTTTGGATCCCTTGGCGGAGAATTACATTTTTCTTAATTGAACCATCATCATTTCATCTTATTTTTGATGTGCATCCATATGACCGAAAGATACCAAAAATCTCATGAGAAGCAATAATACTCAATCACCCTTTTATTGGCAAACCTGATTCAAAGGCTTGGCCGAGAAAGAACCAGGAAGAAAACTCAGTATTGTTGCCATTACAACAAGGTTTTGAAATACAAATTACATAGGATTCCAATCCCAAAATTACAAAAATTTAATTGAATTTCCTTCATGACCCTTATCAAGAGATCCATATCATTTTCTGCAATATATTACTAAGATCGTGGAGAGAACATAATCTGATCAGGTGTCAAACAAGCATGACCAAGAGACAAAATCAAACATGCATATTCATACTAGGTTTTCACAACAGGATTCACAATGAATCAAAACTAGGGAAAGGTGAATTTTTCTAACAGGAGAAGTCAGACACAACACCAAAATAGATGCCCAATCGAAGCTATAAATCAAGAACTTTTGTTCTTCCATTTTAACATGCCAAACTCATACAAGGTTTGTGCTGATAGGTAGGGGCCCATAACACCCTACCCTCTCTCCCTCTTCTCATCCTGAGAAGAGACTCTACACTTGTTGGAGTCCAACTAAAAAGACCTTTCCCAAAATTGGCCACTTCTACCCTATCCAAAGGTGAGTAATGCCCAAACACCCATACAAGATAACTTCAAAATTCAAACAAAAACATGAAATAAAAGCATTCAAGAAAATCTGAACAAGGGAGATGAAGAACTCCTACCTTAACAAAGAGGTTATGGTGAATGAACAATTTGAGTAGAGATTTTCCTTCCTTGCCTTTAATCTTCCAAGACTCCTCTCTAAAAGTAGAGATTGGCTAACAACCAAAACTACTCCAAGAAAGGCCTCTAAATAATATCCAAACTCAACCACCAAAAAGAGCAATAACTTCCCCCACTCACTTACAAATCTAGAAGTTTCTAACTCAACCCATACTAAGGTTAACCACTAAGTGGAGTTGAGGTGATGCAACTCATGGTAGCCATATTCAATTTTCGCACAAAGGCAAAAATAGACATTTTGAGTGACCTCAAAAGTCAATAAAAGGGGCTTGGGGGTTGGAAAATGCCCCCAACCCATACCCATACCCCTTGGGTATAATTATTTCATGATTTAAAGCCTTAGGAATTGATTTGGAACCAAACAAAAGCTAGGAATAATTAAGACCATCTAACAACTCTAAAATGTAGATTAAGCACTAATATGGATTAGGAGTAACTAAACTTGATTAAGAAACAAATTAGCAAAAAGACACTAACTTAATCTGACTTAGGTCCAAAGGTTACACATTTAACCCAAGCTAGCATGCTAAAAAGCATAAACAATTCAAGAGTGTCAAGTGACACTATAAGAACACAGTTAAGAACATTAACATTATCTAATCATGAAAAGATACATTCATACATCTCACAATATAACTAGTTATGAACAACAAGGTTTCCACAAAAAGAACATAGGGATCAGTTCCATTCCTCTGTCGGGTTTCTCGGCTAAAATATCCTACACACTCATTGCACACATCAATAGTCCCATAAAATCACACACACACACACACACACACACACACACACACACACACACACACACACACACACACACACATACATATCAAGAAATCACATAAATTAAAACATACATCTATAAATCAGTCAGGGTTTCTCTCATCCTACTCAATTCTTAACCATTAAAATCTCTTAAATCAAAGTTTTGATCCTACATTTACTTATTTCATCAACATACATATACATAAAACATTAAATGATGAACATTAAATAACTAAAAGTAACATCACACAACATGAAATAATATAATAGGTTCAAAATTCAAAATAATAGTAATGTATCACTATGCTACGATCGGTTGGGGTGAGGCCTCACATTTATGTTTTTATTAGGCTTGGGTACCTTTATGGACAATGTGGTTAGTAGCTAGGTTGTTTAGTTTCTGGTTCTAGCTTTCTGGTATGGTATAAGTCTCTGCCTGCTGGTACTCCTGTTCTTTTTGTCTTTTTTTGTTATTGGCTAGTAATGTGTTGGTTACCAACCTTTTGACTATTAAGGGCCAACCCCCTTGTTTTTGATTGCTTTTAATTTCAAAAACATATACAATTTAGACAACCCCCTCCAAAATGTAGAAAAAGTTTTTATAGAATGTTTATCCAATAGTGGATGAGTTTGAGTCTATAAACATATCTTGATAAATATAATTTATGATAACTATCATTCAATAGATGATAGAAGTCTTAAAAAAGATATCAATGTATGAAAGCGATTACATTTTTTCACATTGAATAATGATTTGTTCAATGCAACAACGAAAGACTTCAAACAAATGAACTTGATACAACAATTGAGCTCAACATAGATATGAGGGGAAACATAAGATTCTTTTTCATTCCAACACCATAGTTGCAATACAAAGCTAAGTCACATCAATGACAGGTCAAGCTCTGTCGATAATGCCTGCGTTGAAAAAAACAAAAATTGCTGCAAGTATATCCAAGCTAAGCTAAGACTTAGCCAGATTTATTACAACAAAAGCAAGCTTCCCAATTGATCTATCACCCAAGGATGCCTTGAGATCACCATGATATGATATTTTTCTATACATAGCTCATCAAGAAGAAACTCTCATAACATGTGGAGAGGCCTTGTTCAAATCACCACAACGTGATATCTCTAAATCACCTCTTCGAGATTTTCAATGATCTAGGTCACAAAAAATCTCAATCCATCCCAATAGATCCAAGTGTGTACGATTGGTCCATAATGTAGTCAATTATAATGCATCATCAAGATGAACATATAGGTATGGGCTACTCTCGAGACAAAATGTACTAAAGACAAAATAAAGTCAAACTTTTTTATTTATAGATTCACTTTCCAAAATTTTTGTTATTTTTTACTACAAATATGTAGATCATGAAGATCAAATGCTGAAATTGTTAGAAAAATCCATAATGTTTTTGATTTTTTAAAATTTGGTTAACTATATAGTTTGTAGGGAGGATAGCTACATCCAAATATATACCTCAAACTCCTTAACAATCACAGTCATTACACACTCCTCTACCTAACTTATGGAGACACCCTCAATGTTCATGCACCTGTGTCATTAAGATGAATTAGAGCTATTGCACCACAACCAATCACTAGTGTGATGAGTTCCCCTTGAGGAAATTCCATCATTTTCTCTTCGTCTTGATACAAGCTCCAACTATTTTCCCTTGTTGACTCCTTACAAGATGATCCTTTTCAAATTACTAAGAAATCCTATAACCCCTTTCTTTTGTGTCCTCTAGTGTGCAAGGCCAATACTTGACTAATTCATCAATTTGGATTGTCCATCACATTTGTAGGAAGTTTTTTCATAACATTCAACACCAAATCTTGTTCATCTAGATGATGCAAATGGAATTGAGAAACATGGAAAATCAGACACATCTCAATGTGAAGGCATATTCAACTTGTATGTTGCAAGGCAAACCTTCTACACAACTTCAAAAGGACCATTCCATCATTCTACCATCAAAGTACTCAACCCCTTGCATTCCTTGAATTGATTGGGGTCCATGTGTAGTAGAATCTTGTCATCTACATTAAACTCAACCTTCTTATGCTTCGCATCTACAAATCTCTTTGTATTTTCTACTAACTTTTTGAGCTCATATCTTGCCAAGTTAACTTGTTCATTCAAATATTTTACTAGCTCAACAAAATTAGTATAAAATCCATGATATCCTTGCATGACCATCTGAGGCATTACCATTTTTTTTCTCATTTCCAACTCAAATGGAGAGAACTTCAATGATCCAGTCTTATGCAAATTATAGATAAATTGATGCATGTCAATTAATCTTGGATAATTTCTTTGATTGGATGCCACATAATGTCTCAAGTAATCCTCCAACATGATATTGATTCATTTGATTTGACCATGAGTCTAAAGATGATAATGTATTCTCATTAGTAGTAATTTGCTAACCCACTTGAAAAACTTAGACCAAAATTTTGGAGTGAATCTTGAATCTTTGTCAAACAGAATGTTGAATGGAATTCCCCAAATTATCACCATATTCTTAAAGAAATACTCTGCTTCCAACTTGGTTGAACAAAGTTTCTTATAAAAAAACAAAACTTCATACTTAATGAGTCTATCGATGACCACCACCCTTAAACATCACACACTAAGGAAGAAATTAAGGTTTAAAAAATAAGTAACCTTTGATTATTGAACATTTTTGGTGAGTTATACAATGGCCAAAGATGTCAAATGATGTAGGAGCATCGTAGGTGTAAGAGAAATATTGCATCACCCAAAAATATTTCCTTTTGTTTCTTGAACAAGGGTTATCTTAGTGTAGAGTTGTTATTTCAAGAGACTTGCTACTTAGTAAGCTGGTCATATATACTCAAAATGTCCTAAGTTCAAAAGTGGATATTCATCTTGGATATATGAGTCTACTAGTTGAGGCTTAATGTCATATCATGAGTATTCATGTAGTTATTGTTCAAAATAACTATTCAATTGTATGTTGTCTTTGATGTTATACAAAATGTCAAGCCTTTACCAAGAAATTAGTGATAGTTGAGCTCACTAGGGCATCGAAAGTAGTTTCTTGTATATGTTGAGCATTCAATATTAACCAAGTTTAGAGATAGTATTAGCCAAGCTTAAGTAGTTGGTTAATCAAGCTAAGTCAATATTGACTGAGTTGGGTCAGTTAACACTAGAACTCCCATTCTAACTGTGTTGGTCAATGAACAAAGGGATCCTCTATGTTAACCAAGTACCCAATTTTGTATTAGTCAACTATCAATATATTAAGTTTGATAAACTTATTGTTTAATACAAGCCAAATTAATGAATGATAATTAATTGTTTAAAAGATTATTCAAGCCGACCTGACATGGTGAATCATATAAATGAAAGGTCAAGTTGAGGATTGAAGTATGGAATAAAAGAAGATGAAGGAAGGAAGCAAATTAGAAGGATATCTATAAGAGGACAAAGTATTCAAGTTGACCTAGCTGCAAACAACATTATGATCAAGGAGGATCATCCAATCAAGCTAGAATAGAGATATGAATCAGCAAAGTTAGTTGCATCAACAATTAGGTCAAGTCATTATTATTCTCTAATAATTGTAGTAGTGAATTAGATCTCCTCACTGAGTTAGCCTAACAACTATTTAGATAATCCTCTAAGAAGGTAGAATTTCTAGATTGAAGTGTCTAAAGACCTTTAACAAGGCCACTCCTAACATGGTGAATTAAATCCTCTAATAGGGTCACACCTAATAGTGTGTTTTGTAACCTTTAAGAGAGTTGGCTCCTAATAGGGCTCACTTCAAAAGAGTGAAAATAGTAACTAGTTGCAATTGGTGGTTTTTCCAAATTAGGTTTTCATGTTAAATCTTGGTGTTCCATGTGTTCATGTTATTTACTTTATGTTTCTAAAACTAAGTTAATTAAGGCTAATCACATTTAAATCTTAAGTTCCACATATTTTGTGTTAAACGAGTGATAGTAATATATTATGTGTTAACCAAGTGACAATAATATATTTTTTGTTAACCAAGTGACAATAATATATTCAATGTTAATTGAGTGACAATAACATATTTTGTGTTAACTAAGTGACAATAATATATTCAGCTTTAACTGAGTTTTAGCAAGGATTTGTTTTAGTGGTAATTGATTCATGCCTCCCCTCATAGTTACTCCTTTTCATTTCCAACAGTTGTTGTGGATTTTTTGGTTTGCTATTTTGGTACAAAACCTTTAGGCTTAGTTTTGAAGGCCTTGGAGGCCTTGAATGGGTTCTGAAATGGGGCCAACTAGAGCTTTCCCTAATCAAGCCCCATAAATCAATAAGTTTAGAATTTTGAAAAAGGGGTTATAATAGCCAATCAGAGAAATGGTTCAAAAGTTATGGCCTTCCAAAGTTGGTCCTACCAAAATTTCCAAAATATATGCCATAATTGATTTGAGTTGACTCTATATGTAATTTTAGGGTTAGTCAGTCTCTAGGGTTAGGGTTTGATGTTTAAAAACTTCTTGGGTGATGTAAAAATGTATGTATAAGGAATGCCTATACATAGTCTAGGACAACTCTAGGTGATAGTTCACAACTCTATGCTGCAAATTATTATAAGGAAGACACCCATGTGAGTTTGCATATTGTAGTTCAAAATTCTATAGTTCTACATTTGCAATGATAATAAGAAGTCCATATTTTGTTCTCACAAATTATTGCTATTTTTTTATATTTGTTATGTGTTTGTGATATTAAGGGGAGCACACTTCATCAAGTGGTATCAGAGCAGGAGTTCCTAAGTGTGTAGTTAGATCACTGCTTATAAGGTAATTGTACCAAGATCATGGTTTGGGTTGAGCATGTAGACAGATCATTGATTGTGAAGTAGTTTGCATGAGGGTTTCAGCGAGAGAATGAAAACTCCATGAAGAGAGCATGGTGGAAGAGTCATAGGTGTTACACTTGAGGGTTCTAGAGCCCTATAGAGAAAGATGCAAGCATTCAAAGAAAATATCCACAGAGGAATAAATCTTTTCATAAAAGATAATAGTGAGGATAAAGGAGAAGAAGAATAATAAAATGTTGAAGAAGAGGTAGTTCTTGATCCAAAAGAAGAGAGAATTTTTAGGGCCATCTCCAAGATTGGAAAAAACATATGCTTGAGGTTCCCAAACTTTTGGGAATTCTTAATCCAGAGGAGTTGATTGATTGGATCAATAAATTAGAGGAATACTTTGAGTATGAAGATATTGAGGATCCTAGATGAGTACATAAATCTATGTTACCCTTGGAGCTAACTTTTTTGATCCAATAGGATCCAGTCCAATTAGAACAGACTTAATTATAATGGTTTTGGTTACATTAGCATGACATTGACTAGGCACTATGCGATGTGTATGTGTGCAAGGGGCACCAACCAGAACCAATCTAGATGAATCAGATCTGGTCGGAAGCCCCCAAAACTATGTAAATTGAAAAATGGCCACAAGTGACTCATTTGAAAGTGAGGAATGCTAGAGTTGTGGAGAGATGAGGGGACTACTGTGGAGAGATGAGGGGACTACAGGAGAAATCCAATTGGATTAGGTACGTCAGCATAATTTTTTAAATATTTTTCTAAAAATATTTTATTTTATGTTTTCTTAGTGATATAATAGTTTTATGATATGTTGTTATTTATTTTAGTGTTTAAAATAGTTAAAAGATTATTTTTAATAAACATATGTTTTTAAATAGTGTATTAATTTTTACAAGTCCATGCGTAATATTTTATTTAAAATTGTTTTAGTTTGTAATATATGTCTAAAAATTTGTGTAATATTAGAAAATATTTGAAACTTCAAAAAATATTTGAAAATTTAAAAAATATTAGTAAAATTTGATAATATATTTCATTATTATTATAAGAATAAGATAATCAAAAAAATAATTTTGTTAGAAAAAATTAGAGAAAATAATAAAAAAATTTACTTTGTTAATGTTTGAAAATATTATAAAATTTTAGATAAAACTTTGAAAAATACTAGAAATATTAGAAGAAATGAAAATTGTAGAGAATACCAAAAAAAATTATACCTAACTAAAATCCTAACATTGAACCTAATGAAAATCTATTGAAACCCTAACATTTAACCAAATTAGACTCTCTTACATTGAACCTAATAAATTATAACTAATTGAAATCCAAACATTGAACATAATTAAACCCTAACATTGAACCTAATAAAAGTGTAACTAAAACCCTTACATTGAACCAAATTAAACTCTAACTCTTATATTGAACCTAAACCCTAATAATGAACCTAATTAAATCATAACATATAACCTAATGAAACTCTAATAGAAACCCTAACATTGAACCAAATTAGGCTAACTCTTACATTGATCCTAATTAAACTCTAACTAAAACACTAATGTTGAAACTAATAAATTATAGCTAAATGAAACCCTAACATTGAACCTAATTAAACCCTAATATTGAACTTAATTAAATTCTATTTTTGAACCTGATTAAACTCTAACTAAGACCCTAACATTAAACCTAATTAAACTCCAACTCTTACTATAACTAGTACTAGACAAAATCAATCCATGTAATAAATCTTAGAAATATCATATTTTAACACCAAATTGAGTTAAATTATATTTCTAAAATAATGTCAATTCTAAGACTAGACCTAACTTTGAATTCTAGAGCCCTATATTGAAATAAAATTTGAAACTAAACTTAAAATTAAACCAAAATATAATAAAAATATAATTTGATTTGAAATCCTCTACTAACCTATATTTGATCTCTTCTTATAACATGCTACATAAATCCTAAAATTTAGTCCAACCAAGAAATGATAATTAAATATCAATCTAGGAGTGACATGCATAGGTTGTATTATTCACAATAGTAAAGGTCAAATTATAGGTAAATTAGCAAAACCATTTAGAGACTCCACCAATAATATGTCAAAAATTAAAAAATTGTTAGAGGGACTTCAACTTAGCAAGGAGCTAGGTATCAAACGATTGACAATGCAAGGAGGTTCACAAATTATTATATTTAAATAAATGTATGATTACATATTCAAGTATGACTAGTTCATTTAAATTTTTAGAAATTTGATTTGTACCTATTAGTGATATTAAAATATAATGTAGTTAAGTTTTATTTATATGTTTTACAATATTGATCACTTAAATTGTAGTTCAATTTTATTTAGATTCATTTAAAAAGATTCATTTAGTATGTTTTGATTACATTTTTTTAAATGTACATATATATGTATGTGTAGATCTCTATTATCAACTTTTACTTTTTTTTGTACGCACATTTCATCATTATGGCCTCTCACGATAGTGATTCTGGAGAGGCCACTATACATGGTCATTCACATGGTGTATCATCATGTAGATCTATGAATACTACTTCGGATAGGTAGAAATTATTCATTGAGACCCTTTGATGCTTATAGAGCACACTTGATGCCATTGATCATCATCTATAGGATTTCACCTACCCTACAACATAGGAACAAGGTGGTTGTGATTAGAGATGAGTTGGTTGGCATGATCAACACTATATGGGATTTTAAACCTTTTGATACTATGAGTTTGGACACATTTTATGGAAATGTCTCCCATAGAGGTAGTGGTCATATGAGGTGGAGAGAGATAGATGATAAAAAGTTAGTGGTCACACTAACTAAATTCCCTTGGTGGCCCCATTTATATATCCTTGACGGTTGGATCCACATCATATGTGGCCCCAAAAGGATGAGTTCCCCCTCTCTTTTTTGAAAATAATTGTTTGCATAATTTCATCTACATCATGATGTTGACTATACATATATACTTAGCCATGTTGAATGATGGCACAGAACAATAGATGATTTTTGACCCTTTTTATGAACATTTGTCTATATCTTGTTGAAACTTATCATCTTTTAAGCCTATTATTTTGATCCTTTTAATGTATAAAGTGTGAACTTGCAGCATCAAAATGATAGTTGATATTATGTTTTAAAAGGGTTCATTTTGTTAAGTCTTTCTTCATGTATGCTTAACATGGGTAGGTTTTCCTATAGCCAAAAAGATTGTAGAACCGTTAGTTGAATAATTGATGCTTTTCTTATAAATTAATAAATATGAATATACGTTTTTAGAAGTTTTGCATGTATCACTTATGTCCACAAGAATCTAAGCTGGGCAGGAATCAACCGAATGGCCACAAAAGACTCACGTTGAGGAAGCGTTGTTGTTAATGAGACTGGGTGGCAAAAACTAGAAGGGATATGTTTTCATGGATGATAAACGGAACCTAGTAAAGAAAACAAGTGGGAAAGTAAGCATTGAAGAAATTAGTTATACATGCATGGAGTTGTTATGGATACCTAGATTCCTGGAGGATGGTTTAAGTCAGAAAGAGGAGCAAATCTAACATCCATTGTGCTCTATATTTATGAGAATTCAAGGGAATAGTTAATTATTTTGCTTGTTGTAATAGACTATCCTTCATGAGGAAGTTGTAAATTTAGGAGTTTGTTATTCCTTCTCTTTAAATAAGACCTTGTCTGTATTCGAAATGTCAAGAGAGAAGATAGGAGAATAATATAAGGATAGATTGCTAGTTATCTAGTCTTTTTCCAAATCTGTGTACGACTACATGTTTGAATGAATATATGATTTTGCTGAGTTCTTACACTTTTATTTGAGCTTATCTTTCCTTCATTCATCCATGGGGGCCCATATGAAAGGTGGAGTTTATTTAAGTCATTAGGAGTTGTTCAGTTTCAAAAGTTATTTAGCTTCCTAAGTTAAGTGTAAAATTGTTGTTCCTGCAGCCATTGGAAATAGAACCAGTTACTATTCCTGCAACAATAGGTGCATAGATGAATGATTAAGTAGTTAGGATCTCTTTGTAAGCATTTGGTAATTGTCTTGTCTGTTGGTAAAATAGATTTCCTTAGTAGTATTTGCATTCAAAGTAGTAGTGGCTTTTAGTGGAAATTAGAGCATATACTTTCCAGACATCATCTCAAGTTCAGGCTCCCGGATTGAAATTTAATGGAGATCAGCATAGTACTTTGGTAGTGAAGGATGTCTAGTCCTGTAGCTAAAAAGGTATTATATTGGCCAGATATTGAATAAAGTCATTATAGGTTTTTAAATAAATGTAGACACCTTAGATTCCAATATTTGTTAATAAGTGGACATTGATTAGTCCAAACCTTTAGGTTATGCCAAAACATTTGGAGTTGGCCGCAATATGAGATATAATCATAGATGACACACACACAAATGCCTAGGAGAGGATTATGATGATTGTGACTCAGGTGCATGAGATGTCTATTAATCATGTACACATATACATGACATACTCATAGTTGACATCTATAGGTGGTCACAATGGTGCATCATTTTTAGTTGGAGATATGTATAAAGAGGTTGACATACCATCTCCACTAGAGGCCTTGACAAAGTCTTCAGTAGAATGTTTGAGGGCTCTGATCACATGTTTGTCTATTGGTCATCTTGTAGCCTATCTGACTATTCAATTTTTGACTAGACAACTTCTTAGTGTAGTGCCATCATATGTGACTAGTATCATTAGTGGTAGATTGGAGGTACATGGTGGTTAGGGCTAGGAGGACACACCTGTTGACATTAAGTCAAGTTTGTTATTAGTGACAAAATTTATTCAAATTTTGTATGTCTATTGAGCTCATTGAACAGTCTATAGTGTTTGACATGTAATTCAATAGCCACCGATCTTTACAGTTCCTACCAAGGATTCCAGTTGCTACCAAGGGAATTCAGTTAGTGTGAAGTGCAACAATTCAAATCAAGTAGAATCAGGCAGTGTGAAGTGCAATAGTTCAACCCAAGTAGTTCAATGGTTACCAAGATTCACAGTTTCTACTGAGCTAGCAGTTCATGTGAAGTGAAGTTAGTGTCAACTAAGCTATGTGATAATTAGTGTTTATGAAGTACAGTCATGGTAAACAAGCAGTTTCTACCAAATTACACAATATCTACCAAGTCACTAGTGTAGATAGAGTTTGAGACTACTTTGAGATGATTAGTATGGACTGAGCTTCTACTTCTATTAAATGCATGATGATGTTGAGCAGTGACAGTGGATGTCGTGTATTAGAACTTCACCAAGTCAGTCTTTAGAACCCAAGTGTCTTCATTTGGGCCGACTTTGTAATATTGTTGTTAACTTGTATATTGGCTGACTTTGTAATTTTGTAAATTGGATTGATATATATGTAATGTATTGTATCATATCCAAGTGTATAAGAAAGAAAGCATGAAATGATGAAAGAGTAAGAAGGATTAATGTATAAAAGCATGTGAATGTGAATAAAAAATAGAGTGTATTGAAAGGCCATATCAAAAAATGAGTAGTAGAGTCATATCTATCACATAAAGGTGATCAATACTTCAAAGAATCTCTATTAGTAAATCAGTTGTAAGTCAGAGATCTACTGTTTCATCCTAACATGTGAACTAGTCCAAATCCTTTAACAAGGTAGAATTAATAGTCTTTTGTTAAATCTCTTTATCGAGTGCATACTTAACTATGTGTTTCTAAAACCTCTAACAAGGTGGACCTAGTAGTCTTAATTGCTCCTAATAGGGTAGATAATCAGAAGTGATCATTGTAAGCCTTAACAGGCCAACTTTATGCTACAGTATTGAAGTTTTGTGGGTATCATCCCCACCACAATTTTACTTTCTATTTGGAAGGTTTTTGGGTCACCAAATTATTATGTTTAAGTGTTATGGATGTTTATGGTTTCAGATTCTCATGCATGCAATTAAATCTGATTTAATGAATTAAATGGTAATTGGATTATTGCAATTAAGATCTAAATTTGGTAAAGTTTTTGAAGTTACTGACTCACCCCTCCTCTCTTAGTAACTTAGCATAGTCTTGAATATTTCCAACAATTGGTATCAGAGCTTTGTGCTTCTCAAGATAAAGCTTGACAACTTGAGCAAAGATCAAGGACAATGGAGATATTCAGACTTGATTAGGCAATTGACAATGAAAAGCTAGATCTAGAATTGGCCATTGCACAACTCAAGAAAGCTAAGGAGCAACTTTCTCAATCCCTGAAAAGAAGGAAGGAACATGCAAATCAAATGAATGATCATCAATATATTGAAGAAAAGATTGAAGACCTTTTCCCTTCAAGTAGTATAGATGAAGCAAATGATGCAATCAAAGAACTCTTAGAGAAGAATGGTTCCCTACAAGAAGAAGTAAGAAAGCTTAAAAGAGAACAAGAAATCTAGTTAGTAAGGCTATGTGAAATCTTGGAACAAAGGAACAAGATGAAAGAAGAAATGGATGGAGGAAACAATGAGATCTAGAACAATTGCCTTCAACATGCAGATCTTATGGATCAAATATTCAATGAAAATGAGGAAATCATGAGCCAAAGATAGATCAATGAAAGATTAAGAAATGATCTAAATTTGGAAATACAAATCAGTGAAAGAATAAGAAGTGAGCTGAGATCTAAAAAGAAAATTAGTGAAAGATTAAAAAATGACCTAAACACTGAAAAGAAAATCAATGAAAGAATGATGAAATCCAAAGAAGACATGAATCAATTGAATCAATTGAATGAGAAGAATCTCTATAGACAAAAAGGTAAAGAAAGAATTGGATACAAAGAAGAAGGTGAATCCTTCAAACAAGGTGTTCAAAGGAATCAAAGACCTACTTGTAATTACTATGGTAAGATAGATCATACATCAAAAAAATGTTGGAGTAATGGTAAAGAAAAATTCAATGGTGAATGCTACAATCACAATTAGCATGGTCACAAGGCTAATCAATGCAAAGAGCAACCAAAATTTGAAGGCAAGTGTCACAAATTCAAGAAACAAGGTCACAAGGCATCAGATTGTAGAACCAATTTGGTCAATCCAGTAGAACAAATTGTGAAAGCAATACTTGGTTGGGACTATAACACCTAGTGTAGATGTCATTACTACAGAGAGTATGGACACATTAGCATGAACTATGTTGAACATCACACAAGGAAGAGAGGTACAACCATAAGATGTTTCACTTGTATAGAACTTGGTCATCTATCTAGGAATTGCATGAATACAAGTAGAATTGAAGATGAAAAGAAAGTAAAAGTAGATAACATTAGAAAGAAAATGAGGCAGCAATGGATTCCTAAATCCACCGAGGAAGCTATTCAAAGCAATGATGGTCATGTCACTCAAGAGGTGGGCGACTCCACCATTTCCAAATAAGTTCTTAAGGAAGAACTATAACTACATTATCATGATCACATCCAAATAGTTTCAAAATTGAAAAGAAGTAAAGATCCTAATCGGTATTCAAGATACAAAAGGATCATTGAAGATCAATATTAGTTATCACTGAGTTACCTTCTCTACCAAGTAAGGTTGGGTCATAGACTTTACCAAGCAAGATTGGGAGTAACTAGTTGAATGGAAACTACTATCTAGATTTGAAACTTGTGCCAGCAATTACTAAAACCCTCGATCCCAATGGAGCACAATCATAGATCCCTCCTAAGGTACTACTCATTAACGATATCTGAACTCATTTTAAGTGTGCAATTCAAGAAATTAGAACCCTAGAGATGGATGATGCCCTAAGTGAATTATGTGTGAATGGTGTTCTTAAACCCAAACATAAGCACTTGGAAGATAAGGTTTTAACCCACATTCCCCATTTGCCCCAAAGTTTCCAAATCAAATAGATTAGATACATCCTAAGCCAAGTTCACATTGGTCAATTATAATTTGAGCAACTAGTTTTAATCACTAAGAAGATGATTCATTATATCACTAGCCTTCCCATGCTCTCCAAAGCCAAAACCACTAAAACCCTAGGTTGGGTGGAGTTAGAAAAGAAAACCCTAGCTAAGTGGGACAATAGAGGAATGAAGATCAGTAATGTAACTAATGAAAAACTAAAATTTGACATACATGTGACAACTCACAAGATCTACAGTTCTCGTCATCTAAGCAATGTGTCATGTGAAGTATTAGACTTGGCATTCAAGGTCGTGAAGAACAATCTATCATATGATCTTGCATATTTTTTATTGAAGTAGTTTAACAAAAACATGGAAAGTATAAGCATTTCCAATAACAATCCTTGTAAATTTGGTTCTTTGTTGACATGTTTATTTTTCTATGTTCAATTTTTTTTCCCTTCAAAAGGCACAGTAGTATGGAGAAAGGATGTGCCTATACTATATTAGATTAAGGAGTATATTGCAAAAATGGGTGAGAATTTTGTCAACATAATGGATAATTACTTTGATGTCTTGAAGGAGAAAATAAATAACAGGTTTTGGATTCCTAGGAAATTGGTTGGAGATTACAAAGATGATGTGTGCTTCATGGTAGACAGTCACAAAGCCTACATTTAGGTAGTGAAACCCAGAGTTGTATGGGTAAAACCTCTTCCCTATGAGGTGAACATTGATGAAGTAAATAACATAATTGAAGCCTTGATAAATGAACCTATTGATCCAAAGGCACCATACTTTGGAACATATGATGAGGACAAAGCAAGGATAGAGATTGAAATCAAGCTTCTACAGGTAGTTAACAAAGGAAAGAGGAGAATAGAAAAACTCAAAACTAACACACCTCTTATGTTGACCGAGGATAAGAGAGAAGATGATGATGAAGTAGAGGATCAAGAGGACTTAGAAAAGGAAGAAGAGCTAGTGAAGAAGAAAGGAAAGATGATCATCACCAAGCCACCCAAGCCATCCACTATAGTGTTCACAAGGAGATCCAAGAAGAAAGGTAGTGAATTTGTATTTAGCAAGCCTCCTCCCACCTTCCAAGAAAAATTGAAATAATTGGAAGAAGGTATAGGCATAACCAACTTCAAATCATTAAAGTATGAGACTAGGATAGAGGTTGAGAAGAAACAAGTTAAGGAATTGGTGCCAACCAAGATGGGCAAATGGAAGTATTCCCTTGATGAGATAGCCTCCCTGATCTCCAATGAATTATTAGAGAAATTAAAGACAATATGGGACTCAACTATGCACACAAAAAAATATATCTATGATAAAACCCTAAGGCAATTGCTATCGAGCATCACAGATACTAAGGTAAAAGAGTCTATGAAGAAAAATGAAGACAAGATGACTCTTAGATTTAATACTTGTTTAATTTTGATAAAGGATATAGATCACGTAGTCAAGAATTCCATAGGTATGTGGACGAATTTTTATCACTTGTATAAACAAAGTGACTTCCTAGTAGAAGTCAAGGATGATGATAGTGATGATGAGGAAGAAGAAACATACTCTAAGCCAACACATTTTGACAATGAAGAAGTTGAAGAAGATAAAGAGGAAGAACCCACTAAGGAAGACAAAGAGGATGATGAGGAGACTGATCCTATGAAGATGGTAGTTGTAGTCATTGCCTCACTTCCTCACTCTCCAAGAAAATCAACATCTATATCAAGTTCAGAGATAGCTTCAACAAGTTTGATTGTGACCACATCATATACATCAAACATTTAATCACTCTTCACTCCCTCACAACTTAACACATCACTAGTAGAAGTGTCTGCCACTTCATCTACCAAGTTGTAGCCTCCCTCTTCTTTAGCTCCCAAGTTAGCATCATCAACAATGAGTATAATATGTTCTACAATTTTGTGTTCTTTAGCAGTAAGTAAAGTTTTGAGTTCTACAAATTTTTATTCTACAGTTTTATCTGCTACAACTTTGGATACTTCTATAAATACTTCAGTTTTGAAATTTAGTAAGCATACCAGTTAGTGTTCCATCTATTGGCACTATATCAGTTTTCATAGCTAGTCCTACTATCTCTACTATTGTTTCCATTATAGATTTTAAGGCATTAAGTACAAAGGCATTTGAGCCTAAGGCTCAACCAAGTAAAAAAAAATTGAGTGAAAAGGAGATAGAGGAGGATATTGATCTAGATGAGGAGATTGAGATTCCAAAATGGGATTTTGATAATGCCACTATAGATGAAATGAAAATAACTAGTCTACTCCTTCAAAAGAAAGCGAAATAGAAGAAATTGAGAGAGGAAAGAGACAGAGAATATAAAATCATAGAAGATGCCAAGAATATTTTGATTGAGGTGATAGGTGTTGGAATTTGATACTTCTCAACACATTTTTTTTCAATTGGAAGAGGTAGTCTAGAAGTTTATTGAGGACTCTAGTGGTCAAGAAAAATTTATTAAGAAAGAAAAGATGAAAATTTGATAATAAAGTGCTTGAGAACATTGCTCAAAAAATTGTCATTCAACAAGTGGAGCTTTCCTCAATTTTGACCAATCTTCAAAACTCTTGCACAAATGTAACATCACTTTTTGGAAAGTTATGTAATGCTACCTAGTTCACAAAGGAAATAAAGAGCAAACTGACAAAGATTGATGAAGATCTGATGGCTAGTGCACAATAGTTGTAACTTGACCCCAGTTCAAGTTCTGCACATCATATGAAAATTAGATTCTTGTCAGTTATGTAGGCAGAGTTGTTAAGAGAAGAAGCAAGGATCTGGTCTTCACTAATAGATGTTAAGAATATGATCCTTCCCATCATGGATACAATGTAGAAGCACATTTTTTACTCAAAAAAATTGATCCATGACAACAACTTCTCCATAGTAGATCACATGATAGAACTATCTGCAGAAGTCCAAGTTGCACTACACACATGCAAAGTTTTGCAAGAAAATTGGGATAAGACTTTAGCACTGATACTTAAGGTACATTTTGATTTTCTTTCTTATATTAGTGTCTCCATGTAAATAAGTTTTGAATAAATCTTTGGCATTATTGTCAAAAAGGGGGAGAGACAACATGTATATATGGGGAGAGACACTTAGTATACTATGTATATTGTATGGGGGAGAATCATGCAAAGGAAGAAAAGTGTATAGTAGAGAATTTGTAGATATAGTATATTGTATATACTTACAAAGAATTTTTTTGAAAAATCTCAAAACCAATATAGCTTACCTTATCAAGTCAGTATCACATTGTGATGTATATAAGTTTTGGCTAATAAGTATTTTTGTCACTAATGCCAAAGGGGGAGATTGTTGACATTGAGTCAAGTTTGTTATTATTAAAAAAGCTTATTTAGATTTTTTATGGCTACTAAGATAATTGAATAGTCTATAATGTTTTCCATGTAACTTAGTAGCTACTAAGCTTTACAGTTCTTACTGAGCATTCTTGTGGTTACCAAGGGAAATCAGTTAGTGTGAAATGCAATAGTTCAAACCAAGAAGAATTAGGTAGTGTGAAGTGCAATAGTTTAACTCGAGCAATTCAATGGTTACCAAGCTTCACAGTTTCTACCAAGCTAGTAGTTTATGTGAAGTGAAGTTAGTGTCAATTGAGCTATGTGATAATTAGTGTTTATTGAGTACACTCATGGTAAATGAGTAATTCAATTTCTACTAAGTTACACAGTATCTATCAAGTCACCAGTATAGACCGAGTTCAAGACTACTCTGAGATAATTAGTATGGATTGAGCTTCTACTTCTACTAAATGCATGATGATGTCAAGTAGTGATAGTAGATGCCATGTATCATAACTTCACCAAGTCAGTCTTCAAAACCTGAGTGTCTTCATTTGGGTCAGCTTCGTAATATTGGTGTTAACTTGTATATTAGTCGATGTTGTAATTTTGTAAATTGGATTGATATATATATGTAATGTAATATATCATATCCAAGTGTGTAAGAAATAAAGTAGGAAATGATGAAAGAGTAAGAAGGATGAATGTATAAAAGCATGCAAATGTGAATTAGCAACAAAGTGTATTGAAAGGCCATATCAACAAAGGAGCAGTAGAGTCATATCTATCACATAAAGGTGATCAATACTTCAAAGAATCTCTATCAAAAAATTAGTTATAAGTCAGAGATCTACTATTTCATCCTAATAGGTGAACCAATCCAAATCCTTTAACAAGGTGGACTTAATAGTCTTTTGTCAAATCTCTTTACTGAGTGCATACTTAACTATGTGTTTCTAAAACCTCTAACAAGGTGGAGCTAGCAGTCCAAATTGCTCCTAATAGGGTAGATCATTAGAAGTGATCATTGTAAGCTTTAGCAAGCTAACTTTATACTACAATATTGAAATTTTGTGGGTATCATCCCCACCCCAGTTTTACTTTCTATTTGGAAGGTTTCTAGGGCACCAAATTATTGTTTTCAAGTGTTACAGATGTTTATAGTTTCATTTTTTGATGCATGCAATTAAATCTAATTTAATGAATTAAATGGTAATTGGATTATTGCAATTAAAATTTGAATTTGGAAAAGTTTTTGAAGTTACTAATTCACCCCTCCCCTCTTAGTAACTTAGCATAGTCTTGAATATTTCCAACAATACCTACAATAGGTACAAGTCCACCACAAACCATAATTGATGATAGCATAGCTCCCCCTACCCAAGTAGCTTCATATCTCCCTTCTTACCAACCACAATGATCACTATTCATAGAGATGCTCACAAATCCTATGCTTGAAATACCAAATTTGAGCTTTAATGGAGCTGACTTGAGTGACATAGGTAGACACATTATGGCCATGACGATGGCATATGGAGACCTAAAAGCACCTACTAACCCCATGCAATATGAGATAAAGGTAAAAGTTTAGAAACATGTCTATTTAATTTTTAGTTAATATTTAATTTATTTATATTATAAATTTGAATGAATGTGATATATTTTCTTCTTTTATTGCATATAGGTTGCATTTTCATCTCAAGATACTCGAGATGTAGAGAGGCACGTCCACCCTAGTCATCCCAAGTCATAGGTAAATTTTTTTGTGTGTAAGTTACTATTTAGAAAGAATCAAGTAGATTTAATTATTGTATATAAACATATACATGTACATGATACTTTTGTTCTTGTATTACACATAGGGTTTGAGATCTCATGGTGATTGACGACATCGTGGATTGCAATAGGTTCATTTTTTATATTTATATTTGTTAGATGTTTGATATTCATGTTTCATGAGACCATTAACATTTATATCACTTATTTTTGATATTTCATCTATAAACAACTAATATGTGAGATTTTACATTGATGGTGGACATATTTGATATTTGTATGTGTTATGTGACCATTTATATTTATAGTTCATATATTTGATATTCATTTCTTATGTATGCGTTATTTATAATATATATATTTAAATTGTATATGTTTTAGAGATCTCTAGTTTTAGATATAAATTTTCATATCCTAGAAATTTATATAAAATATATTTTAGATAAATTTGCATGTTTTTTTAAAATTTCTATAGAATATTTTTAAGATAAGTTTACATGTCCTAGAAATTTACATCTTCTATAAATTTATAAAAATATGTTTAAGATAAATTTACATGTCCTAAATTTGCAATCAAGTAAGGTCTTAAATTTACAATTACATAAGGTCAATAAATCTATAACACATTTACATACATAAAAAATATCAATTTAAGAAAATTCATATAATTAACATAAGAAACATACATATATAAATTTAAAATACATAAGAATCATAAATTTGTCTATAAATACACATACCTATCTATAAATACACATAAGAAACATACACCTACATAAAAAATTCATCTAAAGAAATGTACACCTATATCTAGAGTTATACCCTAAAGTAATGTAAAATAAATGCATGTATAAAGTAATGACACACACATGCATATTTAAGAAATACATATAGATTTTTACATGTGTACATATTTAAGAAACACATACATATTTTTCAAAAATGTCTAGACACGTATATAAATGAAATACATGAAAAATGAGATATAAAATTTATACACCTATCTAGAAATAAGAAATAATGAGAATACATATTGAAATAAAATATATATAAACACAAACATATACATTGAAAAAATAATGACAACATGTATAATGTTTAAAAGCACTTACATGTGTATGTAACTAAGTCATGTGTAGGTCAAAGCAATCAAATATAACTACTTCATCTAAACTAAAGCTCATGATACATATGTTCTAGATCCTCTCTATCTTTAATTATCTCCAACAACTTTTCATGCTCTTCCATAGATAAACTTCACTTTGGTTTTCTATGTACTCTTTTTGGCACTGTATCAAATTGAATCTTTGTGGCTATAACCAAGTGACTATAATGTAGAACTTTTGGCCATGCATGAATGTAATAAATTAAACACCACTATGGTCAATTTTCATTTGGTGACAATAGGTACCTACAAAACATGAGTTACTTCATTAACTATTCTTAATAATCTAGATAAGAAAGAAATATTTAAAATCCATACATGGACTAAATTAATTACACAGATATCAGAAGGGGATAATCTAGACTTTCAATAACAACTGAACCAATTGGATATGACTAGTTATCATCATCTGTAGTTGGTTCAGTAAACTTCAATTTCACTTGAGTATATCTTAGTATGTAGTAATCTACACCTTCTACATTTTCAGGATCTACAACCATAGAAAATACATCATCTATAGATGTATAAAAGAATGTAAAATATAAATTAATAATATCAAGACAATTAGATACAAATGAAACATGTCTGTGAAAAAACAAGTTTGTAACAACTAAATTAGAAATATATACATAATCAACTAAATAAATAGGATTATGAATGTCTATAGCATTTTAATTTTCTTCATAAGGAGAACTTCTGATTATCTCTTTCATCTTCCATTCTAAGACATACCCATTTGCAATATTCTTGCATGGTCTCATTATATTTTTTTCAACGCAATTACCACAAAAATATGATACTTCTCTTACTTGAATTACTAGTTATTTTTTTTGTTCTATAGTCATCTGTTAATGCAATCTTCTAATACCAGCAATTGGTTGACAATTTTAAGGATTGGATCAATCAATATCTGTAACACATAAAATTTGCAAATTTTTATGTCAATGATGTTACCTTTGTTGGATTTCTTTAGAATAACTTGGGGGGGGTGGGGGGTGTGGGTTGAATCAGTTATCCAAGGTCCAAATGTAAAAATAAAAAATTTCATACCCTAGTGAACCCATATCCATAAAACATATTCATTATGCATGCATCCATTAGATCATACAGTCACTTAAAATTGTAGGTTACTGCCAAATCAACTTTGCAGAAATTTAAGCATGAAACATAATAGATTCAATAACACATTTGACATAATGATTTTACATGGAAACCTAATTTTGGAAAAACCACCAGTAACATGCTACTACTTCTCAATCTTTTGAAGTGATGTCCTATTGAAGGTTATGATGCACACTATTAAATGTGACCTAGTTAGAGGATTTCAATCACCCTGTTAGGAGTGAGCCTTGTTATTGGACTTTAGATCATTTACATGGAATATCACCATGTTAAATGATTTAAAAATGATTTTTAGGTCAACCTTAATCCAAAGGATTTACCCTAGACTGGTACAATGGTTAGAAAGTAATAGTAAGGCTTGATCTAATAACAACTTACAACACACTTACAGATTATAGGTCTATGTTTTAGTCCTCCATTCTACTTGGCTTTCACACACTTTAGCTCTAATAGCTTATTCACCCTTCAAGCATCCATACCCTTAAGCCTTCTTACTTTTTTTCCAACAATAGTCTCTTCTCTTTGGCCATTGAATGAAGTAAAACCTTTGACTCCTTGTCTTCCTTAGGTTCTTGAACATGAGAACCTTTGCTTTTGACTAGCCATCTCTATAAATAAAAAATTTAGATCTTTTCTCATCTATCCTCTATCATCCATTTTAGTGATAGGTAGGATTAGGTAGGATTCAATGAATCTACCCATCTTTTCATTTTATTCCCTTCGAGAAACTTCTCCTTTAATCCTCTTTGAATTCACCTTGAAATGATTCATCTTAAATTTTGTGCCACCAGCTTAGTAATCTAATCTCCCACATGGTTCATACAATCCAAGAAATCGAACTTGTCAGCTTAAATTCATCAAATTCATGATTTTTTCATAATATTGACACTTGACATTAACTTGCTTCTGATGCTCTACACAAACTATGTTGCTCAACATCAACTATCAAATCACTCAACATAAACTAAAGCTTACTAGTGCTTGGCATCAACTAAACATTACTCAACTAACACTGTATCACTCGGTATACACTAGAATTTCACTTTTCTCAGCTCCAACTAATTTGCTACTCAGCTTACACTAAGTTTTCTCAGTACCTACTATCCACTCGGTCAAGCTTGGTAGACTCAATTCTTCACTCTTATTCTTCTAGAATTTGTCAGTGTACTCAACCTTGGCATCCTTATGTATATAATCAATGCATTGTAATATCATCACCTTAACTAAGCTTTGTACTCCTTTTCCATATCATAACTCAACCTTTCCTATAGGTGTTATTTTTACCTTATTTGATCAAATCCTCTTCTTAAACAAATGATATTACTCAAATTATCTAAGCAATTACCTTACCAGCAAGTAGTGAGTTTGACATCAATGACAAAAAAATGATTGAAACACATTTGCATACTTGTATCAATCTATTTTCAATAGTCTCCCTCTTTGGCATTGGTGGAAAACCAAACTTAACCATTACAACCAATAATAATAACAAAAAGAAAAAAATTCCTTGTATTGAAGTCTCTCCCTCTATGAGCAACTTTTATCTTCTTTATAGGTTACAAAAATCTATTTTGATTAATAAACAATCAACTCATCCTCATGACTCCCTCTTGATCACTTATTATATCTCCCTTAGCACTATCACCTTCTTACTAGGTAGATGTAATCATTTATTATTCTATAGTAATCAGGTGGTACATTGTTGAGTCCTTTGAGTAGATATTCCATGTTTCTTCTATTTGTATCTTTTATCTCCCTTCATGTCTCTCTTTCTTTGTATTTATCTCCCTATTTGACAAAAATTCCAAAGACTTGTCCTCTTAATATGTAGTTACATGAACATTTTTAGTTTTACCCTTTCTCACCTATCTTGTGACTGAATTGTAGCTCCATCTTTTTGATTACTTTAGGTAGCTCCTAATGTAAGATCCATTGCATCAATGTGTAACATATGTCAATAATCTTGTTTGATGTAGGGTACTTCTTATGCTTCTTAAATAGCTTTGGATATGGGTATTACCCCTAGTTTACCTCTTGGATACTCATGAGCATCCTTAGGTAATTCTTTTGTGATGATAATAGCTATTTTCTCTCTTGTGTTAACATATTCGATTTTCACCTCTTTATCTTGAACTAACTCTCTCAAATAATGATACTTGATTGCAATGCACTTAGTATTTGTATGTATCACAAGATTCTTTGATATATTTATAACACTTGTAATATCACAATAAAGTATCATAGGTTTAGCGATTTCCTCCTTCATACTTTTGAGTAGTTGTTTGATCCATACAATATTTGTACAATTTATTGCAACAACAACATATTCAACTTCAATAGTAGATTGAGATATGTAATTTTGTTGCTTGCTAGTACATGTAAGCAACCTTTTTCCTAAAAAAAATGCTCCTCCATTGGTTCTCTTTCTGTCATCAATATTTTTAGCCTAATAAACATCAATATAGGCTCTAAATTCAAATTTCTCATTTTTCTTATAGTCTAAACCATAGTCATCTATGCCTTTCAGATATCTCATTATTCTCTTAACAACAATCAAATGATTTCCCTTGGGATTAGCAGTGAATCTTGCAACTATCCCAACAAATAATGCATTATTAGGTCTACTATGTACTACATATTATAATTTTCTAATCATAGACCTATACAATATTTGATTCACCTCAACTAAATCATCATTCTTTGACAATTGGTGCCCTATCACCATAGGTGTGCTTACTGGCTTTGAATCTTCTAATCCAAAAGTTTTTAGTATCTCCTTTACATATTTTGACCGAGTGATGTATATACCATATTTCATCTAATGTACATGCAAACCCACAAAGAACATGATCTCTCCAAACATAAACATTTCAAATTCTTTCTTCATTTCATTTGCAAAAGCCTTACAAAAAGTATCTTGACCTCCAAATATGATATCATCAACAAAAATTTCAAATAGTAAGATAACTTTGTCTTTCTCTATCTTCAAGTATAAATTTTTGTTATCACTAGTCCTTTCAAATGCAATCTTCACAAGATAATTATGAAAGCTTTCATATCATGCTCTTGGTGCTTTCTTCAAACCATATAAATCTTTGTGTGGTCTACATACCATGTTTTTGTTGTTAGTTGTAGGACCTTAAAATGGGCTAATATCTAAGATACTATGAGAAAATCACAAACGCAATAAACATACATTTGATACCCTCTAGTCTTCCATGAAAGCCAAATAAACAAAGAAAGCAACACAAAGCTAAAAAAAACCCCTCTTTCATTTGTAGCCCCCATCTCCTCCTTTCTTCTCCATATGATGTAGCTCCAATTACCTCAAGAATTTTGGACTTAGGGGACTTTAAGGATCAAGGGAATAGAAATGGGAGAAATAATGTTGAATTTACAATCATCACACAAGAGGAGAGTATTGGACTTGTGACCTTGGATATGAAACTTTGCAAGAGATTCCTTTGAGAACCCATGATACATATGACACAAGATGCCAAATGTAAGATTGTATGATGCTTGGAGGTCAAACATGGTGAAAAATGGATGAGGATCTATGATGCATCATGTGACACCTCAAATCCACTTAAAGCTAAGAATCTATGACAATGGAAGCAAAATGTAAACATATGCAAGGGAATAAGAGTATATAGATTATGACATATCTTAGTCAATTGTAAATGGAGAATCCATGATGTGTCATACCCATGTGTCATGATGATGTTAATATTGTGTAAATATTATGTGGAATATATGAATTAAAAATCCATATATCCACACAAATAGAAATTGGGAAAATGGAAATTAATGAGGGAAAATATGACTTAGGAAATTGTGAATTTCCATGGGCTATGAATGATGAATCAATTAATTAATTGAGGATGTTATTTAGTAAGAATAATTAACAATGTGAGATGAAAATGATTGGGATGACATAGGGTTAAATTATGGGTTATCTAATCCTATAGAGAAAATTAGTAGATGATTGGCCGATTTGATTAAATAAGTGTAACAATATCCTTTGATGAAATATGACAATTCTATAGAGTGACTAGGATGATGATAGGTAGACCAAAGCCATAGTCAAATTTTTTGATTGATTAGAATTGATAACATTCCAAGGACACATGACATGAATTAAGGACACGTAACATTTAAATGATATCATAAATGCTATAGGATCGAGATTGATTGATATGGTTGATTATGATAACATCAATAGACATTGTCAATATTATTAAATTTTTTTGATGATGTAATGATTTGACATTGAGAGACTCAAAAATGTCAATGATTTAATGAGAAGAATGATGGTTTGACCTAGCACTAAGAGCCATGACAGTACTAAGTTCATATTGTTAGGTTTGATAGATTGATAGGTTTTTGAGGCACTGAAAGCTACAACAGGCCTAGGATTGGATAGATGGTGATTGATATAAGCTGTATGATATGTTTCATGATGATTATAGTTGATTATGGGTGATTTCAAGTAGATTTGGGATTATTTTAGGTTGATTTGATATGATTTTGAGTTGATTTGATATGATTTTGATGATGTGAAAATGATACAAAAGAGGATATGAATGATGGACATTATTGAGATATAGTCATGTTGGCCAAAAGATTAGAATCAGTGAAATGAGAAAATGGGATGAGTTTCTACAAGAAAGTGATATAACTGTAGATGTGAACCATTTTTGAGTGTCTACATTTGGCCCCTCTTTGATGCAATGTGATTTAGAGCATTGTGTCGAAGAATCCTAATGAAAAAGTCATAAAAGCATACCCCAATAATGGTAGTATATATTGGTTCCCCCTTGATAAATTGACTGAGACATGCATATGATAGGTTAATTTTTTGATAATGAGATGAAAAATCCATAGAAACTAATGAATCACAAATCAAAGTTCAAATGCAAAAGTTATGGGGTCTAGAATGTAGAAGGAGGGTCAATTAGGGGCCTGAGAGTAGTTTCATTGGTTAATACTCAAGAAAATGTAAAAATAATGAAAATGATATGGAAATTTTTTCTCAATGAATATATAAATCCAAAGTAATTGACAGATTGAAAATTTGAGTTGAAACGCAAAAGTTATGGGCTCTAGAGTGCAAACTAGGGGGCTCTGGGAGCAGTTCTGGGCATCTAACTACCCCAAGTGTGCCCAAAACACACCCAATTTCACCTAGGACACACTTGGTGATGTTGAATATGTTATGATAGTACCAAGTGCACCCTAGGCACACTTGGGAATCCTAGCTATGCTCTGAAAGTGAAGACTGCATCCCAGAAGGCTCTAGGGGCCAAAATTAACTCAATTGGACTCAAAATGACATGAAACTTTGTGTGAATGAGAAAAATGATAGAAAGAGGTCAAAAAATAGGCAAAACCAATCAAAAAATTTCAAATTTAGCAAATCTTGGTCAACCAAAGGTTAGAATGAGGCCAAACTTGGTGGAAAGTCACAAAAGGTTGACTGACAATGTCTAATGATGTAGGAATGTAGGAATGCACGATGGAGATGATTTTGGTGTGTTAGAATACATGGATATGGTGATGGATGGATTGAAAATAATAAGATAGAGGAGATGTGATGAGGAATAATTCGAATGAGGTGAAGACTTTTGCTTTCAGAAAGTGCACTATATGTCAAAGGAGCTTTATTTTGATATGGCAGACAAAATGCAATGCATCATGGCATAAAGGTCCAAATCACAAATGAAAACCTTTTGCATAAAAAAAAATTAAGCAGATAGAAAATGACCTTGTCCTTCTAGAGGCATATGTGTGTGTGTGTGTGTGTGTGTGTGTGTGTGTGTGTGTGTGTGTGTGTGTGTGTGTGTGTGTGTGTGTCCCAGATTCTCAAAGGTACATTGTTTAATAAATAGAAAAATAAAAGATGACCATGAACCATCATGACCACTCTCATAGATCAACTTATATCATCAAGTGGATAGAAACATGATCAAAGAAAAATAAAGAAAAAATAAATCACTCACTAAACAACATGACCCAACAACTATTCTTGTCCATTATTACTTTCCTTTTAATTTTTTAGGTTTGTAGATAGTGTTTGATAGATTGATAATGTGATAGGTCTAATTTTAGATTGATAGGTTCACGATGACATGTTGGATGGATTGTTGGTTCACATTTCTCATAGAGTGTGATTTTTCATTGAAGTGCAGTGCTTTGAATTTTAGTCTATAAAAATGCAATTGTTAAAGCAAAAGGGGTGATTATCCATAGTGACAATTTACAAAGTTTATTACAAGTTTTCAATGGGTATTGTGATATTTAAGCATTTTTTGAGGATATTTGATGTTTTTGTGTGCCTAGTTTCTTACAGACACTTTACAATTTTTAGGATTTATTTTAGGACATTATATGATTTTTAGTGATTTTTTTATAGCATTTTATGATTTTTAATGATTATTTTAGGGTATTTTATGATTTTTAATGATTACTTCAGGATGTTTAATAATTTTTATGAATCTGTTCAGGATATTTTTTGATTTTTATGAATTTGTTTAGGACATTTTATGATTTTTATGATTTTCTTTATGATCATATTTGAATTTTTAGGATTTTTTAGGACCATAAAAACATATACACGTATTAGCTCCAATCCATTATGTGATAAGTTTGATGGATAAAAGGTGCTTAGGGATATGCCCCCAGTTCAAGCTCAAACACATGCACTGTGCAAGTAATATGACCCCAGACTAGACACAGACGATGTATAAGGCCAAAGACAAATTATATACAAACTAGTGATGCTTAGGTAAGATAACAATGGATGTTGACCAGTTCATGGGTAATGATCAAGGATTAGGGATGTCTTGCAATATGAAGGATGTGATCAAGGAATGATAGAAGGGGTAAAAACTAGATGGAATCTTGATAGATGGATGAGCAACAACTGATTACACATGGCACCTTTTTGGTGGGTTTTCCCCATGGTACTTTCCTAAAGAACCTATTTGCTAGGTTTTCACCTTTGGATGGAATTTTAATCTTGTCTCAAATTTTCATGCCAAGAAGCTTGTTTGCTAGGTTTTCATCAAGGCATCCATTTTTTTATGACTTTTTTCAATTTTTTCTTTTCTTTTTTCACCAATTGTAGGGCCAAAAAAGGGCTAATATCTAACATACAATGAGAAAACCACAAACTCAATAAACATACATTGATACCCTCTAGTCTACAATGAAAGCCAAATACACAAAGAAAGAAACACAAAGTTTAAAAACCCCTCTTTCATTTGTAGGTCCAATGTCCTTTCTTCTCCATATGATGTAGCTCCAATTGCCTCAAGACTTTTAGACTTAAGGGACTTGAAGGACCAAGGGACTAGAAATGGGAGAAAGAATGATAAATTTATAATCATCACACAAGAGGAGAGAATTGGAATTGTCACCTTGGATATGCCACTTTGCAAGAGATTCCTTTGAGAATCCATGACACATATGACACAAAATGCCAAATGTAAGATTGTATAACACTTGGAAGTCAAACATGGCTAAAAGTGGAAGATGATCTATGACATGTCATGTGACATCTCAAACCCACTTAAAGCAAAGAATCTATGACAATGGAAGCCAAATATAGACATGTGCAAGGGAATACAAATATATGGATTATGACATATCTTAGCCAAGTGTAAATGGAGAATCCATGATGTGTCATACCCATGTGTCATGATGATGTTAAGATTGTGTCAATATTATGTTATATATTTGAATTAAAAATCCATATATCCACACAAATAGAAATTTGGAAAATGGAAATTAATGAGGGAAAATATGACTTTGGAAATTGTGAATTTCTATGGTTTACGAATGATGAATCAATTAATTAATAGAATTAATTAATTGAGGATGTTAATTAGGAAGAATAATTAGCAATGTGAGATGAAAATGATTGGGATGACTTAGGATTAAATTATGGGTTATTTAATCCTAAATAAGTGCAATGATATCCTTTGATGAAAATGTTACAATTATGTAGATAGATTAGGATGATGACAGGTAGATTAGAATTGCTAACATGCTAAGGACACATGATATGAATTAAGGACACATAACATTTAACTAATAGCATAAATGCTATAGGATTGAGATTGATTTATATGATTGATTATAATAACATTAATGGATGTTGTAAATGTTATTAAAATGGTTTGATGATGTCATGATATAACACTAAGGGACTCAACAATGTCAATGATCAAATGACAGGAATGATGGTTTGACCTAGCACTAAGAGCCATGATAGTACTAAGGTTAGATTGATAGGTTTTCAAGGCACAGAAAGCCACAACAATGCATAGGATTTTATAGATGATGATTGATTTAAGGTATCTAACATGTTTTGTGATGATTATGGTTGATTCTAGGTGATTCCAAGTAGATTTGTGATGATTTTAGATTGATTTGATACAATTCTGATGATGTGCAAATGATGCAAAGGGGAATACGAATGATGGAAATTGTTGAGATATACTCAAGTTGGCAAAAAGATTAGAATTATTGAAATGAGAAAATGGGATGAGTTAGTACAAGAAGGTGATGAAACCATAGATGCGAACCATTTTTGAGCATCATCAAGAAATCCTTCTAGTTTTTCTATACAAACATCCTCTTCTAAGATACCATTCAAAAATGCAGACTTACCATCTATTTGATAAAATTTGAAACCTTTGTATGCAGAGTTCTTACTCCTTCCAATCTTGAAATAGGGGTGAATGTTTCTCCATAGTCTTTCCCTTCTTCTTGTGCATATCCTTTACAAACTAATCTTACGTTGTTCCTTGTGACTTCACAATTTTCATCTAACCTTTTTTTGAACACCCACTTGGTACCGATCATATTTCTATCTTCTAGTCTAGGAACTAGAGTCCATGTCTTATTTTTCTCAATTTGTTTAATCTCTTCTTTCATGGCTTAACTCTAGTCCACATCTTCTAAGGAATCTTTCATTGTTTTAGGTTCATGTATGCTAAGAAAACATGTATCATTTCTCAATTTGTTCCTTGTCATTGGTTTTGAATCTTTATCTACAATAATTTGTGCTATAGGATGATGTCTCTTGACATACTTTGACAATCTTGGTTCTGCCCTATTTTCCTCATTTGGTCTCTCAACTTTTGTATCACTAAATACATCTCTATCAATTAGTTAAACATTTTTTTTGTGTACACTAATATTAGAATCAAAATGTGCCTCAAATTCATTCTATAACTTGGCACCTAAATGTACCTCAGTTCCTGAATATAACTAGACATTCAAATTATGTGACTTGATAGTTACTGAAACTTGTTGGTTTGCAACTTGATTTACAAAATTTTCATTAGTATGCATACCTTCATAAAAATATACAATTGATTTGTATTCTTTTGGCTTCTTCATAGGTTCAACCTCATCTATTTCTATATGTTCATCAAATTCCACATTTGTACTTTCCACAACTTTGTTAGTGTTAGTATTTAAATAGTTATATGTTTTGCTTCTTGTGGAATGGCCAAGAAAAATACTTCTTCACTTTTTGCATCAAGTATACTATTCCTAAAATCCTTGAGAATATAGCACTTACTTCTAAATACCTTAAAATATTTTACATTGGGTGAGTATCCATACCATAATTCAAAAGGTGTTGAATGAGTACCTTTCTTAACTTGCACATAGTTTACGGTATAGACAACTATACTTACAACTTCTCTCCATTATTTCAAAGCAACATTCTTCTCCATTATGAGTGTCCTAGCACAATCCATTATAGATCTATTCATCCTTTTAGCAATTATGTTTTATGCAAGGGTCCTAGGAGAAGGTGTTTGTCTTTTTATTCCTTTGTCATTACAAAACATCTCAAACTCATTTGATGTAAATTCTCCTCCTCTTTTAGATCTCAAACATTTCAGACTTTTACTTGTTTCCTTCCCAACTCTTGCTAAGTAGGTCACTTAAACATTTCGAAAGCATCAAATTTCTATTTCAAAAGCATAATTGTCATCATTCTCTAAAAATCATCAATAAATAACATAATGTAAGTATCTCCTTTATAGCTTTTCACTTCAATTGGCCCACACAAGTCAGTATGAAAAATCTCTAATATTCCTTTAGGGGTACATGTCTTACACTTAAAACTTGACTTTGTCATTTTGCCTAATTGACATTGTTTGAAAATTATATTATTAGGTTTCTTAAACTTTGGAAAACCTATTCCTCTTCTCATGTTACTAATACTAACCAAGTTATCAAAATTAACATGACCTATCCTCTTGTGCCATAGGCACATATCATCAAATTCTTCAACTAAACAAGTAGCATACTACATAATGTAGAATAGATTACCTCTAGTTTGATCACCTTTTCCAATTAATTTTTCATCAGTATCTTATATCTTAGCAATCTTGTTTTCAAAGCCAACCTTACAACCTAAACTATTTAGTTGTGACACACTCAACAAATTATCAATATAATAAGAACTGTCACATAAAATATTTTCTATGAGTTTGATAGAACCTTTTCCTTCTATCAGAAAAAGTGTATCATTACCCAACCTTACACTATTTCCATTATAATAATTCAAGGTATTGAACTTACTTTTATTTCCATTCATGTGATGTGAACACCCACTATCAATTATCCATTTATCATTCTTGTTCACACAACACACTAGTGTAATTTTCTCATCCTCATCAGAATCACCCTTCATTGCAAAAAAATCCTCTTCATCATCATGATCATTAGATTCATCTTTAGTTTCATCTTTAGAAATGTAGTAAGACTTGTTGTCTTTGTCTTTGTAATATTTTTTGTCTTCATCTCTTCTACTTTTGTACTTGTCTCCACCTTTGTAATTTTTCTTCTCTGAACATCTAGCAACAATATGACCAACCTCATTGCAATTAAAACATATGATAGGTAACTTACCTTTGAATTTTCCTTTACCTCTATGAAATTTCCTTGCCAATAGTGCTTCAAGTTTTTCTATGCCTTCCTCATCTGTATCACTATCACTGGAAACATATTTGACCTTTTTCTTCTTCGTCTCATTAGGTTCCTTCAATGACAGCTTCACTTTGAAAAAAATTCAACATTATTAGATTTGAAGTTATCAAAATTAGATAGCTCAAAAGGATTGAGCCTACCTATCAAACCTTCAAGAGTCAAATTAAAACTTGGTACACATCTCAATTCTTATATTGCAAAAAATCCAATAGTGTAAATGGGCAATAATGTTCTCAAATTTTTTCTTAGTATAGTCTCATAATCTATCTTACCATTAGCTCCTATTTTTGCATTAAAAATATCTTTTATCCCAGAGTGATATGGAAAAATATTCTCACCTTCTTGCATTCTCATCATCAATCTTACTTCTAAGACTTTCAAATTTAGCTTTTAGAATAGTTGTATCTCCTCCATAAATAGTGTGAAGAGCATCCCACATTTTCTTTGCACTATCACAACCCTCGATGTCATATAACCTAGCATAACTTTGGGTAGAGGAAATCTCCCACATTATGAGGTTGTGTTATTTCTTATTTTTTAGATCTTCAGTAGTCAGATTTCTAGCAAGTTCAACATGCTCTATCGTGATGGTAGATTGTGCATGATCTCCAAGACCTCCAAGGTGTAGCTTCATTAGATTTTTCCATGTAGGAAAGTTATCTCTATTAAGATTGGGTGCCTCTCTTTTCAACATCTTGATCTTTTGCTTCTAGTACCATTAAACTAGTCATCTTAAGTAGATGAGTTTGATAACAATTGTTGAAATTCTTTAGAATAACTCAAAGCAGGTAGGTGCATTAGTTATTCAAGGTACAAATGTACATATAAAACTTTTTCACAACTTACTAAACCCATATCCATAACACATATTCATTATGCATGCATCCATTAGATCATACACAATTAAACTTGTAGGTTATTGTAAAATCAACTTTGTAGAAATGTAAGCATGAAACATAACAGATTCAATTAAAATTTGACGCAATGATTTTACATGGAAACCCAATTTGGAAAAAACCACCAGTAACATGCTACTAATTCTCACTCTTTTGAAGTAATGCCATTTGAAAGGCCAACCCTGTTAAAGGGTAAAATGCACATTATTAAATATGATCTAGTTAGAGGATTTCAATCACCTTGTTAGGAGTGAGCCTTGTTAGAGGACTTTAGATCATTCACTGGGAATGTCACCTAATTAAAGGATTTACAAATGTTTATTATGTCAACCTTAATCCAAAGGGTTTACCATAGAATAGTATAATGATTAGAAAGTAATATGAAGGCTTGATCTAATAATAATTTACAACACACTTGTAGACTACAGATCTTTATTTTAGTCCTCCTTTCTACTTGGCTTTCACACACTTTAGCTTTGATACCTTGTTCAACCTTCAAGAATCCATACCCTTAAGCCTTCTTGCTTTGTTTTCCCATAGTAGTCTCTTCTCTTTGGTCAATGAATGAAGTAATACCTTAGACTCCTTGTCTTGCTTAGGTTCTCACACATGACAACCTTTGTTTCTAACCAACCATGTCTATAAATATAAAATTTAGATCTTTTATTGCTCATCCTTATCATCCATTTTAGGGTTAGGTAGGATTAGGTAGGATTCAATGAATCTATCCATATTTTCATTTTATTCCCCTCTAGAAACCTCTCCTTCAATCCTCTTTTAATTCACCTTAAAATGATTCATCTTGAATTCTATGCCACCAGCTCATCAAGCTTATCTTGCACATGGTTCACACAATTCAAGAAATTGAACTTTTTAGCTCAAATTGATCAAATTCATGATTTTTTTTATAATGTTGATGCTTGGAATTAACTTGCTTCTAATGCTTAGACAATATTGTGTTGCTCAATATTGACTATCAAATCACTTGGCATGAACTAAAATTTACTGGTGCTCAACATCAAATAAACTTTACTCGACTAACATTGTATCACTCAACATACACTAAAATTTGACTTTTCTTAGCTCCAACTAATTTTCTATTTGGCTTACACTAATTGTGCTTGACACCTACTATCCACTTAGTCAAGCTTTGTCAACTCAATTATTCTCTCTTGTTATTCTAGACTTTATCAATGTATCCAACCTTGGAAACCTTAAATAGATAATCAATGCACTATAATATCACTATCTTAACTGATCTTTGTACTCCTCTTCCATATCATAAATCAACCTTTCCTCTAGGTGCTATTGTTACCTAATCTAATCAAATCCTCTTCATCAATCAAACAAATGATAATACTCAAATCATCTAAGCAATTGTCTTACCAACAAGTAGTAGGTTTGGCATCACTGACAAAATAAAAATTGAAACACATTTTCATAGTTGTATCAATATGTTTTCAGAAACCTTTAATTCTAAATATGAAAGACATTAGATCAAAGTAAAATTAAAGCTTACCTTTCACTATCCAAAAAAACCAATTTATTATATGTTGTGTCTCAAGTAGAAAATGAGCTTTGCACCATTTAATAACTTTATTTTATTTCTCTATCTTTTCACTTGTATAGGAAACAAAAATGTATGAATTTGAAAAAAAAAAAGTATGTATTAATTATATAATATACTTATATACATAAAATTTGAGTGGTAAATATAAACTTTATTTTTGAAAGTTTATGTTGGTGAAGTGCATAGTTTACTCATACTCCTACTCCATAATGCTTTCTTTTACTACGATCACTTTCAAATAAGTTCCAACTAAACTTAACATTGCTTCTAGCATGTTGTGTGGTTGGCCAATTCAATGCTTTTGCAGACTTAAATTGCCTTGTGAAAAATAAATTCATAAAATTTATGAGTAATCAAATTTATATACCTAATTCTTCATTTAATTAAATATATATGAAATTTAGAAGTTTAACTTTGAAATATACGTACCTAAAAAACCATTAGAACAAGTTCATTATTCTAAAGAATTTATCCCACAACTTGCAAGATCATCAAAGAACATTGAAAGACAATGAGCTGCATAGTCCTATCATAAACCCTATCATTGTTGATATAAAAACAGACCTCCTTGATTATAATGTCTTCATCTATATCAATACTTTCTACCCCATCCACATCAAACTTTGCATGTCCATAGGTAACCTACACAAATATTGCAATTTGATCAAAGTGATAGTATTTAGCATGAGTTTCATATGAAGACAAAAAAGCACAGTTTTAAGAAAAATCTAAAATTGACATAATACATCCTAGTAGGAAGCAATTAATTGAACCTCAAAATTATTTAGCTTTCCATTTTATACCATTATAATGGGTGATCCCACAATAGTGGGTGCCCTTTTTTGACCAATTTTGACACTGAAATCAATATTTTTGAAACAAACCTCATGTTTAAGTGACTATATCTCTAAAAATATGAATAATTTATAGATGGTGTAAACTAGTGATTTATAATACTTTGTTTCTACTTTCTTACCATATTTTTAAATTTTAAAAAAAATTACTTAAGTCAATTTTTTCTTCTCCTTCAAAAAGTGGTACATATGAAAAATAAATTTTTTTAAAGAGTGACAGTCTACTTCACAAGCATAATTTTTTTTTTAGAAATAATAATGAGGTAATTTTTTTGACATTTGATTTGTAACATCAATATCTAGAGGATGCATTTTTTTCATTAAATTTGGTTGAATATTGTATAGTTTATGAAGTTTTAAAGTGACATCGATCATAATTTAGACATACATTCATTTTGACAAGGACAACTTGAACACAATTTATCATAAATCAAATTTTCTTTTGTCAATAGAAAGCTACCTCAGTGACCTATTTCCTAGTTATTTTATAATAAAAAAATGACCTAATTTACAATTTTTCCCAAAGTGTCAAAGTCAGTTGATGTTTAGTTGTTAATTAACATATAATGAGTTAAACTCATATTTGAAAGTCTTAATGAATATAATATGTATTACAATTATAGTCATTGGAAAGCTTGCTCTGAGAAACACAAATTGGCATTTTTAATTTTGTAATAGGAGATTATTTGATCACAATTTTGGGGGTCAAATTATCCAATTTTAATTATTTTTTAAGAAAACAACCCCAAAATTTTAAAAATCATGTATTGGGTATGTACAGGGTCATGGTGTGCCAAAAAGTGGCAATGTGAAAAAAATAGAGTTTGAAAACATCTAAAAGCATTTCAAAATATGCTCTAACTTTTTTCCACCCATTTTGATAGCTAAAATTTAGGACCAAACCTTATTAGATATCTAATATGAAATGTGATACTCAAAACCTATAACATTGATTTAAAAAAAAACCCAATAGCTCATTTCACATTGCATTTTTTTTTCTATTTTAATTTTTTTTAATGAATATTATTATAAATTAGTTATTTTTAATTGAATTTGTTAAAAATTAGTTTTTTAATAGAAATTTTTGAAATTTAGGTTGTTTTTAATAGAAATTATGTTTTATAAATTAATAGGTATGAATGACTGAAATGATAATACTGAGGCAAGAAACAATGGTCCTCATAACCCTCCACTAAATGATCTAGTGCCCCCTCAAAACCATCCACCAAATGATCCCCTACCCCCCAAAACTCTCTTCAAATTGAAGATTTGATTTTTGAAAATCTTGTTGAATTGAGGGTTTTGTGAACCACATATAATACTATACCCACATTGACTCCCATGTTATCCATGTTAAATACCATAGTAGATAAAATTGAAACACTTACCAATGAACAAAATGTTGTTGTTCACTAGTGTGACCAAATACATGCCATGTTTGATAATGGGTTGGACTATGATGAGGTTGTGGCCCTAAATATAACTAAAGATGATATGGTTAGCCTTTTGATGGACCCAAAAATTGGTAAACAAGTAGAATGCACAAAACCCAAACTATCAATTAAATGGTGCGCAAATAAGGCTATGCATGTGAACTTTTGGGATCACTGGTGGATGGTTTTTGACATCCCTCCACACAAAAATTTAGACATGCTATTTTATTTCTTTAAAAATTTGTATCTTGAATTTGTGTTGGGCCTAAAGGTGAACTATTAGAGCATGAAGCCCAACATGGATGTAGGATGAGGAGCTCCTCAGGATAGACCCTTTGCCTAGTAGAAGAAAGATGGTACTTTTTTCCCCCCTACTGATGTCTCTCCCCCTCCTTGAGTGCAACATCCTGATATCATTGTAGATGCTAGCTCTCAAACTATTAGATCCATTTATAGATTGAGTAGCTTATTGATATGTTAGGATAGGTTAGTGTTGCCTCCTAGTGTTGATGATGCTAGCATGAGTTCATCATCAGTGAGCTCATGACATGTTTGTATGCCCCATACTTGCATAACATGTAAGAATATTTGTCTAGATCCCATAGGCGATCTTTATGAGTACCAGTTTGTATTTGAGGAGGATACACCAGATGTGCATACAAAGGCTACACACCCTAATGTGAGAGAGGAGGGGCATGCAAAGGTATGGAGTCCTTTTGTGTCAGTTGTGTATACATTATTTTGTTATGACATATGTTATTTAAAGTTAATTTTTATAATAGAATAATTTTAACTTTTAACCCATACATGTATGTGATCTTCATTCATGTTTAGTTGATGACTAAGGAGAAGTTCAGATAGATTGATAATGTCATGCTCTTCACTATCTCATTTGGCCTTGATACATCTATGATACATTATGTTGTGTTCTAATAATATTTTCTATTTGATATTGAAGCATATATATGGTTTCTAATCTTTCTTTTCTCTTGCAGGTATCACCTATCAGAGGGGGGTAGAGTGTGGGGGATGAGACATGACCCATTTACAAGGGAAAGATAATTAGGTGCTTTTAAAGTGGTTACATATCGATGCATTCTTGTAAAATGTTTGTGGTAATGAAATTTAATTACATCTTTTATTGCATAGGGTGTGGCTACTAGTGATGAGTCTAGGTAGATTCCATGCCATAGACCCTTTGGCATTTCCATTCATAATGAGAGCCCCATCATATGTATAAGTATCATTTATTTTTTATTTTCCTTATTTTCATGAATAATATCTCAAAGAAAACACCTAGTGCATAGGAGGTTTGATGCAAGAGTTATGTATCTTTACTAACGTAGCCATTATATCTTGAGGAGGAGTCGACACAAGTAAGTTGTAGTTTGAATTCTTGATTATATGTTATAAATTTAGCATGCTATGAATTATAATGTTATATTTTAAGTTGTAGATTTATCTGACAAACATACTTGAACATACATAGGCCACAATCAATGAGGTTCAAGCATTGCCAAGGACATATGAGAGGACTCCTAATCGGCATAGGAGGTTTATGAGAGAGGTATTTATGATGAAATTTTAATACTATGAATCTTCATTAAAAAAGAGATCAATATGCATTTGAGTAATTCAATGTTAGATACATAGAATCATATAAATTTAGTATTCTAACTTTGGGTTTTTCTTTTTTGTTTATGTAGGAGGCATTTAATCCACCTAGTGCAACAAAGATGCTGCATTTTGATCATCCACTAGTAGCCTTGGATAGTATAGTTGTCATAGGATGTGTCATGAGAATTTTGAGATGACATATGCCACATTGTAAATAGAAATATTGATATTATGCACATTTCAATGGCATGATCGGCCACATTTTGTATATGAAACTATGTATTTTGATATATATATATATATATATATATACACACACACACACACACACACACACACACACACACACACACACACACATATATACATATATATATATATGTATATATATATGTATATATATATGTATATATATATATATATATACATATATATATATATATATATATATATATATCTATGTAATTTGTCTATGGATACATGTGTTTTGATATATATTTGATTCAAATGCAATAATTTGTGAATAACATTTTAACAACCTTTATTATCAAATTTTGATGCAATGTTTAATTTGAAATGATATCATATATGTTTAATTTGAAATAATCTTTGCAATCCCTTAAGATGTCACTATGGTTCACTCCCCCAAACACACTTAAAGAACCTTGGAAATGAGATAGGATATTGTAGGCCTTAGTATGGCCATCCTGGAGCATTCAATGTTTCATCAATATCCCCCATGAGCTTCGAGCTACAATCCTTGGAAGATCGACCTCAAGATGCACTTACAACACCTTGGAGACTCTTTGATATGGGGTGGTCGTGAACGATAGAGGCTCCCTGCAGCTAGAACAAGTGTCGTACTAGGGTTCACCTACCCATCTAGATCTAATGGCATTAACAATTTAATGCCAAGATTAGTGGTTTCAAATTTATACAATGATGCACCTATGAATTGAGGTGCACTACTAGTTTTGGCATTGAGCGAGATCATTGTGCCAAATCCAAATGGAATGCGATCTCTCAAAAATGAGATAGCTTATTATAGGCCTTGGTATGAACATCTTGTAGCATTTGATGTTTCATCGATAGCCCCCATGAGGTCTGAGTTATGACCCTCAGAAGATTGACCTTGAGACACACTTAGAGCACCTTGAAGACTCTTCAGTACGGGATGTGATGTACTATAAGGCTTGCTCACATTAACTAGTCCTTCTTAGGACTTCCAAAGGTCAAATTCAAGACCTTGTTGTTTTCTTCTTGCTTCTTCCACTTTGGATCCAACTAAGATCCACCTCCTCCTTGGTACATCAAATTTACAAAGAAAAATGAGAACAAGTGCTATTATGAGACTTTACTATACATTTGGCTTACTGAGCCCACGTGACATTTTGGAAATGCAAGAAAGATTAAAAGCTTCCATTAGCATCATGACATTGATATGTACGAGTTTGGATCAACCAATAGCTCTATAATAACTAAAAATCAACATCTGAAACAAATTTCAACTAGTTGCTGCTATTAGCACACTAAAATTGCAGTCATAACAAGGTCATTTCACACCTCATGCTATTATCATGGCATGAGAGGATTCCAATACCTTGAGCCAATATTGCGAGTACTTGATCTCATATTGGGTACCCAAAATGGATGCCCAAATTTTGGAGTGAAGTCAAAATTTGGAAATTGTGGGAAGTGTGAACAAGTTTGATCATTATATATGATTATTATATTATATTATTATGATTTTTACCATTATTATTAAATATAATATAGTAATATATATTATTATTGTAATTATTATTATTATTATAATCTATAAATATAATATATTAATATATAGGGACCCATTTGTTTGGTTTGAATGCATTGAAAGGGGTCCCCTTTCGATGCATTTCATGACAACATATATCCCTAGGGACACATTTGGTTGGTTCAAATGTGTCAAAAGGGGTCATAGGTTAACCTATGACCCCTTTTGACACCTTTCATGAAAATAAATGTCCCTAGGGGCCCTACAACCCCTAAGGACCCATTTGGTTGGTTCAAATGTATTGAAACCTATGACCCCTTTCGACACATTTTATAACAACATATGTCCCTAGGGGCCCTAGGACCCCTAGTAACCTATTTTTTTGGTTCAAATATGTCAAAAGGGGTCATAGGTTAACTTATGACCCCTTTTGATGCATTACATGACAACACATGTCCCTAAGGGCTCTAGGACCCCTAGGGACCCATTTGGTTGGTTTGAATGCATCGAAAGGGGTCATATGATAACCTATGACCCCTTTCAACATATTTCATGACAACATATGTCCCTAAGGGTCCTAAGACCCCTAGGTACATATTTGGTTGGTTCAAATATATTGAAAGGGGTCATAGGTTAACCTATGACCCCTTTTGACACATTTCATGACAATATATGTCCCTAGGGGCCCTAGGACCCCTAGGGATCCTTTTGGTTGGAAATATAGATGGAGTAACTAAGAGGGGGGGTAAATCAATTACCATAAAAATAAATCCACAAATCTCTTAGATGTCAGATGAAACTAGTTGCTGCTATTACTCAGTAAACATATAGAAAATGTTGTAACTCAGTAGATGTAGTTTATGTTAACTTTAATAGATCTTAAACATTCATAGTGATTAACATGAAATCATAAAATAAATAACATGAACACATGAGACACCAGATTTAACGTGGAAACCTAATTTGGAAAAAACCACCAAGTAACTAGCTATTGATTTTCACCCTTCTGAAGTGAGCCCTGTTAGAAGCCAACTTGGTTAAAGGTTACAAAACACACTATTAGGTGTGACCTTGTTAGAGGATTTAATCACCCTATTAGGAGTGGCCTTGCAAGAGGTCTTTAGAAAAATTCAATGGAACTATCACCTTGTTAGAGGATTTACAAATGGTTGTTAAACCAACTTTGTTAAGAGATTTAAGAATCATTGCTACAATGGTAAGAAAGTAACAATGAAATGACTTGAATGAGATGAAACTAAATTTTTTGAGTATAGATCTCTATTCTACTCAACTAGATCCTTCCTGATCAAATATAACTTTGTTGCTCCTCAAGGATATCTGACCATCCTTCAAATCCACTCACACTTTCCTCTTTAAAGAATCAACACACTGGCATACTCGCTCATTACACCATTGAATTCAAAATCTTTAACTTTCATAAATACCATACAAATTATCAAGTCAACCCAATTACAACTTACAATCACCAATAATCATCACCTCAGTTGGCTGTAATCAATACTTGAAACAATTAAACTTTAATTTTTAAACTAACAAAATCCTTCATTAGCCAACCCTGCTCGGTAAACAAGGATACTGAAATGATTTCTAGTGTTAACCAATAGAAGCTCTTTTAACACTATGAACCCTGCAAAATCCTTTGGAGACCAAAAAAACTCATTGAGTACTAACTTTCCTTCATTAACCATGTGAGCTTGGTTAACACTACTTTCTGCCACACTTTCCTTTGATGCCTGAGTGAGTTTGGTAGACATTTTCCATGTAGAGTAATTTTTAGGAATGCTTGGTAGACATAGTAATTTTCTTTATTGACCAATTGAGCTTGGTAGATACTATCTAATAATTGATATGACATTTGTGTAGCATCAAAGACAACACACAATTAGACAATTGTATCCAACAATCTCCCTCTTTGGCATTGATGTCAACACAATATTTCATAGCATAATAAAATTTGAAAACAAGTCTTTCTCTGATAAAATTTTTTCCCTCTAAGATTTTATGCCACAAAGTTCTCTAATGTAGTAATCTCCCTCTATGAAGGAATTACATAGCTTCTTGAAACAACAAACTCTTCCACAAACAAATTTTAGAAAAATATGATAGTAAACTCTCCCTCTTTGACAACACATGCCAAAGACAACACATACCAAATGAGTATTAATGTAGCTTAAGTACCGATTCATATGAAAAATTCCCTTGACTATGCTACATCAACTGATAGATCTTCAACTTGGTTCCTATTGATGCATCACTAAAACTTTATTTTAGTGAGCTTCAGATAGGGGAATAACCCCTAACTTACCTCTTAGATACAAGAATGCATCGTTAGGTAATGTCTTGGTGAATATGTCTACAATCTATTCTTTTGTATGGAAATATTCCAATCTAATCTCTTTATCCTACACCAATTCTCTAATAAAGTGGTATTTTATTTCAATGTGCTTGGTTTTGGAATGCATCACTGGATTCTTTGATATGTTAATTGCACTTTTATTATCACAAAACATAACAACTAGTTCTTTGATCTCAACTTTCATGCTTTCCAATAACTATTTATACCAAACAATATTAGAATAGTTCACTACTACTGCAACATACTTTGCTTTTGCTATAAATTGGGATGTGTAATTTTTCTTTTTGCTTGTCCAAGATATCAACCTTTTTTCAAGAAAGAATGCTCCACCACTTGTACTCTTTCCGTCATCAATATTTACTACCCAATCAACATTAGTAAACACTTTTAAGTCTAGATTACCTCCAAGTTTATAGCACAAGCCATAATCTTCAGTGCCTTTCAAGTATCTCAAGATCCTTTTGATTGCCATCATATGATTTTCTCTAGGTTTTGTTGAAAATATTGCCACTATACAAACTACAAGAGCAATATCAAGCCTTGTATGAACTACATACTACAATTTTCCAATCATTGATCTATATAAGGTCTAATCCACCTCTTTTGAATCATCATCTTTGATAATCTTTAATCCAGTACACATGGGAGTTCCAACTAGTTTTGAATTTTCCATACTAGAATTTCTGAGTATCTCCTTGATATACTTAGACTGAGTGATGTAGATACCATTTCTGCTCTACTAAATTTGAAGACTAATAAATAACCTAATCTCACCAAACATAGACATTTCAATTCTTTGTTCATTTTCTCTAAAACTTCTTTGCATTGATCATCATTTCCAATAAACAAAGTATCATCCACAAATATTTTTGCCAAAAAAATCTTGTTATCTAGTCTTTCCTTGATGTACAAGCTACAATTATCATTAGTTCTCTGAAAACTAATCTAAATAAGATGGTTATGCAATCTATCATACCATGTTCTAGGGGCTTGTTTTAGACCATACAATGCTTTGTGTAATTTGTAGACCATGTCCTTTTTGTCTAGATCCACAAAACCTTTAGGTTGCTCAATGTAGACTTCTTCATCCAAAATACCATTGAGAAATGCTGATTTAACATCCATCTGATATACCTTAAATCCTTTATGTGCAACATATGCAAGTAAGGTCCTCACACCTTCTAATCTTGAAATAAGAGAAAAAGTTTCACCATAATCTATTCCTTCTCCTTGAGAGTAGCCTTTACATACCAATCTAGCTTTGTTTCTTGACACATTACCATCTTCATTCAACTTATTTCTAAATATTCACTTTGTTCCAATCACATTTTTATCTTTAGGTCTAGGTACAAGAGTCTAGGTTTTGTTCTTTTCTATTTTATCTCTCTTCATTCATAGCCTCAATCCAACTTTCATTTTCCAATGCATCTTTCACATTTCTAAGTTCAAAATTAGAAAGTAAACAAGTACCTTTTAGCTTACTTCCTTTCATAGTACCCTTTGATTTGTCCCCAATAATTTAATCTAGTGCATGATGCCTCCTTACATACTTGGCCAATATAGGTTCCTTGCCTCTTGAATGAATTGCACTGCCATCCTCTTGAACTTCAACTTTAGGTATTGATTGTTTAGACTCGATAAGCATTAGCTTGGTAGCATCTGAATGTGACTTAGATCCTTGTGACTTGGTTTGAACTTCTTGCAACTTGGTGAGTGAGAAAGACTCAGGAGTGGAAGTCTCCTGATTAACAGATGTGTCTGGCACTATATCAGGTTCAATAAAAACAAATCTTTGATAATCTTCTAGTTCCTTTTTGCTTTCTTCTTCAATCCTTTCTGCAAATTCATCAACTTTCACATGTGCACTTTCTATGATTTTGTGAGTAGACAAATTCAAACATCTATATGCCTTACTCTTGCAAGAATATCCCAAAAATATACCTTCATCACCTTTCACATCAAATTTTCCTTTTCTAGATTCTTTCAAAATGTAACATTTACTTCAAAATACTTTAAAGTAACTTACATTGGGTTTATAGCCATACCATAACTCATAGGGGGTTTTGAATGAGTCATTCTTCAATTGTACTCAATTTAAGGTATGAATTGTAGTGCTGATAGATTCCTTCCAATATTTGATAGCAATTTTCTTCTCAATCATTAGAGTCCTTGCACAATCCATGATAGATCTATTCCTCCTTTCAACTATTCCATTCTGCTTAAGAGTTCTAGGGGCTGATACCTATCTTTTGATTCCTCTTTCAATGCAAAATTTATTGAATTCATTAGAGATGAATTCACCACCTCTGTCTAATCTTAAGCATTTCAATATTTTCCTTGTTTCTTTCTCTACTTTAGCCAAATACCATTTGAACTTCTCAAATTCTTCTAACTTCTCTCTTAGATACATAACAGTCATTATTCTAGAGTAGTCATCAATAAAAAGAATAAAATTTTTTTCTCTAGTTTAGCTTTCAATTTCAATAGGTCCACACAAATTAGTATGCACAATTTTCAAAATATCTTCAGACTGATAGTTTTTACTTTTGAAGCTACTCTTTCCCATCTTACTAATCTAATAATTATTGCATAGACCAACATCACATTTCTTCAAACTAGGAATTATGTCTCTTACTTTTTTGTATTTTCTTATCTTTACCATGTTATCAAAATTCAGATGACATAAGCTTTTGTGCCATAACCAACTTTCTTCAACTTGTGCAATAAAACATGAGCACTCACCAAGATCAAGATAAAACAAGTTACCTTTTGTTTGTTTGCTTGATCCAATCAATTTTCCCTTGTCATCCAGTAGTCTTGCCTTTCCATGCATGATTTCCACCTTGAATCCAATATTGATTAGCTATGCCACACTCAACAGATTATGTTTTAGTCCTTCAACCCAATAGGCATTATCACATACAAGTTCTTTGGTTAGTGAGATTTGTCCTCTTCCTTTTATGCAACAAGGTTCATTATTTCCAAACCTTACATTGCCACCATCGTAGTCTTCAAAATGGTCAAACTTAGTTTTGTCACTAGTCATATTATGTGAACATCCACTATCTATGATCCATGTATCATTTTTGTTCACATGAGAGATAAGTGCCATCTTATCTTCTTCATCATTATCAGATTCATCTTTCACAACAATGTAAACAAATTCATCTTCACTATTATCAGAATCCTTAGAGTCCTTAGCCATAAAAAATATTTTCTTACCTTTGTCCTTGAATGATTTAAAATCTTTTTTGCCATTGCACTTATGACTTTCTTCTCATCCTTGCTTTGCTTGTTTGGGCACCTGGCTGCAATATGACCAATTTCTTCACATGAAAAATAGATTAGGGGAACTTTACCTTTGTATTTTCCTTCACCTCTAGAATATTTCCTTGCAAGTAGAGCTTCAATAACTTCAAGATCACTGTCAATACTTTCCTCTGGTTCTTCTTCACTTTCTGATTGAGAATCCTTTATTTTCTTGCCTTTTTCATTAAGTGAAAGCTTGGCCTCAAATGAAAATTCAATATTCTTGGAAGTTGGAACATAATTTTCATAGTTATCTAGCTCAAAGGTTGTTAATCTTCCCACTATGGAATCCAAATTTATCTTATGATTTGCTTCACATCTTCTTCCTTGAATTTTAGATACTCTAATTGCATAAATGGGAAGCAATTTTCTCAGAGCTTTATTTACAATAGTTTCTCTATGATTGCACTGACACTTGCTTTGACCCTCTCAACATATTTGGAAATATTTTCATCCTCTCTCATTCTCATCTAATCAAATTGTCCTCTTAGACTTTCTACTTTGGCTCTCCTCACATTGTCATCACCTCCATAGATATCCTTCAAATTGTTCCACATTTCAAAGGTAGTTTTGTAGTCCTTGATATCATCAAATTTTTCATAGCTTAGAGTAGATGCAATGTGTATCATCATGGTTTTGTGAGTCTTCTTCTCAGTAATGTCATTAACAGATAATATTCCAGTAGGAGTTGTACATTCTTCATCAAGATATTTCAATCATGTATCTCCAATGGAAGCTAGATGAAGCCTCATGAGACCCTGCCATGTTGAAAAGTTATTCTTGTTAAGCCTTGGAATTTCTCTCTTGTAAGACATCTTGATCTTTAGCTTACATCCTTAAAACCTTTCCTGTAAGCACCAAAAGCTCTGATATCAATTTTTGGAAATATAGATGGAGTAGCTAGGGGGTGAATTAGTTACTAGAAAAAAAAATCCAGAGATCCCTTAGATGTCAGATAAAACTAGTTGCTACTGTTACTCTATAAACATACAAAAAATGTTGTAACTTAGTAGATGTAGTGTATGTTAAATTTAATAGATCTTAAAAATTCATGGTGATTAACATGCAATCATAAAAGAAATAGCATGAAGACATGAGACAACAGATTTAACGTAGAAACTGAATATGGGAAAAACCACCAAGTAACTAGCTACTAATTTTCACTCTTCTAAAGTGAGCCTTGTTAGGAGCCAACCTGGTTAAAGGTTACAAAACACACTATTAGATGTGATCTTGGTAGAGGATTTAATCACCCTATTAGGAGTTGCCTTGCAAGAGGTCTTTAGAATAATTCAATGGAACTGTCACCTTGTTAGAGGATTTACAAATGGTTGTTAAACCAACTCTAATAAGAAATTTAGGAATCACTACTACAATGGTAAGAAAGTAACAATGAAATGACCTAAATGAGATGCAACTAAATTTTTTGAGTACAGATCTCTATTTTTCTCCACTAGATCCTTTCTAATCAAATATAACTTTTCTACTACTCAAGTATATCTAACCATCATTCAAATTCACTCAGTTTCCTCTTCAAACAATCAACACACTTGCATACTCACTCATTACACCATTGAATTCTCAATCTTGACCTTTCTATACCTTAAAAATTATAAAGTCAGCCCAATTACAACTTACAATTACCAATAATCATTACCTACATTAGCTGGAATGAATACTTGAAGCAATTAAACTTTAATTTTCAAATTAACAAAATCCTTCATTAGCTGACCCTACTTGATAAACACTAATCCTAAAATGATTTCCAATGTTAACCAACAAAAGCTTGGTTAACACTATAAACCTTGCAAAATCCTTTGGATACCAAGTGAATTCAGTAAGCACTAACTTTCCTTCATTAACTATGTGAGCTCGGTTAACACTACTTTTTGCCACACTTTCCTTCGATGCCTGAGTGAGCTTGGTGGACACTATCCATGTAGAGTAATTTCTAGGAATGCTTGGTAGACATAGAAATTTTCTTTTCTAAGCAACTAAGCTCGGTAGATACTATATGATAACTAGTTGGAATAATGATACATTTGTCATTAGTTACAACACTTATTTGATTCTGAATGCTTACCGAGTTCATCACTCAGTTTACAGTTCATACCGAGCATTCGTTGGTTACCAAGTATGTTCAGTAGTGTTTATCGAGTCAGGAAGGTAAACGAAGGATTTAGTATTTACCAAGTCAGGAAGGTAAACGAAGGATTTAGTATTTACCAAGTCAGGAAGGTAAATGAAGGATTTAGTGTTTACCGAGTCAGGAAGGTAAACGAAGGATTTAGTATTTACTGAGTCAGGAAGGTAAATGAAGGATTTAGTGTTTACCGAGTCAGGAAGGTAAATGAAGGTTTTAGTGACACAATGTTTACCGAGTCACCAGTGGTTACCAAGTTCCAAGCTACTCAGAATGATTAGTATGGACCGTACCCCTGCTCTTACCGAGTACACAATGATGTAGTGTATTGCAGTGGATGCCGAGTGTCAGAAGGTCACCGAGTGAGTTTGAGGAACCTAATTTTTCTACTATCTGGCCGACTCAGTAATATTTTGTCCACTTGTTTTCAGTCGACCTTGTTGCTGTAAATATTGGAATGGTATATATGTAATGTATTGTGCCATTTGCAATATAGTAAGTAAGAATGTAATTGAGCAAATTGAAAGAGAATCAACAACAGAGTATTCAGCAAGGTTATCAAGGAGTAGCAAAGATATATCCATCACATCAAGTGATCAGTACATAAGATCTAATCAGCAAACCAGTTGCAAGCAGATCCACTGCTTCATCTTAACAGGTGAATCAGTTTGTAAATCCTTTAATAGGGTAGACTTAAAAGTCTTTTGTAAATCTCCTAATAGAGTGCATACTTCATTATATGTTTGTAAATCCTCTAACAAGGTGGATCTAGCAGTCCTACTTGCTCCTAATAGGGTAGATCACCAGAAGTGATCATTGTAAGCCTTAACCGACCAACTTTATACTGTAGTATTGAAGTTTTGTGGGTATCATCCCCACCCCAGTTTTACTTTCAAATTGAAAGGTTTCTGGGTCACCAAATCAGTGTGTTATTCTTTTCATGCATACAGTAAAGAAGATGAAAGAATGGTGAATTTGTTATTATGCAGAATTGGTTTAAATTTTTAAACTTTATTGATTCACCCCTCCCCTCTCAGTAACCTTTTTAGTCCTGAATATTTCCAATAATTGGTATCAGAGCATTGTGGTTCTCAGGATAAAGTTTAAACAACATGAGAAAAGATCAAGGACAATAGAGATATTCAGACTTGACAAAACTATTGAGAATGAGAAGCTAGATTTGGAAATGGCCATGATACAACTCAAAAAAAAAAAAAGCATCTTTCTCTATCCCTAAAAAGAAGGAAAGATCTTGCAAAATAAATGAATGATCATTAGTATACTGAAATGAAAATTGAAGATCTCATCCCATCAAGTAGTTCAAATGAAGCTAATGAGGCAGACAAGGCAATCAAAGAACTTATACAAAAGAATGGATCTTTGCAAGAAGAAGTAAGGATGCTAAGATTGGAATAAGAAACTCAATCAATAAGATTTTGTGAAATTATGGAGCAAAGAAACATGATGCAAGAAGAAATAGAAAGAAAGGACAATGAAACTCAAAAATCAATCCCTTGAACATTAAGATCTAGCAGATCAACTATCCAATGCAAATGAAGAAATCAAGATTCTCAAAGCACAAAGTGAAAGAATGAGAAATGAATCGAATATTGAAAGACAAATCAATGAAATTCTAAGAAGAGACCTAAGATCTGAAAGGAAAATCAATGAAAGCTTGGAAAATGATCTAAATATTGAAAAACAAGTCAACAAAAGGATGATGAAATCTCAAGCAGACATGAATCAATTGAATCAACAAAATGAGAAGAATTTTTATAAGCAAAAAGGTAAAGCTGGTCTTGGATACAAGGAAGAAGGTGAATCTTTTGAACAAGGTACCCAAAGGAATCAAAGACCCACTTGTAATCATTATGGCAAGATAGGTCATACATCTAACAAATGTTGGAGTAATGGTAAAGGTAAATTCAATGGCAAATGTTTCAATTGCAATCAACATGGTCACAAAGACAATGAATGCAAGGAGAAACCAAAGTTTGAAGGCAAATGTCACAAATGAAAGAAACAAGGACACAAGGCATCTAAATGTAGATCAAAATCATTCAATCTAGCAAAACAAATTGTTAAAGCAATATTTGGTTGGGATTACAATACTTGGTGCAGATGTCGCTATTGTGGAGAATATGGACACATAGGAACAAACTGTAGAAGACATCACCTAAGGAAGAAAGATACAACCATAAGATGCTATACTTGTACTAAACTTGGTCATATAGCCAAGAATTGCATGAATATAGGAAAGGTTAAAGATGGAAAGAAAACTAGAGCTAATAATATTCGAAAGCAAATGAAACAACAGTGGATTCCTAAGTCTACCAAGCAAGAAAATTCAAATGATGGAAATGTCACTCTAGAAGTGGGTGACTCCACCATTCCTAATTAGACTTATCAAGAAGGATAAGGGACTACATCTTCAAGCCATATCCTAAGCAGTTCCAAAAAAAAAGGAGTGGAAATGATAAATCAGTATTGCAGATACAAGTCATAATTCACAGTGTTGCATCTACCAAGTAAGGTTGGTTTTCAGACTTTACCGAGCTTGGTCGGGAAAATAAGAAAGGTTTTGTGTTTTCACTGAGTTGCAAAGTTTATTGAGTAAGTCAGTGACTATTTGTAAAACCCTAATTCTCAGCTACCTTCGCACCCGAGCATTAATGACAGAATTTTGATCAAAAAGGCAAAATTTGATCTCATTTTTCATCGCGAATTCATAGTTTACAGAGAAAATATATTTTCAAGTGCATCCAAGCGAGTTCAAGTGATTTGAAGCAATTTTCCAGTGAATAATTTGTGTTATGAAATCATTCTCTCACCGAGCAGCAATGGCATCTACAAGCACCAGTGGCAGCAAGGTGAAAAAAGGTTCTAAAATGCTTGTGAAGGGAGTCGAATGGAAGGTGCCCAATTTCAAAATCGTTCCTACCATCGCTGAATCACTCGACCCGCATGGAGCTCAATCGCAGATCCCTCCAAAGGTACTTCTTATCAATGATATTTGTACTCATTTCAAGTGTATTGTGCAAGAAATAGGGACCCTAAATATGGATAGTACCCTAGCCAAGTTATGCATGGATGGAACCCTAAAACCCGAGTTTAAACATTTGGAAACCAAAGGTTTAACCCATATCCCGCATTTGCCAAGGAGTTTCAAAGTGAAATGGGTAAGGTATATCTTAAGCCGTGTGCATAATGGACAATTGTGGTTAGAGCAACCCATCCTCATAACGAAGAAGATGATCCACAAGATCATAGGTTTACCAATGTTGACCAAAGCCAAAACCACCAAAACCCTAGGTCAAGATGAACTTCAAAAATTAACCCAAGCTATATGGGATGGGAGAGGTTTAAAGCTTAACAATGTTTCAGATATAGAACTGAAATTTGGTATTTGTGTTATTGCATACAAACTGTATAGTTCCAGCAGGCTGAATAGTGTACCCTGTGAGGCTGTAGATTTGGCATATAAGATTGTGAAGAAAAACATGGAGTTTGACCTAGCTGATGTGCTATTAAAACAATTGAATAAAAATATGGATAGCATAAGGACTACAAAGACAAACCCCTATAAATTTGGTTCTTTGCTAGTTTGTTTATTTTTCTATGTACAGAAATTCTTTCCATCTGAAGGTGCAGTTGTATGGAGGAAAGATACTCCAATTTTGTATCAAATAAACGAGTTCATAGTAGAAATGGGTATCAATTTTGACAAGGTAATGGATAATTATTTTGAAGATTTCAAGGAAAGGATGAACAACAGGTTCAGGATACCTCCGAAACTTGTTGAAGATTATAAGGATGATGTTTGTTTCATGGTTGACTATGGTAGAGTCTACATCTAGGTAGTCAAACCCTAAGTGGCATGGGTAAAACCATTGCCCTATGAGCTAAATATTGATGATACTAGAGATATCATTGAGGCACTGGTAAATGAACCAGTGGATCCCAAGTTACCTACATTTGGAACCTATGAAGAGGCAAAGGTTAGAATAGAGCTTGAAATCAAGCTTCCTCAAGCAATCTCTAAAGGCAAGAGAAAGATAGAAAAGCTGAAAGCTGATACTGGACCTCTTATGCTTATCGAGGGCAACGGTGAGGATGAAGAAAAGGAAGAAGAAGAAGAGGAGCCAGAAAAGGAAGCAGAGCTAGCAAAGAAAAAGGGTAGGGTAATCATTACCAAACCTCAAGCGATGTTCACAAGGAGAATCAGGAGAGGCAAGAAAGAAGTTGTGTTCAGCAAACCTCCTCTAAAATTTGAAGAAAGGATGAAACAACTAAGGATTGGTGTAGGAATCAGCAATTTCAAGGCATTGAAATATGAAACCAGAACTCCTGCTGAGCAAAATGAAATTGAGGATCTGATAATGGAGAAGTTGGGAACCTAGAAATTCTCCCCAAACCAATTTGTTTCCCAAATTCCTGCTGAACTGTTTGATAAAATAAAGGTGAGATGGGAGAACACCGAGCAAATAGTTAAAGACATTTTTGAGCAAAGATTAAGAGAACTGGTCCCCAGCCTAATAGATGCAGAAATCAAAAGGGCATTGAAGGATCATGAAGGCAGAATGAATATGAGATTTAATACATGTCTCATATTGCTAAAAAGCATTGAGCCAGTTGTTAAAAATGCAACTGATGTCTGGAGTGATGCATACAAACTACATAAGACAACTGAGGAATCCATAGAGATCAAGGATGATGATGACAATGGTGATGATGAAGAGGATATGGATGGTGGCAACACCATTTCCATGGAAGTAACTTGATGAAGACCTTGAACAGGTAATGAAAAAGAAGGAAGAAGAAGAAAAGGAGGAAGAAAATGTTAAGGAAGAGGATGATGCAGTCAAAATTGTAGCAGCTATCATTGCCTCCCTTCCTCACTCTCCACCAAAGATTGTAAAATCTACTATGGAGATAGGATCTTGAAGCAAGATTGTGAGCACAACAGAGACATCCATTGCTCAATTTCCTCTAGTCTCCTCTCAGCTCCAGGTTTTTGCAATACAAGTGCCAAGCACTTCATCTCCTGAGCTAGTAGTGACTTCTTCAATTACTGAGCTTCAAAACACATCATCAATAGTAGTTACTTCACCGAGTCTTCCACCTGCAGCTTGTACAGTAAGTCTTCCAAGTTTCTTATCAATTTTGTCTTCCTCAGCCACATTGGCCCCAATTTTTGCTCTAGTCAGTTATCCAATTGTATTGGGAAGTATATCAAGTTTTGATACAGCCGGCACTTCTCTTAGTTTACCTTTAGTTGGTCCCATTCCAGTCTTGACTGCTAGTCCTACATCATCAACCATTGTATCTACTTCAAAAGGAAAAGAGGTATGTACTTTAGATAAACCAAATACACCATTGAAACTGCTGCTTACAGGCAAAGTATTAGATGGTGATATAGATTTGGATGAAGAAATTGTCATTCCAAAGATAAATCTAGAAATTGCTAAAGTTAATGAACTAAGATTGGTTAGTCAGCGTCTAGAGAAAAAGGCACAACAAATGTAGCTAAGTAATGAAAGGGATGGAGAATTCAACATAATTGAGAGTGTTAAAAACATAATAACTGAGGCTATAAGTGTTGATGTGGATTCATCTCAACACATTTTGTTGCAACTAGAAGAAGCGGTGAATAAATTTAATAAGGATATCTCAGGACAAGAAAAGTTAATGGAGAAAGCAGAAAGGAAATTTGAAAATAATGTTCTTGAGCACATTGCTCAGCACTTAGCAATAAAACAGGTTGAATTAACCTCAATTTTGTCTAACTTTGAAAATTCTTTTAATAACGTAACCTCACTTTTTGCAAAACTTTTTGATGTTACTGAGTATACAAAGGAAATAAGAGAAAAGTTAAATAAGATAGATAAGGATCTAAAGATAAGTGCCCAATCGCTGAAGCTTGATCCCAGCTCAAGCTCATCTCATCACCTTAGGATCAAATTTTTGGTAGAGAAGCATGCAAAGCTACTCAAAGAGGAAGGAAGGATAAGGTCTACACTGCTGGAAATCCAGAACATGATCCTTCCCATCATGAACACAATGCAGAAACACATTGCATATTCAAAAACATTGATCCATGACAATAACTTCTTTGTTGCAGACCATGTGATTTAACTTTCTGCAGAAGTTCAAGTAGCTCTCTCCACATGTAAAATCCTACAAGAAAATTGGGATAAAACTCTACAACTAATTCTTCAGGTACATTCTGAGTTTATCACACATTTTGGTGTCTCCATGTAAATACATTCTTTATTCTTTGGCATTATTGTCAAAAAGGGGGAGAAAGTAATATATAGAGGAGAATCAGACACAAAAGGGGAGAAGGTAATAAAGTAATAAAGAAATAATGATAGTGGTGATAATATGAATAAAGACATATAACTCATGTAAAAACCTTGTGTATAATGTATGGGGGAGTTATATGTAAGGTAGCCCATGTATATTCAGCACAACAGAATCAAGTCAGTGTTGTCAGATCTTGTATATAAATTTTGGCTCATAAGTGTTTTTGTCACAAATGCAAAAGGGGGAGATTGTTGGAATAATGATACATTTGTAATTAGTTACAACACTTATTTGATTCTGAATGCTTACCGAGTTCATCACTCAGTTTACAGTTCATACTGAGCATTCATTGGTTACCAAGTATGTTCAGTAGTGTTTACCGAGTCGGGAAGGTAAACGAAGGATTTAGTATTTACCAAGTCAAGAAGGTAAATGAATGATTTAGTATTTACCAAGTCAGGAAGGTAAACGAAGGATTTAGTGTTTACCGAGTCAAGAAGGTAAATGAAGGATTTAGTATTTATCGAGTCAGGAAGGTAAATGAAGGATTTAGTGTTTACCAAGTGAGGAAGGTAATTGAAGGTTTTAGTGATTACCAAGATAGAAAGGTAAAAGAAGTATTTAGTGCTTACCAAGTGAATCGTCAGAGTTAGTTTCTACCGAGTGAAAAAATGTTTACCGAGTCACCAGTGGTTACCAAGTTCCAAGCTACTCAGAATGATTAGTATGGACCGTACCCCTACTCTTACCAAGTACATGGCAATGCAGTGTATTGTAGTGGATGCCAAGTGTCAGAAGGTCACCGAGTGAGTTTGAGGAACCTGAGTTTTCTACTATCTGGCTGACTCAGTAATGTTTTGTCCACTTGTGTTCAGCTGACCTTGTTGCTGTAAATATTGGAATGGTATATATGTAATGTATTGTGCCATTTTCAATATAGTAAATAAGAATGTAATTGAGTGAATTGAAAGAAAATCAACAGCAGAGTATTTAGCAAGGTTATCAAGGAGCAGCAAAGATATATCCATCACATCAAGTGATCAGTACATAAGATCTAATCAGCAAACCAATTGCAAGCAGATCCACTGCTTCATCTTAACGGGTGAATCAATTTGTAAATCCTTTAATAGGGTAGACTTAAAAGTCTTTTGTAAATCTCCTAACAGAGTGCATACTTCATTGTATGTTTGTAAATCCTCTAACAAGGTGGATCTAGCAGTCCTACTTGCTCCTAACAGGGCAGATCACCAGAAGTGATCATTGTAAGCCATAACTGGCCAACTTTATATTGCAGTATTGAAGTTTCGTGGGTATCATCCCCACCCCAGTTTTACTTTCAAATTGAAAGGTTTCTGGGTCACCAAATTAGTGTGTTAATCTTTTCATGCGTACAGTAAAGAAGATGAAAGAATGGTGAATTTGTTATTATGCAGAAATGGTTTAAATTTTTTAAGTTTACTGATTCACCCCTCCCCTCTCAGTAACCTTGTTAGTCCTGAATATTTCCAACAAACTGATATGACATTTGTGTAACATCAAAGACAACACATAATTAGACAATTTTATCCAACAAAGAGTATTGTCTATTCACATGAACATAATAAATATGTCCGTGTAAACATATGAAAAATAGAAGTTGTATTTTTGCAAACGTTTCATGAATTTCTTCATGCCACTAAAGTGGCACCCACTATCGTGGGATCACCCTAATACTAGATGTGTGGATAGATCATAGTCCTAAATTTGTTCATAAACTCACCATATGGAAAATTGCTCTCCTTCAATAATTTCTTAAGATTCATCTTCATTCTCTATTTTCTATGTCATAATCAAATCTATTCCACACATGTTGAAACATAAATATTATCCATTTCATATGATCTTTTTGCAAATCACCATAACTCATGCATGCATTTTTAATGCATTGTACATTGAATTCATTTGAATCTTCTGATATAAAAGATAAAATAGACTTCACAAATTATGTTTTACTTCTAGGAATTATCACATCTAGCTAAGTGTTTCCATAACATTTATATAAGATTACAAATAAAGATGAAACACAACATGATTTTAATAACAAAAAGTTTCACATACCTTATTTATGAATAAAAAATAGGGGCATAATCTCTCAAACATTCTCTCACAAATCTTGACATTTGAAAATTATTTTTTGAAAATTTCAAACAATTCACTTTTTTTGTGTGTCTACGAAGTGTTTGGGATGTGCAATTTTCATACGTCTCTCTTTATCTTTCATTTGTATAGTGAATCTTCTATTGAAAGAAACATGCCAATGGCTGGTCAAATATTCAACAACCTATCTTCTAACATCTCTAGAAGTTATATCTTTTTGACAAAGCCTACAAATTTTAACACATTTATTTTCAATTTCTTATCTAGCAAATTTCTTGTTTTGATATATCTTTGAATAGTTCTTCTAGATAGATTGAGCAATTTATAAATTGCTTGAACTTTCTTTTTGTATGACAAGTTCTTTTTAGCAATCATAGACATCAATTATTTGTGTGTAGCACTTAAATCAGCTTCTCAACTTATGTTATCAATAAAATTCAATGCATTTGATAAATTTTGAACCATTGTTTCTTTTACATGACCTTCAAATCTTTTATTATTTTTCACACCCAACAACTCTAGAACATGGCTCTTCTTTCTTGGCAAATACTTGTGCTTTACTAATCAGATTTTTTTTTTCAAAATATTGCTCTTAGATGTTTTAAAGATGTAGCTTAATTTTAATTTTAGGCACCATGTGTTTAGATGATTCAGTTTCTCTAGGGGTGAAAGCAGAAACTTGTGTCACCCTTTTTTAAAGGAAGAGACTAACAAAAGTATAATTGTTCACCTTCAATGACATAAAATTGGTATTATTATTTTGAATTTGAAAATAAAGTAAACTAATGAAATGTGGAGAAGTGGATGAAGTATAGGATTATAATTTTTAATAATTATTTGGAATAAGAATTGATATATTTTCCTAATTTTAAAAGACAATTCATAGCTATTGAAAAACGTTGAAAATCGAGGGACTAGTTCCCACCATAAAACTATAGGCAAATAAATTTATTTCCTTTTGATCTCAGAATATGTTATAGATAACATAAATAGCTAGAACAATCAAAAATAAAAATTAGCTTTAAACATATATTTTCTCGTTTATAATTATTGAAATTTCAATTCACTTGAAATCGATAGTTTTCATCTCCCACCACACTTTTCCAAAACAAATTTATTTTAACCAAGAGAAAAATTATACAATCTAGAAGAGGAGTCTCTCCTCTAGAATGTCATGTAATTTTTATATTTTTTGATATGATTTAATTTTTTTCTTTCTCAAAATTGAAATATTTTCAAGTGTTAAAATACATGCTTATAGCATATTTTAATTACAATATAATATATCTAATTAAAACACTATAAACTCTATATGAGAATATTCTTAACTTCAAACCCTATAAATTGGTGTTTATATGTTATTAAAAAAAATCATAAAAAATAGTAAGAGTTATTGAAATGCCACTTTTCTTAAATAATTTTATTTCTTTAGTAATTGGATACAAACTAGTATAAAACATGCATTTAATAGCCATTTCCAATTGGAAAAGTGTGAGACCATATATAACTTAGCTAGAATAAATTTATCTAGTCATATTTTTTTAACAAAATTGATTTTTAGATAGAAATACTCAAATTCTATTATTCTGATAAGTCAGCTTGAAAGGTGACATAGCTTTATACTTTTACCTCTTAGAGAAAGATATTCTTCATCTATCTCCATCAAAATTTCCAACCCTAGAAAAATTTGTAGATTTTGTAGTACTTTTTGGAACTTCAACATGATCTTCTTCAACTTCAATCGACGACTCTACAATACGTTATCTCCATCCTTTCTTATGGTCATCTCTTACTCAATCATATCTTTTTGCTCTTTTCATTTTATTCCTCATTGCACAAAAACCTAAAAGAGAGAGAACTTTGAATCACCTTCATACAAAAGACTTTCAAATTCAAATACATACAAAATAATAGATCATAAACATTTTTTTTTTAAAATCAAAAATTAAATTTTGAAGTGATTGGGCATGCACATGAAACTATAAGTGGGCGAGAGTAGTGTAATCAAATATGTTCTAGCCAGAACTAGTCTAGCCAAAAAGGGCTAGGTCAGAATTGCCTATGTGTCATCTAATGTCGCACTTTCTCTTAGGATTTTTACAATTCTAGAAAAGCCTAGACTTCATAGGCCTATTAGGATATCAAAATTAGGATTTCATAAAAAAAAATACCATTGGATAGAGCCCAGAGTCAGAATTATGGACATTACTTGGTGAGTACATTTTTTTAACAATAAATTACAAATTATTGCAAGTAGGTATTTCAACATTGAAGATGATGCACATTCAAAAAAAAGATGTAAAAAAAAAATAGTAGATGATAGTGGAATTTTTTTTAAAATTATCAATTTTTCTAGAGGAGAGAGTCCTCTTTGACAATTTATAACTTGTTAATTGATTATCATATATTTTCTAGGGACAAGATGATGGGAACTAAAAAATAGTTGAATTCTAAAAAGTTAGACTTGGAATAGCTATAGCAAGCAAAATATACAATATTTTAAAATCTTTCTTTTTGATAGTTCTATCTACATATTTCATCTAGAAGATATTATAAAATTAGATGCAAAATTATTTATTTACATTAATTTTCATAGTGGGAACCATAACCTTTGATTAGTAGTATTTCTTGGATAGTCAAAAAAGGTCATTGATTTTTTTTTTTAAATACTATTTTGATTTTTGATTTATTTTAAACAAATAATAGAATAAACTTCATTTATTTATATACATTTCATTAGTATACACCATCTTAAAATTCAAAACATAAATATCACTTTAATGTCATTGCAGTTTAATAATTTTGTTGTTGTTAGCCTTTTCCTTTGTAAAAGGGTGACACATGTTTTTACTTTTTTTGAAGGGTCATGCAAAGATTTAATGATAGGAGATTAAGTTAGAGAAAAATAGAAGAGTGAAGGACAAAATAACAAGATTGGACATAATGGTAGCTAAATTGTGTTATAATGGTTTAGAATAACTAAGATTAGGGTGAATTAGTTATCCTCGGGTCCAGATGTACCAAATGAACTTTTAATCACTTCAAAATACTTCAGATCTAAATATTTACTAGCTCAATCTCTATGGAAAATAATCAATAACATAAACTTGTAGTCCATTGTCCTAATAGTAACCAGCTTGAAAAATGTAAAACATTAATAGTAAAACATCTCAAATGATATATGCACATGTATGACATTAGGATTTAATGTGGAAACCCAATTTGGGAAAAATCACCAGCAACATGTCACTAATTTTTTACTCTTTTGAAGTGAGTTTTTTAAAGAGCCAACCCTATTAAAGCTTACAAAACACACTGCTAAATGTGACCTTGTTAAAGGATTTAATCACCCTATTAGGAGTGGCCTTTTCAGAGGGCTTATGAAGATTACATTAGAATGTCACCTTGATTAAAATATTTGCATATGGCTACAAGGTCAACCTTGATAAAAGGATTTCAAAAATCATACAATGGTTAGAAAGTAATAGTAGGTAATGGGAAAGAATTTGTGGACTTCTAGATGTGGATTGGGTTTTCCCCCTTAGTATTCAATATTTATTCTTAGTCTGGAAGTCTCCTTCTCATTATTCTTTACTTATTAATTTATGGGATTTTATCCTTCTATATTTATGTTGAGGTGTTTAGAAGGAAAGAAATGATAAGATTTTCAAGGGTATGGATTCTTCTTCCATTTCAATTTTTTCATAAGATTAAGCATATGATGATTGAGAATATTAGGATTACTAGGAAAGGTCAAGAGCCTCACGATGACTAGGAAGCCAAAGTGATTTAGAATTGGAAATTGGATGGGATCAAATATTCTTATAATGATAATAAACTTAGAAATTTGGCTAGGTGGGATTGTCCACCATAGGGTTGGTTTAAGATTAATTTTGATGGGGCCTTGAAGGGAAATCTGAGGATAACAGGTTGTGTTGTTATTATCAGAAATGAAAATGGGGATAGTTTTTTTGTTATGACTATTCATACTGGGATCAAACCAATCATGTTGTGAAATCTAGTGCAGCTCTCCATGGTCTTTTATTTTCTAGAAGAATGAATTTTGAGAAAATTTAGCTAGAAGGGGATTCCCTTGATATTATTAGTTGTCTTAATAAAGTTAATAATCTTTCTTTGACCATTAATAATATTATTTGCAAGGTTAGTAATTTGATCAATTCCTTTGCAAAATATTTTATCGCTCATAACTATAGAGAAATAAATAAAGTGGTTGACTAGGTTGTGAATGTGGCATGCAAAAGCTATACTAAGATGATATGGAATTATGGTGGAAATATCCCTATTAGTGGGCTATCATTGATAGAGTATGACAAGGTGAGAAGTATGCAAAAGAGATTTACTAATAATGGAAAAGGCATTTAAGAAAAATTATGATTTGCATATGAATGGGCAGTTGCAGATTACGATTATTTTTGATGAGACAACTCATTCATTACCACACTAACTGTGCATTATTTTGCTTAAGAAAAAACTTTGTTGATATTTCAATACAAAGAATTCCATTTTTCCTACACTTGGTAGGATTGTGAGGAATTATTACAATTTGAGTATTATGGGTGGTAAGAGAAAGAGGGTTCAGCCTACAAGTTGTAGGGAATGGAAACAAAAGACTAAAATTTGAGATATTTTAGAATAGGGGCAATTTACAGGCTTCATGAAGAAGTTAAAGGGCATTAGTCCATCCATAACTTGCCAGTTTATCAAGACTTAAAATAATGGTAGTATCTTGGTGGGAAATCATAGAATGAAAGTCATAGAGGACATTATGGCTGAACTCACCAGTCTTGATATGGATGGGATCAACTTCTACAAAGATAGGAAGTTGTTTGATCATGTTATTGATGAGTTTGTAGAGATGACCAAGGAGAGGAATAGGTTGGTCAAAATTAGCAACTCATATTTTTTCCTACATTCTATTTCTAGACCATGGATGTTTATTATATTTGTTATGAATGAGTACCTAACCCTTGATGGCCATTTTACTAAGATTTTTGGGCACCACTTTATGCTGATAAATCATTTAGGCATAGGGTTAGAATTAAATTCTCTTTCTACCTAAGGAAACCACTAGATAATATTTTAGCTATCTAGAATGGACCTGAGGGGGATCATGCTTACCATGAGAGTTTAATGGTGATAATCATGAATCTTCTTAAAGCAAAAGAAGTAGATAGACCTTGTATTAGTGAAAAAGACGTTGAGTGGATAGAGACTGGAGTGATGAGGATGAGGCTTATGAAGAGGAAATAAAGGAGGAAGTAGAGGAGATGGTTGATAAGAAGAGGAAAATGCTTTCACCTAGGAGCTCATCCACCAAGGAAAGGAAAAATAAGGATGTGGATTATGAGGTGGAGATGGAATCTAATGAGGATAGTGATGAGATTATAGGGAAAAAAACTAAGAGTGAATCTAGTACAGTAACCAGAACCAAGGTGAAGAAGGTTAATATAGTTATGAAAATTCCCTCTAATTATGAGCCTCTAATAAAAAAGGAGCTAAGAGGTAAAAAAGTGCTATCTCAAGGAAAGGCTCATGACATTGGCATCAAGCAGGTAGATACTAAAAGAGACACTATGGATATGGATGAGGAAAACTTGAATCAAAGAAAGGACTATGATGAACAAGGGTATATGAAGAGCATCCTTGGAGACTTGACTATGATAAAAAGGGATATTAGTAGTATGAATGAGCAGATGTAGGATATTAGGAGGGATTTTTATCAGCTAAGCATGACTACTAGAGGTGAGAGGACTCTTGGTTAGCATCTCAATGGACTCCTTGATGTTATTCAAAATATGGATGAAGTCAAGCATTTAATGAAGAGAATACCACTACTAGAAGTGAAGAGTAGAGCTATGGAACAAATGATGAAGGATATGTAGAAAAAGATGGATATCATGGATAACAAAGTTGATAGCACAGAGAATGCAATTAAAAAACTTATAGACTAGAGTTGCTCTATCTTGAAGAATGTTGTGGATAACATTAAAACTCTACTGGAAAAACTAGAACATGGGAGAATTCAAGGTCTTAAGGACATGAAAGAGGATCAAGGCCCTAGTAAACACACTAGAGCTAATTCAAAGAATACTAAGGTGTTGGAAGATGAAGAAATTGATGAGCTAAAGGCCTTTGTTGAAAACATGAATATCCTTGCAGATTGGGTTGTTAATTTACTGGAGACTTTGTACCTATCTCGGTGCTATCTTTTTGTTGCCTTTTTGTTTTTTCTCCATTCTATTGTGTTAAGGCTTCTTGTCTTAATTTTCTTATTTTTTTGGTGTTGATGCATAGTTCCTTGTGCACTTTCTATGCTTATTCTATTTGATACTATGTAAAAGGTTTTGGGTCCTTCAAAACCTATTTTTACTTAATCAAAATAGTAGGTTGATTTAAGAAATAAAAATTTCTTTGAAAATATAGATCAAAATTTAGTTCATATGTTGATGCACTTAGTCTCCATTTTTATCTCTATCTTTGGTCTTCTTGGATACCCTTCAAAGAATCATACTTCACATCTTCACAACTCTTCACAGCCTCTTGCTCAAGTTTGCAAATCAATAGCATTGAAAATTTCTCAAACCATATTATTTTATCCCTTATACATCTTTAAATAGGTAATTCCAATATTTTGTAGGTTAAACATCACCATAGATCTTAGGGTTTGGTCAGATTCATTAAATCCTTCTATCATTTTGTCTACTCTTTTCTCTTCTAGAAACTGCTCCAAACTTCTCCTTGAATTCTTACATAGCAATGCTCAAGCATGGTTTATTTTGAATTAAATTCTCTAGGACATCCATCCTTATCTTCAACATGCTTTACATATCCCCCAAAATGAACTATGTTAGCTAGAAATCATGATTTCCTCATAATCTATCAAATGTTGTCCCTTAGCCAACACTATATTCTGACACTTGGTCATCACTAGATTACTCAGTCATTGCTAACTATCCTCATTGAAACATTGACTAACACTAGTCAATAATGATAATTGGTTGACACTATATTTTTCTTAGCTTATACTATCACTGAGTCAACTCTAGCATCACTTGGCTTAAACCTCAAGTTCCTTAATCTTCTACTCTTTTTCTTGCTCAGGCCTATGCATTTGTTCATTCTTTGATCACTTCTTCTAAGCTTTAGTACAACCATCTTCTCCACTTAGATTATGATTAAATAATCAAATTATCTTGTCAAAGTATAACTAATCAAATGCCCATTGTAGTTCCTCATAACTCCACCTTTCCTCTAGGTTCTTTTATTATTTACTTCTTATTAAATCCTCTTTATCAATAAATTTGATATGAAACTCTAATTAGATATAAATTATTGTACTCATAAGGTTTGACATGAATGATAACATAGAAATTATCTCAATTGTAGTTTCGAACAATCTCCATCTTTGGCATTGATGGCAACATCTCTAGTTGTCATGCAATTCAAAACATTTAATTTCTTCAAGCATCTCCCTCTATGCTCAGTATCAGACATTCATTAATATTCTTAGTTTCATTCTAATTCTCATATAAGTGTTTAACAATATCTCTTTTTTAGTTTCATTCTAATTCATATCCATGCAACTCTAATACAAACTCCCTCTATTATATTAGATCATGAAATCAATCAACTTCCTTTTGTATTGTTGGAAACACCATATTTTCTCTCTTTGCAACATCTCTTTTTGAATAACTCTCTCTTCATATGGTAATTGTATATTATCTCTCCCTCTTTCATGTGTGACTTATCTTCATCTTTCTCATTGCTACATATCTAAACCCCTTCATAATCTCCCTCTTTAACAACAATGCTAAAGCAACTATATTATTCTCACACACCTTAACCATGTGGATATCTTCTTGTTAGTACTTATGAATATCAAATCCATCTATCATGTATTCTTATGACTGATACAACCTTATGTCCTTCTCTCTTCACTACAATAAGAAACTTCTAAAGTATGACTTTCTACATCAACTTGTAGGATATTATGATAAAAAATTTGATGTAAAGCTCTATCTTAGCTTAAGTAGCATTAGCTAGGGGAATCACCCCTAATTTACCTCCTAGATACTCATGAATGTCCTTAGATAAATTCTCCTTAAAACTATCAACTATTTTCTCCTTACTATTCACATATTCCAATCTCACTTCTTTATCTTGAACTAACTCTCTCAAGTAATAACACTTGATAGAAATATTGTTGATCTTTGTATGAATTACTTGGTTCTTTGATGTATTTATAGCACTAGTGTTGCCACAATAGATAACAATAGGATCAATAATCTCTTCCTTCATCCCTTTTAACAATTTATTGATTATATAATATTAGAAAAATTCACTATTTCTTCCACATATTCAGCTTCAACTATTTATTATGAAATACATTTTTTTTCTTGCTTGGTCATGAGACTAGTCTCTTTCCTAGAAAGAAGGCTCCACCACTTGCACTTTTTTTGTCATCAAAATTTGTGTACACTTTCATTTCAAAATTTTCATTCTTATTGTAATACAAGCCATAGTGTTTTTTTATTTTAAAATTTCTTAGTATCATTTTCACTGCCATCATATATTTCTCCTTAGGGTTTGTAGAAAATATTGCAACAATTCTAACTACCAGGGAAATATCAGGTTTGTTGTGAACAATATATTGTAGCTTTCCAATCACTTATCAATGCAATGTCTGGTTGACATTAGTATCTTCTTGTTAGTAATTATGAATCTTATTTTCCATCTATCATCTATTCTTATAATTGATACAACCTTATGTTCTTCTCTCTTCACTACATTAAGCAACTTCTAAAGTATGACTTTCTACAACAACTTGTAGGATATTATGATCAGAGCATTTGATGCAATGATCCATCTCAACTTAAGTATCATTAGCTAGGGGAATCACCCCTAATTTACCTCCTAGATACTCATGTGTGTCCTTAGATAAAGCCTCTGTAAAACTATCAACTATTTTTTCCTAACTATTCACATATTCCAATCTCACTTCTTTATCTTGAACTAACTCTCTCCAGTAATGGCACTTGATAGCAATATTCTTGGTCATTGTATGAATTACTAGGTTCTTTGATATATTTACAACACTAGTAGATAACAATAGGATACATGATCTCTTCCTTCATCCCTTTTAACAATTTCTTGATTTATATAATATTAGAAAAATTCACTATTGCTTCCACATATTCAACTTCAACTATTAATTATGAAATACATTTTTGTTTCTTGCTTGGTCATGAGACTAGTCTCTTTCCTAGAAAGAAGGCTCCACCACTTGTATTTTTCTTGTCATCAAAATTTGTGTACACTTTTAGTTCAAGATTTTGATTCTTTTTGTAATACAAGCCATGGTCTTCTATTCCTTTCAGATTTCTTAATATCAATTTCACTGCCATCATATAGTTCTCCTTAGGGTTTTCAAAAAATCTTGCGAGAATTCTACCTACCAGGGAAATATTAGGTTTTTTGAGAAAAATATATTGTAGCTTTCCAATCACTTATCAATGCAATATCTAGTTGAAATTAGTAGAATCATCATTCTTAGATAGCTTATGTTATCATTGTTAGGACTCAAAATCGAAGCCTTGATTTTGAGTACCATTGGGAAAATCAAGCCCTATAAGCGCTTTTTGCTACCTATGTACTTGGTTGTCTGTTTGAGACCTAAGAGGTGTTTAATGCTTCTAACACATTTTAATCAATATGTCTACACATCCCATGATGATAAATTTCCATTCTGAGCCATTTCGTGAAGTCCAATTTTGAGCAATTGTAAAATCTGCATTTTTGCTCAAAATGTCAAACAATGATAGGAGGTTGCATTTGCAATTGAATATCTCACACCTAGTAATGTTTCATGACTCACCACTTTGGGAATGTTTATTGTCCATGCCAGAGAACCTATGCTTCATATTTTGAGTCATTTCAAATTTTTTTACCTAGGTTTTGAATCCCTCAAAGTTGGTCATTTATCAATGTCATCTTGATGTGATTTGTTCTGAATTCTAGGAAGACCTATTTGACTTGTTATAACTTTGACCTAGTTGACCAAAATGATGAAATTGATTTTAAGTTGAATTTTAGAGGTTATATATTTTCTATTGTTTCAAATTTGAGCTTATGATGAATCTGTTTGATTAGTTTTCAAATGTGATTCCAAATGCAATTTCTGACTTTTTACTGGTGTCAAGAAGTGCAAATTTGTTGGAACCCTGTTTGTGATGTTATATCTCAAAATCCATGATAGATGAGATTGAATGGATTATACCACTCCATTATACTCTTAAAATACATTAGGTGTGACAATTTTCAAGTTTAGATGAATCCATCCACACACTTTCCCAGGTCTACTCAATTTGCCAAAAATGTTTTGCGCCATTGTTTCTAGTTTGCAAATTATGAGTAGTCCACTTTGACCACTCACCATTTGTGCCCAGTTATTTGTCATGAGCCCAAATCCTAGATTTATATTTTCCTCATGATAGAGAATCAATGCCCCAATTTTCATTCCCCAAGTGTCAATTTACCTAGTTCTTAAAGCCAAACCCAAAAGTGATCTGTTATTTTTTGACAAGTTTACTTGTAGGTAATTCTAAAAGGGCAACTTTGATAGTCAGTATCTTTTGATTGATAATTTTTCATGAGACAAGATTTAACAGGGTAAGAGATTGTAGAATAAAGAATTGGTATGTCTAATCTCAGGGTCAGGTTAGGTTTTGTGTCAGTTTTTAAAGCCAATCAAAGGACCTCCTGATGCAAAATTGACAATTTGTAGATAAGTGATAAAATGAGTTGTAATGATGTCTCAATGATGGGTTTTGATTCAAATCAATAGCAAATAATTAATGGATAAGTTGGACAATTCACTTGTTTGAAAATGAAATTTTTTTAGTAGGACCCACTTTGGGGCCCGACTAATCCTGTCAGACTAATATGATGTTTGGAGAGGAAGGTACTTTGATATAAGAGCATCATTGAAAGTCAAATTGGTAAGCAAAGTTTTACTCATAATAAATCATGAAGATTTTAAATATGTTGGAGAAGTTCCATTTTCCATGATAAAATTGAACATAGATTGTTCATTGATTCAAGTACCATTCTTTTAATTGAAGAGTTATACAAAAGGGATTTATGAGTATAAGATTGAAGAACTTAAAATATTGGATTTATTCAGAGGTAACCTGCATTATAAAAGGGAAAGTATAGTATTTAAAAGGAGCTATGAATCAAGAGGAGTTTTCATTGAAAAGGAAATAATCTAGAATTAAGTGATTAATTAATTACTACAGTTCAAAATGATAATCTATGTGGTTCACTAAAAGGTCAATATCATTCAAAGATAGGGGAGAACTCCATGATAAACGAAACATTCCATGCTATCGTCATCTTTTCATGTCACTGCTAGTATCAAATCTTAGTTGAATTAGATAGAGGATCAGGAAGGAGCATGTGCCAAAATAATACTATATGGATACTGATACCTTACAACTATAACAATCATTTTGACAGATCTAGGAACATGGACATTAAATGCAAGATAGCATGTGGCAGAGCCAATGAGGATTACTTGTTATTCACACCATTGAAACCATAGTTAAACTAGATCTTAAGGAATACTATCATGGCTGAGTCGAAGGTAAAAGATTCAAGTTTAGAATGGAAGATAAATTTTCCAGAGGGCTCAGCTGATGTGAAACATGCTCAAAAGGGGTTTCATTATCAATTCTTGCATAAAATTTGTGAGATAATTAGCAGTTAGAAATTGGGATTTGTTTCAATAGATAAGAAGATATAATAGCTTGAGGCAGATGATCCAAGGAGAGTAATTCATGCCATGAAAGTTGGAGGGAGAGTCTTGCAAGCTGACTTAACTATTGGTACATGTACCCAAGAGTATTGAATGTCTGTAGAAGGAGGAGGTGTCATGTTCTTTGATGCCCGATGAAGAAAATTGCCCATTGTAAAATTGCAATAAGGAATGGTGTGATTTCTTTTAAACCCCTTTTCTAATATCTAGCATACTCAATAGGCGGTAGTGTAAAATGAAGCCCATAGCAATAGAGGCAGAAGGTAGCTTGAAAGGAAATATAGGGAACTAGTTAGGAAACAAGTCATAGCCAAAGTAAAAAAGGGGACATACATTAAAGAAGAAGCCACAACCCATAGATTGCACTGCTACGTTGTATGTGTGAAATGAGAAGTTGAGATCCTACAATATATGGGTCCAAACACTAACTTTTGCTTTGAGATTTGAATACAACATCATATTGCTAGTCTTGATGTCTCTATGCAAAACGCTATCATGTTGGTCTTTGTGAAGGATATCCAATAGATGCAAGGCATACATGGGAATGAAAAAATCCTAAAAACTTGCAAATCAAAACTCAAAGAGAACCCTATGCAAGGAAACAAGCCACACACTGAAGAAGCTCTGCCACTTTATCCAAAAGCTGTGAATGAAATGTCTGAGGGAATTAAAGTGCAAGTCTAGATTTTGCAGAGCATATTGGGATCTTGGAGAAATGCTAATCTCCATGGCAATTACCTCATTATGTATCCTGCTGATGTAGGAGCATCCAGAGGTATAAGGGCAATCCTGTATCACCCAAAAAATGCACTTAGACTTAGTTTTTGTTTCATGTGTTTTCATTTCTAGCTACCCATTTGGGTCAAATAAAGGTTCCAACTCTCATAGTTCAACTATCAATGTTCTAGGACAAAGTATTTGAACACCTTGGGATACGTGTAAATGCCAAAAAAATAGGAGTATGTAATTAAGCCATCATTTTGGTGAATTAGAAGGTGTAAATTGGTTAGATGATGGTAATTGTAATTTAGAGCATTCCAAAAAAAAATTAGGTCAAAAGACGCCACGGTTTGAAAGTTATTGTAGTTTTTCAATTTTTGGAGACCTCCTAAGAATGCTTCAAAGTTAGGTTAGGGGAATTAAATGACCTCAAATATGGCCAAAAAATGGGGGACAAGTGATGCTCATCCATAGTACTATAGAGCACTTCGAGAGCTTTCCAAAAATGTAAACAGTTTGTTAATTGGAGCTACGGTTCAAAAGTTATGCCTCCCAGAAGTTTAGTTACTGTTTCTAGATTCTTCTAGTTTTGTGCCGACTTCTAATGTGACATCTGGAGCCTTCTATTTGGTCGGTGGATACCAACTAGCACTTTCTAGAATGTACTCCTAATCCTTAACCCTCCAAGGTCTATTTAAGAATATTTCTAACATTATAAAAAGTAGTTCGGAGTGGAGTTTGAGAGGATGTACTGAAAGGAGAAATTATCTCCAGATTTATGCTATTGTAAGCCCATAGAGCATGTTTTGAAGTCTATTTTCTCTGTATTGGATGTATTAGCTTATTTAAAAAGTTAATACAATTTCCCTTTGCTATTGTGTCCATTTTGTGTTTGGTTTGTGTCTCCATCAAGTGGTATCAAAGATGGTTTTCCTGAGTGTGTAGACAGAGTGCCGACTGTGAGGCAGTTTACACCAGGACTATGTGGTTGTGGGTTTGAGTTAAGAAGATGCTTCCATGAAGAGAACATGGTGGAAGGGCTAGAGCTATTAATCTTGAGGAGGTTAGATCCCTCCAAAGGTAGGTTCAAGCATTGTAGGAGGAACTTCATAGAGGAACAAATGTTACCGCAGGTGACAAAAGTGAGGACAACAATGAAGAAGAAGAAATTGGACTAGAAGGAGAATTTGATGGGGAAGTTCTAAATTAGGTAGAGGAAAGGCTTTTTAGGGCCATTAATAAGTTTGGGAAAAGACCTACAATTGATGTGGGTGTATTTTTAGGAAATCTGAAACCAGATGAGTTGATCGATTGGATCAATGAACTGGAAGAGTACTTTGAGTATAGGATATGAGGGATCTAGATAGGGTTAAGTTTGCAAAGGCCAAACTGAAAGGCCATGCCAAAATATGGTGGCAAGAGGTTCAATTGGAAAGAAACAGAAGGGGAAAGGAGAAGATCACAAGGTGGGATCGTATGGTGGACAAATTGAAGAAGCAATTCATTCTTGTTGATTATGAGCTTGATTTTTTTAAGAAGATGCATGGGTTAAAGAAAGAAGGAAAATTAGTCTAAGAATATATAGGGTATTTTTATCGACTTTTGATTAGAGCAGGGCATGCAGAAGAAAATAAGGAGAAGGTTGCTCATTATATTAGTGGGTTGCTACCTAGCATCTAGGAGGAATTAAGTCTAGTAAGAATGATCAGCATTGAAGAGGCATACCACTTTTCCCTATGAGTTGAAGAGAAGCTAAATAAGAGGTTTGAAGGGAGACAAAGAGGGCACGGTCAAAGAGGAAGGGGTAGTGGTAGGTCATCTGGAGGCCAAAATGAAACCCAGAAGAAAAATGAAGATGTGGGTACTAGCAGGAACCAGAGGAACGAGGGTTTCAATCGCTCCTATGATCAAGACTTTGGAAATCAAAGAGGAAGAGGTAGAGGATGTGGAAAAGGAAGAGGAGACTTTCGTGGTACTTGTTTCCATTGCAATGAAGAAGGTCATCGTGCCTTTGAATGCCCTCAACGACAAGGAAGGATAGATAGGAGAGCTAAGGGTCAAGCTATGGTTTCTCATGTGGACAAGGATGCACAATCATCACATTTAGAGGATGAAAAAAGAGGAGAGACTTTAGTAAATGAAAGGGTCCTACTAAGTGGCCAGATTGAACTAGGAGAAAGGAGGAGTTTATTCCATACTAGCTGCAAGTGTGAGGATAAATGTTGTGATGTGATCATTGATGGTGGTAGCACTGATAACTAAGTATCATAGGAGATGGTCTCTAAACTGAAGCTTGAAAGGGAGAAACACCCCCAGCCCTATTGTATTGCTTGGGTGAAATATGATCATAAGGTCCTAGTAAGTGAACAATGTTTAGTGAAATTCAAAATTAGGAGTTACCATGATGAAGTTATTTGTGATGTTATTCCAATGGATGTTTGCCATCTATTATTAGGAAGACTATGGCAGTTTGATAGGCATGCAGTACATGATGGTCATGCAAACACATACTCTCTAATAAAGGATGGAGTTTGCCACAAACTGAAGCCCATGAAAAAGGAAGGTGAAAAGGTATGTAACAATGCTAGAATTTTTCTTGTTGATGGAAGGAAGTTTTTAGATGGCATGAAACATTAGCATATGTGCTATGCTTTGATCCCTAGGAAAGATAAAGAAGGTAGTAGTGAAATACCACTTGAAGTTTTAGATTTACTAGGTGAGTTTGGAGATATCATCTCTGATAATGTTCTAGAAGGATTGCCACTAGTAAGGCAAATTAGTCATCAGGTAGATTTAATCTCAGAAGCTAGTTTTCCTAACAAGGCTGCTCATAGGATGACTCCTACTGAAACTGAGGAGCTAAATAGATAGGTTCAAGAGCTATTGAGGAAGGGCTTGATTTAGGAGAGCCTAAGTCCATGTGTTGTACCTATAGTACTAGAAACAAAGAAGGATGGAGAGTGGAGGATGTGTACAGACTCTCAAGCTATAAATAGGATAACCATCAAGTATCGGTTTCCTTTGCCAAGAATGGATGATCTTATGGACTGCTTGAGTGGAGCTTAGTACTTCACAAAGATAGATCTCAGGAGTGGCTATCATCAGATATGGATACAAGAAGGAGATCAGTGGAAAACAACCTTCAAGACTAAGGAGGTTCTTTATGAGTGGTTAGTCATGCCCTTTGGATTGACAAACACCCCAAGCACCTTCATGCAGCTTATGAATGAGGTACTTAAGAAATTCTTGGGAAAATTTGTTATTGTCTATTTGGATGATATTTTAATTTTCAGCAAGACTTTGGAAGAACATTTATTGCATATTCGTAGTGTTTTTGAGAGGTTGAGGGAAGAGAAACTATTAATTAATCTGAAGAAGTGTACCTTTGCTAAAACGGAATTAGTCTACTTGGGGTTTGTTATATCACTTGAAGGTTTCCAAATGGATCTAGAGAAGGTAAAATCCATCTTGGAATGGCCTACTCTAAGGTCTGCTACTGAGGTAAGATCATTTCATGGTCTAGTTAGTTTTTACAAGAAGTTCATTAAGAATTTCAATGGCATATGTGCAGCCCTGACTGATAGAATAAGAGGGGATAGAAAAGAGTTCAAATGGACTGCAGCAGCTACAAGAAGTTTTGAATTGCTGAAGAAGAAGGTGACAAAACAACCTGTGTTGGTACTTCCACATTTTCAAAAGGTATTCCAATTGGATTGTGATGCTAGTGGCAGTGCTATTGGGGCTATATTTAGCCAAGAAGGTAAGCCTATTGCATATTTTAGTGAAAAATTGAATGATGCGAAAAAGAAGTATTCTATTTATGATCAAGAGTTCTATGCAATAGTTTAGGCCTTAAAGAAATGGAGGCATTATTTATTACCCAAGGAATTTGTTTTGTATACTAATCATCAGGCATTACAGTACCTAAATAGCCAAGGTAAATTGAATTAGAGGCATATGAAGTGGGTAGAGTTCTTGCAGAGCTATACATTTGTGTTGAAGCATAGAAGTGGAAAATTTAACAGAGTTGTAGATGCACTAAGCAGGAGACAATTGTTGCTTACAGTAATGCAGGTTGAAGTAGTTGGGTTTGATGAACTCAAGAATCTGTACCCTGAGGATCCTGATTTTTCTGAAGTGTGGAAAGCTTGTAAAGAGCCTATTGCTATAGACATAACTAAGTGGTTAGTGTACACTAGAAATGTGTCACACTCTAAACCATTCTATCCAAACAATTCCATGAGTTGGAATGCTTGGATGCCGACTTAGAGCTCCCTATCCACGGAGTGCAAGGAGTTAGTATTTCAGCATGAAGGCTCTCAGCCAAGCCTTAGAAATGTACTTCTTGCTAGTAAACCATGCAACGGGAGGTTCTTTGAGACAAGAGCAAGAGTGCAAATATCTTCAAGGAATCCCTCAAGAATGCAATGCAAGTATGAAAACTAATCTAAGATGATAATGCAAAATGCAGCTATACTAAGCATGTATGAGATTGTTACAAAACCAAATATTTAAACTATGTGAGATTATTGCAAGAAATCAAAGTTAAACTAAAATGCAACTATGCTAGGAATGCCATATGATCTTATGCTAATGTGATGGAATGAGAGAATGAGACAAGAAATGAGAAGTTCTCCACAAAGCTCCAAAGAAACCTGTTAGAAAACCTGCAGCATAACAATATTCAAATGAGGATTGATTGAGGGGGAAAGCTCTCTCCCTTTTAAAGATGTATGGATGGTAGAGATCAAGATGAAGATGGTGGATGATCAATGGTTGAATTCAAAAAGAGGAGTGATCCATGTGCACACACAAGTCAACCAATAGAATATAAGTTGACGTGTCATATAAGACAAAAGTCACAAAGCCTTTTCTTTTAATTGCAAAATAGAAAAAGGACTTTATGTGTGCACTTTAAGTGGGTTAGAAGAATGGGGTCTTTTATTTAATTAAAAGGGGACATGTTCTTTTAATCAAATAATGAACTTAGGATAGCATAGTCAAACTATAGGTTATAATCAGATAAATTGATTATTAGCAATTTGGTTTGGATAAATGATTAAATTAATTTAGCCAAAATGTTGAAAAGGGGGCTAATAGTCTAGATGACCATTTTTAGGTGATTACATTTGCCCCTCTTTGACTAATGTGTGATCGATCTGGGAACACATTATGTCAAAGAAAATAGAAAGACAAGTAGGTGGTGATAGATATAGATATCTGATTTCAAAGAATGAAATGCAGAAATAGATAGAAAGTCCTGAATGCACAGCCTGATAGCGGTAGTACTGAACACTAGGAAGATGATGTTAGGATCCGAAAAGAATTCTAACACCTAGGAAAGCGAATAGATCAAAAGCAAGTGATAAGGTCAAACAAATGCTCCTAAGAAATAGATAGCTGTAACAATCAGCAATAGAGTATTTCTGCCCCCTTGGGATCGAAATCGAAATGAGGTAAGAGGAAGCAAAAACTAGCTAGACATGAGAAAAATAGAATATAGCAATGTCCAAGATGACAGATAGATTATTAGAACCCAAGAATGACTATATAAAAAAAATTGATAAAATGCCCCAGTTTGACTAGAGTTGACCTTGAAGGATATAGCATAAAAATAAGGTTGAAATGAGTAGAAAGGTGATTTTAGACATGAAACAGTGAATTTAAGTAGATATGAAGTATGGAAATGATGAAGACATGAAGAAATGAAGATGCCCCAGTGATGATTTGAAGATTAGACCTCAAAAGGTCAGCTAACTGCTTAGAAGAAAGTAGAATTTTAAAAGGCAATTTTGACCATCAAGATGAACTCGAATTTGGATTTCGATCCCGAAAATGAATCTAGTACATTGAATTATTTAAGAGTTCAAAACTTTATATAATGTGATGATAAGATAGAAAAGAGATGAAGTGAAAGATTAAAAAGGTGAAAAGACATGAACAAGAAGAAAGTAAAGAAATATATGAAAGGAGTTAGCTAATACGTCCATAAAAAGATGAAGAGAGAGCTCTCCCCATATGCAAGAATGCAAGACTAAGCTAGAAAATGAACCTAAAATGCAAGCTAATATGCAAAGTGGTTTACCAGCAAGAAGCACATAACATTTAGACTCTTAATTTCATCATTGAGCATTTATTAGGGACATCATGAGATCATACAACCATCACTAGTATAACTATGAGGATATGAATATGATCGATATCAGATAGGTATGTGGAAATCCAATCTAAGCATCAGAGACATGTAAGTCAAGATAACTACGTGATTAGATTCCCTAAGTTTAATTTAGCAAGATTACACCTATATCAAGGCATAAGTGACAGGATAAACCCCCAGTGCGATCTTGCGAAATAGTCAAGGATGATACATTTGTAAGTCAACGTGTTGAATAGGACCAGCATAAATGCTTACAACACTATAGACAACCAAAGTATACCCACAAGAAGAAATCAAGAAGACATGCCCCATGCCCCCAGTCTTCTAGTCAATGAAATCCTTGAAAGACTATTAGGGAGGGAACACATGGCAAATAAATCATCATAGACAGCACACAAAGTAGATAAATGTCAGCATAGCTCAGTCGTTTAAGTGTTAAAGTGTGTGTGTGTAAGTCACTTGGCCATTTCTTCCAAACTTGTTTCTGATAGTGAGAAATATTGCGACATCGGAGACCGTAGGTAAACTATCTGTAAAGTGTTGAAAAACACTTGATGTCAAGGTGGGGGAAGTGTTGAGAAACACTATGTTGTGAGTTGTCAAAGAAACCCTAATGCACAAGAATACCTCAATAGGCTAAGTAGCTATGCCCCCAAGATGAGGACAAGAAACAATTCCAAGCTAGGAAATGTGTAGCAAAGTGGATGATTGAGATTGATAGCCATAGGTGCAAGGATTTCAAGTAGCGCCTGTTTCCAGGTTTTCACCACTTGATAGATTTTTTTTTTTTTTTTTTTTTTTTTTGGGTGATACACCAAGGTGAGGTTTTCACTAAGATGATCATTTTTTCAGGACATTTTCTAATTTTTAGGATTTTTTTCAGGCTCATAGATATATACAAGATAGCTGAGCAACAAGCTTCTAAGCATAGAACTTCTTCAAGTGTAGGATGTTGATAGGTTCTGCAAGTTCTTTGCCTTCTGAAGTAGACAACTGGTAAGCACCAGACCCAAATGCTGCTAAGCAGTGATAGAGTATTTCTGCCCCCTCAGGATCAAAATTGAAATGAGGTAAGGGGATGCAAAAATTGGCTAGAAATGAGAAAAATAGCATTTAGGATAAGAAATGAAGCCAACAAGTGAGATAGCATGAAGTGTGTAGTCCAAAAGAGTAGCCATGTCAAGAGACCTATGAGAACCATGTTTCATTTATTATGATCAAGACCAAGGAGTCAACTAGATAGTATAGCAATGGGATAGAGCAATAAGAATAAAGCTCAAGATAGAGGCTATGAGTGAATGGGAGAGCACAATAGAAAATATCATGGATAAGATAGCCAATATGCAAAGATAGCTCAACATTGTCAAGATCAAAGAGAGAAGAGGGGATAGATGGATGATGGAAGAATTACGCATGATGCCTGTTTGCTAGATTTTCATCATGGTACTTATCCAAGGTGCCACAAGAAGTAGTTTTCACCATAGGATAAATTTATTTCTCTTTACTTTTGCTACCAAGGTGCCACAAGATGTGGTTTTCACTAAGGCACATTTTCAATTTTTTCATTTTTTCATTTTTTCTTCTTCTTTTTTTTTTTTTTTTGAATTTTTAGAAAGAGCTCAAGCTTTGTCAATTTAGATAGTGCTCCTATAGGAAAGATAATCCAAGACCATAGAAAGGTATGCTCAAAGATGTTGATAGGGTGATGAAAGGGAGATGATAGTAGGAGTATATGAAGGATAAGGGTTCATGTATAGAAAGTTAGTGTAAGCCTTAGAGGATTTCATGAGGGTAGTTGAAATATTGGACAAGATCAACATTGAAACACACCTTGAAGGGTATTGAAATGATGGAGGAATCATGGATGAAATAGCTTGAGATTTAGATGTATGAGGTGGTAGGAAAATTTTAGAAGAAGATGGAGTGGAAGCCTTTGGAAGCTTGAATGTCAACTTTGAAGTATTTTCAATATTCAAGTCTTTTAAAAGAGACTTGGGAATCCACATAGCTTTAGATTTTCCTTGTTCTTTGGGTGCTTGAGAGTGCATTTGTATAATGATGGATTTAGGAACCCACATTTGCTTTGATTTAGCTCTCTTAACAGTGGACCTTTGCGGTCTCTTTTGTGCATTCTCCTTCTTAGCATTCACATGTCGATTAGATGGGACATAGTGATCTTCATTTTTTAATGGATTCTTATGTTTATTCTCACTTCCAAAGGACTTGGGACTTGTGGGTGAATAAGGATGATATGACTGGTTTAGATGTATAGATGGGTGAAAAGTCATCAAGGATGAGTGTCTTTGTTGATCTTGAGGTATGATGAGAGAGCTTCGAGTGGAAAATGTAGGATATGATGGAAGATAAGGTCCCAATATAGATGGAAGGTTTGAAGGCTTTAGCTTTGATGGATAAGGACCAAGGATAGACTTAGGAGATGCAAATGGATAGTGAAAAGGGACATCAACATCTTTAGAGTGAGCAACATGGTCAAAGCCATCAATAGACTCATGAGTAGCTTTGACATGAGCAACATTTTTAATAGGAGCACTTGAAGCTTGACTAAAATTTTGAAGTGGATATGGAGAAGTAGAACATGAGGGGATGCTTTGATCTTGACAAGTAGCTTTGGATAGCATAGGAAGAGAAATTTTCTCATAATTTTCAGTAAGCTCAAGGGAGATAATGGAAGTGCTATCTTCATCATACTTAGGAGGTGGACAAGATATAGGATATGAAGGGGAAAAATCTTGAAAGAGATAAAAGGGTTCTTGATCTTGATCTTTCTTAACATTTATAGCTTTTTCATTTTGAGAGTCCTCTTGACATGGAACCACTTCTAAGGACAAGGAAGAATGAAGAGTGAATGGAGTAGTGCTTGGATTAGGCATAGTAGTACATGAAGGTTGAGGATGTTTAGGATTAGTAGCATGGAAAAGGTTTGCAACCAAGTGAAGGTTAGCTTGAGTTTCTTTTAGAGATAGCCCTTGAGGATACACATAGTCAATGTGGAAAGCATTAGGTTCTTTATTTGATGGAGGCATGTTGGAAAGCTTTGAAGTGTTGGAAGATGCATGAGTGTTGGAAGAAGTGGAAGTATCAAGAAAACCATCACTAGACATAGGTTCATTAATATGATCTTTCTCAAGAAAAGTATCCTCAGCACATGAGTCACTAGAGGTTCCAAGATCAACAATCTCATTATCAATGAGATCTTGGATTTTATGTTTCAGCTCTATGCAATCTAAAGTGCTATGCTCATTATGTTGATGATAAGCACAATAGATATCCAAGAATGGGTTTCCATATGAGCTAGACTTAGGTAACCTGATGATCTTATTGCCAAGAAGTTTTTGCAAAGTGTCATCATAAGAATCTTCCAATGGAGAAAAAGTTCTATTAGAAGTATGTCTAGAGTCCTTTTTTTATTTCTTAAGTGAATGGTATGTGTCTGTGTCTTCATCATTATCTTGGTCAAAGATAGGTCCATCATGAAATTTTGGCATAGGCTCAAAGGAGGTATCACTTGATTTCTCTCTAAGGAGGTCTTTAGATCTAGAAGATGAAGATATTTGATGTCTTGAAGTAGAGCATGTAGACCTAGAAGAAGAGGATGACCTCAAAGAAGGTGACTCACATGCATGTAAAGACCTTAAAGAAGATTCATGTAATGATGCAATCCTCTCCTCTAACCTTTTCCCAAGTTTAGACTTCATTTCTTTCATGCACTTAGAGAGATGAAGGTAAGAAAGATCATTTGTCTCTTCTAGTTCTTTTTATTGCGCATATAGATCTTGAAACTCTTTAGTGACATGGAGGATATCATGATCATCTAGATTCGGTTGAATTTTGGTAGCACAAGGTTTAGATCCCATAGTTTTAGATGCAAAACCAAGCATAAAATAGTCTAGAAGATAACTTGATGTTGAAACTATAGGAGGTAGAGTGTTCACTTGCCAAGATAGTAGAGAGAGATTAAAGTGACCTATCAAACAATATGTCCAAGAAACTTATGACATGAATGACTCAAGTCAATAGTTAGGCAAGATGCCCAAATAGCCAAATAGATAGAGCAAGCGGGGTGACAAGTGAACAAATCTCCAACCCAAGAGTGTAGTCAAGAAATCAAGGCAACCATTTCAGCAAAAAGATAACTAGCAAGTGGACATAGACCATGAAGATAGAAAGACCAAGAGCGCTAAGACCAAAGAGCCACTTTAAGCATGTTCAAAAACTAGAGACATAGCAAATCAAAGTCAAATGATGAGACTCACCTTAGCAAGCAACACAAAAAAAATGTTAAGACTTGATGCTTTGACTTGGTTGACAAAGTTTGACAATGGTTGATAGAATATCAAGTTTGATGTTCAAAAACAATTTCTTTCCAAGCAAGATAGTGACACATGGAGTATTCTTCAAACAATCAAGCAAGGGACAAAGCAACCTTGCATGATACAAGCATATGTGAGGTCTTAAAAGAAATTCTTAGAACTATCATCATGTGTATGTTCAAAAAATTTTCACTGGTATAGCACATTCGAGAACACATCAAGCAATATCTACCTAGAAGTCATGGTTCATTACTCAACAACTTGGCCCACGCTTGATGCTCCTTTGCCTCACACCAAGTGGTTTCCCACAAGAGATATTGGCTTTGTCATGGAAGTGCCATAAGCACAACCAAGGGAACACATATGGTGAGTGTAAATCTTGGGGTGATCCGGGTAGTCCACTAGGATCGATCCTTGTACCAAGAAGTTGAGCGGCTAAAAAGGGTAGTTACTAACTTAGGGTGTTTAGATAGGGCTTTCGTTCATAGTGTTCCTCTTGCTCCCAATTACGGGACACCTCACCTTGCGATGAGTAACCGATCTCGCGACCACAAGAGTACCTTAAGCATTCTTGCCTAGTGATCTCCCTATGGTCGAAATCCCATAAGAAATCACACTAGGTGAAGACAAACACTACGTCTACCAAAGTTTTGTGTCCTTGGTAGCCTTGAGTTTATAGTGGGTTGGAAGATCCAAGTAATCGGCTTGTCCCCACTGGAGTCGTTCCTCTCAAGTTGTCCGAGAGCAGGCCCTCTAAAGGAATCTAACTACACAAAGTGAATCAAATTTTGAAAGTCAAGATTTTTGGTTCACCACAAGGGTGAAGAGCATACTCTCCTATTCCAATCATTTTCTCCCAAACATGCCAAGAAGATTCAGTTACCCCTTGCTTTTGAAACCAAATGGCAAGTCAAGATTTTTTATTCACCACAAGGGTGAAGAGCATACTCTCCTATTACCAAAAGACTCCAATCACAAGTTTTATGTGCCTATAAAAAATGAACAATTAGTCAATGCCACACATGAAAATAAAAAAGAATTTTTTTTTGGGTTTTTATGCTTTGGGCAGCCTTGCAAACAATGTTAGTAGCCCTTGCACATTTGAAGCTTTGACATGCGTTCTTTTTATGCAATGTTTCAAAAAATTTTCACAAGGATGGCAACCTGCAATCACAACTTGTTAGCACCACAAGTTAGTATGAAATAACATAAAATAATGCAATAAAAAGTGGTTAGTTGCCTCAAAAATCCAATTTATCTTCCAACCAAGTGCATGCAAAGAAAGTGCAAGTTAATCACAAGTGCTCTCATTTTTACTCTTTGATTTTGACCTAGTCAAAAAGATTGGACTTGTTTGCTATGATTTCAGATCCAAAAATAGAAATGAAAACAAGAGAATCCTACTAAAAATTAGAGAGCTTTCCAAAAATGCAAAAAATTTAAAAAAATCTCTTCATTTGCGCTCTAGAGATTGATTTTGTCAAAATAAGCCAAATTTCTCAAATCGAGTTTTTGATCCTTAATACGACATCAAAATTTAAAACACAAAGAAAGAACCATCATTATAATTGAAAAATCTTTCTGAAAATGTAAAGTTTTTTGAAAAATACACTGATGTGCGACCAAAAATGACTTTTTATGAAAATAAAAGAAAATATCATAACTTCCGAAAATCATGTCAAAATGCTCTGAAAATTGGATTAAAACATTTTGAACACATAAAAAACTTGTAAAAAAAATTTTAGAACCAAAATCCAAGCGCTTTAAAAGATATGATCAAATCTTTAAACCAACTAGATTTTTGGCCTTCAAACCAATCTACTTATGGGTTGGCCTTAAAATCAAAGTGATAATTTTACAAAAGCATTTGATTAGATCCAATATGCTGCTATAAAAAACTAGAGATGAAAAATAAAAGCAAATGGAGCTAGAAACTTGATTCAACCCCCACGGTGGGCGCCAAAAATGTACACTAGAAATGTGTCACACTCTAAACCATTCTATCCAAACAATTCCATGAGTTAGAATGCTTGGATGCCGGCTTAGAGATCCCTATCCACGGAGTGCAAGGAGTTAGTATTTCAACATGAAGGCTCTCAGCCAAGCTTTAGAAATGTACTTCTTGCTAGTAAACCATGCAACGGGAGGTTCTTTGAGACAAGAGCAAGAGTGCAAATATCTTCAAGGAATCCCTCAAGAATGCAATGCAAGTATGGAAACTAAGCTAAGATGATAATGCAAAATGCAGCTATACTAAGTATGTATGAGATTGTTACAAAACCAAATATTTAAACTATGTGAGATTATTGCAAGAAATCAAAGTTAAACTAAAATGCAACTATGCTAAGAATGCCATATGATCTTATGCTAATGTGATGGAATGAGAGAATGAGACAAGAAATGAGAAGTTCTCCACAAAGCTCCAAAGAAACCTATTAGAAAACCTATAGCATAACAATATTCAAATGAGGATTGATTGAGGGGGAAAGCTCTCTCCCTTTTAAAGATGTATGGACGGTAGAGATCAAGATGAAGATGGTGGATGATCAATGGTTGAATTCAAAAAGAGGAGTGATCCATGTGCACACACAAGTCAACCAATAGAATATAAGTTGACGTGTCATATAAGACAAAAGTCACAAAGCCTTTTTTTTTAATTGCAAAATAGAAAAAGGACTTTATGTGTGCACTTTAAGTGGGTTAGAAGAATGGGGTCTTTTATTTAATTAAAAGGGGATATGTTCTTTTAATCAAATAATGAACTTAGGATAGCATAGTCAAACTATAGGTTATAATCAGATAAATTGATTATTAGCAATTTGGTCTGGATAAATGATTAAATTAATTTAGCCAAAATGTTGAAAAGGGGGCTAATAGTCTAGATGACCATTTTTAGGTGATTACAGTTAGACTATCTGATTCAGGACGGTATGTCATTTAAGGGAAGTCAATTATGCATTCCAAGGAGTTCCATGAGGGAAAATCTAATTAAGGAGAAATATAGTGGAGGGATGGCAAGAAATTTTGGTTGAGATAAGACCATTTCCATTCTCAAAGAATATTATTTTTGGCCTCAGATTTCACAGGATATGAAGAAGTTTGTACAGAGTTGTCAAATTTGTCAAGTTGCCAAGGGATTTAGTCACAATACTAGACTATATCAGCCATTGCCTATTCCATTAAAGCTATGGGAGGACATAAGTATGGATTTTGTTCTTGGATTGCCAAGGACACAAAGGGGTAATGACTCAGTATTTGTGGTGGTTGATAGGTTCTCCAAAATGGCACATTTCATTCCGTGCCACAAAACTCATGATGCTGTCCATATTGCAAACTTGTTTTTTAGAGAGGTGGTAAGACTACATGGTCTCCCAAGGAGTATAGTTTCTGACAAAGATACTAAATTTATGGGGTATTTCTAGAGGACATTGTGGAAGAAGTTGAGAATAGATTTGAAATTCAGTTCCACACATCACCCGCAGACTGATGGCCAAACAGAAGTGGTAAACAGAAGTCTAGGCAATTTGTTGAGATATTTAGTTGGGGATAAGCCCAAGGGATGGGACTTGATTCTACCACAAGCTGAATTTGCTTACAATAACTCTATAAATAGGAGTACAGGTAAATCACCATTCCAAATTGTATATGGAAGTAGCCCAAGGACTACACCAGAATTAAGGAAGATAGAGCAAGGGGAGAGGACAAGTGCTGAAGCTGAAGAATTTGCGAAACATATCAAGCATCTACATGAGGAGGTTCAGGCACACATTACCAAGATGAATCAAGAGTATAAAGCTAGGGCTAATCAAAGGAGAAGACATAAGGAATTCCAAGTAGAGGATCTAGTCATGGTACACTTACGAAAAGAAATATTTCCAGCCAGTACTTACAACAAGCTAAAAATGAAAAAATTTGGCCCCTATAAAATTTTGAAGAAACATGACTCAGGAAATGCATATGAGGTGGAGTTGCTAGATGGTATTCACATTTCTCCTATTTTCAACATTGCAAACTTAACAGAGTATCATGATGATGGTGCAGACGAGGAGCTAATGTTAGAGCCATGTCGAATTCCTACTTCTAAGGAGGAGGAGATAGAAGACATTCTAAATCATCATGTGGGTAGGAGTATTAGAAATAGGCAGTATGAAGAGTATTTGGTCAAGTGTAAAGGATGGCTAATAGAGGACTCAACTTGGATTTTAGCAGCTAAGGTTTCCCATTTGGGATTTCTTCTACCATTCATAAAGTTACAGGTTCACTTTTCAATCTACCCTAGGTGTCTGATGCAGGAGCATCTAGAGGTATAAGGGCAATCTTGTATCAACCAAAAAATGTACTTAGACTTAGTTTCTATTTCATGTGTTTTCATTTCTGGATACCCATTTGGGTCAAATAAAGGTTCCAACTCTCACAATTCCACTATCAGTGTTCTAGGATAAAGTATTTGAACACCTTGGGATACGTGTAAATGCCAAAAAAAAGGAGTATATAATTAAGCCATCATTTTTGTGAACTAGAAGGTGTAAATTGGTTAGATGATGGTAATTATAATTTAGAGCATTCCAAAAAATGAATCAGGTCAAAAGACCCCACGGTTTGAAAGTTATCACAATTTTTTAGTTTTTGGAGACCTCCTAAGAATGCTTCAAAGTCAGTTAGGGGCATTAAATGAATGAACATGGATGAAAAATGGGGGAGAGAAAAGCTCATCCATAGGGCTATAGAGCACTTTGAGAGCTTTCCAGAAATGTAAACGATTTGTCAATCGGAGCTATGGTTCAAAAGTTATGCCTCTCGGAAGTTCGGTTACCATTTCTAGATTCTTCTAGTTTTGCACCGACTTCTAATGCAGCTTCTCGAGCCTTCTATTTGGTTGTTGGATACCAACTAGCACTTTCTAGAATGTATTCCTAATCCTTAACCCTCCGGGGTTTATTTAAGAACATTTTTGGCATTGTAAAAAGTAGTTCGGAGTGGAGTTTGAGAGGAGGTACTGAAAGAAGAAATTATCTCTAGATTTATGCTATTGTAAGCCCATAGGGCATGTTTTGAAGTCTATTTTCTCTGTACTAGATGTATTTGCATATTTACAAAGTTAATAAAATTTCCCTTTCCTATTGTGTCCATTCTGTGTTTGGTTTTTATCTCCATCATATCAACACTACACCAACTCCTATACTATTGGATGAACAGATACCATTGAATTCAATATCCTATAGGGAGTCCTTATTATTAAGTTTAGATTCAACAACTTCTTCCCCTCCTAAAATAATGTAGTTAGAAATTTAACACCTAGTGCATAGACTTTGGGCTCAGGGATCTTTTGATGAAAGGAATGTACATAGACTTTTCATTTTTTTGGAGTATCATAATTTCCTTACCCACTGGTATAGTATCTTGATACCAATCCAATTTAACTTTTCTTGCTAGGTCCCTGCAAAAACTCTTTCTCAACATGTCATTACTAACTAAGATATTAGGAACCAAAATAGTTATTTTTAGTGTCTTTCTTGGATGAGTGGCTAATGCAAATTGAGCATTTTTTATTTTTTGTACTAGGGGGGCCTTCTTATAATCCATAAAATACCATTTACCAAAGATTTTAGTTAGTGGAGAGGGGGGTGGATCGAAGGATTTCAGAACATACAAGGCATTGTGTTGTTAGAGGCCCTAGAGTCAATTAAACAATTATTGATATTATGGTTTTGTATGAACATAGAAATATAGAATGGTTTGAGCTTCATATTTAATGAGACATATTTATCATATGAACCAACTTAAGCCTCATATTTAACAATAGAGGAATGAATTGCATAATTTTGACCGATTTCTAAAGATAAAACATTAGTTAATTATTTATTGACAACTTTAGACATAAATTGATGACCTATGACATATTCAATTAACTTATCCAATTTGTTAGGGTTCGATCTAAGGTACTCATAGGGGGGATCTTTTAACTTTTGAATGACTTACAAAAGTATGGATTTTTTTAGCAAATGAGATTTTGGAGTCATTGAACTTTGAAATTTTGAACCAAAGGTTTCATGAAAATGATGTTTACCGTTATTCAGCTACTTTGGGCACAATGTATTGCCCTAAGTCTTAAGGATTTGTTGGCTTCTTGTTGGAATAGTGCATGAAGGATATTCTAACATTGCCAAGATATTGCCTTATTTTTTTACATAAAATTTATATTCAAGATGAAAATTTATAGAGTCAACAAGAATTTAAGGATTTCCTACATATTCAACCATCTATCGATAGGAATTACCATTGAACTTGGGTAATATTTCCTTAGCTCCTCTGGGTAGGTTGTTTAGATTAGCACTTAAGAGGTAGAAGCTCCCCATGGTTGAGCCATTGCAAAAATTAGAGTTGAGATAGTAACTTTAGGGTGAAGATTTGTCCCATGTAAAGTTTTAAGTTTTTCCAAATAGTAAGGTGGGAGTTGACCGCGTTTCCTTCAAAGGAGATGAAGGTCTACTTTTTTCTTTTCTCCTAGACCCTGTAAGGTATGGTGAGAAGTTAAGGTGTTGTAATTAATGAAATATAGAATCAGGGATACCTTCCCTTTTTTTAGATGTATTGTATTGTTTAGAGAATACAAACTCCAATTTTCCCAACAATGGTTCACAGACTAAGATATTTGGGATTCTTGGTTTCTAGAGGTTATTTGGTTGTGTCTTTGTCTTTGTTGTTGTTTTTGTATAAGAACATCATATATATCTTCTTCCTCCCTAATAACTCTACTAGCTCTATGCTAATCTTCTTGAATTCTCCTAGACTACCAAGCAAGAATATTTAACTAACTAAGAATATCTTCTTTCTTGTCATGAAAACCAATATTGGGTTCCAACATAAGTATAGTATTTTTATGTACTTTGTAAAGAAGCTTTGAAAATCCCCTAAAACCTATTTCTAACCCAAGGAGAAACCTATTTATTCTTGGAGGAACCCTAATCAAGGGTAGGCAACTCATTTCTTGTACGAATTTGTACTATTGGAATGTATGTAGCAGACAGTGACTATTTTAGCATAGATTTTACTAGTTTTTAATCTTATTTGGAGGCAAATCATGTGGCTATTATCATTTTGTTGCATGTTGTAGTTGTCTTATTGTTTTTCTTCCACTTTTCATGCATTAGTTATAGTTTGTGACCAAGTTTTGAAAGGTTTTGTAAATTTCTTCAAAGATACATGTCTCATGCTAGTTTTGGAGTTATATATCATGAAAGGGCTATAAGTCTTGTCTCCACCATGGAAATTCCATGGTATTCTAGATTTCAAGGCTACAGACCCTAATGTATTATATTATGCAAGCAAGGGCCCTAAAAGTGAGTGCAAAGAATTCTTTGACCAAGCCCTAGGTGAGCTAAGCAATGCCTGGCTAAGGATTGTTAGCAAAGAAAGAGCTCTCAAGAGAAAATCTTGAAGAATGAAAACTTTCCTTTTTGGAGGTTATAAATTGTAGAGGAGGAGTCTTGATGAAGTGTTGAAGGTGTCTTGAAAGTGGGGATAACAGGAAACCAAGAAAACCCTACCGAACCCTCAATTTTTCTATTTTTGTTGTATGGCTTGTACACACCCTAAGACCCTAGAAATCTTTGAGCATGGGTCCTATGTATCAATTTTTATTAAGGCCATAGGTGTTGAAACTCTAAGAAAAAGGAGCTATTAGCCCTAGAAATATGGGTGGAGGCGTAATTAGGGGCTCTCCTTGTAGCCTTTTGTGTGAAGAAATCTTGAAATTGGGTACAAACCCATTGTTGTTATCCATTCAAGCATAGTTCAAGTGTTCCAATAACACCTTAGGAAATCATCATGGAAACCTTGGTTGGACTAGGGAGTGTTATGGTACCCTAGTAGACCTATAAAACCTTTGGAGGGATTCTATTCTTAGAAGAGCAAGGGAGTGATGCTGAAGGTTTGGATCAGTTAAACCTGGTGAGGAGGTTGGGCAAGGTCAATGGATGTTCTAAGTAGCAAGAGATCCTATAGACCACATAGGTGTAGAGAAAATACCAAGATCCACATATAATATACAAGGTTGCATGGGGATGAGGGTACTTGGGGTACTTAGGGTATGGGTATGGGTATGAGTAGAGGTATAGCTATTTTTTTATAATAGGGGATGGGGGTACTTGGGTATGTCAAACTTTATTTTTAATTATACTTTTATATTTATAGAAAACCTAAATTAATGAGTCCTAAAAATGATTTTTCAAATCAAGAACAGTGATAAAGTTTGCAAATGTAATATATTTTTTTTAGTTTAAGATTTTTTATATATTTGTAATAATAATTTATGATAAATTTTTAGATGCATAACATAGAAGGTAGGCTTTAAAAATGAACAAGAAGATCATAAATTATTTGACAATGATATATTGCAAATGATAAATTTTTGGCTTTAACACTGATAAAGTTTATTGTTGATCAATATTGTATCAAAGTTTCAAACCGATTAGGTATTGAATTAAGCTTGATAAAAAAATAATAGAGAAGGAAAACTTTAAACATGAACAAGATCATAAATCATATGATGATGAAATATTGGAAATGATAAACTTATGCTTGAATGGTGATAAATTTTATTGTTAATCAATATTCTATGAAAGTTTGGAACTGATTATTTATTGAATTAAGCTTGATAAACAATGAGCTAATAAACTAACAAAAAACCGAAAAAAAAAATCTGAAATCTCAATCAAGGTCCTTAGCTATGATGCTCTCCACTGAGTACCCAGTACTTGGGATACATGTACTCAATACTTTGGTACATGGGTACGAGTACTAGGGGTGTGGGTACAAGTACCCATGGAACCTCATAATATATTATGATAACCAATAATTTCATACATGAATGAACATATAATATATTATGATAATCAATAATGTCATACATTAAGGGACATATAATATATTATGTTAACGAATAATGTCATAAATGAAGGAACATATAATATATTATGATAACCAATAATGTCATAAATGAACAAACATATAATATAAAATGATAACTAATAATGTCATACATTAACAAACACATAATATATTATGATAACCAATAATGTCATACATGAACAAACATATCATATATTAACCAATAATTCCATAAGTCTAATAATGTCATGCATCAAATAAATGTCATACATCAAATATAAAATTTCATATATACATCAAATGTATATCAAATATGTCCACTGACATAAAATCCAACATATATGTCTTTTGATGCCTATACATGTGTGGCTATCAACTATATCTTCTCCTTCCCACAAGGGGAAGGAAACAAATCTCTAGAGGTCTTTGGTCATCATGTGGAGGGAGATGATGGGGATGATGGGGTCTTCCTCACATGCTCACTCATCCTCTTGTTGAGGCTCTTCTCTAACTCGAGATGATACAAACAAAGTAGATATGAATCAATAATTATTATACAATGAAATCAAATATATGTACACTAAATTAATTATTTTCTTACCGCCACCAAATATTCACTCTAAAAGTCCATCTCAAAGGCTCATGAATGATTGGGTGTAACAAGACCCTACAACAATTCAATCAATATAATCACTTATAAATAACATTAGAAAGTTTGATACCGACTATTATAAACAACAACTAAAATCAATAAAATCCTTTCATACCTTAGTCAATGGCTCTGAACTAGCCATAGCTAAAGCCACTCCACGATAGATGGATTGCCAAAGATGAGGATGAGTCTCAAATGTCAAGAGCTACATGTCATACAATAAAATTTACATGTAACATGAAACATGAAACAAATATACTCAAATGAATTAAATTAACATGAAACAAATTTACCTCTATGAAGCTCGTATCACATCTAGGCTTGGAGTCCCTAGTGAATTTCGATGGTCCTGTAGAGAATTAATGCACACACATAATTTTTTTTTGTCAATCCTTCATATGATTAATTAATAAATATATGTATTAATTTAAATGATTAAATTGATACATACATTTGGACTCATTGACGGGACCAACAATGGGGCTAGGGAATCACTACTAGGGTCGCCAACACTCTGACCTTGAATTTTAAACAATGTCAATACATGCTAATTAATTAGTCATTCAATATACATATGAAATGTGATCAAATTAATTTATTATAATAATAATTTACCTATGTGTCAATGCCAAATGTCTCATTAAAGAATTGATAAATGAATAGACCATCATCTACACCATCTCCAGCATGACTGCCAAATGTGCATAAGGATTTGCATGATGTGCACATGTGACTGCGATGCACAGAAGGCTCCTCCTAAACTAATGGAATTGTACAATGAATGAGGGTCTACATCAAAACATTAATACTCCCTAGAGTGTTCGCCTCTACATGTTCCTTCACAACTGAAGGAATAGCCACATGCTCATCCTATGGCTTGACCACAGGTGCCTTAACTACATTAGAGTCATGACGTGCCCCTGGCCTCTCAAATGATGACCTCCCACCTCTACCTTGAGATTCTAATATATCAAAATAATTGGGGATCTCCCCATGGACAAACTCACAATACAATTTCCTTAACAAATACATTGGGACCTCATGATTATTGTAGGGAGGTACATCAAAAACCATCCACCATCTATCCTAAAAATTATTTTTAATACCATCATGTATGCACCAATGGAAGGGGAACCATTTAGTTGTCTCTCTAATAGTATTTTGTTCACCAGGCTTTCTAAACAATGCACAAGAGCTACCTTTTGGTATATCTTTTTTTTTAACATCTTGATGTGATAATTTGTTTGTATAATATCTTTTTTTTTCATCCCTCTTAACTTGCCAAATATCCAACTGACCACTAACAAAAGCTACTTGGGTCATAATGGACTTAAGGAAGGATGCCAATTGAGCTCTCATTGGATTGGTTTTTCCACAAGCTTTCAACCTACCAATCAGTGCTTCTAATTCATTTTTTCCTCTTTTTATTTCAATTATTATGTTTTTTTGTGTGCCAAGAGGAGGTCTTCCAATTGGTGTAGGTTGTAGAATTTCTTGTTCTTGTTGTGGAGGGTTTTGATTCTCATCTTGTTTAGGGTTTTTGTTTTGATCTTGTTGGGGATTTTTTGGTTCATTATTCACATTTTTTGATAAGAAACCAATTGTAATCTAAATAAATAAAAATATTTAAAGAAAAATTGAAAATAACCTACAAAAAAAAAAAAAAAAGGCTAGACAACATACGACATGATCGTGATCTCAAACTTCGACAATGAGGAGGCATATTGATGAGGTGGGTGGGGAAAATCTTTAATTTTCTAAATTTGTGTATGCACTGTGAGGAGAGCAAGTTGCAAAATGCTGAAAAAATGAATGGTTTGTGGGTTTGCAGCCCATTTATACTATTTTGGGGTTTTAAAAAGTGTGTATGTGTTATTCAAAGTTAGAAAAAGTAAAGTGGGTTCATATTTTTGGCACCACAACTTGGTGTAGTTACCCCATGTGTCTTTTTTACTAACATGATAAACAAGTTCCATCTTTTCATTTTTCTCATCATCAGGTTCATCTTTAATAGCAATATATACAATTTTGTCTTCATCATCACTATCTAAATCTTTAGCAATGTAACAAGACTTCTTATCTTTGTCTTTGTAGTCCTTGTAGCTCTTGAAGTCTTTCTTCCCTTTGATCTTATTGAATTTTCAGTCATCTTTTTTTTTTCTACTTGGAAACCTTCCAACAATGTGACCAACTTCTTCACAAGAGAAACAAATAAATGACATTTCAGCTTTATATTTACCTTTTCCTTTTGGTAACCTTCTTGCAAGTAGGGCTTCAATGGCTTCAAGATCATCCTCAGAATCATCATCTTCTTCACTATCAATCTATTTTCCTTTTGAGTTTCATCCCTTTCTACCAAGAGTTAGTTTGGCTTTGAATAAAGATTCTATGTTGTTGGTATTAGGAAGATAGTTATTAAAGATATTCAACTCAAAAGTAGACAGTCTTCCAGCGAGTGCATCCAAATTTATATTGGTGTTAGGATTACATCTCATCTCTTGAATAGTTTATACTCTAATTGCATAAATAGGAAGAATAGGTCTTAATACCTTTTTGACTACTATTGTATCATCTATTTTCCTCCTACAACTTTGATTGAACTTACACTTGCTTTGATTCTTTCACTATTTTTTGCAATATTTTCATCTTCATCATATCAAACTAACCTCTTAGACCTTCTACTTTATCTCTTTTCACATTATCTTCTCCAATTTTTTCCACATGTCATAGGTAGTAGGGAAATATTTGACTTCATCAAATTCAAAATAGTTGAGAGAGGAAGTAGTATCAATCATCATTCTATTGTGATTCTTCATATCCACCATCTTATTCATAGTTAACTACTTGGGTGGTGCCACATAATGGTTCAAAAAGAACTATATATGTGTATCTCTAATTCTTTCTATATGTAGCCTCATCAATTCTTACTATGCTAAAAATTTCTCTCAATTAGGCTCAGGAATCTCTCTTCTGTAAGACATATTAATCTTTAGCTAAGGTCTTTGAAACCTTTCTTGCAAGAAACAATGGCTCTAATACCAATTGTTGGAAATACAATAAATAATTGAGAGGGGAGAGGTGAATTAGTTACCACAAAATAAATTCCAAGTCCCTTAGATGTCAACACAAACTTCTCTCTTAATAAACCAAATTCTTGCTCTACTCAGTTAGAAATAGATAATTACTATAACTTGGTTAACAAAGTAGTATTAAGATATTAATGTGTATTAACCTTTAGTATCTTGATTGCATAAACATAAAGCATTAAGAAAATAACATGAACACATGAGACACCAATATTTAACATGGAAACCCAATGTGGGAACCACCAATGCAACTAGTTACAAATTTTTACTCTTCTCAAGTAAGCCCTGTTAGGAGCCAACCCTGATAAAGGTTACAAAAAAAATGGTTAAGTGTGACCTTGTTAGAGGATTTGAATCACCCTATTAGGAGTGGCCTTTTTAGAGGTCTTCAGATATTTCAATCTAGAAATGCCACCTATTTGGAGGATTTACAAAATGACTATTAAGCTAACCCTATCAAGAAATTTGTTCACTGCTACAATTTTTAGAGAGTAACAATCATTAACCTAATAATTGAAGCAACTCAATTTTCATATCCATATCATTTTTTAAGTTTAGCCTCTTGATCCTTCTTAGTTAGAATATTCTTTACAAATCCTTATATTTTTTTATTCTTAATCAAATATCCTTCTCATTTCACTTCTTTAACATTATTTCCCATTTCTTTTTTCAATCCATAACTTGACCTTTCATATATATGATACTCAATATCAAGTCTATGTGAATACACTTTCATAATGATAGATAACATCCATTTAGTCAACTTTTATTAAACAATTAATTAACAAAAGTAATGTATTGATAGTTAGCTAACACTAGACTGAACACTTGGTTAATAAAGAACCTCCAATGATCAAAAAAACTTGGTCAACACTAACTTCTCTTCATTTACCAATGTAACACATTTTATACTAGCTTCCTTAATTGACTGATTGAACTCAATTAATAGTAACTTCTACTTGACTAATACTATAATCTCGTTAGCTTGGTTAACATTGTGCTTGGTAAAAGCTTGACATTTGTGTAACATTCATAAAAATATACAATTGAATAATTTTTTCAATAATCAATAAAAATTTCTTTAGTGAAGGATAAGTCTAACTATTGTAATTAACTACAAAAATAGCTAACTATAGGTTAGAGCATGTAATTGGATCACATAATGGTTTGGGGAAGGAATGAGTAATGTAGGGAAGTAAAGGAATATTAAAGTTATTTTAGTGATCGGGAACTCAAATGATACCTTGTTTGTAATAGTTCAAATGATTGTCTCCATAGGACTAATTGACTATCATAACCTTCCAAAGTTATGGATTAGGGATTGGTAGCAATGCAAGCTTGATATAAGGGAATGATAGAGTGGAGAATAAAATTCCTTATACAAATATGGAGTCAAGGACTGAAGGATGATGGATTGATCCAAGGAGTGAGAACATGGGAAGATGAGTTGTGGATAGAAGTGGTAGTGGGATAGTCACATAATGATGTCAATATGTTTATGGAGAAGGTACATGGGAAAAATGGACTTAGACATGGTAGAAGCCCTATGAATGTATGGTTAGAGAGTTTTGAAAAGATCACTATGAGTATATGAATCAATAGGCAATCAGATGCTTAGCATAATATTTTAGAGTGGCATGTAACCAAGGGGTACTATCAACAAATATTAAGGTTGTAATCAGATTAAAGGAGATTAGTGTTTGATAAAGGGATTAGAATAGTGTGTAAGAGTAGTCCAAGGTGCAAACATAAGGTGAGGATATGATCTCTCATGTTGGTAGTGTGACCAATAATTGTGGTTGTGATCAAGAGTTGGGTCTCGAGATGTGATTAGAAAATATGATGTTGTGATTATAAAATAGGATTTTTGCTCTTTCCTTTTCTAGATTGTTTTATGATCCACTATTGTGGCTTCTAAGGAAAATTACAAATAACCATAATAAGTAAAATTCACATTAAAGTTCATGAAAAAGTACAATTCTAATTAGAGAAATTGAACAAAATTCTAAGAATATCACCCTCAACTATTTTGATTAGTTGGTGAAGGATAAGGCTCAAGGTAAAGGAAAATATATCCTAAAATTGCATTCCAAATAAACAAATCAAACTTACTTCAAGAAGATCACCCTCAACTATTATAATTAGTTGGTAAGGGCTTGCACTCATGGTAAAGAAAAACTCCTCAAAATATATTTTTGCGAAAGGTCATACAAAAGCTCATACTAAGGTCGCACTTGACTATTCTAATTAATATATAAAGGCTAAGAATTAGGTAAAATAAAACACCTAAAAGAATCTCATTTATAACATGTCCATAGATGGTTTTGATAATTAACTAAAGATAATTCCAAAAAAAACTTAGGTTTTCATCCCCATCATTATATATCTAGATCTTACTCCTCTTCCCAATATGTTTCTTACATCAAATGGTAATCCTCATAAATAGGAACATGAAAATTAAATTTTGACATGACTTTGCAGGGTAACCTAGGATCCTCTAGTAAGTTGTGTCATCTATGACATGACATATGTGTTGATCAATCAAACATCAATAAAGATCAAAATGGACATATAAAATAAAGCTAACTAAGAGGCATTGATAGTTGGATTTCAATTGGTGAGTTCATGCAACATAGACAATATAATTATTAAAAGGGATTCTTTGGTAAGTATCCTCTTTGTAAATATGACACTTTGCGAAGTAGACAATAAACAATAACCTAATCATTGCTTGATAATTTGGATAAACTACAATATTTCTCCATATACCATTCACATGAAGAGGGTAATTAAATAGCTAGTTTTCTTTCAAACCAAGGGTTTAATCAAAATGAGGAGCTCATTATAAGGGATGATTTTTGATAGATGAAATTATCTTCATGATTAATAAAGTTATTTCACCACTATAATCTTACAAATTCAACCAAGGATAGTTGAAATGGAAATTTATAATGATAAAGGTTTTCTTCTTTCAAAGAAGTGATACATTGGAAGTGATTCAAAATATTTTGGGAAATGATTTCATTGAGTGGGCATCAATACACTGCTAAAATTTGTTATATTAACGATATTTCAATGTAACATGTTTTGTATTTTACGGGACAATAAACTAACCAAGTCACTAATGAAGTATTGTGTTTGAGATGTTTTAGATTGGTATGAATTAGGTAGTGGAGAAGAACACTATGATGTAGAGCTCATTGGGTTTTCTCATAAGTCTTATCAAATCAGGACAAGCATTTTAAATTAAAAAGATACAACTTCTCACATCAAATATCCTTCAACAAGACACTTAAGTTCTCCCAACTAGGTACAAGACTAGGGTTCCTTCAACTAATTCTATAATTCCATATACACAAGACCTTCAAATGGTGAATCCAAAAAATCCAAAGCCACTTTTCTCCACATATTAAACATGCTCACACTATATTCATCATAATGTCAAGATTTACTTGGTTTTGATCATTCGCACTCAGAATTTATACAAGAGCTCTCCAACCTTGGTTCCTAGATGATATCTATTTTTTTTTCTCAAACTCCCATTTCTCCTATTAATGAGAAAAAATCCTTTATGTATTACAATGACCAAACAACTTATGAAACATTGACCAAAACCAAAATACAATCATGTTACAACTCTCACTATCTCTATCTACCAACATTATAGGAAAAAACATTTTCTATCCCATTTCACTAAATGAGTTAGATTCCAACTCACTCTAGAAGAAATTATGAATATTCACAAGGATTTGTTCCTATTCTTCATACACATGAGATTCATTATAAATAACTTCCTGATTAAACAAAAATAAAATTTCATTCTTGCTATCCTCTTTGATAGACCAATACACAAAGGTCTATAACTTTTGAACCATAACAAAATTTCTTGATCACTCTAGTCAAACTTTGCAAAAATTCAATATGAACAATATATCCAAAATCTAGATCAATCCAAAAATTTAATGCCAAGATATAGCTCCAATGTCAGGACTATACTTTTCTACGATAGTCATTCTTTCAACATGACTAGTGACAATCCCTTTTCATGGTTTCTAGCACATATAAAAAAATTTGTATTTAGTTCCTGCATAAATAAATAATATAGTACATCATTCCTATTATCTAATGGCTAAAACTTGGGCCTTATTACATGTAGATCCCATTAGGAAATTACATTTTATTGACTAAAAGTACCCTAAGTGAGTTTTAAGGAAACTCTATTTCAAATAGTGATATCTTTTTGCATATAGAATCAAATAAAGTAATTAAAAAATCAACAATAACTTAATCTATAATATAATGTTTTCTAAAAACTATTCTTTCAAAACATGAACATTAAACGCACTATGTATGCTCAACAAGATGACTATTATAAAAGAAAAGACATGAAAAATGTTGAACCATATAATTTTTATTATTTTCAAGGCAACTAAAGAAACTTCCATTCCTTTTCTTAGGATTCAAAGAATTTTATAGATCCCAAAAAGGATATCATGTTTAAACTACCCCTTAAAATTTACCAGCAACCAACTATGCCAATACATGTCCCCTCTTGCTTCCACCCATGTTTAAAGCACTCTTGCACCACACTTATCTTATTTTTATGTCTTCTCTTCTTTCCATTGGCTACAATTTTGGAATTATAATTGGGAAGAGAGTAAAATTCTGAGGGGGGGTGAATCAAGAGTTTAAACTTGGACCCATAAAACTTTCACCATTCATATATCACATGCATTAATAAACTAAAATAACATGTAAAGCATATGCATCAATCATGTAAACATGTAATTAAATTCATACATAACTCCAGATATGATTACCCAAAAATGCTCCAAGTGAGAAGGTAAAACTAGAGTGGGGATGACACCCACAAATATTCACTACTACAGTAATAAAGAGTATCCAACGAAGGTTACAATGGTTTGACCATGAATCATGGTCTGCCCTTTGAAAGGCCTGCCCTGTTAAAGGCTTACAAAGAATGTTACGTCCCACCTTGTTAGAGGATTTCAATACCCTATTAGAAGTGTGCCTAGTTAGAGGACTTCAACTTACAATTAAGCAAGCACCCTATTAAAGGATTTCATATAGCTTGTTAGGATTACTCTATTAAGAGATTTAACTAAAATCACCTATTAAAATGTCTCAACATAGATCTTGTGGTTGGTAGTAGCTTTCCTAATAACATATCACCTCTATAAAATCTCTTATTTATCCTTCACATTTGATGTATCAATGTTGTATCCTTCTCTATCCTCTGTTCTTCACTTAATTGATTTTGCAATTCATTCTTACTACTAAGTCACCTTGAATGCTCTACAAATTGTCTTGTTTGCTCCTCCAATTTGATCATTCACCCCTTGTACACTATTCTCATCATCACTAATAGTTTAGGGCTTCATCCTTCTTAAGAAGAATTTGGTGGCTTAGGGTTAGGTATGAATATAGGGCTAAGATTCATCCATTTTACTAGCTAAACCTTCCCTTTTTTTTATTGGTTGCATGTAATTACATAGGGAATCCATATATAGATTTTTCCTTATCTCTAAAAGATCAAAATCTATCCTCAAGTTGGTTAAAAAATGGTTTACATAGTTTTTTGTGCCTTTTCAAACAAACATGTCAAAACTATTTCACTTGGTATATGAAGTCTCTGATGCTTGACATACATTGTGTTTGTAGTGCCTACCCTCATTCACATCTTTTTTGGACATTGTTGTTATTATCATACTATGATAGACTAGTTTTATGTTGATGGATTAGTGGTATTGTTTTGACACTATCAGACATTATGTATGGATTCAGTGGTTATATGATGAGATCAGTTGGACTTTACATTTCATGCATACATGAGGATCATTATACTATTTTCAGTTATTATTGATGATTAGATGGATGGTTTATTATCTTATGTGTTTTATTATGGATACTTACCCCATACTTGCATGTGTATGTTGTGCGTGTTTTCTTATTGTATGGCGTTTCTGATGTGGTTAAGGAAGGGAGTCATAGTCACCTGCTTAGTCGGGATCTACACGATGCACCACTTCCTGCCATTGTTTGTTTAGCTTAGCATTATATATATATTGTATGTACATGCATGGTTTTTTTGCAGGTTGCAGGTACCGGGTATCGACTTCCCTAAATTGCCAGGATGAGCGTACCCTATTATACTATCTCAATGATAACAGAAGGGAGATAAATTCTCAAGTCCAAATCCCAAACCTTTAAACCAATTGTCCTAGTGAGGTAGGACAAGTATCTGGATATTTTATCCACCGAATGTGTTGGATGACATAATTTGTGATTTTTAACCCTTTAGACTGATTTTGAGTGATTTGCTCTATGATGGGTTTTCATATTTTATCTTAGAAGTCTATGGTGAATTTTCTATTAATTAAGTCTTAATAAATAGATTTAATTAATAAATTAATTATTTGAGGAAATTAATATTAAATATCATGTTATTTGATATTTTGATTGTAATTAATTAAATGTGAATTATTGAGGAAAAATGAATTAAATAAAAGAAAATTAGAAATTAAAATTAATAATAATAATAAAATAATAATAAAGTAATAAATAAATAATAATAATAGAAGTTATAAAAATTAAAATAAAAGTTATAAATATTTAAATAGAAATTATATAAAAATTAAATTGGAGTTATAAGCTTGCATGGGAATTAACGCACTTCTCTATTTCTCATGTGTCAACAACACGGGGGTTAGTGCATCAATTAAGCACATGGTGTCTACAACCCTATGGCTCATCTTGAAGGTTGGAAAAGACCCATGCTTAGTTGGTGACACCTTCCAACTATTTCTAGAAGCATTCTAGATGTTTCTTGAAACCTCTTTATATTCAGGCATTCATAGAAGCTTAGACATAGCGTTGGGAGTGCAATTGAAGCATTGGAGGACTCGAGAATTCTGAAGAAGGGAGGAGCTTGCTCTGCGGATTTTCTGAAGAAGAGCGATTTAGCATCAAAATTCAGGTAGATTCTTGTGATTTCATTTATGCTATTTTCGCATCACGCATTCCCTATCTTCTTCGTGTCTTCCATATGTCTTCTAAGAAGTTTCATATTTATTATGCATTCTCAATATGGGTAGATTAATTTATTTGAAAATTTTATATGCATAGATCTGAAAGATCACGGGGCTAGGGTTTAATTTATAGTCAAATCCATTAGAAAATTAATTGAGTGAATCTATAATGCAAATATTTTAAAATTCCTAAATTGTAGATATAATCTTTGTGGAAAAAAAACATACATGCCTATATATTCAGATCTGCATACATATACATATATATATTTATTTATATATCTGCATATGTATACATTTATTATGAACCTATTATAAAATTTGAATATATATATATATATACATACATATATAAATATATACTGATATATATATATATACATATGTATATATATAATGCACCGAATTGAACGATTGATAAATCGCAGTGGAGAAACTTAATAAATTGCATCGCAATTCATATCGCGTGGAAACAATGTTAAAAAAAGTATATATTAAAATGTCGTGGGCACGATTCATACCCCATGCCTATAGAAGGCAGAGGCCTACCATCGCAGCTCTACGGTGACAGGGGTACTACATACCCGCTGTCGGCACAGTGCCTACGATCGCGGGCACTGTGTACCGCAGCAAGAGTTTGGGGGGGGTTAATTAATGTTAATATTATGTAAAAAATGTTATGTTGAAAAAAACATTTATGTTAAAATGTTTATAAATAAACGTTATACGAATTGATTCTCATTGCTATATAATATGGTGTTAATCAAAATTGTTAAATCGATTTTATGAAACGTAATAACTATTTATATATTTACATATCTATGTATGTATGTATATATATATATATATATATATATATATATATATATATATATATATATATATGTATCTATGTATGTAATATGTAAATATGTTATTAATAAATTTAAGTTATTATTATTTGATAAATGATTTATATTAAAGGTTTATTTTCATAAAGGTGACTCTTTAATAACTTTCAACTATTTAATAATTTAATTGTTTTAAATTATTACATAAAGAATTGAGAGTTTGGTGGGGGATGTATCAAACAAATATTATAAATTGGAAAATGGATATTTAGTTCTAATAAGGAAAACTTTTATCCAAAAACAATATATGTGTTGCTCCATTCATTTTTCAAACTTAGAAACTTAAACTGAGATCTCTACATTTAAATTCAAGTTGTAAACTTGGTAAAACCAAACCATGTGTTTGCATTGTGTATTCTTTATGCTATTGTTTTGGGTTTTGGGTTGACTAGTGTTGACCAGTATAGGACATCTACCAAAGGCTTGGGGGTTATGTGATTGTGGTGACATGATGATGTTTTAATCTCAATCTTTATAAACCCAACCATGGTTATGTGATGGAATGCTCTATGTATAGGTTGTGATTACTAATTGTTATAGTTGAGATTCTTATGTATGAGACACTTGACTTAACCATTATTTTGGTCTTCAATCAGTTATCCTTGGTCATTTTCTAGTTGCCATGATGGGACTGTGATGTTAATTTATTTTTGATGTCATGTTGTGACATGTTTGACTCAACCATTTTTGGAGTCTTCAATCAATATGATTAAGATATATAATTTGGTTATTGAGAACCATTAGATACTTTGATTATCAGTGATACTTCAGTTGCCAATAGAGAGCTGTTGTGTTCATAATTTTCTATGGATGTTAGCTCATGGAGATTTGATGCTTTTATGCATATTTGATGATTTTATGGATTATCTTTTGTGATTTTCAGATTTATGATTCCATGAGCATTAGGGTAGGATATTTGCATGTAGTGACAAGAAGTTGCTTGCAATGAGGGCTGAGGCCCTAAGAGGCTGCCAGGGTAACTCATTGTAAGTTGGATTAATAAGTGATAACATTCACACCTAATACTAATTGAATGAACCTAAAAGGATAAGTGTTTTGTTCTCGCCCATGCCTTGAGTGCTTGTACAGGCTAGGATGGGAGTAGTGAGATGCATGGTTGCGACCTTGCATTCCGTAGTATGCCTCATTAGTATGAGAGATACTAGTGGCCACATGAAATTAGTATGGACCCGTGGAGTTTAGCTAACTACCAGGGTAACTTGTACATGATAAATACAATGACATTTTCTCTCTTGCATAGTAGGTTCCTATATGTCATTGTGTGCCTCTGGGATTAGATGTCAGATTTTGTGTTTGGAATCTTTGAGTTAGTACACTTTTAGGATTCTTGGGCTTATAGAGATATGTGCTATGTGATTTTGATAGCCTATTTGGGACTTGAGATTATCTCCTTAGCACAGTGGGATTGGACCACTTAGGTACCACGCGGTCAGGTGGTAGTGTACATTCTACTCTTATCATTTTGAGATTCATTGAGACATCATGGCTGATGCGTCCTTCATGATGATGGATATGTATCCTTTTTCATTGATGATTAGCATATGTTAGATGTTGTTATCTTATTTTCTACATATGATGTTGTTAGGAGTGACATTCCTACTATGTAATACTGATGATCTCTTCAGTGAATTGGAATGTTACGCACGGAGGGATGGCTAGGATCCACGATGGTCTAATGATGCTATTAACGGTTGGGAGGAACCGTGCACTTAGTTTATTATGTTTGATCTTTATGATGGATGTATATGTCTTCTATGATGTTGTATCTGTGTATCATGTGATTATCTCTACTTTGATGTATCATGGATTAGAATAGGATAATGTACCTTATTCTATGTATGTATATTCTTTTGAGCTTTTCATACCCTGTGACATGTACAGTGGATGATTGACTATTTGAAATGTAATGTATAAACATTGGACTTATCATTATTGTTTCATGTGGATGTTGTACTAAATCGATTCGTGTACGTAATTCAACATTAAGGGATCTTAAAGAATGTAATCTATTATGTATGTTATGTTTAATTTCAGATGGACATTACTATTTCTTTTGTTATTGTGCATTAGTTATATGTGGTATTTACTTTCTTTAAAATAAAAAAAAGCTACTAAACTTAGTGAAATTCTAGGTTAATTCTTGGGATCCCTTGGTGGGGCATTACATTTGGTATCAGAGATTGAGTTTCTACATCTAGAGCTCTGGGTACTTTGGAATAACTAGAACTTTGAACTATTAAGTGTAACTTTCCAAACTTGATCTAGGTGAACTGAAGCAAAACTTGAATTGTTACTTGAATATTTTTCATACTTCAACACTTAGTTTCAAAACTAGAAATTTTAACTTAAAGATAGACATATAACTAAACTTAGTACCTTGTATTGTTATAGGATGGTATTTGGGACTAGGTCTTCTGTTAGAGGCCATGGTAGAGGCCGTGGTCATGGCAGAGCTATCAGTGTCCATGAGTTTTCCCATGAGGGATCAGCTCATGTAGAGAGCAGGGAAGAGCACTCTAGTAGGCAACAGGAAGAGAGCCATAGAGAGGACCAAGTTGAGTTTGAAGAGGTCAGTTTGAGATAGATGATGCAGACTATTCTAGAACGTCTACCTCCTGTTCAAGAATAGCCCAAAGTGCATCAGACAGAACAAGAGCATAGACCCAGATCTAGAAGTCCTCAGAAGGAACATTAGAGGTCCATTGTATCCACTCAGATGAAGGATCTTTCAAGATCCAAGGTTAAGCCTTTCAATGGGCAAGGTTTTGGTTATGTGGCCAAGCAGTGGCTTATTTCCCTCGACAAGATTTTTGCCATGCAGGAGTTCGACATCAATGTTAAGGCAAGATTTGCGATCACTAATTTAGAGAATTTTGGGGCCACTTGGTGGACAATAGAGGAGAAGAAGTTGGGAATCGATATGAGAAGTGTTACATGGGAGTTATTCCTAGAGAGTTTTCATGAACGATTCCTACCATAGGAATGGAAACAACAAAGGGCTAATGAATTTCATAATCTTAGATAGTATACTTTGTCAATAACTGAGTATGAGCGTAAGTTTTATGAGCTTATGTCTTTTTTAGGGTTCAGTGAAAATTCAGCTCAGTTGACACAACACTTTATTAGGGGTTTGAATAATCATATTATTGGGGGAGTTAAGGTATTTGAGCCAAAAACCCTCAAGGATGTAGTGCATCGAGCTATCCTTGTTGAGCAAAGTGTCAACCTTGGTCAAGGCAGTTTTGTAGGAGTGCCAGTAGCATCAGGATCTAAAAGCAACTACAATTCAGGTGGTAACAATAAATTTTCTTTCTTTAAGGGGAAATAGTATCAGCAGCAGTCTCAGCAGACACAGCAATAGAAGGGCTCAAATTCTCAAGCTCAAGGTAGTTGCAAAGGTTCTAACACCAAGAACAACCACAATGCTCAATGCAATAAATAGAATCAGTCCAATCACCCAGCTTAGAGTAGCCAGTCTTTTGTTAGTAGGAACAATCATTAGCAATCAAATGTACCACCTATGGGAAGAGGTTCTAGAAAAAACATGGAATGTTTTTCATGTGGTCAAATTGGACATTATGTAGCTCAGTGTCCTTAGTGAGCACCTCAATTTTTAGGACCTAGACCTACAGTTTCAGAGCCTATAGTTGGTGATCCAGGTAGAGCTCATAAATTTTTTGCAGCAGTTGATCAGCGTCAGGCAGATCATTAAGGAACAATGGTTGAGACCATAGGTGCTATTAGAGGTATATCTCTTTCAGTATTGTTTGATTTAGGAGCTACAGATTCATTTATTTCACCATCTATAGTTTCTAAGTGTAAGCTAGATGCGGTGAAGCAAGATCGTGGTTGGCAAGTGGAACTAGCCTCAGGCATTAAGGTCTCCACAGATTCTGTAGTTCATAAGTGTGGGCTTAGCTAAGGAAGCTTTGATACGGCAGTGGATCTTCGAGTCATACCCCTTGGTTCCTATGATGTGGTTTTAGGCATGGACTGGCTTGGATCTCATAGAGCCAATATAAATTATAGGAAGAAGATTATTATGTGCCAAGATGACCAAGGGAATGATGTGCAGATAGTTGGGATACCGAGGCCTATATCTCTGCGGATGATTTTTGCATGCAATTGAAGTGAAGTTTTTGTAGGGGATGTCAGATATTTGCTATTATGGTAAATGATCTTGATGGAGAAGATCCCATGAGGGAGACTTTAGATCACCCAATTTTGCAAGAGTACGTAGATGTTTTTCCAAGTGAGATTCTAGGCATGCCTCTGAAGAGGGACATTGACTTTAGTATTGATCTGATTCCTGGAGCAGAGCCTATCTCTAAAGCTCCTTATTGCATGACTACTCAGGAATTGGGTGAGCTGCGTCTTTAGCTAGAGGAACTTCTGGCCAAAGGGAGCATTCGACCTAGTGTATCACCATGGGGAGCTCCAGTGCTCTTTGTGAAAAAGAAAGATGGTTCTTTGCACCTTTGTATTGACTATAGACAGTTGAATAAGGTGACTATTAAGAACATGTATCTTTTACCTAGGATCGATGACTTATTCGATCAGATCAAGGGAGCTACAGTATTCTCCAAGATTGATCTTAAGTCAGGATACCACCAGCTTTGCATTAAGGAAGCATATATTCACAAGACTACTTTTCAAACACGCTATGGACATTATGAGTTCACAGTGGTACCTTTTAAGTTGACTAATGCTCCATCATTTTTCATGAGTTTGATGAATGGTGTGTTCCAATCATATCTAGACAGGTTTGTACTCATGTTTCTTGATGATATATTGATATATTCTAAGACTCAGAAGGAGCATGAGGAACACCTGCTGTTGGTTTTGCATTGTTTGAGGGACAATCAGCTTTATGCTAATGCAGCTAAGTGTGAATTCTTCAAATCGGAGATTTAGTATTTAGGGCATGTTATTTCAGGTGATGGTATTTTAGTGGATCCTGCAAAGATTCAAGCGATAATAGATTGGCCGACACTGACTAATGTGTAAGAGATTCATAGTTTAATGGGTTTAGCTGGTTATTATGGCAGATTTATCCAGAACTTCTCTAGGATAACACATCCTATCACTTCTCTTCAAAGGAAAGGAAAGAAGTTTGTATGGACAGAGAAATGTGAGGAAGCTTTTTAGAAGCTCAAGGAGCTTTTGACCAGTGCACTGATTCTAGCTGTACCTGATCCAGAAGGTGATTTCACGGTATGTACTGATGCTTCTCTTGAAGGGATTGGGGTAGTGTTGATGCAGAATGGACGGGTGATTGCGTATGAATTACACAAGCTTAAGGATCATGAGTTAAATTATCCTACGCATGATCTTTAGTTAGCAGTAGTAGTTCATGCTTTGACAAGGTGGAGACATTTCTTGTTGGGGCACAGATTTGAGCTACATAGCGATCATCGTAGTCTTCAGTAAATTTTTACTCAGCCTAATTTGAATGCTCACTAGAGGTGATGGATGGAGTTTCTATGTGAGTATGATTTTGAGGTTAAGTACATTTAGGGTAAGGAGAATGTGGTGGTAGATGCTTTGATTCGCAGGAGACATGTGTTATCATCGATGACTCTTAGTGTGGATTTGAGGAGTCAGATTCTTCAGGCACTTCCTACGGATTCCTGGTATCAAGAAGTGTGCAAAGAGATTGATTCAAGAAGACCTTTGGAAGGAAAGTTTGGAGGTTATGTTCGAGAATCAGATGGTCTTTTAAGACATTTGGGGAGGATATATGTGCCATTTTCGAATGAGCTTCACACCCTGATACTAGTAGAAGCCCATCGTACACCTTACTCAGCACATCGAGGTGTCAAGAAGATGCATGCTGATTTGAAATATTTGTTCTTTTGGTCTAGGGTGAAGCGAGATATTGTTGATTTTGTGGCTAGGTGCCTTGAGTGTTAGAGAGTTAAGGCAGAACATCAGCACCCGGCTGGACTTTTGTAGCCAAATCTCATTCCTTCTTGGAAGTGGGATATCATCTCCATGGATTTCATTGTAGGATTACTTATGACAGTTCGACGTCATGATGCTATCATGGTCACCGTTGATCGGTTGACTAAGGTGGCACATTTTTCACCGATTAGGTCTTCCTACACAGTAGCTTCTATAGCTAATGTCTTTATGCGTGATATTGTGAGATTACATGGTATTCCTAGAAAGATCATTTTTGACAGAGATCCTATATTCACATCTACATTTTGGGCATCACTACAGCATGAGCTTGGAGCGCAGTTAAACTTCAGTTTGGCATATCATCCAGAGACTGATGGTCCGATAGAGAGGGTGAATCAAGTTTTGGAGGATATGTTACGGATGTATGTGATGGATAGGCAAACACATTGGGAGGATTATCTCTACTTAGTGGAGTTTTCTTACAACAATGGGTATCATAGTTCTATTGGCATGGCACCATTTCAAGCATTATATGGACATCCCTATCGTACACCATTGAGTTGGGACAGTCTTGAGGATAGCATCCTATTGGGTCCTAAGTTGCTTCGTGATATGGAGCAACAGGTACTACGTATCCATGAGCACTCGACTACAGCACAGGATAGGCAGAAGAAGTATGCCGATGCTCATAGGATTGATAAGAAGTTTGCTGTGGGTGATAAGGTTTTCTTGAGAGTGCGATCGCGAAAGAGTCCAATCTGATATGGAAAGGGTTCTAAGCTAGCACCTCACTTTGTGGGACCATTTGAGATTTTGGAGAGGATTGGCCTGGTTGCTTATCGCCTTGCTCTACCACCCAACCTAGCTCGCATTCATGATGTTTTCCATGTTTCAGTGCTTCGACAGTATATTCTTGATATTGTACATGTTCTTGATTGGAATGCATTGCAGGTAGAGGATGGGAAGCTGGCTTTGGAGCCGGTTCATATTCTGGAGCAGTAGGAGTTGACCCTCAGGGGTCGAACCATCGAGTAGGTAAGGGTCTAATGGGACCCTACTAATGATTCTTCAGCTACATGGGAGGATGCAGCTAGATTGAGGGAGTTATATCCCTACTTATTTGTAGGCTTCCAAGAGTAAGCCTAACCCAAGGGGGGTTGGATGTAGTGCCTACCCTTGTTCACATCTTTTTTGGACATTTTTGTTATTATCAGACTATGATAGACTAACTTTATGTTGATGGATTAGTGGTATTGTTTTGACACTATCAGATATTATGTATGGATTCAGTGGTTATATGATGAGATCAATTAGACTTTACATTTCATGCATACATGATGATCATTATACTATTTTCAGTTATTATTGATGATTAGATGGATTGTTTATTATCTTATGTGTTTTATTATTGATACTTACTCCATACTTGCATGTGTATGGTGTGCATGTTTTCTTATTGTATGGTGTTTCTGATGTGGTTAAGGAAGGGAGTCGTAGTCACCTACTTAGTCGGGATCTACATGATGCACCACTTCCTGCCATTGTCTGTTTAGCTTAGCATTATATATATATATATATGTATATATATATATTGTATGTACATGCATGGTTTTTTTGCAGGTTGCAGGTATTGGGTATCGACTTCCCTGAATTGCCACGATGAGCATACCCTATTATACTATCTCAATGATAAGAGAAGGGAGATAAATTCTCAAGTTCAAATCCCAAACCTTTAAACCAATTGTCCTAGTGAGGTAGGACAAGTATCTAGATATTTTACCCACTGAATGTGTCGGATGACATAATTCATGATTTTTAACCCTTTAGACTAATTTTGAGTGATTTTCTCTATGATGGGTTTTCATATTTTATCTTGAAAGTCTATGGTGAATTTTCTATTAATTAAGTCTTAATAAATAGATTTAATTAATAAATTAATTATTTGAGGAAATTAATATTAAATATCATGTTATTTGATATTTTGATTATAATTAATTAAATGTGAATTATTGAGGAAAAATGAATTAAATAAAAGAAAATTAGAAATTAAAATTAATAATAATAATAAAATAATAATAAAGTAATAAATAAATAATAATAATAAAACTTATAAAAATTAAAATAAAATTTATAAATATTTAAATAGAAATTATATAAAAAGTAAATTGGAGTTATAAGCTTGCATGGGAATTAACGCACTTCTCTATTTCTCATGTGTCAACAACACGAGGGTTAGTGCATCAATTAAGCAGATGGTGTCTACAACCCTATGGCTCATCTTCAAGGTTGGAAAAGACCCATGCTTAGTTGGTGACACCTTCCAGCTATTTCTAGAAGCATTCTAGATGTTTCCTGAAAGCTCTTTATATTCAGGCATTCATAGAAGCTTAGACATAGCGTTGGGAGTGCAATTGGAGCATTGGAGGACTCGAGAATTCTAAAGCAGGGAGGAGCTTGCTCTGTGGATTTTCTGAGGAAGAGAGATTTAGCATCAAAATCTGGGTAGATTTTTGTGATTTCATTTATGCTATTTTCGCATCACGCAATCCCTATCTTCTTCATGTCTTCCATATGTCTTCTGAGAAGTTTCATATTTATTGTGCATTCTCAATATGGGTAGATTGATTTATTTGAAAATTTTATATGCATAGATCTGAAAGATCACGCGGCTAGGGTTTAATTTATAGTCAAATCCATTAGAAAATTAATTGAGTGAATCTATAATGCAAATATTTTAAAATTCCTAAATTGTAGATATAATCTTTGTGGAAAAAAAACATACATGCCTATATATTCAAATCTGCATACATATATATATATATATATATATTTATATATCTGCATATGTATACATTTATTATGAACCTATTATAAAATTTGAATATATATATATATATATACATACATATATAAATATATACTGATATATATATATATATATATATATATATATATATATATATATATATATATATATATATATATATATATATATATATATATATACACACACATATGTATATATATATATATAATGCACCGAATTGAACGATTGATAAATCACAGTGGGGAAACTTAAAAAATCGCATCACGATTCATATCGCATGGAAACAATGTTAAAAAAAGTATATATTAAAATTTCGTGGGCACGATTTGCACGCCATGCCTGTATAAGGCAGAGGTCTGCCATCGCATGTCTGCGGCGATAGGGGTACTACGTACTCGCTGTCGACGTAGTGCCTGTGACCGCAGGTACTGCGTACCACAGCAAGAGTTTAGGGGGGGTTAATTAATGTTAATGTTATGTAAAAAATGTTATGTTGCAAAAAACATTTATGTTAAAACATTTATAAATCAATGTTATACAAATCAATTCTCATTGCTATATAATATGGTGTCAATCGAAATTGTTAAATCACTTTTATGAAACATAATAACTATTTATATATTTACATATGTATGTATGTATATATATATATATATATATATATATATATATATATATATATATATATATATATATATATATATATATATATATATATATATATATATATATATATATATATATGTAATATGTAAATATGTTATTAATAAATTTAAGTTATTATTATTTGATAAATGATTTATATTGAAGGTTTATTTTCATAAAGGTGACTCTTTAATAAATTTCAACTATTTAATAATTTAATTCTTTTAAATTATTAAATAAAGAATTGATAGTTTGGTGGGGGATGTATCAAGCAAATATTATAAATTGGAAAATGGATTTTTAGTTCTAATAAGGGAAACTTTTATCCAAAAACAATATATGTGTTCCTCCATTCATTTTTCAAACTTGGAAACTTAAACTGAGATCTCTACATTTAAATTCAAGTTGTAAACTTGGTAAAACCAAAACATGTGTTTGCATTGTGTATTCTTTATGCTATTGTTTTGAGTTTTGGGTTGACTAGTGTTGACCAGTATAGGACGTCTACTAGAGGCTTGGGGGTTATGTGATTGTGGTAACATGATGATTTTTTAATCTCGATCTTTATAAACCCAACCATGGTTATGTGATGGAATGCTCTATGTATTGGTTGTGATTACTGATTGTTATGGTTGAGATTCTTATGTATGAGACACTTGACTTAACCATTATTTTGGTCATCGATCAGTTATCCTTGGTCATTTTCTAGTCACCATGATGGGACTGTGATGTGGATTTATTTTTGATGTCATGTTGTGACATGTTTGACTCAACCATTTTTGGAGTCTTCGATCAGTATGATTGAGATAAATAATTTGGTTATTGAGAACCATTAGATACTTTGATTATCAGTGATACTTCAGTTGCCAATAGAGAATTGTTGTGTTCATGATTTTCTATGGATGTTAGCTCATGGAGATTTGATTCTTTTATGCATATTTGATGATTTTATGGATTATCTTTTGTGATTTTGAGATTTATGATTCCATGAGCATTAGGGTAGGATATCTGCATGTAGTGACGAGAAGTGGCTTGCAATGGGGCCCGGGGCCCTAAGAGGCTGCCAGGGTAACTCATTGTAAGTTGGATTAATAAGTGATAACATTCACACCTAATACTAATTGAATGAACCTAAAAAGATAAGTGTTTTGTTCTCGCCCATGCCTTGAGTGCTTGTACAGGCTAGGATGGGAGTAGTGAGACACATGGTTGTGACCTTGCATTCTATAGTATGCCTTGTCAGTATGAGAGATACTAGTGGCCACATGAAATTAGTATGGACTCATGGAGTTTAGCTAACTGCTAGGGTAACTTGTACATGATAAATACGATGACACTTTCATGCTTGCATAGTAGGTTCCTACATGTCATTGTGTGCCACTAGGATTAGATGTTAGATTTTGTGTTTGGAACCTTTGAGTTAGTACACTTTTAGGACTCCTAGACTTATAGGGATATGTGCTATGTGATTTTGATAGCCTATTTGGGACTTGAGATTATCTCCTTAGCACGGTGGGAGTGGATCACTTAGGTACCACACAGTTGGGTGGTAGTGTATTTTCCACTCTTATCATTTTGAGATTCATTGAGACATCCTGGCTAATGCGTCCTTCATGATGATGGATATATATCCTTTTTAATTGATGACTATCATATGTTTGATGTTGTTATCTTACTTTCTATATATGATGTTGTTAGGAGTGACATTCCTACTATGTAATATCGATGATCTCTTCAGTGAATTGGAATGTTACGCACGGAGGGATGGCTAGGATCCACGATGGTCTAATAATGCTATTAACGGTTGGGAAGAACCGTGCACTTAGTTTATTATGTTTGATCTTTATGATGGATGTGTATGTCTTCTATGATGTTGTATCATGTGTATCATGTGATTATCTCTACTTTGATGTATCATGGATTAGAATAGGATGATGTACCTTATTCTATGTATGTATATTCTTTTGAGCTTTTCATACCCTGTGACATGTACACTGGATGATTGACTATTTGAAATGTAATGTATAAACATTGTACTTATCATTATTGTTTCATGTGGATGTTGTACTAAATGGATTCGTGTACGTAATTCAACATTAAGGGATCTTAAAGAATGTAATCTATTATGTATGTTATGTTTAATTTTAGATGGACATTACTATTGCTTTTGTTATTGTGCATTAGTTATATGTGGTATTTACTTTCTTTAAAATAAAATAAAAGCTACTAAACTTAGTGAAATTCTAGGTTAATTCTTGGGATCCCTTGGCGGGGCATTACAGTGTTCCTACTTCTCACTCAACACCTAAATTGCTCAGCATTCAATGTTTACTTGACACTTGAATTCACTCAGCATGGCCTATCTACTCAACACTTGAGTGACTCAGCAAATGAGTGACTTGGCACTCATTTCAACTCAACATGGTCTAATATTTACATGCTGTTCTTAGTATGTATTACTAGTTTAGCATGAATTAACTTATTGGTTTAAGTGTGTTGACACTCACTTGTCAAAACCAATATGAGATCAACTATCTCCCCCTTTGACATGAGTGTTAAAATACTTGAATATACAATATTCTACTTAACTTCTCAAGCATAACATATCCATGACTTGGCTTATATATACAAAACTTCAAAATTTCAAAAAATTTCAACAGTGTATATATCTCAAAATTGATAACTCCCCTTCAGTTAATGCGTTTGTTTTGTATCCAAAATCTATGCTTCTCTCATATAATATGATACTCTTTTCATCTAATATGTTCTATCATAGCTGATATCTATATCTATTTACTACTTTTGCTTTCCAAAAATGAATCTCAAAAATATCTCAAAAATTTATATCACCCCAATGATATAACTTTATTTTAGTCTTCCTTTCTTTTATGTTTCTACTCCCCCTTTGTTCATACTCCCTTTCTTTATTTCTCTATTTTTAGCTCCCCCTTTACTTTATTCTCTCCTTGATGCTTTAACTCTTCCCCATGGTTATCTCTACTTTATTTCTCCCCATTGGTTTATCTCTCCCAATGTCCAATGTTATTTATTCTCCCCCTTTTTTAACACTTATGTCAAATGGGCTATACAGGTACAATGTGTTTGTCCAAAAATGATTTATGGACTTCCATTATGATTTTGAGAACTACATCCTAGTTGTCACATGCAACATCCAATAATTTGATATGGATTTCAAGCTTGGTAGTAAGGTGTACTAGGTCATCTAGAGTAGAAAGATTGGTGTCTTTCTTTACTAGAGTTTTAGCATAACCTAGTTCCTTGTGTAGTATTTCTATGTGCGGGGTGAGGGATTCCTATATACATGTCAATTTGGCCCTTATGCTAACCTCTTCTAGTGTTAACATAGCTAATTGAATTTGTTCTTGAAGCAATGTATGAAAATTCTTCTCACTTTGAGTAGGGTTTTGAGGTAGCCTTATACCTAATATGTTAAGATTTCTCTCCAAGCTTAGAATATGATGTCTGGTCTCTTGGGTGAAGAGTGTAGGGTCACATAATTTAGTGTACAATGAGAATATATTCTCAAGTACCTTCTTCACATCTTCAAACTTTGTTGCCAATGCAATTTGAGTGAGTGCTATATCATTTTATTTACCTTGCTTTGGAATTTCTTTTCAAACCATTCTAAGAGTTTAGCATTAGTATCAATGTCTTCACTATTGACCTTTTCCACTATATTTGATAGTTGTTCTAGTAGTGGCTTGGTCTCTTTAGGATTTGGTAGACTAAATGCATCCAAAAAGATATCCTTAATGTCTTGAAGTGCTTGCCTCTACCTATGTTCTCTCCTAAGCATTTCTTGATGCTTTTTCTTCTCTAAAGCTTGTTGAAAAATGCTTATTTGGTCTAGTGTCATTATATCATGATCAAATTTTGGAATAAATCTCTTCATATAGATTGATATCTCCATAGTGAATTTCCTTTTCAAATTTTGAAGAGCTAGAGCCTAGCACTAAGATTTGCAATTGTATAGCTTCGGTGCTTGGCTTCTAAAGAACTTTTGTAGGAGAAGTTCTAGATGTAGGTAGAGTTACAAATGCCTAGATTTCTTCTTTCTCCTTTATCTTAGGTGTTTGCTCACTTTCTTTAGATGTGATCTTGTATATTACAATGACATGACTAACACCTAGTCCTTGTCCTTCAGGTATAGAGGAATCTGTTTGTCTTGCTTCCTATTGTTCAATACTAGAGTCTTTTTCTTCTTTTCTAGTCTACCTCTGCTCAACTGTGTCAACTTTAACAAATGTATCAACCTTAGTAGATGTATCTACTATTGTTTGTCTCAAAGGTTTTACCTAAGTAACTAAAGGGATGATAGAAGATGGTTCTTTTAGATTCACCTTGTCCCTTATGACATTAGTTACTACCTTTTGGAGCTCATCTATACTGACCAAAACTGGATTATCACATAACTTGGCCTGCAGTGTAGATTGGTCCAATATTTTCTTCAAGTCTTATGAAGTCAAGGGATTGATGGTCTAAGCTAAAATATTAGAGACATCCTTTGTAATAATGAATTTAGTAGAATTGATTGTGTCATGTGGGGGTTGACACTCGAGGACTATCATTCGACACTTGTTTGTCCTGCACACTCTGTTCATCTTGTTGTTGTTCAATTGTTGCCTTGTCATTAGTCTATTTTTTAGTCTCCTTCTCCACTATATCATCTTCCTTATCATCCTTTACTTTTTCATCATCATCATTTTCATCCTCTTTGTCATCAAGTTTACCTTCAGAGGGATCAACTTCTCTTTGTTTTTCAGTGGTCAACTGATAGATAATTTTCCATATTTGTGTAGATTTCTTGACCACATCTTCAATATAATTTTGAAGTATGTTGAAGGCTCTATATTTAGGTGTAAAAATAAATTCATATTTCTTAGTAGCCTTAGCAATCTGCCCTTTTTTCAGTTCGAGCATTACTTGGGCTAAAGTGGTTTCCCTTATTTGTTTTTCCAAAGTTAAACAATAATGCCATTTTTGCTCAACTAAGTCATATAGTTTCTTGGATACTGAGTTGCCAAATTCTAATGGTGTTTTCTTAGATTTATACATTGTTTCATATAGGGATTCTTCCACTAAATTTTGTTCTTCTTTCTCAAGTTTCTAAAAATCAATATGCTTTAAACCAGACAAATATACATTATTTTTTATATCTTCACACAAATTTTCAATATCGAAGAGTGGTTTGTGACTTACCACTTTGAATTGGCTTATATCACTTGATTTAGTCCTTTCTTCATCTAAATCTGGTTGTGCAACATATTTTCTTCTTTGTTTCTTTTGCACTTGGCCACCTTGCTCTATTTTCTTGGATTTCTCCTTGGCCTTCTCTATTGTGGCTCGTGTGCTGGCTCTAGTGCTAGGTGTACTTGGCTTAGCTTGGCTAGATTTAGTAATTTTCTTTGTCTTAGCCACTAGATATGTCTTAGCCTTTCTCTTCTTTGGCTTAGCATGTGTGGGTGCTTCTTTAGCTTTGTCTTCCCTGGCACCTTTTGTTTCATCCTCTTCCTTATCCTCTTCCATGCCTTGAGTCAATGTAAGAGTTTCTTAAGTTTTCTCTTGTTCTTCCTCTTCATCCTCTTCTTCTCCTTCATCTTCTTCCTCATCTGAACCTTCACCAAATTTGGCCTTTAGCTTCTTTACTAGCTTGTCTTTCTCTTAATTGTAGAGGTAGTTTTCAAATCCATGGTAATCTTTGATTTTACCATTTCATAGTTGGCAAATATCTTTGCATTTTTGTCAATCTCCTTTGCTAGGAGTGTTCTGATGGCTACTAAAGCATCACCAACATTAATCTCATACCCAAGTGGCCTTAACCATCTAACTCTTGGTGTGGCAGACTGTACAAAGGTGTGACCAGCATCAACTAGAAAGCATATATCATTGTAATGTTATTCAACCAATGAAACAGGTATCCTCATTCTTTCCTTCACTGACTTCTTGAAATCTTCAAAATATCTTATCATTAATGATTCAAAATTTTCTCCTATCTATTCAATAAACTCATTGATCTACACTACTATTGACCTATTTGTTTTCCAACTTATATAACCAAAGAAGGGAAATGTATTTTTCACATAGAAGAATAGACAGACAAGTATTGAACTAAATTTACATTGAGCACTCTTGGTCTTTCTGATTGCTCCAAGATTTTCCATCATTTGTTGTAGTTGAAGCTCAACTAGATCATAAGTATGATCTTTTTTCACAATCTTGTAGCCAATATCCACTTCAATATAGGGTACACTATTTAATCTACAAGATTGATAGAATTTGTGAGAGATTACCCTAACAACAGTGTTTATCAATGTATCAGCAATAGTATCTATTGTCCTACCTCTTTTATTCCATTTTTCTCTGGTGTTTTTCTCTATTGCTTCCTTGGAATCACTCCTCAGAGTCTTGGGCTAATCTAGGGTTGGGTAGCTAGTAACCTTGTGAATTATTGTTTTGGTAATCTTAATTGGTCAACCCTATAGCCATAAGGATCCATTATGTGTTTGACTCAAGACAATTCTAATCCATTCAATTTTAAATACACTGGGAAAATCTAAGGCATGCGTCAAACCCTTCATCTCAACTATTTTATACTCTTCCTTTATGATATCATTTTTACATAACCTATCATATGCTTCTCTAAATTCTAAGTCCCCAACACTACCAATTTTGCAATTATAGCATCTTCTTACATCTTGCACCATTATGACATTTGACGGGATCATAGATAAAGTGCCAGAAGGGTCTTGTGTGTAAGCTATGTTAGCAATGGCCTTAAATATAGGTTGTTTAACTTTGTTACTAACAAGATAAACATTCAAAACCTCTTTCCCTTCTACATTCTTCATGCTATATGTCATTTTTGAAACTAGGGTTTATGCAAAGTAAAACTTCTTAGCTCGACTTGTGATAAATACCTAGTAAAATATAGAGAACTAGTGTGAGATCACTATCAAATTCACTAAAAATTCCTTGGACAAGTTTTTGAATTTCCTTTCACTCTACTTGCTCTTTGTTCAAATTTTAAATGATGAATAATGAGTGAAATTGATCATATATCCTTTGAAAAACCTTACATTTAGTGCCTAGTGCTTGTATAGTTGTAAACTCAACATCAACTCAATTTCAAAATCACCTGGCATCTATAGATATTTCCATCACTTGGAAACTACTATAGGCTCACCATCAAATAGATATTTCCATAGCTCAACATCAACTACCATTCCACTCAGCCTACACAGAAAACATTTCATGCTCAACAACAACATGAAAACTTTAAAGATTTAACTTGAATTTTCAACAACATCTAGCATCTTTATTCATGCTAATGAGATCTTTTTAGTACTATCTCCTTTTGGAATTGATATATGATATTACACTTAAATATTAGTCCCACATACCTCCTATTTTTTCAATTTGATGAGGTGTGATCACTTGACCCATTAGGTGAAGTGATCCCTTCTGCATTTGATGTGTTGTAAGCATCTTTCTTTTTCCATTTCTTGTTCATCTCATCTCTTATGTGTTCAATGTCAACCTTTCATTTTCCTTAATCATATTCACAACTTGGTGCTATTGACCTAGTTGGATAATACTTACTAATGTGACCAGTCTTCAAACAAAAAAAACATGTAGTTTGACTCAACCATCTTTTGTAGTTACCAGTGAAGTGTGTTCTAATACAATTCTTAGGAACATGTCCATATTCTTGAAAATAGTGACAACTATATCCTATATTATAATCTCATTTATAAAGGTTTCTATAGCTTCTTACCTTTGTTGGCTTGTTTGATGACCACATGGATTTGGATCTGCATTCAAAGGCTCTATGTCCATACTTTTGACAGTTGTAGCAATATCCTTCAAATTTTTGTTTATGCATGGTCTTGGTTTTGCATTCATGCACATGATGACCTTTATGACGATGAGTCATGTTCTTAGGCTTGACATTCTAATTTGTATTGTTGCTCCTACACACATTAGCAATATGTCCTTTCTTGCCACAATTATGACAAGTAGGTTTGGAGTTCTTACCTTTGATGTTCCTCTCTTCAGTGACTTTGGATGATTCCACTTCTTCAATGCTTGTGCCCAATCTTGATGTATCTTTGTTGGATCAAGGAGATCTTAGTAATTTCTCAAAATATTTGATGGCTTCATTTGGCTAATTAAAACTTTCAAAAAATTCCTTTTCTCTTTTCAAGTCATTCTACAATTTCAACATGGTTATCTCAATGTCCTTGACATTCAACTCATAGTTGGCATTCATTATTTGACTTAGAGTATCCAATTGCATATTGGAGATATTGGTCAGCTCTATTGACTTTTCTTCCAATTTGTTTGCCAGAATTCTTTTGTCTTCTTCAATCATGGCTTTTTCTTCCATGGCTTTCTTCTTTTGTTTAGTCACCTCACATAGTAGTATAGCTTGTGATTCTTGCTCTAGCTTGAGATTTATAATTTCCTTAGCTTGAACTCTGATCTTTTCCATTAGATCTACAACTACTGCATCAAATTCACTGGAATTACCATTTACAAATAGCTTGGTGTCTATCTCTTTGAATACTGTGGTATTCTCTACAATAGCAATCTCTTTCATTCTCTTCAAGGATTTATTTAGTTCCTCTCTTGCCTCATTCAATTGATGTAGTATGAGATGCATTTCAATATCTTGGTTCTTAATATTCATTACCAGCTTGTAGACTTCCATTTCAAGATCTTTCCTCTAAGCTACAAAGCTTCTCTATTATAGAAGTTGGCTTTCATACCAATTGCTGGAATTACAAGTGGGAAGAGAGTAAACTTTTGGAGGGGGGGTGAATTAGGAGTTCAAACTTGGACCCATAAAACTTTCACCATTCATATTTCACATGCATTAATAAACTAAAATAACATGTAAAGCATATGCATCAATCATGTAAACATGTAATCAAACACACACATAACTCCAGATATGATTACCTAGAAACCCTCTAAGTGGGAAGATACAATTGGGTTATGGATGACACCCACAAATCTTCACTACTACAGCAATAAAGTGTATATAATGACAGTTATAGTGGTTTGACCATGAATCATGGTTTGCCCTATGAAAGGCCTACCCTGTTAAAGGCTTAAAAAGATTGTTAAGTACCACCTTCTTAGAGGATTTCAACACCCTGTTAGAAGTGTGTCTAGTTAGAGGACTCAACTTACAATTAAGTAAGCACCTTATTAAAATATTTCATACAGCCTATTAGGACTACTCTATTAAGAGATTTAACTAAAATCACTTGTTAAAATGTCTCAACATAGATACTATGGTTGGCACTAGCTTGCATGATAATAGATCACCTCTATACAATCTCTGATTGATCCTTCATGATCTAATGTATCAATGTAGTATCCTTCTCTATCCTATTTTCTTCACTTAACTAATTCTACAATTCATTCTTACTACTAAGAAATCTTGAATGTTGTACAAACTATCTTGTTTGCTCCTCCAATTTGATCATTCACCCCTTGTACATTGTTCTCATCATTGTTAAGAGTTTATGGCTTCATCCTCCTTAAGAAGAATCTGGTGTCTTAGGGTTAGGTATGAATCTATAGCTCAGATTCATCAATTTTGCTACTTAAACCTTCCCATATTCTAATTGGTTGCATGTAATCACATAGGGAATCCACATATAGATTCATCCTTATCTCCAAAAGATTAAAATATATCCTTAAGTCGGCTCAAAAATAGTTTAAATAGTTGTTTGTGCCTTTTCAAAAAAATATGTCAAAACTATTTCACTCAGCATATGAAGTCTCTGATGTTTAACATACATTATGTTCCTACTATTGACTAGGCACCTAAACTACTTGGCATCCACTATTTACTCAACACTTGAATTCACTTGGCATGGTCTATCTTCTTAGCACTTGATTGACTCAACACTCATTGCAACTCAGTATGTTCTAAGATTTACATGTTATGCTCAGCATGTATTACTAGTTCAACATGAACTAAGTAATTGGTTTGAGTGTGTTGACACTCACTTGTCAAAACCAATCTAAGATCAACATACAAGTATAGGGTTTTTGTGTCAATAGGAGTAGTTAGGGGAATAGAATTAAAACTAGAGTCTCTAATAAAAGAGGTTCCTACCATTCATTACTTTCTTAAGATAGATTCTCTTTTTTTCTCATACATCCCACCAATAAAAGTGATCAAAGTATATAAAATAGACAAATTCTCTCTTCTTTATGAGTGATTTAATACAAAAGTTCTAGACAAAGAAATAATAATAATACCTCTCATGCCTCAAGATGGCTTGGTCAAGGAGAAAGACAACACCTATGAATATAAATTTATTAAAATGTGAGATTCATTTACCTACTCCATTTTATAGGATTCTACTATGGAGGAAGGTAAAACAATAATAGGTTTCCTTGGCATCTATACTCTATTCTTCTTTCATTGTAAGGGTTTCTTAAATATGTTTGGTATTATCGTTCATAATATCATCCCATGTATCCATGATATTACACCGAACAATTATACAATGATGGAATATTTGATATCCTTGCTAAGCATCATGGAAAGAACTTTATAATTTTCTAATCAATTTTAATAGAAAGTGAGATCACCGTTTCACTTAGCTTGAAAAACTCATGATAATAATGGAATAGACAAAAATATTGCTAATAAATGGAACAATAATTCCAAACATTTGAAAAGAAAACTTAATGACTTGATCTTTATAGTTGGACTATGGAAATCATTGAAATTAAATTAAAACTTAACCTTAAAAATGGAGGCAACTCATATTCTTTCAAACTAAACAAAATAATGTCAAACTCTATGCATACTTGTACCACAAGATATATATTAAGTAGAAAAATTAACACTAAACCTATTCACATCATGAAATTCAAGATCATTGCCTCATTCACAACCCATGAAAATTATTGTTATCTCTAAATAAAATTGAGAAGGTCGTCTAAGTAGAAATATTTGATCCAAAAATACTAAAATCAAATTTTCTTTTAATAAGATTTCCCTTAATAATTATGAGGGGAAAAGAAATGTAGCCATCCAAGTTTGATACAAAAGGAAAAAAGACATCTTGAAAATTGACAACATTTAACATTAAAAAATAAATTAAAAAATTGTATAACTTATGATGACATATTGAAAATTGATAATTTAAGAATTTTGATTTACCCCATAATTTAGGAGTTGTCTTTCAACATTGCAATCCTCTTATCTGAAATATAGACTTATTTATAAATATCCCTCTTGATCTCTACCATCTCAGAGACTTGCAGAGAAGCTCCCTTTGAGTAGAATCTCCTCTTCTTAGAAATAATTGACCACAAGGCTATCTAAGTATTCATTCTTCAATGTATGTAACTTTGTCATAAGTTACGTAGGGTTTTATCTACCTTGAGTGAAATTTCTCATAGTCCTTAACCACTTTTGATCTCAAATTGATAGTCTGATAATCTTAGTGCACCCTTGTTGTAGTCTCACTAATGAAGAGTAACCCTGGAAAAATTGACTTGTGTCATCTTGTGATAGAAAGAAAACTTCCAACTATGATGGTTGTAAAGGCACTTGTGAAAATGAAAATTTAGTTTTTCTAATGACACTAAAATTTGATAATTTAGACTACGTAACTAATATTAGCCACTTTAAAAAATGAAACATCATTATCATGTCTTTATAACACCTTGCAAAGTTCTCAATCTTATCGTCACCATCCCATGGTAAGAATGATCATTCATGAGAGTATACAAAATTAATCTTTAATATAAAAGTCCCATGACAATGAGTATGATATTCATGTTTGTTTCTTGATTTGTCTTGAAATAGTTTTAAAGGGATTAGAAATAGTTAAAAAGAGTCAAACTATACTTAACAGAAGGGTATGTGCAGGATCATGGTGTGCCAAAAAGTGGCGATGTGAAAAAAATAGAGTTTGAAGATGTCTAAAAGCACTTCAAAATCTGCTTTGACTTTTTTCCACCTATCTAGGTACCAACCCTGGAAGGAAAGGCCAAGCCTTATCGGATATCTGATCACATATCAGATATCTGATAATCAACGGCTTATAACATTATTAATATTATATTATAATAATATAAAAATATTATATTATAATACTATAATATATTATTTAATATAATATAATATAATAATAATAATAATAATACTATAATATAATAATATTATTATTATTATATTATAATCATACAATATTATACTATAATGATAATATTATATTATAATGTATTATATTATAATAATATAATATAATATAAAATATAATATAATGTAATATATTATATATAAAATATAAGATATATGTAATATCTTATATAAAATATAATATACCGTATTAGATATCTGATATTATATCAGATATTTGATATCTGTGACATTATATATATATATATATATATAAAACAGACCCATGGGCCCTTATTTCACATATTTGGGGGCCAGTATTTGCACCACGATCGGATATTGAATATCAAAGTATTTTTAAAAAAATTTTAAACTAATTTTTAACCTCAATTCAATAGATTTTAGGTTTTTTTTTTAATGGTTAAAATTAAGGTTTTTTTTTAATATATATTACATTTTGTAATTCAATAGAAATGGCTGATCAAAATGATGACATTGAGGTAGGGAATAATATTCCTCATAACCCCCCACTAAATGACCCAGTACCCCCACAAAAATGTCCACCAAATGATCCTCTACCCCCTCAAAACCCTCCTCAAATTGAGGATTTGATAAATGAAAATCTCACCGAGTTGAGAGGTTTGCATGGAACATATAATAATGTACCTGCATTGACTCATATGCTATCCACATTAAACACCATAGTGGATAACATTGAAACCCTTACGAACCAACAAAATGTTACTCTTCATTGGTGTGATGAAATGCATTAGATGTTTGATGATGGTTTGGACTATGATGAGGTTAAGGCCCTCAAAATAACCAAAGACAATTTGGCTAGCCTTTTTGCGAACCCGAAAATGGGTTTACCAGTCAACCCAAAAAAATCCAAACTATTGATTAAATGGTGCACAAATGATGTCATATGTGCAAACTTTTGGGATCATTGGTGAATGGTCTTTGACATCCCTCCACAAGGAAATTTAGACATACTATTTTATTTCCTTAAAAAATTATATGCAGAATTTGTGTTGAAACTTAAAGTGAACTATTGGAGCATGAAGCCCAACATGGGCTTAGGACTAGGAGCTCCTTAGGATAGACACTCTTCCCAGCAAAAAAAAGTTGTCGCTTTTGTCCCCCCCACTGATATCTCCCCTCCTCCTTGAGTGTAGTATCTAGATATTATGATAGAGGCTAGCTCTCAGACCATCAGAGCCATTCATAGGCTGAGCAGCCTAATGATATCTTAGGCTAGATCAGTCCTACCTCCTAGTGTGATGATGTGGGTGCCAGTTCATCATCGGCTAGCTCATCACATGTTTGTGTGCCTCACACTTGCATTACATGCAAGAATATTTGTTTGGGTACCATAGGTGATTATCCTGAGTATCATTTTGTATTAGACAAGGATACACTAGACACATGCGCAGAGGCTACAGACCCTGATGTGAGAGAGGAGGGGAACGCAAAGACATGGACTCCTTCAGTTTTGTTATTTATATACATTTTTTTGTTATGACATGTGATTTAAAGTTAATTTTTATAATAGAGTAATTTTAATTTTTAAGCCATATTCACTTTTATATGTATGTGATCTTCATTCATGTTTAGTTGATGACCAAGGAGGAGCTCAGACAAATTGATGATGCCACACTCTTGGCCATTTCATTTGGCCTTGAGACATCTACAGTACATTATATTGTGTTCACATTTTTTTTTCTATTTGATATTGTAGCATATATGGTTTCTAAAGTTTCTTTTATCTTGCAAGTACCACCTATCTCTGGGGGAGAAAGTGCAGGGGGTGAGTCAGCACACATTGAATATGGAAAGGTAATTAGGTGCTTTCTATTTGATTAAATATCAATGCATTCTTGTAACATATTTTTGGTAATCCCATTTAATTACATTCTTTATTGTATATAGGGCGTGGCTGATGGCAATGAGCATGTACAGATTACGAGTTGTAGACCATCAGGGATTTCCATTCACACTGAGAGCCCCATTGTATGTATAAGTATCATTTATTTTTTATTATCCTTATCTTCATAAATAAATTCAAAACTGATTTCCATTATATTAACAACTACTATTTTGTATCTCATAGGAAACTCCTAGTGCACATGAGGTCCAACGAGAGAGTTATGTAGATTTGATGACGTGGCCACTCTTTCCTAAGGAGGAACCTACAATAGTAAGTTGTAGTTTGAATTCATGATTAAATATGTTATAAATTTAGCATGCTATGAACTATAATGTTATAGTTTAAATTGTAGATTCATCTGACAAACATATTTGAACAAATATAGCCCACAATCAGAGAGGTAGAAGCATTACAGAGGGCATATGAGAGGACTCCTGACTAGCATAGGAGGTCGATGAGAGAGGTATTTATTATGAAATTTTGATAGTATAAATATTCATTACAAAAATGATCATCATGCATTTGAGTAATTCAATGTTAGATACAAAGAATCATATAAATTTAGTAGTCTAACTTTGGGATTTCCATTTTTGTTTATGTAGGATGCATCCGATCCAACTAGTGTAGTGAAGAGGTTGCATTTTGATCATCCACCAGCACCCTAGGATGCATCATGAGACATTTTGAGATGGCATATGCCACATTGTATATAGAAACATTGATATTATACACATTATGATGGCATGATCAGCCACATTTTGTATATGGATCTATGTATTTTGATATATATTTGAGTAGTTTGTCTATGGATACTTTGGTCTGTTTTGATATGTTCATTATTAATAAATGGTATATTACAGTTCAAATTTTTATTATTGATTCATATTATATGAGTAGTGGTTTGTAAATATTTATGACTTATAAGAATGTATGGTCTATTTAGCACTTATTGCATTCTAGCAATGCTGATATAGATGACAAAACTTCTTAAAAATCTCCATCCTTGCACTACTCTAACTCAAAACCTATTTAACCATAAAATTTTCAAGATCAAAATTAGTCAGTTCACTAGCCCATTTAAAAATTAATATCATATGAATTCGATATTTATTCTCAATGTCCCTGGCACTAGAAAGTCTTATTCTTAGTGGTTGAGCTAACCAAATGCTTTTAACATATATTTTGTCTTTTAAACATAAACTGTAATAACATAAAAAAGATGTGTGCATTATAAAGATAATAATAGGAATAGAAGACATATAACTAATTTTTGTAACATTAAATACTAACACATGATGCTAGATTCTCGAAGAAGCACCTCAGCCTTCTTACTTATTGTTTTTTGCTTAACCCTTTTCTAAGCTTACTTACATTCTGACTTTCTATCACACCCACCTTTGATAACTAAGCATTTGTTAAATGAGGAAAAGGTAATTGTTATCAAAAACTGTAAAAAAGATATACAATTTCTTAGGGATATCAAATTTTGTTGCTCAGGCAAGGTTTTAAATTCACCTCCTATTTCACACGCAATTGTCTTTTTATTACAAATATTATGGTGCTTGCAGACTTGGAGTAGAATGCTAATAAAGTTAACATGTGATGTTATTTGTTTTTGTCGTAGTGGCAATTTGGTCCAAGAACTTTTAAGAAGGTTGCAGTGGAGAGATCATGTTTGATAGTTGACTAGGATCTTTACAAATTTTGCAAAGAGGACATTGAGATTATCTAGTGTAGGACAACAAATTTCTCAGAATTTTGTAGCATTAGATAGTCAAATGTATTTTTTTTGAAACTTCTTGATAGTATCGAGCTTACTAAAATCATTGAAATCTTGCCTTTGCATAGAGCAATGATAGAGCAACTTATTCTAAAAAATGGCAATTCATTTTCTCCCTTTTCACGTATGGTTCCAACTGTTAATGTTCCAGAGGGTGTTAATCTACCTTATGAGATACTATTTCAAATCAACTCTCTTATTCATCATGGGATACTTAGTGGCCCAACATTGAATTGTCACTTTTTTTATTTGCTAAATAATGAGAAGAAATCAGCTTTGCACATATGTCCATAAATTCAAGTCGACATGTTTTGACCCAAAAAAATGGCTTCAAAATCAAGTAAAGAAGTTGCAAACTAGTCAAAATTAGTTGAAGTCTCTCACAATTTTTGGACATAATGGCACATTGAAATTCCATTGGGCCCTAGTTACTCTAACTAGGGTATACTTTTTGGGCCCCGACTTGAATATTTCAAGTCGAGTGACAAGGCATTTTTCAAAGTATGTTGATGATTTCCTCAAAATCCCTTTTGTGGAGGAGGACTTTAATAAGCTTCATTCAATTGCTTTGACTGCAAAAACTAAATATGGTTTTCATGCAAGACCACAAAGATCACAAGTATATGATACAATATTGTCAATTTTGAAGGAAGGCATTACAATAGGCAACAAAAGATTTGAATTCCTTGGCTTCTTGGCTAGTCAGTTGAGGGAAAATTTAGTCTAGATGTTTGCTTCAAATGATGAAGTTACTGCCAAGTGCATCAAAAAATGGATGGGAGATTTCCACTGTAAAAATGATTCAGCCATACATGCCACGAAAATTGGGCAACCATCTAATTCTTTGAGGTAAATATAAATGTTCGAGATCATGAAGTTTCCCTTATTCCTGATAGTTACGTTCATACAGATGGTATCAACTACTGATATTTAGATGGAATCAAGAATATTTCTTTACATCTAGCAAAGTAGATAGCTCATATTTGTTGATTGAGTATGCCTCCTCCTTTAGTGTTCCAGATCATTGTGTTGAATCCAAATGAAATGTGATCTCTTGAAAATGAGAAAGGTTATTTTAGGCCTCATAATCACCATCTTGTAGCATTTTATAGTTCATTGATAGCCCTTACGAGCTTTGAGTTATGACCCTCGAAAGGTCGACCTCAAAATGCACTTAGAGAATCGGGACTCCTCAGTACGGGGTGGCTACAAATGATGGATGGTCTCCATGGCTAGAACAAGGGTGTCACTAAGGTTCACCTACCTACCCATAGCTAATGGTACTAATGATTCGATGCCAATATCAGTGGTTTTAAAGTTGCGTTGTGGTGCACCTATGAACTAAGGCACACTGCAAGTTTTGGCATCGAGCAAGATCATTGTGCTGAATCCAAACAAATGTGATCTCTCAAAAATGAGATAGGTTAGTTTAGGTCTCAACATCACCATCCTATAGCATTTGACAGTTCATCAATAGTCCTCACGAGCTCCAAGTTATGACCCTTGGAAGATCGACCTCGAAATGCACTTAGAGCACCTTGGAGACTCATTAGTATGGGGTGGCCGCGGATGATGAATGGTCTTCATGGATAGAAAAAGGGTGTGACTAAGGTTCACCCACCCACTTGGAGCTAATAACATTAAAAATTCGATGCCAAGATCAACGATTTCAAAGTTACATTGTGGTGCACCTATGAACTGAGGCACATTGTGAGTTTTGGCATCGAGCGAGATCATTGTGCCAAATCTAAATAGAATGTGATCTCTCAAAAATGAGATAGGTTATTTTAGGCCTCAACATCACCATCTCGTAGCATTCAATAGTTCATTAATAGCCCTCACAAGCTCTGAGTTATGACCCTCGGAAGATTGACCTCAAAATGCACTTAGAGAACCTTGGGGACTCCTCAATACAGGGTGGTCGTGGATGATGGATAGTCTCCATGGATGGAACAAGGGTGTCACTAGAGTTCACCTGCCCACCTAGAGCTAATGGCACTGACGATTTGATGCCAAGATCAGTGGTTTCAAAGTTGCGTTGTGGTGCACCTATGAACTGAGGCACACTGCGAGTTTTGGCATCGAGCAAGTGTATTGAATCCAAATGGAATGCGATCTCTCAAAAATGAGATAGGTCATTTTAGGTCTCAGCATCACCATCTTATAGAATTTTATAGTTCATCAATAGTCCTCACAAGCTCCAAGTTATGACCCTCAGAATATCGACCTCAAAATGCACTTAGAGCACCTTGGAGACTCCTTGGTACAGGGTGGCCGCGGATGATGGATGGTCTTTGTGGCTAGAACAAGGGTGTGACAAGGGTTCACCCACCCATCCAGAGATAATGGCATTGACGATTCGATGCCAAGATCAATGGTTTCAAAGTTATGTTGTGGTGCACCTATGAACTGAGGCACACTGCGAGTTTTGGCATCGAGAGAGATTGCTATGTCGAATCCAAATGAAATGTGATCTCTCTAAAATGAGATAGGTTATTTTAGGCCTCAACATCACCATCCTATAGCATTTGGAAATTCATCAATAACCCTCACGAGCTCTGAGTTATGAACCTCGAAAGATCAACCTCAAAATGCACCTAGAGAACCTTAGGGACTCCTCAATACGGGGTGGCCGCATATGATGGATGGTCTCTGTGGCTGGAACAAGGGTGTCACTAGGTTTCACCCACACACCCAGAGCTAATGGCTCTGACAATTTGATGCCAAGATCAATGATTTCAAAGTTGCGTTGTGGTGCACCCATCAACTGAGGCACACTACAAATTTTGGCATTGAGCGAGATCATTGGGTCGAATCCAAATGGAATGTGATCTCTCAAAAATGAGATAGGTCATTTTAGGTCTTAGCATAACCATCTTGTAGCATTGGAAAATTCATCGATAGTCCTCACGAGGTCCAAGTTATGACCCGCGAAAGATCGACCTTGAAATGCACTTAGAGCACCTTGGAGACTCCTCAGTACGAGGTGGCAGCAGATGATGGATGCTCTCTATGGCTGGAACAAGGGTGTGACTAGGGTTCACCCACCCACCTGGAGCTAATGGTGCTGATGATTCAATGCCAAGATCAGCAGTTTCAGAGTTACGCTATGGTGCACCTATGAACTAAGGCACAGTACGAGTTTTGGCATCAATCGAGATTGTTGTGCTAAATCCAAACAGAATGTGATCTCTCAAAAATGAGATAGGTTATTTTAGGCCTCAACATCACTATCTTATAGCATTCAAAATTCCATTGATAGCCCTCATAAGCTTTGAGTTATGACCCTCAGAAGATCGACCTCAAAATGCACTTAGAGAACCTTGGGGACTCCTCGATACAGGTCACAGACAATGGATGGTCTCCATGGCTGGAACAAGGGTGTCACTAGAGTTCACCTACCCACCTGGAGCTAATGGTACTAATGATTTGAATAGTTCTAGCTATTAGGAGTTATATTTTGAAAAGTTGTCAAGAAAATTGTAAAAGTTGCTAAGCAACTTTTTGCAATTTTTGCAATTTTTGGGCTAAGACAAGTTTTATTACAAATTTGATTAAAAATGGACTCTACAAACTCCTAGGTACCCTAATAATGTTCTAAACATCTAGACTTACCTAAAAAACATAGAATTTACCAAAAATCCACTTTATTGGACCAATTGATGGCCAAGGCTTATAGTTGCAGCATGGGGTCTTGTGTCCATTACAAATGTGGATGGTCATAGGGAGATCATTAGATCTATCCCTAGATCTTATAACATCAAGAAAAGAAAAATGATTAGGTGCTTTGTACTAGTGTTCCCTATATTTCATTAATGTTATTGGACTAAGAACCAAATTTCCTCTTAGTTGGAAGGGTGGGCCTAAGGGTTCAACACTAATGGGTGATGTTGAACCACCTTGGTAATGACTAGTTCATTTAGGGAGGCTTGAAACTGCATGCAAAGAAATTCTTATCAATTTTACTCTTGTTTCAAGGGGTGGGCCTAAGAGCTCAACATATTAGAATGATGTTAAATCACCATATTAATGAATAGTTCATTTGGAGATGGTAGCTAACCAAAGATTAGAAGATTATTTTTATAGTATTGTAAAAGTTTTTTGTGAGAACTTTGCTACTAAAAATTCAGAGTATATGCAATTTTTCCAATGATTCCAAGCATGGTAACCAATGGAGGAAGAGTTGGCATGGTTGTAATAATGCATGGTAACCATGATGAACCAACAAAAAGGAGAAACACTATGAACCATGATGCACTTGAACATAAAGATGATTATGGAGAGGATCAAATGCAACATGTTGTTTTAGTCCCAAATGTTGACAATATACAAGTGATGCAGAGGATAGGGTGATGGACCCAAGTAACAACCTAAAATGAGCAAATTTGTAACAATGTGCCAAGTGACCCTTCTAGGTCTTGATAGTCAAATCTCACAAATGGTCAACTCTAGGAGGTTTTAAGGCTTCAATGAGTTTGTTTTGACATATTTACCATGTTACAACACTTACCCTTTAGTTTCAATACTTTTCAAGCCAAAATCCACAACATGCCAAAATGTTGTCTATGCAACTTTACAATTTTGTAATAGCAGCAAGACAAATAAGTGGATAACTTTTGTTTTTTTCAAAAAGACTCCTTAAATAAATGGATGTTTTGGATACCCATTATCCTTTCACAAAGCATATATAAGACTTAGATACCCTTCCTTGGGAAAATATCAATGAACTTTCACACTTGTCCTATTTTTTAACAATATAGAAAAGATGCATTTACAAAGCAACCACTAGAAGGACTTAAGATTTGGACTCCAAAATTTTTATGGGCTCCTAAAATGATTTCAATTAGAAAAATCCACTCTCAATTTCAGTCTATGGGTTCCCTAACCCCAAAATCCCCAATTCACCTTCTCAAAACCCTTGTTCCTAGGGCATCACCAATCTCACATGTGCCAAGCCTTCTTGGACTAATTCAAAGTTTATACATCTATTTTCTATCACCATAAATATGAATCAAATCACAAACACTACCCTCTTCAAAGAAAATCTCTTCCTATAGGGTTGTCCCCTCACTTTCAACCCTTGTTTTCACCCTTTTATGTTTGGTGGCCACCAATTATTCTGGTTAGTTGATCATTTCAGGGTTAGAAGACATTATACATGTTAGGAAAATGGAATTCTATGAAGAATTAGGTAATCATTTCATGGAATGACCATGATTAGATGAAAAAACTATCAAAATGCTTATGAAAAGGACTGCTACAGCTAACAATCAGCAAGTTAGATGAATAATCCTTCAAAAATAAAATCAAAACATGGTCCTAAACTTCCTTATAGATCTTAGAAGATGTCTTAATGCATTAGAATATCATAAAGAACTTAGAAACTCCAAAGAACCTTCAAATTGCTATTAAAATCCAAGCTTTTTTATTCAAAATTCTAAATCAATCCATACATACTGCCCTTATAGTCCATACAAACACTAGTTATAAGTTTCAGTGGATGGTTAATAACCTCATCAACCACCTCCAATCAGTTTCACTTGCTATTCCTTCATAAAATTTAAACTATGGAGTTTCCCTCCAAAATGCTCATGTAGCCATTACATTCAAGATTTGAATTTTCTAAAGCAATAAGCTAAATTTTAAGTGACTTATTGAATGTTTCAACTTATGAATTGACTTGAGATTATTATGAGACCTTATTAGGACCTATCTAATGACTCACTTACCCTATGCAAACCTAGCCATTACTAAAATTCAAATCTCATGGTCCTTTACAACTTTTCAATATGAAAGTGTTTCAAAATATTATAGAATATTATGACACTTTATGCTTTCAAATGCCATGATTCGTTGCAAAATGGAAGAAATCAAGTATTCCTATTGTTCATCTGTACTTTCTAGATTTTTCTTATTTGATTAGTTTGATAAAAATAGTTTTAATAATAATAATGTCACCTTTATGTCAAATAAGGAAAAAGCCAAATTTGTAATAAGATATCTGCAAGCAAGTATCTTTCATATAGTTATTAATGCTCTTAAAATTGTCCTTATAGCCTTGTATCACATGCAAATATGATTTGCAAGAACTTGGTCAATATCTTCCTCTTATAATTCCTTACAAAGAACCTACCAAAATACAAATTAGAATGTGCAACTAATTTAAACTGTCTTTTTTATTATTACATAAACCATATACAAAAAAGTTCACATTTTACATCATAATACACAATAAATCTTAGGAATTCTCCCCAATACCACCCCCCTACAACTCTTCATGATGTACCAACATTCCAATATCATAAAAAAATTAGTAACTTATTGTATTAAACAAGATAATCATTAGTTCATTGAATCATTATGAAGAAAATAACATAAGAAGTAAATATACCTAGTTGAGTGTTCCAATAGGGTCCTCTCTCTATTTTAGGGTCTCCAATAGGGCTTCATGATCAACATTAGCAATAATAAAAAGTTCTTTTACTTTTGGTCTTCCTTGATGCTTCAACAACTTTACATTTGTTGCTATAATAAGATGGGAATATATGAGAATTATTTTGTGCTTCTAATAGTCTTCAAATGCAAGAATTCCATTCCTTCTAAGCATGTATGTCTACAGCCATGTTCCAGCAACAACTACTAAATCAATAGGATATGTGAATCCATCATCATCTGTGATTGGTTGTGCAAGTTTTTGTTTACCTCTTACACAACGTGCTAACCAATAATCAGATTTCTCATCATTCCCCTATGGTGCAACCAATGCAAAGACACATTTTAGCTGAAGTAGATCTGATAGATGGTTATGCTCAAGTGAACCTTTCATGTCATCATTTCTAATAGAGGGTATGATAGACAATGGAGTAAGATAATGTGGAGCCCATGTGTCCACCCACTCACTTGACTCATAGTGATCCCAATCATACTAAAAACAACTATGAAAAAAGAAAGCTAGTTGTCGTGTCTAAATGGTCCATGTACTAGAATCAGAGCTTTGGAATGAATGCATTTTTTATGAGTCTCGCACTGTAGCACAATCTAATCTATCAGCTATGCACCCTTCCTCAACCAACCAAAAGAATGTGCATACCATTGAATCAAGAGTCCCCCCCTATGATAATGCTAAACTACACCAATCAACAATGCTATGAGCATCAAGAAGCTCTGTTGCTAAAATCTTCAATTGCTCCTTAACTAGAGCTCTCTTCACAGATGCCCAGACTGCTCCATCATGTTTCCATTTTTCATTGCCAGACTCAAAAAAACTCCAAATATGAGGCACCCCTCTCTCCACGTGCATCCTACACAACTAATAAAACATGCGAGCATTCTTGAATTGACCTATACAATTATCTAACCAAATGATATGTCTATCCATAGAAATTGCTTGCTCATGTTAGAAATCAAAATAATTCTCGAAATAATATTGTACAAACTCATGAGAGTGAGATCTATCATCACTCATATAAAAGTGATACTCTCTAATAATCTTTCGATTATCTTCTGCACTATTAAGGGAATGTCTATATGTTATGTAAACAAAAATAGCAATATGAATGGAGTTGTAATACTAAGATTGTGTCTCATTTTGAGGTTGCAATGTGTAGTTCTCAAAAAAATCAACAATCGATATAATAGTGCCAATGGGAAAAGTCTCCTTACACATTCTAAATTGTTGATCCAACCGCTAAGACCTATGACTATGTCTTGCATACTTGTAAAAAAGATTTTCCTTCAAATCTAAAATAAAACTAGCCACACTGACATCTTTCCCAACCAATTCACATCTAGAGCTCTCACCCCCACTCTTCAATGTGCATTTCACCATTTCATATACCTTTTTCTCACTATTGTCTTTCCAAGATCTTGTTCGCACCCTTCATGGAAACATGTGTCAAACTTGGATAAGCCACCACATTCTAAACACTTCTCATTTAAACAAGCATTTCTATAAAAGAAACAACCATCAACTCTACAACATAAAAGTTATTATAGCAAGTCTCTTGATGATTTTGGAAGCCCACTAGCCCCACAATCCTCGAACATTTCTATACTATGAAAAGTAGAATGGATGGAGCATAGTAGTTCATGGTGCATAGAAAACTCAACATGATATTTGCAAACACATGTATTTCAAATTTTGAGTGGCACACAATAAAATGGCTTCAAATATTCAAAAGCCATTTATGATATATGAAGACTTGGATGACTCTCTCTAAATTATTTGAACAACATAGTTTTACTTACCTCCAAATAGCGTTTAGGATTGGTGTGTGGTCTCTAATGCCAATTCTCAACTTTAACACATCTTTAGCATTGGGTGATACTCATGAGTTAGAGTACCAAAATTGTGTAATTTCTTCCTTCACATCATCGGATAGCTTCTTATCAAAACATGGAAGTCTCCTACCAAATGTCCATGTTTCATTTTGAAGAGGATCATTAATTTTCTCTCATTGACTAAGTGCTCTTCTCAAAGTAATACAATTTAGATTCAAATCAATACAAGTTTGTCTCATATATCTACCCTTTCTCAAATGATGACTTACCAAAGAGGTTGTAATAACCTTTCAAGCAGCTCTATTGTCCTTCACCCTACTATTTTTTCCAATGCTATTGAGAGCACTAAAAAGATTCTTCACAATAATGACATTTCTTTCCAACTTTTTATTGACATGAATCTTCAATTTGGAAATCATAGGTCTCATCTTTTGCATCTTTAATATGTGCATGAAAAGCTGACATTGCTCTACCACTATCTTGTTGCCAAAAAACATCTAATATAGTCTTGAAGCCCATAACTGAATGGTTCTTTCTAATTTTTTCCCTTCCAAACTAGTAATAATCATTTCATCAATTTCAATTATCCATTTTGGTGTTTTAGAACCTTCATGTCAATTATAATTAGTAGATATGTAAGGTTCTTGTACATTAGGTTCCTGTGCATTGTCATGTTCGACATGGTCAATTATGCAATTTAGATTATGACTTGGTAGCATTTTGTCTTCAAAATTTTCATTCTATAAATTTTCAATTTTGGAATTATCATTTTCAATAGGTACATTTTCATTCCCCAACTATACATATTCATTATCTGACTCTATGATTTCACCTTCAACTAATTCATCGTCAACCTGACTGATATTTAGCATACCTCATCTTTTTCTTCGGTGTTCAATTTTGTCTCTTTCCCTATATGCTGCAATGTCTTCATTAGATATCTTCCTTTTGCATTTAGCCTTTTGATGACTCCTACTCCCCATTCAGATGAAACTATCAAACACCTAATATTATATTTTCAAACTTTTTTTGATTGGTTGGGCACCAAAATGTGACTTTTTGTAAAACCCATGAAAAAATAAATCAAAAAGTGATGTTGTCGGGTCTACAGGGATAGGGAAGATATTGGAAATTGATGCCAGTAATATCAGATATCTAATTTCAAATTGGATATCTATTTTAAAATTGGATATCTGATATGCCACATAGGAAATTTTGGAGGGAAACCCGAGTATGAGAGTTATATTTATGATTTATAAATTATTTCAGTTATATTACTATGTAAACATATATATATATACAATAACATAACGTCAAGATATAACATATAATCTATTAATATATAATAATATATTATGTTATTCTTATTATAATCTATAAATATAATTTATATTATTATTATTTCTCCCATATTTTTATTAAATATAATAACATCATATATTATTATTATTATGAGCTATGTTATTAATATATAATAATATATCATCTTAATAGTATTATAATCTATAAATATAATATATATGTCCCTCGGGGTCCTAGAACTCCTAGGGACATATGAGAGTGCTTCATATGGGTCAAAGGGGGTCATAGGTTGACCTATGACCCCCTTTGATCCATTAAATGACAACATATGTCCCTAGGGGTCCTAGAACCCCTACAGACATAATAGAATCTTTCTTATGGATCAAAGGGGATCATAGGTTGACCTATGACCCCCTTCAACCCATTACATGACAACCTATGTCCCTAGGGGTCCTAAGATGCCTAAGGACATACTAGAATGCTTTGTATGGGTCAAAAGAGGTCATACGATGACCTATGACCAGCTTCGACTCATTAAATGATGACATACATCCCTAGGGGTCCTAGGACCCATAGGCACATATTATAATGCTTCATATGGGTCCAAGGGGGTCATAGGCTAACCTATGACCCCCTTCGATCCATTACATAATGACATATGTCCCTAGGGGTCCTAGGACCCCTAGGGACATAACAGAATTGTTCTTATGCATCAAAGGTGGTCATCGGTTGACCCATGACCCCCTTCGACCCATTACATGATGACATATGTCCTTAATGGTCCTAGGACCCCTCAAGAAATATTACAATTGTTCATATGTGTTAAGGGGGGTCACAGGTTAACCTATGACCCCCTTCGACCCATTACATGATGACATATGTCCCTAGGGGTCCTAGGACCCCTTGGGACATAATAGAATCATTCTTATGTGTCAAAGGGGGTCATAGGTTGACCTATGATCTCTTTCAACCCATTACATGATGACATATGTTACCAGGGGTTCTAGGACCCCTAGGGACATATTAGAATCATTCAAATGGGTCAAAGGGGGTCATAGGTTGACCTCTAACCCCCTTTGACCCATTACATGATGACATATGTCGATAGGGGTCCTAGGAACCCTAGGGACATATTAGAATGCTTCATATAGGTCAAACGGAGTCATAGGATGACCTATCAACCCTTTCAACCCATTAGATGATGACATATGTCCCTAGGGCTCCTAAGACTCCTACAGAGATATTAGAATGTTTCATATGGGTAAAAGTGGGTCATAGGTCGACCTATGATCTCCTTCGACCCATTGAATGATGACATATGTCCCTAGAGGTCCTAGGACCCCTAGGGACATAATAGAATCATTCTTATGGGTCAAAGGGGGTCATAGGATGATGCATGACCACCTTCAACACATTAAATGATGACATATGTCCCTAGGGGTCTTAAGACCCCTACAGACATATTAGAATGCTTCATATGGGTCAAAGGGGGTCATAGGTTGACCTATGACCCCCTTCGACCCATTAAATGATGACATATGTCCCTAGATCTCCTAGGACCACTAGGGACATAATAGAATCATTCTTATCCGTCAAAGGGGATCATAGGTTGACCTATGACCCCCTTTGACCCATTAAATGATGATGTATGTCCCTAGGGGCTCTAAGACCCCTAGAGACATATTAGAATGCTTCATATGGGTAAAAGGGGGTCATAGGTTGACCTATGACCCCCTTCAACCCATTACATAATGACATATGTCTCTAGGGGTCCTAAAACCCCTATAGACATATTAGAATGCTTCATATGGATCAAAGGGGGTCATAGGTTGACCTATGACCCCCTTCAACCCATTGCATGATGATATATGGCCATAGGGGTCCTAGGACCCTTAGGAACATATTAGAATTGTTCAAATGGGTCAAAGGGGGTCATAGGTTGACCTATGACCCCATTCGACCTATTGCATTATGACATATGTCCCTAGGGGTCCTAGGACCCCTAGGGACATATTAGAATGCTTCATATGGGTCAAAGGGAGTCATAGGATGACCTATGACCCCCTTAAACCCATTAAATGATGACATATATCTATAGGGGTCCTAGGACTCCTGGGAACATATTAGAATGATTCATATGGGTTAAATGCAGTCATAGATTGACCTATGACCCCCTTCGATCCATAACATGATGACATATGTCTCTAGGAGTCCTAGGACCCCTACAGACATAATAGAATCATTCTTATGGGTCAAAGGGGCTCATAAGTTTACCTATGACCCTCTTTGACCCATTACATGATGACATATGTCCCTAGGGATCTTGGGACCCCTAGGGACATATTAGAATCATTGAAATGGGTCAAAGGGGGTCATAGGTTGACGTATGACCCCCATCAACCTATTACATGACAACATACATCCTTAGGGGTCCTGGGACCCCTAGGGATATATTAGAATTGTTCAAAAGGGTCAAATGGGGTCATAGGGTGACTTACGACCCCCTTTGACCCATTAAATGGTGGCATATGTCCCTAGGGGTCCTAGGACCCTTAGGGACATATTAGAATGCTTCATATGGGTCAAAGGGGGTCATAGATTAACCTATGACTGCCTTCGACCCATTACATGATGACATATGTCCCTAGGGTTCCTAGGACCCCTAGGGACATAATAGAATCATTCTTATAGGTCAAAGGGGGTCATAGGGGAATCTATGACCCCCTTCGACCCATTACATGATGACATATGTCCTTAAGCATCCTAAGACCCCTAACGACATATTAGAATGTTTCATATGAGAAAAAAGGGCTCATAGGTTGTCCTATAACCCCTTTCGGCTTACTACATGATGACATATGTCCCTAGGGGTCCTAGGACCCCTAAGGATATATTAAAATCATTCAAATTGGTCAAAGGGGGTCATAGGTTGACATATGACACCCTTCGACTCATTACATGATGACATATGTCCCTAGGGGTCTTAGGACCCCTAGGGACATATTAGAATCTTTCAAATGGGTTAAAGGGGGTCATTGGGTGACCTATGACCCCCTTTGACCCATTAAATGATGACATATGTCTTCAAGGGTTCTCGGACCCCTAGGAACATATTAGAATACTTCATATAGGTCAAAGTGGGTCATAGGTCAACCTATGATCATCTTCGACCCATTACATGATGACATTTGTCCCTAGGGGTCCTATGACTAAGGACATAATATAATCATTCTTATGGGTCAAAGGGGGTCATAGGTTGACCTGTGACCTCCTTCGACCTATTACATGATGACATATGTCCCTAGTGATCCTAGGACCCCTAAGGAAATATTAAAATGCTTCATATGGGTCAATGGGGGTCATAGGGTGACCTATGACCTCTTTTGACACATTAAATATGACATATGTCCCTAGGGGTCCTAAGACCCCTAGGGACATATTAGAATGCTTCAAATGTGTAAAAAGGGGTCATAGGTTAACTTATGACCCCCTTCAACCCATTACATGATGACATATGTCCCTAGGGGTCCTAGGACCCCTAGGGACATATTAGAATTATTCTTATGGGTCGAAGGGGGTCATAGGTTGACCTATGACCCCCTTTGACCCATTACATGATGACATTTGTCCCTAGGGGTCCTAGAGACATATTAGAATGCTTCATATGGGTCAAAGGGAGTCATAGCTTGACCTATGATCCCCTTCGATCCATTACATGATGACATATGTCCCTAGGGGTCCTAGGACCCCTAGGGACATATTAAAATTGATCAAATGGGTCAAAGATGACATATGTCCCTAGGGGTCCTAAGACTGCTATGGACATTAGAATCATTCAAATAAGTCAAAGGGAGTCATAGGTTGACCTATGACCCATAAGAATGATTTTATTATGTCCCTAGGGGTCCTATGACCCCTAGGGATATATGTCATTGTTTAATGGATCGATGGGGGTCATAGGGACCCATATGAAGCATTCTTATATGTCTTTAGGGGTCCTAGGACCCCTCGAGACATATGTCGTCATGTAATGGGTCGAAGGGAGTCATAAGGCAACCTATGACCCCCTTTGACCCATTTGAACGATTCTAATATGTCCCTAGGGGGCCTAGAAGCCTTAGGGACATATGTCATCATGTAATGGATTGAAGGGGGTCATAGGTCAACCTATGACCCCCTTTGACCCATAGGAATGATTCTATTATATCCCTAGGTGTCTTAGGACCCCTAGGGACATATGTCATCATTTAATGGGTCGAAGGGGGTCATAGGTCAACCTATGACCCCCTTTGACCCTTATGAAACATTATAATATGTCCCTAGGGGTCCTAGGACCCCTAGGGACATATGTCATCATGTAATGTGTTGAAGGGGGTCATAAGGTGACCTATGACCCCCTTTGACCCATATGAACGATTCTAATATGTCCCTAGGGGTGTTAGGACCCCTAGGGACATATGTCGTCATGTAATGGGTTGAAGACCTATGACCCCCTTTGACACACATGAACTATTCTAATATGTCCCTAGTGGTCTTAGGACCCCTAGGGACATATGTCATCATGTAATGGGTTGAATGGGGTCATAGGTCAACCTATGACCCCCTTCAACCCATAAGAATGATTCTAATATGTCCCTAGGGGTCCTAGGACCCCTAGGGACATATGTCATTATGTAATGGGTCAAAGGGGGTCATAGGTCAAGCTATCACCCCCTTCGACCCATATGAAGCATTCTTATATGTCCCTAGGTGTCCTAGGACCCCTAGGGATGAATGTCATCATATAATGTGTCGAAGGGGGTCATAGGTCAACCTATGACCCCCTTTGACCCATAAGAATGATTCTAATATTTCCCTAGGAGTCTTAGGACCCCTAGGGACAAATGTCATCATTTAATGGGTCAAAGGTGGTCATAGGGTGACCTATGACCCCTTCGACACATAAGAATGATTCTAATATGTCTTTAGGGGTCCTAGGACCCCTAAGGACATATGTCATCATTTAATGGGTCGAAAGGTGTCATAGGTCACCTATGACCCCGTTCGACCCGTTACATGATGACATATGTCCAACCTATTTCCCCCTTTGACCCATTAAATGATGACATATGTCCCTAGGGGTCCTAAGACCTCCAGGGACATATGTCATCATGTAATGGGTTGAAGGGGGTTCTAGGTCAACTTATTACCGCCTTCAACCCATAAGAACGATTCTAAATGATTGTAATATGTCCCTAGTGGTCCTAGGGACATATGTCATCATGTAATGGGTTGAAGGGGGTCATAGGTCACCTTATGACCCCCTTCGACCCATAAGAATGATTCTAATATGTCCCTACTAGTTGTAGGACCCCTAGGGACATATATATTATATTTATAGCTTATAAAATAATAAGATAATATATATTATATTTATAATTATAATAAGAATAATATATTATATTATATGTTCTATCTTTATGTTATGTTATTATATATATATATAATATTATAATATATTTTTACATAGTAATATAACTCAAATAATTTATAAGTTATAAACTATAAATCACAAACTTGATTTTCCCTCTAAAATGTCTTGGGATTTGCAATTTCCCTCCAAAAGTGGATGGGGGCTCATCGAGCCATATCGGATATCCAATTTTAAATTAGACCTGGTATTTACCAAGCCTGCCCAGTCAACTCAAAAAACGTGTTTTAAGAGGGTTTTAGTGACACTCAATCTTCGGGTAGCCATCTGACAATGTTATTTTGATCAAAATTGAATGAAACAAAAAGGGTTTTTTATTATCACTCTCGAGATTCCATCAATATAATTGCCATCAAATTCTAAGTTCGATAAGTATTTATTAGTTAATTATCAATGAAGATTATTGTAAAGTGTTGATTGACATACTGATTGAAAAATAACTATAACTTTCAAATAGTATAACATTTTTTAAATCTAAAAATTGCGTCACATTCTATGCTTCGCCTAGTATAAGAATTTTTTTTAAAAAAATATTTGGTAAAATTTTCTATTAGTTACGGTGGTCAGACACGGGATTTTTTTCGAAAAAGTTTTGGTAGAAAATTCATATTTAATTATTTATTTGGAATAAAAATACTGAAAAATATGCGTCACATCTAAGCATGAGTCTAAATTTTATATCTATAATTATATTAAAAAAATATTATCATTTGATTTTGATTAAGGTGGTTAGACATACACCTACTTTTTATTTTTGCCCTGAAATTTTTGTAGTACAACATTAAAATCCAAACTTTTGACCAATCAATTATTTTTTTCTCCTAATAAGACCTTGTAGTTTAGAAACTACATTCAATTTATTACAACTTATTTTCTTACAACTTTTTGATATAAAGTACATAACCACTTCAAAATTATGTGTCAAGTTGACATAACCCTAATTTGTTGATTTTTCACTGCCACTCAAGGCCATAGTTTGGTACATCATGATCTTGCACATACCCATAAATGTTATAGTTAATTGTAAAAAGTGCACATTATATAATATTATTAGTGATATAATAACATGGATTTATATATAGTACGTAATGTACATGATCTATAATAAAATACTTATCTTTTTTATTACCTAAGGTTCAAGTTACAATCCATCAATTGTTCTTTTGTCATCACATGGTTATACTCTAGATAGAGAATGTAAAAAATCTATACACTAACACAACTATTATCCTCATAGGAATGAATTTCAAACATGTATGCATAGGCAATAATTTCAACATCCTCCCTAATGATATCAAAATAGAAGCTTCAAGGAAGGTTGCATAAAATCCCTCAATATCTTAGATTGAACACCCATAGGGGAAAAAAATCAATTTGGAATTGCAAATTTCCCATCCATGGAAATATAGTTTGGTAGCAAAGCTCTTTGATTATCCATAAACATGTACTAGAAAGAACCCATGCCTTGAATAATTAGCTCTTGAAATAAAAAGAACAAGCTTGATAATATAACTCACTATTGAAGGATTGTTGGAAATCAAAATAATGCAAACAAAGAAGGAAAGATTTATGATAACCGTACATGAGAGACTTGGAAAGGGTCAAAGTGGTTCCTTGAGCCACAAATCCATCAATAAAGGTCTGATCTTCCTTATAGGCCTAACCTCAACTTCAAGACCTCCTACAAATGTTAAGGAACCATTCTTTTAGTAATTTATCAATAGACCTAGTCATGATATACAATTATTATATTTAATCATGATCATGAGCTAGAAACTAACGAGTTGGGTTCTCTCAAATTATAAAAATTCATAGTGCAACCTCTTGAAGCTAGAGAGAAGGACAAAAATAGAATTTAGTATTCAAATTGATGCAAAGACACAATAAAAATGATTTCTAAATATATTGAAAGATTGAGATCTATTGATTGTCTAGAGTCTTACTGAATCATCCTAGGACCCACAATAGATATTGTCTTGACTAAAAATATCTCAATCAATAGAGTAAGCCTCATGAACATGGTCTTCCAAACATGTTCTTAAAGATGAATTTTTTCTAGGGTCCTTATCTATATATTATTTTGGCTAAGTGCCCCTAGAGTCAAATATAAGATAACCATTTGTAGAAACTATTTCTAATTTCTAGGAAAATAAATCATTATCATAGTTATTTATGAGGAAGGAGGGATGATATTTCATGAAAATATCCACTAGTTTCTTGGTCAAGTATTATTAGTCAGCCTTGAGGGATATTTGTAAAAAGTTGAGCTACATTGAGGTTGATTGGAGAAATGAAAAAGTACTAATGCCAATAATTGAAATAATCCAAACTCCAACGTTTAAGTTGTCTGTAAGTTAGAGGTAATAGATTAAGTGAAAGATGGAGTTGAAGATTGAATTGTGCTCATTTGGGGGTAAGAAGAATTTTTAAGGATAAGGCTATATATGGATTTGATAAGCTAATAAGGGACATTTTTGTTCATTGAAATCTAAAATGTTGGGTTTAATAGCCTAAAATCAAGTAAAAAATATTTGACAATGACATAAGACCTAAAAAGATATCTTTTTATTGTGTCCCTTTGGCTTTCGAGAAAACAACATTTCCAAATCTAGTGGCAAGCCTGCAAGAAGTCTTGCAATGGATCATGAAAAGGGGAAGACCTAGAAACTAATATAATCTCTATGGTACTATAAAAAATTATATTTAACATTCATAATTAGCATTAATTGTTAAATAAGTATAATACATCTAATGAAAAAATAAAAATAGGAGCCCTTCTCTTCTACTTTATAGATCTATCTTTTATAGTTGTCTTATTATATTAGAGTTGCATGAACTAGTTCCTTGTTATTATTATCTATTTACCACATTTATATTAATAATCAAAGAACCTCAAGAACTTCCATCAATGGAATACTTTTAGGCTTGAATGGTAGGAGTAGGTGATAATAACCTATTTCTTTCTTTGGGGTGTCTCCAAACTATGGAGAGTACTGGAAACCCTTTGGTTATTCTCTAAGCTATCAATCTAGATTACTGTACAAATGTGGGTTTGAAAATTAGTTTCAAAATTTGGTCAAATTTTTTAGGGTTTGGTTTTTAATTCATCCATCCAAGATATATATATATATATATATATATATATATATATATATATAATTTCTTACACCACTATGCTATAATAAAAGTAACATAGCAAGTCATGATTGTGAAAGTTCACAACAAAGATTGTAAATTTGATAAGTTCACAAACCAAGTTGTATGGTGGCTAGAAATTTCACCAACATAAAGGAAAAAAGAAGAATATATAGGAAACACAATATGTAATCCATAAAATAGTAAACATAAACCTCAAGAATTTGAGCTTGTGAAAGGTCTAATTAAAGAGAGAACAATTTTATATCCCAATTACTACCATACAGGGCCAAAAGGAAAAACAAGAAAATACTCCTCGCAAGGATCTGATCAATGCATGGACAAAGCTACACAATCAACATTTTTCTTATAAATTTTTTCATCAACCATCTAGTCATTTATATGTAGCAAAATCAGACAAGAAATGCTCCCAAATAAACATATATGATAGATATTGTAGGCCTTGGCACAAAGTTTATGGTGTATTTATAAGGAAAAAGGATCTTGTTCTCACCAAGATCAACACAAGAATCTTTCATCAGTCTACATAGCATTATAGTCACACAAAATTGTTGCCCCAAATAATGAAAATATTTATATTAATAGGGCATACACATGATAGGAAATAATATAAAAATTATCTAGATTAAATCAAGTGAAAGGGGTTGAAGAAAAATGTTGAAAGCTTATCCAAAATGAAGAAACAAATTAAATAACTATAGTGTAACTTTGTTTGTGGATTTATTATCTATAATATTGTGCCCCAAACTTTTTTTGAGCTCATGCCAACATTTGGAAAATATCCTAAAGATATTGGAAATTTGTAGTGGGTCCTTTTGAATGATTTTCAACCAAATTTCCTAATCTAATGTCGAATTTCAACGACTTTCAAATTTGGCCTCAAGAAGATGAATGTGGTAACTTAGGTTATTTTCTTTTATTTTAGTATTTTATACATTCAATAATTACTTTTTTGAAATGTAAACCATTATGTTGTCCTTATTAGGTAAACCATTATGTTGTCCTTATTAGGTATGCTCTACTTTTATGTAGTCTACAATTGGCTAGTATAAATTCATAAACATATCTTTTTAGTCTATGCATCCATCAAATATGCAAGAATTTTTTCTTTCTTGTAGATGTATGTTTTTGCTCCCCATTTAATTTATTTTTTGTTTTGTTTTGGAATACAAATTATGATTCAAGGCAAGGATTCTTGGTTTCAATGCTTCTCCTAGTATTTATCTATTCTAGCACCTTTTTTTTTAGGCAGGCCATTATTCTTTAGGCATCATGCAAAATACTTTTTTTAATGCTATGGTTATGTCTAAAAATGATAATGACATTTAATATATTTTTCTATTTATCTTTAATTTTTTGGGTGTTAAAAGATGTTAGGATTAACCACAAACAAAAATAGTAGTTACATGCAAATATAACCAATATTAGAAAATAATAGATCACACAAAAGAGAACACAAGACCCAATGATTTAACGTGGTTCACCCAATCCCTGGACTACATCCACCAACAACAAGTGCAATATTATTATTAACTAGTAGTTACAATCTACAATCCCTCACAACTCAATACTGCCACAAGAAGCTACAATATCACCATTGATTATGAAATCCTTAACCCCTAAGAAATTCTATACAAGACTTTTGTCACTTACAAGATTAATGCTAGAATAAGTCAACTAATAGAAAAATAGTAGTCAAGGTCTTTTACAATATAAGGTAATTTTTTGCTTCCAGGTTGATGCCCCCCAAAACTCGTATTAGGGCGTTGTCCCTTGACCACACCCTATACTATGATAGGCTATGGACCTAGGGTGCTACTCTAGGACCCTACAGGAGTGCTACCCCTTGACCCCTTCTTGGGGGTGCTACCTCCAAAATTGGTATTGATTAACCCCTTCTTGGGTATTGTCAATCAATACCAAATCTATTATGGACTTGTACATATATATGGATTTTAGGATTTCCCCCACCAGATAATTGTAATCCCATCCACAATTTTTTCTCTTAGTCTAGACCCCCATAAAAGTCACAAAATGAGTCATCAAGGCTCTAAAAATAGCCTACCTATATTCTACTAAGGACAAGGCTCATTTAACAACTCACTAACCACTTTCCAATGCATAAACAAGTGGAAAAATCCCACAAACTAATTCTGGAATTTTCCAAGAAAAGATTGCAAGGTTGAGACACATGTTTCTCAACATTCTCCCACTTGTCGAACACCTTGCAAGAGTTAGGGGATCTGAAATATCATGGACTTAATTGCTAGGGGCTGAGAGGCCCATAGACTCTGAACACCATCTAAATTTTTTTGTGCTCATGAGCTTAGTTAATGCATCAGCAACATTCGCCAAAGTCTCTACCTTTTCTAGCTTCACCTTTCCATCCTTGACCATATCTCTCACAAAATGATATTGTACATCAATGTGCTTGGTCCTTGCATGAAAAGTCAGGTTCTTCGCTAGGCAGATTGCACTCTGGCTGTCACTATAAATTGTCACTGCACCCTGTTTGAACTCTATATCTGAACACAATCTCTTTAGCCAGATGGCTTCTTTGCAGGCATGAGTAGCTACCATATACTCTGCCTTAGTAGTGGAAAAAGTGACCACAGCCTATCGCTTACTCATCAAACTGATTGCACCACCAAATAATGTAAACACATATGCACTGGTGGATCTTCTTCTATCAACATCACCAGCCTAGTCTGAATCCACATAGCCTCAAATATTCAAGGAATGATCACTTCTTGTTCCATGAAAACATATTGAGTACTCTGAGGTACCTTGCAAGTATTTGAAAACTCTTTTTACTGCATCCCAATGTGCTCTTCTTAGATTAGACATATAATGGGAAAGTACTCCCACTACTTGGGCAATGTCTGGTCTTGTACAAACCATAGCATACATCAAACTTCCAACATCACTCTGATATGGTACTTGACTCATCTCTTCCATATCCAATGGGGATGTAGGACACTGTAGGCTAGAAAGCTTTGTTTCCATAATAACTGGAACACTCAATGGTCTTGAATCCTACATATTGGATCTTTTCATAATAGTACCAACATACTTACTTTGTCCTAGCCAAAGCTTTCTGTTCCATCTATCTCTTATAATCTCCATTCCTAGAATGTGCCTAGCTGCACAAAGATCTTTCATTTCAAACTTTATTGAGACTTGAGATTTTAACTCTACAATCAAACCTTTTCCTTTGCCAATAGACAACATGTCATCGACATACAAGGCAATAACTAGGAAACAATCACCATCAGATTTGAAATATATATAGTGATCAGATTTAGATCGTACAAATCCCAAACTCAACACATATGTATCAAACTTTTGGTACCACATCCTAGGACTCTATTTTAAACCATACAAGGATTTCTTCAATTTACAGACCAAATGACTTTTACCTTTCACCACATAGTGCTCTGGTTGTGACATGTAAATTTCTTCCTCCAAATCTCCATGAAGGAAAGTAGTTTTCACATCCATTTGCTCGATCTCTAGATCATAAGCTGTTGTAATAGAAAGCAAAAATCTAATGGATGTCATTTTGGCTATTGGAGAAAAAATCTCACCATAATCTACTCCCTCAACCTGAGAGTAACCTTTTGCAACCAAACGTGCTTTATACTTCTCAATGCTTCCATCTGAACCCATCTTTTTTTTGAACACCCATTTACAACCAACATGCTTCTATCCTTTAGGCAATGGTACAAGGTCCCACGTTCGATTCCTCTTAAGAGCTCCCATTTCTTCATCCATGGCTATTTTCCAAGACTCTAAATCATTCATACCAAGAGCCTCTTCTATAGATCTCGGTTCACCAATGTTAGCATTCAATGCAAATATGCACCTCCAATCATTAGGAGAATACCCATACCTTTTAGGTGGTTTCCTTTGTCTAGTAGATCTTCAAACAAGATCTAGTTCAGGTTTAGGAGGTTCAGGTTCATGATTAGGTTCTCCCTCTTCTTCTGATGATTCAAAACTTGTAGAGCTCTCTTCAACATCTTGTCTTTCTAAGGGCCTTGATTCAACTTTCTCAGGTGTAGCAGGAAGTTGAATCACATCTCTCTTTTCTTTAATTTGTTCTGGCTGCATTGTAATAGAAGAAGGCTTAGTTTTTGTAAAAATAACACTTCTGGAATAGAATACCTTTTGTGCAACAGGATCCCAAAGCTTGTATCCTTTCACAACATAACTATATCTGATGAAGATACATTTGACAGCTTTGTTGTCCAATTTTGTTCGCTTCTGCTTTGGCACATGAGGATATGCCTCACAACCAAACACTCTTAGATCTCTAAGTAAAGGCTTGTGGCTCGACCATGCTTCCATTGGCATCTTGTCAACAAGAGCTGATGTAGGAGACCTGTTTATTAGGTAGCAGGTAGTGGCTACAACTTTAGCCCAGAACTTTTGTTCTAGTCCAACACCACTCAACATACTCCTAGCCTTCTCCATCAAGGTCCTGTTCATTCTTTCTGCAACTCCATTCTGCTGTGGAGAATATAGAGTTGTCTTCTCTCTTTTAATACCACAATCTTTACAAAATGTGTCAAAAATATTGGAGCAAAATTCACCACCATTATCAGTTCTCAAGCATTTTATTTTCTTTCTAGTCTACAATTCAACCATTGCTTTAAATTCTTTGAAACGACTGAAAACTTCAGCTTTACTCCTAAGGAAATAAACCCATGTTCTTCTACTAAAATCATCAATGAAAGGAACATTATAAATCGATCTACCAATAGAAGGAACATCAACTGGACCAAATACATCCAAATGAATTAGATCCAAAATACATGAAGACTTATGAGAACTCAAGTAAAACTGAATGCGGTTTTGTTTACCATAGATACAATGCTCACAAAAATCAAACTCAAGATTGCAGTCATTCAACCCATCAAAAGGTTCTTATTTTTCAAGGTCCGTAGACCCTTCTCACCTATGTGGCCAAGTCTCTGGTGCCATAACATAGTCTTCTCTACAGGAAAATTTGATTCAGTAGACAGAGCACCCTTGGGTACCCAAAAACCATGACCATCTGTTGAAAGAGAAACTCTCTCCTTCTCCAACTAAATAGTCTTTTTCACAATCTTATCAGAAGTACTATTGCACTCGACTGTGCGTGCATCAAGTTGGTACAATTTACCCAATCTACTTCCTCTCGCTATTACCATAGCGCTTCTCACCATTTTTACACCTGCTTTAGAAAATTGTACATGCACACCTGCATCTATTAGCTTACTAACAGATAACAAATTCCTTGCTAGTCTAGGGATATGCAAGACACCATCAAATATTCTAATTCTACCATCAAAAAATTTCACACGAATACTTCCACAACCAACAATATCAAGTACTGAATGATCACCCAAATACACCTTACCACCATCAAAATTTTCATACTTACTAAACCAGTTCCTATTAGGAGTCATGTGGAAAGATGTACCTGAATCTATTAACCATGTATTTTCACTTGCATGACTGGCCAAGGCTGCAATGAAAGCATCTCCATCTTCCTTCTCGAACTCAGAATTAGAATCTTGCTTCTTCTTCTTCTTCTTTTTCTTCTCCTCTTTGCAGTCCTTTTGGAAGTGTCCAAATTTGAGGTAATTCTAGCAAATTGCCTTGGACTTACTAGGGGATTTCAATCTCCCCTTATTTTTGGACTTAGAATGGCCATGCTGCTTTTTGTTCTTGCCTCTTTCTTTTGGTCTTCCGCAAACACTCAAAGCCTCTTTGGCATTCAGAGAGACCTTCCTTCTCATCTCCTCATAAAGTAGAGAACCAACAACGTCCTCCATCTTCAAGACAACTAAAGTGCTCCCTATAGCCATCACAAGACTATCCCATGAGTCTGGCAATGAACATAACAAGATTTGACACCTTTCTTCTTCATCCATTAGCAACCCTACTAAGGTCAACTAAGTCACCAACATATTAAACCTTTCTAGATGCTCAAAAATTTGTCCACCTTCTTCCATTCTCAAGGAATACAACTTCTTCCTCAAGAAAATCTTATTCACAAGTGATTTCTCTTGATAGATCTCACTAAGCTTTTTCCAAAGCTTCTTTGCGATAGGTTCTTCATGGACATTAATTAGAATCAAGTTTGCAAGACACAATCTGATGATACCTTTAGCTTTTCTATCATTGACATCATATTGTGCAGCTAATGTCAGATCTATGGGCCTCAACTTGTTCTCATCAATTGCATCCCATAGATCCCGATCAATCAACAGATCTTCCATCTTCAACTTCCACATCTCAAAGTTTGTGCTAGAAAACTTTTCAACATCAATTCTCCCTAACATGCTTGCCATCTTTTCAATCCTACAACATAGAAATGAAATGCTCTACACAAGCTCCCACTCAAACCTTGATTAGCTCAAAAAAACCTATACCCAACAAATAGAACCAAAATTGGCCAGGCTCTGATACCACTTGTAAGGAAGCAAAGGTGCACAAAATCACTTCCTACGCTAATCTTTGAGAGGATGATTATGCAAATCAAAGTAACTATTGCAAAGATCTCAAGAAATGCATAATAACATAATCAAAGAACACAACATAGTGATTACCATGGAGAAACCCTTCCAGGAGAAAAACCCCACCCTCCAAAACTTGCATAATGTATTATCAAACCAAGATGATTACAGTACACTTGCAATGCAAGTTCTTATAGGAGCGCATCACCACAACTCGAACTTGGAGAGACTCCTTCTAGCACCAGTCTTGCAAACTGAACTCAATTACACAAACACCTCCCCAAGCCATCATTTTATAGTGATTTTACATCCTAGAAACCACTTATGGTTTTAAAAAACTATGAGCAAAACTACCATGCCACATGTTACCCATTTTTGACATTTACATTTCCAATATGGAAACACAACTAGGTTAAAAATAGTAATCCCATCCACAATTTTGTGTCTTAGTCTAGACCCCCATAAAAGTCACAAAATGAGTCATCAAGGCTCTAAAAATAGCCTACCTATATTATACTAAGGACAAGACTCATTTAACAACTCACTAACCACTTTCCAATGCATAAACAAGTGGAAAACTCCCACAAACTAATTCTAGAATTTTCCAAGAAAAGATTGCAAGGTTGAGACACATGTTTCTCAACATCCTCCCACTTGTCGAACACCTTGCAAGAGTCAGGGGATCTGAAATATCATGGACTTAATTGCTAGGGGCTGAGAGGCCCATAGACTCTGAACACCATCTGAATTTTTCTATGCTCACGAGCTTAGTTAATGCATCAGCAACATTCACCAAAGTCTCTACCTTTTCTAGCTTCACCTTGCCATCCTTGACCATATCTCTCACAAAATGATATTGTACATCAATGTGCTTGGTCCTCGCATGAAAAGTCAAATTCTTCGCTAGGCAGATTGCACTCTGGCTGTCACTATAAATTGTCACTGCACCCTGTTTGAACTCTATATCTGAACACAATCTCTTTAGCCAGATGCCTTCTTTGCAGGCATGAGTAGCTGCCTTATACTCTGCCTTAGTAGTGGACAAAGTGACCACAGCCTGTCGCTTACTCATCCAACTGATTGCACCACCAAATAATGTAAACACATATGCACTGGTGGATCTTCTTCTATCAACATCACCAGCCTAGTCTGAATCCACATAGCCTCGAATATTCAAGGAATGCTCACTTCCTGTTCCATGAAAACATATTGAGTACTGTGAGGTACCTCACAAGTATTTGAAAACTCTTTTTACTACATCCCAATGTGCTCTTCTTGGATTAGACATATAATGGGAAAGTACTCCCACTACTTGGGCAATGTGTGGTCTTGTACAAACCATAGCATACATCAAACTTCCAACATCACTCTGATATGGTACTCGACTCATCCCTTCCATCTCCAATGGGGATGTAGGACACTGTAGGCTAGAAAGCTTTGTTTCCATAATAACCGGAACACTCAATGGTCTTGAATCCTACATATTGGATCTTTTCAAAATAGTACCAACATACTTACTTTGGCCTAGCCAAAGCTTTCTGTTCCATCTATCTCTTATAATCTCCATTCCTAGAATGTGCCTAGCTGCACCAAGATCTTTCATTTCAAACTTTATTGAGAGTTGAAATTTTAACTCTACAATCAAACCTTTTCTTTTGCCAATAGACAACATGTCATCAACATACAAGGCAATAACTAGGAAACCATCACCATCAGATTTGAAATATATACAGTGATTAGATTTAGATCGCACAAATCCCAAACTCAACACATATGTATCAAACTTCTGGTACCACATCCTAGGACTCTATTTTAAACCATACAAGGATTTCTTCAATTTACAGACCAAATGACTTTTACCTTTCACCACATAGTGCTCTGGCTGTGACATGTAAATTTCTTCCTCCAAATCTCCATGAAGGAAAGCAGTTTTCACATCCATTTGCTCAATCTCTAGATCATAAGCTGCTGCAATAGAAAGAAAAAATCTAATGGATGTCATTTTGGCTACTGGAAAAAAAATCTCACAGTAATCTACTCCCTCAACTTGAGAGTAACCTTTTGCAACCAAATGTGCTTTATACTTCTCAATGCTTCCATCTGAACCCATCTTCTTTTTGAACACCCATTTACAACCAACAGACTTCCATCCTTCAGGCAATGGTACAAGGTCCCATGTTCGATTCCTCTTAAGAGCTGCCATTTCTTCATCCATGGCTATTTTCCAAGACTCTAAATCATTCATACCAAGAGCCTCTTCTATAGATCTTGGTTCATCAATGTTAGCATTCAATGCAAATATGCACCTCCAATCATCAGGAGAATACCCATGCCTTTCAGGTGGTTTCCTTTGTCTAGTAGATCTTCAAACAAGATCTAGTTCAGGTTCAGGAGGTTCAGGTTCATGATTAGGTTCTCCCTCTTCTTCTGATGATTCAAAACTTATAGAGCTCTCTTCAACATCTTGTCTTTATAAGGGCCTTGATTCAACTTTCTCTGGTGTAGCAGGAAGTTGAATCACATCTCTCTTTTCTTTAATTTGCTCTGGCTACATTGTAATAGAAGAAGGCTTAGTTTCTCTAAAAATAACACTTCTAGAATAAAATACCTTTTGTGCAATAGGATCCCAAAGCTTGTATCCTTTCACACCATAACTATATTCGATGAAGATACATTTGACAGCTTTGTTGTCCAATTTTGTTCTCTTCTCCTTTGGCACATGAGCATATGCCTCACAACCAAACACTCTTAGATGTCTAAGTGAAGGCTTGTGGCTTGACCATGCTTCCATTGGCATCTTATCAACAAGAGCTTATGTAGGAGACCTGTTTATTAGGTAGTAGGTAGTGGCTACAGCTTCAGCCCAGAACTTTTGTCCACCTTATTCACAAGTGATTTCTCTTGATAGATCTCACTAAGCTTTTTCCAAAGCTTCTTCACGATAGGTTCTTCATGGACATTAATTAGAATCAAGTCTGCAAGACACAATCTGATGAGACCTTTAGCTTTTCTATCATTCACATCATATTGTGTAGCTAATGTCAGATCTGTGGGCCTCAACTTGTTCTCATCAATTGCATCCCATAGATCCCGATCAATCAACAAATCTTCCATCTTCAGCTTCCACATCTCAAATTTTGTGCTAGAAAAATTTTCAACATCAATTCTCCCTAACATGCTTGCCATCTTTTCAATCCTACAACATAGAAATGAAATGCTCTACACAAGCTCCCACTCAAACCTTGATTAGCTCAAAAAACCCTGTACCCAACAAATAGAACCAAAACTGGCCAGGATCTGATACCACTTGTAAGGAAGCAAAGGTGCACAAAATCACTTCCTACGCTAATCTTTGAGAGGACGATTATGCAAATCAAAGTAACTATTGCAAAGATCTCAAGAAATGCATAATAACTTAATCAAAGAACACACAACACAGTGATTGCCGTGGGGAAACCCTTCTGGGAGAAAAACCCCACCGTCCAAAACTCGCACAATGTATTATCAAACCAAGTTGATTACAATACACTTGCAATGCAAGTTCTTACAGAAGCGCATCACCACAACTCAAACTTGGAGAGACACCTTCTAGCGCCAGTCTTGCAAACTGAACTCAATTACACAAACACCTCCCCAAGCCCTCATTTTATAGTGATTTTACAACCTAGAAACCACTTATGGTTTTACAAAACCATGAGAAAAACTACCATGCCACATGTTACCCATTTTTGACATTTACATTTCCGATATGGAAAAAAAATCAGGTTAAAAATAGTAATCCCGTCCACAATTTTGTCTCTTAGTCTAGACCCCCATAAAAGTCACAAAATGAGTCATCAAAGCTCTAAAAATAGCCTACCTATATTCTACTAAGGACAAGACTCATTTAACAACTCACTAACCACTTTCCAATGCATAAACAAGTGGAAAACTCCCACAAACTAATTCTGAAATTTTCCAAGAAAAGATTGCAAGGTTGAGACACATGTTTCTCAAGAACATCCACTTAGCTATCTAGGGTAGTCCCTTTATCTTTTTCTCTCAATGTGTTGTCAAAATCTTAAAATTTTTTTGTCAATTTTTTTAGTAATCTCTTAAGTATGCTATTTGTACACACTTCTATATAAATAGGCTTCAATTATTCGATAAAATCAACCTTCTAGTTTTTCTTTTTTTTATCAATTTCTTCTTGTGTATTGCAGCTCTAATATTTTTTATGGTTTTTAGCTCCATTTTAGTATGGTATTAGATCCAAGTATAAGATGAATTCAATGGTATTTCAAAATCATTTGGAGTGTTGAAGTTGCAATATGTTTGCAAAATAATGAGTTGTTTAGCAGAGGTTGTTGCTAGAAGTAATGCCAGCTAGTGCGTTGATCATTCATTTTATTTGGGAAGTCTACTAATTGTGAAAATACTCTCAAGTGTAAGAAAATTTTGGTAAAAAAATCTTGTTAGTTTTGTCTTGTTTTGAGATGACTAATCTTTTAGATTCTTATATAATTGAATTAAATAAGTTAGATGGAACCAAATATGTTAATTGAAAGTTCAAGATGGAGACTCTACCAAAGGGGCATAATATTTGGGCCATTATAAATGACAAAGAGGCTAGGTTATTTACAAGATCATGGTGGGCCAAACTATGGCCTTAATTGGCAATGAAAAATTAGGACATCAGTGTTAGTCAACTTAATGTGAAATCTTGAACTAGTTATGAACCCTATATATATATATGTATATATATATATATATATATATATGTATATGTATATATATATATATATATATATGTATACATATATATATATACATATATATATATATATGTATATATATATATATATATATATACATATATATATATATATATATATATACATATATATATATATATGTATAAATATATACATATATATATATATATGTATATATATATACATATATATATATATATGTATATATATATATATATATATAATGTAAGAATAGAATCTATAGTAAATTGAATATATAAGTTTCAAGAATACTAGCTCTTTCTTGATAAAAATAATAATTTAGTTGGTCAAAATTTGGAATTTCAATGCAAATGTAAAATAATTTTAGGAAAAACAAAGAAGTGGATGTATGTATGACCACCTTACTCATAATAAAATTATAGTAAATTTTTTTAAAGATTCTAGATATAAGAAGTAGACTCATACTAGGATGTGATGCATATTTTCTTGTAATTTTATTCCAAGTAAATAATTTAAATTTTGAATTCTTTGTTTCAATAGTTTTTGGAATAAAAAAGTCTTGCATCTAACCACCTTAACTCATTCAAAACTATAAAAAAATATTAAAAAGAAAAAATCTATTTTCCTCCTAGTAAGAAAAACATAGAATATGATGCATCTTTCAGATTTTGAAAAGGTGACACCATTTTATAGTTAATTTTTTTTCCAATTAGTATGGATATCAATAGTTTTTAGGTAACTCCATTAGAAAATAAGTAATAATTACATGCTAAAATCATAATTTGATAGCAATTATATCAATGGAAAGTTGATATATCCTTAAGAAACCCTTTTCATTTCATCAAATTTAGATGAAAAGTGATTTGTTTTCATATCTTCACCTTTTGGCCCCTTGTAATTGTGCACATACCTACTAAACCTACATCACCTACAAAACCACTAGTTGTTATCCAAGATTAGGTGAAAAGAGAATTAAAAGCTAGGATTCACTTGCACATGTCATTTAAAGACTTAGTTATCCCTTGCATAAGAGACAATAGCACTTCTAATTGTACATGGCCATATTTGAAAGGTTTGTATGAGATTGCAAACTCAAATATAATTTTTTTTTTAAAGAGAAATTTGTTGTCCATCAAAATGGAAGTAAATGAAGGTAATAGTGATTTTATATCAAGAGTTATGGAATTGAGGGATAAGTTAGGTGATGTTGGTGAACAAGTATCTAGTAATTATCTAGGAATAGTTACTTTATATGGAATGGCTAGTGGCTTTCAAGTTTTCATTACATGTTTGACTGCAAAGAAAAAACTTCTTTTTTTTGAGAATTTTGAAGGTATCCTTCTACAAGAAGATGAGAGAAATAAGATGTGGATAAAAAAATTCAAAGTGTAGAGTTATCTTTGATGGTGAAATACAAGAAGCCATTTAATGTAAAATAATGGTCAAAGAGCAAAGGTTGGGGTAAATTTGACAACGGAAGGAACAAAGAAGAAAAAAGTTATCATGATGGGGTAGCATCCAAATCAAATGTTAAAAATACAAATTGTAATTATTATGGTAAACTTGGCCATTATACATATGAATCTTACAGAAAGAAAAATAATGAGTCCAAAAAGAAAAAATAGCGAGGGTAAATTTTTGAAGAGTGATAATACATTAAGTGATAACCTTCATGATTTGAAGTTTTTGTATTCTATTATCCTTTTCCAACTAAATCAAGTGATTGTAATGATTGGTTTAGCGTTTCAAGGGAATCAATCCACATATCATGTCATAAAAAATGGTTTAGAAATTTTCAGCAAAAAGATGATGGTAGAAAGATCTATTTAAGAGATAATAGGTCACATGATGTAATAGGATGTGGTGATACAAGTGTACAACTACCTAATGGTCATACAAAACAACTTTCAAATATTATGTATGTCCCAAGAATTAAGAATAATTTGATTTTAGTTTCAACAATTTCTTATCAAGGTCTAAAAGTTGAATTTTGAGGATAAATTCAAGTTGAAGATATAAAAAATCACAATAATGTGTTTGTTGAAGAGATTAGGATGGAATGTTTGTTCAAACTTGACACCAAAATAGAATATAATCATGTAATGAATCCTACATGTGTATCTATTCAAGAACTATGGTATAATAGATATGGTCATTTAAATTTAAAACATATGATTTCTTTACAAAGAAAAGAGATGGTGCAAGGTCTTACAATATTTAATGATGAAAAAATTAGTTGTGATGGTTGTGCATTAGACAACAACATTAAAATGAACTTCCAATAAGAACTAATGAAAAGAAAAGAAATATTCTTAAATTAGTGCATTCATCTGTTTGGTCCTAGATGAAAAGTCAGTCACTTGGGGGACCATCTTACTTTCTTATATTTTTTGATGATTGCACTAGATACACTTGGGTGTATTTCTTGAAGAATAAAAGTGAATTTTTTGAATATTTCAAAGAATTAAAAATAATGGTGGAAAAAAAATTCACAATGTTAAGATTTGTAGACAAAATCAAGGGGGAATATAATTTTGAAAATTTTGTAAAATATTGCAAAGATAAGAAAGAAAAAAAGGAATAATTGTTGAATGTACTAGAAGTAAGTTAGAAGAAAAGAATATCCTTAATAATTTATTTGCTGAAGCAATTAATTTAACTATCTATTTATTAAATAGAATACCTACCAAGTATCTTGCAAAAAATACTCCTTATGAAAGTTTCCTTGGAATTAAGCCAACTATTAGTCATTTGAGAATTTCTAGAAGTAGGGCATATTATCATATTCCAAAACAAAATAGATGAAAAATTTATGTATAGTCATTCAAATGTTTATTTTTTGGTTATTTTATTGATGATAAGCCCTACAATATGCATAATCATACTACTCATAAGATATTTTCTAGTAGAGTTGTTAAATTTCATTAATTTGTAGATAATATTTAAGAAGAAGAAAAGGTGGCATCAAACAAGTCAAATTGAAGTCATTCCATCCAATAATGATGTAGTAAGAAGATCCACAAGGAAAATCAAGGCATCGACTGGGTATATTGATGATGGTTTAATGACTCAAGTAATGAGTGTAGGAGAACCTCAAAATTTCAAAAAAGCTAAGAATCATAAGGAATGGTTGAATGTAATGGAAGAAGAATATGTTTTTATTATGAATAATAAAACTTGGGAAATAACTAAACTACTAGCAAGTAAAATTACTATTAGTTATAAATGGTTGTTAAAAAAAAAGTTTAATGCTGATGGCACTATTGATAAATTCAAATCTGTATTAGTTGCAAAAGGGTAAACAAAATGAAGAAATTGATTATGAAGAGACTTTTGAGCAAGTATCTAAAATGACTACTATTAGACTAATTATTGAACTTCATACTAAATTTTATTGGGTTCTTCATCAAATGGATGTTAAATCAACATTTTTAAATGGTGATTATTGTCACAAAGTGTGTACCCTTGTCCAAAGTTTTTACCTAAGGACAACCTTGTGAAACATGGAAACAACCTCCAAGCTATGGGACTTGAACTTTGCAGTTGAGTCTCCAAAGAAGGATGGTTTACTCTTCTATCAAGGTGCACCTAACTACACTTGGAGAGGAAAATGGAAAAGGAAATCATATAAATAAAATATACCTATTCTAAACTAAGGGGTGATGCACCAACATAGAGTGTTCAAACCAATCTCCACCCATACATGCACACTTGAAACATCATGACACCAAAAGATATACACATCCAAACTTGTTTTAATCTAACAATCACATGTAGATAAAAAAAACCTAAATAAATGACACTAGGAAGAAGAGAATTCACTTATATATCATTCATAGGCCAAAAGGAGATACAATCATGCAAGATTGCATATATCCACAATACACTAATGAGAGGAAAATAGGTCTTGCACAACACATCAATGTCTGGAGAAAATAAAGTAGAATGTCATATAGGTTCAAAGGCAAAGGGAATTTATAGTGAACTTGTAGAACAATATCAAGAAAACAAAGAAGAGTTGACCTTGACAAAATTTACAAAAAATGCCTTTATAGCTCAGGTATAACTGACATATTTTCTAACCTAAAAAAAACTCAACCACTACCATTTAAAATTGCAAATTCAATCATACAGATCTAGAGAAAATCTAATCTTGGCATACATTCAAATACAATGAAATCTAACATTTTTCCAAAACAAAACCTTGAGAAGGTAGTATGATGTCATTAAATCACTCTAACCAAGTATTTGGATAAAACCAAATATGGTGGAGTGTTTTCCTTTGTTCACTAGGCATTGCATTCATTCAAAGGTGGCTGGAATCGATCATGAAGATCGAATCATGCAAGAAAAAATCTCTTCCCTTTGTTGTTGGCTCATTAGTCAACAAGGTTAGTAGGTCAACCAAGTTCTACAACTAGAAACCACTACATGGACCATTATTCTTTTATCTTTTCACCACCTCACGAGGTCTTCATGCATTTGACCATATCATTTAAACTAACCACACCACCCTCAAACTTAACTATGGTGGTCAACAAAAATTATCAACCCATTGCCCATGTTAATTACAATGTTATATCCTCAGGCCTGGAAAGACACTTGTCCTTTGGGTGCTTCCCTACAATGTCTAAAGTTCTTGCAATTCCATGATGTAAGAAAGCACTGATCACTGATCCATAGAAGATTAATGATCGATGAAAATCTGCATTATTACTGCACCTATCCTTTTACCTTTTGGGGCCCATAGACCACTTAGTATCCACCTCGGCATGACCTAGCATCCAAATAGAAACACTTTTAAATCTTGGAGGCCTACAGAGGAGGATGGACCCACCAATCCATTTTTCACAACCTCACTTGCCTGCATTGTCAGAAAGTTTGATGAAGGATGGAATGCGGGAAAGTGACTACCAACATAAACCTAGTCATATTCCAATTCATATTGACATATCATCATGGTCAAAAAGGTTACTCACAAGAAATGGGACCCATATATCACATGCAAGTGAGTTGCTTGCCCACTTTATGTAGAGATGATTCGCTTTGTAGAAGCAAGAAAGTGCCCACCATAGATCTGTGCAAGATCTGACAACGCGAAAAAATCTTGGAGCCCCAAAAGGAAACTTAGGAGAGTATGAAAATACATAATGTTTTAATTTAATTTATTTCATATTTCCATTGGCATTTGAATATTTAAATATGGAAAGTGACCGTTAGGTGGGCTTTGGCATCAAAATTCAAATATTTGGTGGGAGGCATTTTGGCTAACAATTCTAGCAACTCAAAGGGGATACAAGCATGCTATCCATAAGAATAGTAACCTGAAGCATCCATTAGACATAGAGTCATTAGCAAGAAATGGTGTGTTATCCCACCTACAATTTCACAAAAATCTATAACCAGCAAAAATAGAAATTTGGGGAAGTCTAAAAAGCTCAAAAAACTCCAAATGAGAAAATTGTGCTTGTGAACTTATTGGAAAGTAAGAAAACTATCTAATATGTAAAAAAAACCTTTAACCTCCTCTAAAAGCAATGTTTAAGGTGAATCCAATTGACTAAGATTGGGAGAACTTCACCATCAAGCTTGGATAGTTTAAAAGCATTGGCCTCTTTGTAGTTGGTGATAATATATGGGCCACTCCACATTGTATCAAATTTGGATTGCCTACCTAGTTTAGCTCTATCAATGTCCCATTTGAGGAAAAGGTCTCCTTCCTTGAAGATTCTAGCCATAGCCTTCTTTTCAAAGCTTCTTTTGATCTATTGCTAATGTACCGCAAGTGTATGCATAGCTTGTTGTCTTTTTTCCTATAGCTCCATTATTTTAGCCAACCTGACTATCATAGAATCATCCTCAACTAGCTCCAATTTATGAGCTTGTTCAAGAGAGGAAAATTCAATTGAAATAGGAAGCCTTGCTTCCCTTCCATATACTAGCATGAAGGGTGAGTTCTTAATTTCTCTCTTGGGTGTGATTCTATCAGCCCAAAGGGAAATCTTCAACTTAGCATGCCAACACCTCTTATCATCTTCAATTAGGGTTCTTATTAGAGGATTCTACCAAGCCATTCCCTTAGGGATAATAATTTGAGGAATTGTTCAAATATATTCCATATTCAAAAGCCCATGAGCATAAATGATTTCCAATAAAATATTTGGCATTATCTGATATGATGGTTGATGGAATGCCAAATTTTGTCACTATTCCATCAAGGAACTCAACCACTGAAGCTTTTTTGCATCTCTTAGAGCTACTACCTCTATCCATCTTGTGAAATTATTCATGGCTACCAAGACCCATTTGTGACCAGCACTAGAGGGTGGGTTTATTGGACCAATAAAATCCAAACCCCATTGCACAAAGGGTTTGTCTACTTAGATGGGATGAAGAGTAAGGGTGGCAAACATTTTCTTTTGTAAGAAGAAAGCACATTTTTTTCCATAGAAGGAAGGGGATGGTGATCTTTAAGAGAAGCCTTATTAAGATGCATAAAATCTTCACACAATCTCATATCTCCATTCTTCTTTCTAACAACAACAAGATTGGCTACCCATGAAGAGTGCTTAATAGGAAAAATGATATTAGCTTCTATAAGTTTGGATAGTTCCTTTCTCATTAAAGGTTCAATCTTTGGGTTGGTTGGCCTTTTCTTTTGTCTAATAGGCTTAGCATCATGGTTTAAATCTATGGTATGCTGAAATAAATTTAGTTCAAAACCCTTTATGTCTTCATATGTCCAAGCAATAAAATTGTTGATTTCTTGACATAAATTAATGAAAACATCTTGTTCAACATTAGTACATACCTTTCCCAAGTTAAGAATATTTTCATTAGCAATAGTGACAGGTGTGTAGTCATCCCTCTTTGTGGTCAGGTTTGAATCTTTGCCTTTTGCTTGATCATTAGAGTTGAAAATGCCCTCTTAGGTGACTAGACCTTTAGGAAATTTGTTGGAGTTTAGGTTCATAGTCTAGTCCCCGTATTGATGTTGTAGCTTGGACTGATTTCTAGTAGAGAACTCTACTTCATTTTGCAAGAAATTGACAATATGTAAATTAGAATCAAATACTTGCCAATTTGTGCAATTATCTGGGATGGTAGACCTTACAACAATTATGATTTGTTGCTTCTTTTCATCAATAACATGATCTAGTATATCATAATGAGAACCAATGGTTGCAATCCTATCAGCATATTTTTTTTTGTTTCTTGGGACAATCTATATATTGAAAGCCTAAAAGCCTTCAAGTAGATCCCAAACTCTATGTTTGTATGATTTTAGGAGGTTATTCTTTGTGAAATTCTGATTTCTAATTTGATTAACAACCAACTCATAGTCCCCAAATACCTTTAAGAATTTGATGCCTCTCTTTTGTGCCTATTGGAGACCTTATACCAGAGCTTCATATTCTGCCACATTATTAGTACATCAGAATTGGAGCCTATGTTAAACTAGTATTTCTCCAAATTTGGTGAAACTAACATAACACTAGCACCTAGACCATTTTTATTTCTTGATACATTGAAGAACATACTCCATAATCCATTTGTACCTTCTTCTATTTACATGAGATTGGGAATAGGAGCATTCTCCTCAAACATGCAATATGTTCCAAGACCCATCTCCATAGCCTCCTACATTGGGTCAAACTGATATGCAGTAGCCTACTGATCGAAAAGGTAATCAAGCACCTCTACTAAGGAAGTATCATGTTCATGAGTTATGCATTCTTCATTCTCCTCTTGGATTATGCAATTCATTTTTATGGTGCAGGGAGTATAAGTTTATATATGGATAAGGGCTAAAAGCTCTACTCTTAGGGAGGCTTTTATCTCATATTTTATTCTATATAACATATAAGACCAATCTAATGAAATATAATCACCTATCTATGCAGTGAAGTTCCTAGAAAGGAAAATGGCAAAATATGGATCCACCTCAACTACTAATATTTCTAGTGTGATAGTACAACCAAGGCATGCATGTAATGTCATTTCTACATGTCTTAGGATTCTTACTATTTTAACAAAGCTACCATCCAACTAAGGTACTTCCCTAACCATTGCCTCATACTTAATATCAACTAGGTCAGCTATACATTTAGGCATTATAGAACTACTAGCTTTAGAATCAATCATGCAATTATGAACTAGTTTGTTCCCTATAATCAAAGAGACATAAAAGGGAGGACGCTTATTTTTATTACTTGTATCTCCTTCCTTTTTTGTTTGTACCAAACTTGTTGCATCATTCAAGGTATTTGGTTTGGTTTGTGCTCTGATAATGTTCAATTCTTGTTGTAGAAATTGTAATTGAGATGGTATTGCAAGAACATCCCACATAGGAACATTGATATTGGTCCTTTTCATTTGATCTACAATATTGAGAGGGGTGTATGGTGACTTGGCTGGAACCTTGGTGACCATAGGGTCTGGTATATGAATAGGAGTAGGATGTGGTTCCTTAGTCTTCTCATTGTTTTGATTTTGCAATGGAGTAGCAACATTGTGTTGTACATTTGCACTTATGGCATGTGGGATAGCCTTTGTAGCCTAATTTGATGAAGAGGATGGAGCATCATCTACAACTCTCCTCTTTCTTCTAGTATTATTAGCTATGGCATCATAGTTGTCATGGTTGGAATGACAATGCTCTTTTGGTTGATGGTTCATAAAAGAACAATCACCCTACTATTGTAGATAAGAAGCATCAGTAGATCACTATATTTTTGTTCTATTGTTTGATCTTGTGTAGTTGCTGCTAGGAAAGATTTTTCCATTTGGCACATAGAAGAACCATATGAATAATTACAAGAAGGACAAAATTCTTGATCTTGAGCCAGACTTTTCTGAAGGACTAAAGCCCTGTTCATGTTTGTATTTGCATTTTCAATAGAGATATTACTAATATACCTATTATGATTATGTGGGGCATAATCTTGATTTTGATTTGGAGGCCTATATGTAGGATTTTTATAATGAGGTTGAGGAGGCCTACTACCCTAAGCTTCTTGTCTCTTTGGAGTCACCAATTCATTGTTCATCTTTTGCACCACTAAGAAGTTGTCTTCTAGCTTCTTTTCTAGATTGGAACTTTAATCTTGTAGGTTTTTGTTTGTCTTTTGCATCATTATTTGCATGATGGCCTTGATCTTATCTACCTCATTGGAAGATGTAGAAGCTATTGGAGCTATAGGCAGAGGTAGACATGTAGATGTAGTTGGGATGGGAGCCATTATGAGCTGATGTGTAGGCATGTCAGGAAACAATGTCATTGGAGGCCTTGGAGCTAGCTCCCCACTTTAGATCAATATATTTTTTGCCCTTATGGAAAATTCATATATAGCTAGTAGAGTATTTCCTCCATAGGTCTAGAATGTGGTAGAAATTATATGATTGAGAGCTTTGAGATAATGGAAGAAAGCATTGCCAAGGAGAGGTTTTGTTCTAGTAGGAATTCTATCCCATGTCTTTTGAAATCTATAGTTAAAATCAGTCATACACCCATGGGGTGCTCTTTTAATCATAGTTAGTTGCTCCAAAAGTGATAGATGATCACTTTTATCTTCAAAATTCTTACACAATCCTACTCCTAATCCATCCCAACCTATTAGAGAGTTATGAGGCAACCCTCTATACTATTGAAGTGCTTTCCCTTTTAAAGATGAAGATGAAGCCTAGCTGCAAGATCATCCTTAGATATACCATGAATATTACAAACATTCACAACCTCTTGAATTTATTCTAAGGGAGAGATAGAAGTTTCACTAGTGAAATCTGGTATACTTTTGAGAGCTGATACTAGTATGTCATGTCTTTGAGCTAGCAATAGGGGACTTCCACCACAAAAAGTAGCAAAAGAATAAGCTCTAGGTTGTGCCATATAAGCAAGTGATCTATTGATATGAGTTGATGGTATTCTAGATTGAGATCTAACAATAGGAGTAGTGGAAATGGATCTTGCAAGGGTATGTGTTTCCTTTGTACTCCTAAGTGGTGATAAAGACAATCTAGTCTTCTTCCTTCTAGGATTTGAAAGTGAAAGCTCTTGATACTGAAATTTACCTCTAGAAGATGCCCTTGTTTCTGTTTTGAGCATGAATCACTACAACTTTGTTCTAGAAACTAGATATGAAGGGTGTAGAGTTATGAGCCTCTTGAAGGCTTGGAATACTAAGAGCAGCATTGTTTCCTTAGCATCAACTTGAAATTTTTCTCTTTTGACACTAGTAGCTTCATATCTTCTAGAATAGTGTCCCACAGGTCATGCCAAAAAATTTTGTCACAAAATTTTTCACCCATGTCCAAATTTTTTACCTAAGGATAACCTTGTGAAACATGGAAGCAACCTCCAAGTTGTGGGACTTGAATTGTGAGGTTGAGTGTCTAGATAAGGTTAGCTTCCTTTATTATCAGGGTGCACCTAACTACTCATGAAGAGGAAAAGGGAGAAGGAATGCATGGAAAGAAAATCTACCTATTCTAACCTAAGGGGTGATCCTCTAAAATAGAGTGTTCAAACTAATCTCCACCCATACATGCACACTTGAACCATCACAATGCTAAAACATATACACATCCAAAATTGTTTTAATCTAACAATTACATGCAGATTAGAAAACACAAATAAATGATACAAGGAAGAAGAGAATTCACTTATATATCATTCATAGGCCAAAGGGACATATATTCATGCAAGATTGTAGATATACACAATACACTAATGAGAGAAAAATAGGTCTTGCACAATACATCAATGTTTGGAGGAGATAAAGTAGAATATCATATAGGTTTAGAGGCAAAGGGAATTTATAGTGAACTTGTAGAGAAATATCAGGAAAATAGAGAAGAGTCGACCTTGACAAAATTTACAAAAAATGCCTTTATAGCTCAAGCATAACTGAGATATTTTATGACCTAAACAAAACTCAACCACTACCATTTAAGATTGTAGAGAACAATCATATAGATCTAGAGAAAATTTGATCTTGGCACAAATTCAAATACAATGAAATCCAACATTTTTCCAAAATGGAGCCTTGAGAAAATAGAACGACACCATTAAATCACTCTTACCAAGTAGATTGATAAAACCAAAGATGGTGGAGTACCTTGCATTGTTCACTAGGCATGGAATTCATTGGAAAGTGGTTGAAATTGATCATGAAGATCACATCATGCAAGAAAACATCTCTTCCTTTTATTTTTGGCTCATGAGTCAGCAAGGTCAATAGGTCAACTAAGTTCTACAACTAGAAAGCACCATGTGGACTATTATTATTTTATCTTTTTTCCACCTTGCAAGGTCTTCATGTGTTTGACCATATCATTTAAACTAACCACACCACCCTCAAACTTAACTACAATGGTCAACAAAAAATACCAACCCACTAGCCATGTTGACTATAATGTTATCTCCTTAGGCCCAGAAAGACATGTGTCCTTTAGGCACTTCCTTACAATGTCTAAAGTTCTCACAATTCCATGATGTGGGAAAGCATTGATCATCAATCTACAAAAGATTGATGATCGATAAAAATTTGTATTATTACTACACCTATCATTTTACAGTTTGAGCCCATAGACCACTTAGTATCCACCTCAACATGACCTACTATCCAACTAGCACCAATTTTAAACCCTAGAGGCCCACATAGGAGGATGGACCCACCAGTCCATTTGTCACAACATTGCTTGCCTGCATTGTTAGAAAATCTAATGAAGGAAAAAATTCAAGAAAGTGACCACCAATAGAACCCTAGTCATATTCCAACTCATACTGGCATATCATCATGGTCAAAATGGTAACTCGTAACAAATGGGACCCATACACCATGTGGCAATGAGATGCTTCCCCACTTTATATGAAGGTCATTCACTTTGAAGAAGCAAGAAAGTGCCCATCATAGATCTGTGCAAGATTTGACAACTTAGGAGAATATGAAAATACATAAGGTTTAAATTCAATTTATTTCATATTTCCATTGGCATTTGAATATTTAAATATGGAAAGTGACTATTAGGTGGGCTTTGGCATCAAAATTTAGATATTTGGCAGGGGGGCGGGGCATTTTGGCTAACAATGATTTATGAGAAGAAATTTATCTCAAGTTCAACTTGAAGGTTATGTAAGATAGGGAAACAAACGTTTGGTATGCAAGTTAAAAAAAACATTATATGGTCTCAAACAAGCACCAAGATCATGGTATGATAAAATTGATAAATTTTTCTTTTAATAAGGACATATCAAGAACAAAATGATCAAAATTTGCACATAAAGAATGATGAACATGGTAAGTGGTTTTTGATTTATTTATAAATTGATGACTCAATCATAAAAAAAGAGTTATATAGAGCTAATTAAGGCATTCAAGATAAATCAATCACGTGCATTTGAAAGGAAGGCTCTTGGAAAAATGCATTATTTCTTAGAAATTGAAGTGTGGACACAAATGGTAGAACTTTGATTACTCAACTAAGTATGCTAAGAAGTATCCTAGTGAGGATTGTTTGACATTTAATTAATAATAAATGTTGCACATGGGACAATTAATCTCTAAGTTGCTAGTAGTGGGAGTTTAGTTTTTTCATAGAGTTCTAGTTTGATCAAATGACTAACTGTAGATCTATCTCTTAGATCTGGCTAGTTGTCTAGAGTAGTCCACCTTGTCAAATTCTTGAAATTTTTTTGCCAATCTATTTAGAAATCTCTAAGGTATGTTAGTTATTTAATCTTTTGTATAAATAAACTTCTACTATTTGATAAAGTTGAGTTGATATTCTTCTTCTCTTTGTCTATTTCTTCTTGTTTATTGCAACTCTATTTTTAATATGGTTCATAGATTTATTATACTATGCACCTATGAGATTCTTAATAGTAATTGACAAATCAAGAAGAGATGTACAATTTCTCAAGGAACCTAAAATGCTTCCACTTGCATCTTTATGTTTTTTGCTCAAAATTAAGTTCTAGATAACAAATGAATATAATTATTGATTATTGATTAATTATTGCAATATTTTTAGATATAAAAAATTCATATTTGAATAATAAAATGACATACTATTATAAATATTAACTCCCTTATTCTTAACTAATATTCGTTATTCAATATATTTCTAAGGAACCATACAAAATTGTTTTCATAAATTAATAACTTTATAAATATATTAAAAAAATCCTTTTCAATTGTCAAAACAAAAACAATATTAAAATAAAAGGCTTATCAAAACTTTTTAAAAATCACATACATTTGTTGATCTATAAAAACTAATATATATTTTAGACTTGTATCTTTTTATATATTTTTAAGAGACAAGGACATATTCCATTTTTATTAATCAAGAATAATAATAATAATATTTTTTTTCTTACCTATAGATTTATAAATAAATAACTTGTTAAGAATTAAGAGCATTTCATTACAAATTTAATGTTTATCTTAATTAAATTTAATACTAAACACACATTTAAGATAATACAAAAATTAAAACTAGGCTTTGTGCAATGTAGTGTTGTTTGTGTTGAGAAGCAATCCTTGTTTTAAGACCATGGGAAAATATCAAATGCCTTTTTTCACTACACCACTCACCTTAGTTTTGTCTGATTTTCTATGTCTTCAATTGTTTGTAATTATGTTAGAAAAAATAACATTGCAATGATTTTTGAATGGGTTAAATGAGAAAATCCAAAAAACCAAAGAAAGGTAGATGCCCAAAAGGAAATATTACACATTTGAAAGGGGGAATAAAATAAAATGCATTACAATTTTGTAGTTAGTAATTATTTTCAAGGAAATCAATCTTAGTGTGATATAAGAGATTTTTTGAGCTTGTTGTTTCTAGATGTGATTGTGTAAATATTTAAATCGCATCAATGTCACAGATCATGAATGAGGGCATAATGAGTAATCTCAGCATTGATGCAAAAACAATTTCACATCCAAATGTAGAAATAACAACCTCAAATATCTCAAGGATTGTGGAAATTTGCTTGTTCTTAAAAGAGATTTATTTTAATAAACTTGTATGGAAGATAGGTCTAATACATTTTTCAATCTATAGTCATATGTTTGCAACATAATCTATTACTAAATTAGAATATTAGTATTTGTTATCTTTGGAATTTTTTTGGAGAAATTATCCTTAAAAGATAAAATAATATAATGAATAAAATATAATTTATTATCTCCTTATATTGTCATAGATATTAAACTATCCTTGTATTAGTTGACATGGAAGATGAGAAACACCTGATTTATTTCTTTCTTATGGTGGACAACAACAATTGTAACTTTCTTTCTTTTCTTAGGAAACTTTAAGAAACCTTTAAGAGTGATCCCTTTCTTCTATTTTCAACTTTGAAACTTACTTTTATATTCTTCATATGTTATGAAAGTTATCCGTGCATTTAGATAGAGTTTTCATTTCAACATGAATATATTTTAGGCATTGATGAACCAAAAAATGAGCATCCTTAGTTGTTCAACAAAAACCTTTATAACAACATGAATACATATATATTAAAAGATGCAATAAGATGAAACATGATGTCAACCTCCTTGAAAAATCATTCTAGCTTAATAAGATCATGCAAACCAAGGTATACATAAGGATATTACTAATCATGTTTAATTATATACCTAAATGTAAATTTCCACTAGTAATGATATGTTCACATAAAATTACTTAAAGAAAATGGTAAATTAGAGAGAGAGAGAGAGAGGGGGGGGATCAAATAAAATCCTATGAAAAGACCTAGCTAAAAAGTAAAACTAAACCTATGATAATAACTCTATTCAACTTATAATTAATTATTTATTTAATTCAAATTATTTTTCAATGATAATAACTATAAAGATTATTATTGAAAATATGTATTTATAAACAAGTTACTATTATGAAAAATAAAAAATAAAATAAAAACCACAAGATGAACAACCTAAAACCCATTCTCTTGGGGAATTTCGGCTTTTTAAATGTCAAACCAAGCACAAAAATACTTTTTCTAAAACTAGTCTAGTTAGTAATTTGAAGTATAGTAAGATAGCTAAAGAGGTTATTGAAGTTGATAATCATGATTTTGAGGGTAACACTGAATTTGATTGAGGAGGGGGCTGCTAACCCTATGGACATTGATTATAGACATAAGTCTAGCTCAAGGGAAAGAAAGTCAACAAGACTCAAAAAATTTAAAAAGCTAAAAATTATAAAGATGACAACAAGAATGACACTTAAAAAACCCAAGATGCAAAAATTGCTTATGAGACTAAAAAATAAGATTCCTCTAATAAAGCTAAAGATAATGAAATAGAGGATAAAGATTAAGAAGTTGAGGAAGTGGAAGATTCTAACAAAGATGTGCATGACATGTAGGAAGCCCAAATTTAGGTTGATTTGGGGTTAGAAGAGGATTATCCTTGAGACTAAACAACATGGTGATGATGACATTAGGTTTCAAGAGGATCCTAATGTTAAAGTATAGAGATTTCTAGATGAAATGGATAAGAATTTATTGGGACAAATAAATGACCTTGAGAACAAGATCAATTCTCTCAATTACAAGTTTATTGAAGCCATAACTAAAATTGAATTTGGTTTTGTGGTTTAAACTCTTTGTAGAATTCAAAAAGAGATGATAAGATGGCTGGTCTTGGGCACTATCACATGGAGAAGCAAGTTAAAGAAATTAGATATGCTCAAGGAGGAAAAATTGGATGATGCAAAAAGATTTGAGGATGCTATGACCTATTTGGAAGACCTTAACAACTTGGTCAATGGCTAGGAAAATATAAAGAAATCCTAGTTGTTTGGGATCTTTTATTTTATTTTTCATGTTCTATTTTAAGAATATTTAAAACTTTTGTCATTTACCCATTTAATTTTGGTGTCGTCATCCCTACCTTTTTTTATGGTAAACAATTATGTTAATTTAAATCTAAACTCTATTATCAAGATTATTTCTAGTTGGGACATTTTAAAGTTTACCGGTAGAAGTATTATAGTTGTAATGATTATTACAAATGATGATACTCTAGAACTATGGTGACTTTTGATTAATTTTATTGATAGGTAGGGCATTTGGCTATAATGGTTAGTATTGTTCTTCTCTGTTGCTTGGTTGTAATGGCCTAGGGAAGAGATAGTATGTATTTTTTGTGTTGTTCAAGTTGGGTACAAGTCCCTTTCCCTGCCTTTTTTAGTAAAATGAAATATATTATTGTTCACCTGTGTTTAGAAAAAATATTAAATAGCAATGTATTTCAAAATTAAATTAAATATAAATAATATAGAATATCTAGAATATAGAATAGACTAAGTTTAACATTTTTTGCTCCAAAACCATGAAGGTCTTAGAGCTTTGTAAGCAGACCTCAAAAATCAGCATGAAGTGCTCAAAAGCTACATGTAAAGGGAGGTCATCAATATGGAAAAGTATACTTGTACTTCAAGTGCAATGAATAATGCTCCTAGTAATAGAACTCAATTTAAAAAGATGGAAACTAAACCTAAAAATAAGGACAAGTCAAAAGTGAAAACCAAACTTATTGAATCATTGTAGAAGCTTGAGGATTTGGAGAAGGAGATTAAGTCTCTCTTTATGCAATTGATCAAGTTTGGTCCTTTTTGGTCCTATGTTGCCAATCTTTTCTAGTTTTCTATTGCCTCTATTTTAGTGGTTGTGTTGTGCATTGTGGGTCTGTTGGTCTTTTGTTGTGTCCTATTTGGTGTCACCTACTTTGAGATTGTAAAGGGTTTTGGGTTACTTTGAAACTTGCTTTTACCATCAATTAAAAATAAATTTTTATTATTTATGTATATTATATTTAATAAAATCATAAAAATTCGAAATAATGTGTAAACTTGTAAAATCAAATAATAAGAGGGAAAATATATTTATTTAATTATTCAGTATATTGTGAGGTAGGGTAAAAGAGCAAACTTGTGTCACCCTTTTGTAAAGGAAAAGGCTAACAAAAGTATAATTGTTCACTTTCAATGACATAAAACTAGTATTATTATTTTGAATTTGAAAATGATGTAAACTAATGAAATGTGTAGAAATGGATGAAGTTTAGGATTATAAATTTTAATAATTATTTGGAATAAGAATTCATATATTTTTCTAATTTTTATACATAATTTTTTAGTTGCTGAAAATTAGGGGTCTAGTTCCCACCACAAAACTATATGTAAATAAACTTATTTCCCTTTGATCTCAAACTATATTATAGATAACATATATAGCTAGAATAATCAAAAATAGAAATTGGCTTTAGACCTATATTTTCTCTTTTATAATGATTGAAGTTTCAATTCACCCAAAATTGATAGTTTTCATCTCCCACCACATTTTTCAAAACAAATCTATTCTAACTAGAAGAAGATTTATACATTCTAGAAGAAGAATCTCTCTGCTAGAATGCCGTATGAATTTTTTTATATATGATTTAATATCTTTTTCTTTCTCAAAATTGACATCTTTTCAAGTGTCAAAATACATGCTTGTAGAACATTAGATTGTTCCAAATAAAAATGGGAAAATTCGGCAGTCATGTGAAAAAATTAGAGCAAGTCTTTAAGGGATCTCAAGATTTATAGAAACCACAATATGATATTAAAATTGTGAACAAGCTCTCCTTACTAGAAAACAATGAAGATAACAAGGGTCATCGACAACATTCTTGCAAATCAAATCCCCAACAGGAGGTGATCTATGGAAGAAGTCCTAATCCAAGGAATCTGCAGGCCAATTCCATCTGTGTCACACCAAATTTTGTTGGTAATTTTTGTCCTTAGTCATTCTTTACTATTGAGAGCTTAAACAACCAATTTAGGGTTTTTTTTTCACTCATCATTCCAATCCCCCTTGTATGGTTGAATCTCAAGGTAAGTCTTTGCACCCCTATCTCCCTCCTCAATGGCAATCCTTGAAGAGAGTTAATAGGATTTCTTTTAACCCTAAAGGAAAGACAGATCCTAAGGCGAAACTAGCCTGTGAGGAAAATACCATCTGCATTCACAATGAGGAAATCAAAGTGGCATGGAGTGAATGTCAAAAAATGGGAATTTTTGTAGTATTGACTAGCCCTAGCAAATATTTGTTCTTTCTCTCAAATTGGTTAGAGGAAGTATCTCTTGCTTTTTAGATAAAACCCTTTACTTGCAATGTATGAGTGTAGATATTAAAAAAGAATTTATGAATGTATCATATTGTTTTTTCAATGGACATACTATCAAATTTGTAGATTGGTGTCCAAATTTTAAGTTAGAAGGGATAGATTTTAGATGCCCAATATGGTTCAATATTCAGGCTTTACCGCTAGAATTGAAATAGATGGAAACCCTCAAATTAATAGGATCTACTATAGGAGAAGTCATAGGGATAGATGCCTCCTTGTAGTATTCCAACAATGTGAAATTATTGATCAAAACAAAGTTTAACCAATCTCCTCCTATTCACAAAAAAGTGGTAACAAGGAAGGCATCTTATGTGTTAATTTTACAAACATATGAAGGGGAGATATTTGAAATCATAAAGGTAGAGGATAATAAAAGGACATACTTTATATATCTACCTCACACTTCAAACTTAATAATTATGGTTCTTATGATAAGTACACAAAAAAAGGAGATGGGGACTAGATCAGCATAATCAATCATGTCCTCATAGTGTTATGAAAAGATTGACACCCAATTTGATCTACGAAGTACTAAATTGGATTATGGCTATAGTTGAGGACCTGATAGAAGAATCAAATGACCTGATAGAAGAATCAAATCCATCATTGTGGCTAAACATAATGATATTTATGAAGGGAGGAATAAGAAAAATGCATCCACTAAATAGAGATCTAAAAAGAAACAGAAAGTATCAAAGAGAAATCTAGGGTAGAGAAGAATTCCACACAAAGGAGAAGATAGAACATATAGTGAGATAAAAGTAGAAAGGATTCAAGAACACACCACTAGCAGTAAAAGAGAAGCAAAATTAGATACCACCAATAAGAGGGATTAGCACATCAGAAACACTTCTTGCAGCAGAGTTCCAACTAAACATTCATGTCATATGAGAGAGAAGGGCCTAGTCAAACAGATACCGACATCAACACAAAATATAGCAGCAAAGGTTCTTGGAAAAGATAGCATAGAGAACTTGGAAAATTCCTTTCTTTTTGAAGTAGATTCTAACAAAAATGAAGGAAATGGATGAATGAAGGTAGATGGATATACAAAATAGTGTTAGAAGTAGGTCACCAAAGAAAAGATTACGACTCCCAGCAAATAGGTTAGTATAAGGTCTTTCAAGTTCTAGCAGACTCTGGTAGCAACTATGAGCTCCCCTTTCACTCCAGACGATAAGCAAAAAGATTAGAATACTAAAGGTATAGATAGCTCCTTGACAGTAGAAGTTTAGAATTTTTTTTAATATGTACATCATTATGGATCCTAGAGTGGATGCTTTAAGTTTAGAAGATAAGGATCTGGACCTACTATCTGAAGAGTTACTCTAGGTGTTTAGTTGGGATAATATTGATAATAGCTCAGATGCCTAGAAGGAGGAATTAATTTAGAAAATCCTTAAATTAGGAGGGGATAATTATTTGGCTAAATATTTAAGAAGAGATCTACTAAAAAATGAGATTGAGGACAATATGGGGGGAAAAACTAAGATATGTGGAAATGTGATAGAGCAAGAGGATACAGGGATCAAAAGAGATAGCAGGGAAGGTATATATGATGAAAATGGAGAGTAGCAAAACATAATTCATCAAATCATAAGTGAACTCAAGAATGAAGAATTGGAAGGGTAGAGTGGATTTATATCATCTATTGCTCAAAATGAAGAAAATAAGATTGAGCACCTTGGGTTATAGATGAACCAAGAAGGTTTGAGTTCACCTAAATATGGTAGAATAAAAGGAAAAAGAGGCAGGAAATTGTTGAAGGAACTTAGAGAAATAGAGGGATTGAGTAGAGAATAGAGGAAGATAGATCAGCTAATGAATAATGGGAAGGGGAAGTGCCTTCCCAAGAAAACATGAGGGTCACTACATGGAAGACTAGGGGCTTAAATGGCCCTAGTAAAAAAAGGTTACTAAAGCATAATCTTAAAACCTTTGATTCAGATATAATTCTAGTTCAGGAAACTAAGTTAAATAAAGCAGAAGGCACAAAAATAAATAAGATGCTAGGCCTTTGGGATTCCATCTTTCAAGAATCGATGGGTGATTTTGGAGGTTTAGGTTTAATTTAGAATCCTAGCAAAGTAACCATTCACTATTTAGTATCTAGTTCTAATTGGATGAGTGCAAGTGTTCAAAGTCTTAAATCAAACTTGCAATTAATTTTGATTAACATTTAGAGTCCCAATAGTGTAGTGGGGAAAAGAGTAGTTTGGGATGAGATTAGCTCTTTTATTCTCCAATTTTAGGAAGGCAGGTGGCATTCAACACCTCTCACAAGCATCGTTAGATTTTAAAGCTTGGGTAGACAAGCATAATATGATTGACATTCCATCCTTTAATGGTAATTTCACATGGAATAATAAAAGGAAGGATTTTGCATACATTGCTGAAAAATTAGATAGGTTTTTTATGATAGGAAATATAGATGATTTTATCTTAAACTTCCAATCCACCATTCTACCTATTGTTGGGTCTGACCACTACCTAGTTCATTTTGAATTTAGTGAGCCTGCAAAACCCATTAGGAATCTATTTAAATGTGAAACAATGTGGTTCCAACATCCTAATTTCATTAGGACATTAGAGATTGGTGGAAGCTAGATAAAGTTAAAGGTTCCAAGATGTTCATCTTCATCTCTAAACTAAAAATGTTGAAAGAAAGGATACTTAGATGGAATAAAGAACATTTTAATTATATCTTTAAAGAAAATATGGAGATAGAAGATAAACAGAAAAATCTAAACATAGATATAATTAAGAATGACATGAATAATGAAAGCTTTCTACTAGAAAAAGAACTTCTAGTGAAACAGGAAGACATACTATCGAAAGAAGAAAGTCTTCCATAATTCTTCTAGAAGAGGGAGAATGGAATACAAAATTCTTCCATAATTTAACTCTATATAATAGATCAAAGAGAAAAATCACTAGTGTTAAAAATAGCTTGGATATACAAACTAAAAATCCAAAACAAATTTTAGATACATTCGTAGCTCATTTTTAGAAAATATTGAATAATTATGAAGGAAAAAATAGAGAGGCCCAAGCAAAAATGCTTAGATTTATCTTGAAGTTAATATCTCCAAAAGAGAATAAGGCTTTAAATAAACCGATCACATTGGAAGAAGTGAGATCAATATTTTTTAATATGAACCTAGACAAATCACTAGGTCCAAATGGATTTTAGGCCTTCTTTTTTCAGAAATGCTAGGATATTGTTGGGGGAGATCTATGGAAATCCATTGAAGCCTCGAGAAATGGAGGAGCATTATTAGCAAAGATCAACTACTCCTTTCTCACTTTGATCCCCAAAAAGAATGAGCTTGAGGACCCAGGGGACTTCTAGCCTATCATGTTATGCAACATGATTTATAAGATTTTCTCCAAGATTCTAGCAAATAGGCTTAAAGGTTTTTTGCCAAAGTTAATTTCTAAAGAACAAATTGGATTTGTCCCGAGTAGATCTATTCTCAATGGCATCCTTACAATCCAAGAGTCCATTTATTCAAAAATGAAAAATAAAGAGGCATGCATGTTCATGAAATTGGATATCCAAAAAGCATATGACATGGTTGATTGGCATTTTTTTTGCAAGGTCCTCGAAGCCTTTGATTTCTCTCAACAATGGATAAATTAGTTTTTAAATTTTTATCTACTCCTAAAATTTATGTTCTCATTAATGGAATGCTTGAAGGTTTCTTTGAAATATCAAGAGGTTTAAGACAAGGAGATCCACTATCTCTCTCCCTATTTATCATTATGGTAGAAGCCTTTGGGAGAGCGATATCAAAAGCCTATTATTATCAGGAAATATTTGGGGTCACTATGGCTAGTAATATTTCAAATATCATGCATCAACAATATGTAGATGACACAATCCTGCCTGGCAAGAGTATAGTTTTAGAAGCTTTGGGTTTTAAGGCCATCATTAACTCTTATATGGATGCATTAGGCCAAAAAGTGAATAAAAACAAACTAGAGATATATTTTCTAAATACTAAAACAAAAATGGAAGATCAAATCTAAAAAATTATGGGTTATAGAAGAGGTTAGTTTCCATGCAAATACCTAGGAATTGCCTTGGAGAATGGTTCAAAATCCAATAAGATTTGGCATAACACTCTTGACAAGCTAGATGCAAGGATTGGAAGATAGAAAGATAAATGTCTTTCAAAAGTAGGAAAGATCACTAAGATTAGTTCTATCCTATCTGCCATCCCAACCTTTCCTCTTTCCCATCTTCTGCTCTCTAAAAGTTCTCTATTGAAATTCAAAGCCAAACTTAGGAATTTTCTGTGGAAAGATTATGATGAAGATAAAAAATTGGCACTCATCAAATGGGAAAATATATGCAAACCCAAGGATATGGGGGGCTTAGGGATTAAGAATCTACAATAGAAAAATGAATCTTTAGGTGTGAAATTAATCTGGCATCTTTATAAAGAGTGAGAGCAAAAGTGGGCTAAGATATATTGCAACAAATACCTGAATCCAGAGGATCCTTTATCATTATTTAGAATGATAAATCTACCTAAAGGATCTGAAAGCTAGAATTTTATGATAAGATGTCAACCTTTAATATTTAACTTTCTCACTTGGGATGTGGGTCTAGGTGATAAAGCCTTATTTTGGGATGATTCCTGGGATGGCCTCCCTCCAATTTTTGATAGTTCCTTCCTTAAGAATCTCAAGATAAGTTGGTTTCACTATGGGGGGATAAAGTCAATAATTATAAGACTAAAATTTCTTTGGAAGGAACCCAGCGGTGTGTTTGGAGATTAGTGGAAGGGTTGGGGTTAGACTCTATATCCAGTGAGGCTTATGAGAAGATTCTGTCAACTAGGAAGATTAAGCAGGTAGAAAGGAGAGATGAATTTATTTGGGATGCCTCTAATGATGGAAGATATAGTGTGAAAAATGGATATAATGCTTTGATTCATTCTCACATATGGAGAAAAATTGAAATTCCTCTCAAACTTTGTTGGGATAGAACTTGTCTTCCTAAGGTAGGCTTCTTTTTATGGCTAGCATCTTGAAATAGAATCTTGACAGTTGCTAGATTAGATAAATTCAGTGTTTTAGGCCCCTTGAGGTTTGTGCTATGTAAACAAAACTACAAGGACATGGATCACCTATTATATATATGTCCTTTTTCCTAGGCCTATTGTGACCAACTTTAAAATAGGTTAGGGTGGTCTACTTGTCAGTATTAATTCTTGTTTGTTATTAGTGACAACACTTATTCAAATTCTATATGGTTATCAAGCTCTTTAGTCAGTCTTCAATGTTTTCCATGTGATTCAGTGGTTACCACACTTCATAGTTTGTATCGAGCATTCAAGTGGTTACCAAGTGAATTTAGGCAATGTGAAGTCTAGTAGTTTAGACTGAGTAGTTTAGTTCTTACTGAGCAATTTAGTGGTTACCAAGCTTTGTAGTGTTTACCAATTGAAGGCATGGTAAATGTGGAATTCAGTTTCTACTGAGTGACATAGTATCTGTCGAGTCTCTAGTGTATATCGAGTTTGAAACTACATTGAAGTGATTAGTATTGACCAAGGTTCTACTTCTACTGAGTGCATGATGATGTTGAGTAATGATAGTGGATGTCATGTATCAAAAATTTACCAAGTCAGTTTTCAAAACTTGAGTTTCTACATTTTGGCTGACTCAGTAATATTGGTGTTAACTTGTGTATTGGTCAACCTTGTAATTATGAGAATTGGGTTGGTATATATGTAATGTATCGTATCATACCTAGTAGTAGTAATTTTTTTGATCCAAGGGATATTTTCACCAAAAATGTAAGTATCTCCAAAACTCCAACAATCAACATCATTTTAAAGTCTTCAAAATTTTGCACCCAATGCAATTCGAATGGGAAAAAAAGTTCATATGCAAAAGTTACAGCTAGTCAAAGTTTGGTCAAACTAGGTACAAAGGTCATCAAAAGGTGAAAAAAAATCATCTTGAAAGTGGTCAACAATGGGTTTCAAATTGAAGATCTCAACGAGAGCTTTCCAATTGCGTTTGTTTCGTCAAAAATGGAGTTCGTATGTAAAAGATATGTCCGATTGAAGTTCGAGATGATGAGGTGGAAAAAATAATAATAAATTTTAAAAAATAAATAAATAAATTGTTGACGATGCTGGGATTTGAACCCACAACCACCGGTCCCCAAAATCTGCCCAGTGGCCATTACACCACTAGCAACCTTTGAAACATGTTAGACAAATGTTTATTATATGGTTTGAAACAGTGCTAAGTTTAGTTAAAGGCTAGAGGTCAGTGTGGTGGTTGGAACCACCAACCTCCCTCTATTACATGCATTTTCAAAATATCCTTTGCCATTGCGCCACGTGAGTGGCTTGTGACATTTTTAGCGTAGATTTTATTTAAAATGTATCAGTCTTGATTCCCTCTTGCCTAAATAAAGGCAATTATTAAATAAGGACAAATTTCAAAAATAGGAACGAGTCTTATTTTGAAGATAGACTATTGTGAGGGTCTAAATATGTAAAATCTTGTTTTTCCCTATTATTAGGCAAATATTTTGTATAAAAAGAGGGTTTAGGGGCCTTTTGAAGGCATGAAAATTAAGGGAGAAATTATGCAAATGGTGAGAGAGATTTTATGTATTTGGAGACTTAGTGATTTTCCCTACACATAGAGGAATTTTTCTGTGTGTGCTTGAAGAGAATTTTCACAAATCATTTGTATTGATTTATTGGAGTTAATTGGATCGGTCCCCCTATTGGAGCTAGACCTAGAGACATAGTCCTTCCTGGATTAACTCCAAAATCAAATGTGTTGTGTCTCTATCTCTCTTTCTATCATCTCATCTTGTGTTTTCTTATTTGCAATTACGTTAATTTTTCTTTATTAAAGCTTTAAAATTAACTTTATGTAATTGGTTAACATTATTTGTAATAGTCCTAGATCCTAGAAATCAGATCAAATTTGGTATTAGAGCTTTGTTGGACTAGTATTGCAGATTTGAATGTTAACAAGATCCAGGTTGAATCAATGCGAAGGTGATCTTGAAGAATATAATCCTAAGATCAAAAAACCAAGAGCTAATCCACCATTTTAGATGGAAGATAAAGGTGGTGGACAAGGTTTAGAAGATCAAAATGTCTAGAAGACTCTCCAGAGTTTGCAAATAGTGGTAGAAGTTTTGTTACAAGAAAGAGAAGAGAAGATGCAAAGGCGTGCAGCTCGTGATGACAAAGGTAAAAAGAAAGGAACTGATGATGATCCTATTCATGAGCCTCCATCTCCTCCCTCTTCTCCATCTTCCCCTTCTTCTCCATCTTCTACACATTCTGAGTCTTCCAATATTTTTAAAGGTGGACAAAAGCCTCAAATTAAGTTGGATGTAAACTTTGACTTGCCAAAATATTGTGGGGAGTTAAATGCTGAGAAATTAGATGACTAGATTCAGCAAGTAGAAGTCTATTGTAGAATCCAAGGTAAATGTTGAGAAATTAGATGACTAGATTCAGCAAGTAGAAGTCTACTGTAGAGTCCAAAACCTTGTAGATGATGTTGATAGAATTCAGTTAGCCACTCTTCGGTTAGGCAGTGTAGCTCTAACTTGGTGGGAGAGTAGGACCCAACATGAAACTTCAAAACATGGTAAGTTAAATATGTCTTGGTTAGACTTTGTTAGTTCTTTAAAGAAGCAATTCTATCCCCTAGGCCATATGCAGTAGTTAATGATGAGCTGGCAACATTTTAGACAAGGGAAAGGTCAAAGTGTCCAAGAATACACCCATGAGTTTCGTAAAAGGGCTATTTCATTAAGTGTCCCATTGTATACCTAGGACACTTTACTCAAGTATATAGGTTGTCTTCATTCTTACCTAAGGCACTCTATTCTCATCTTGAATCCTTGTAATTTGGATGAAGTATGTGTCTAGGAAACACATTTAAAGTCAAGAGGTAAGGGTACCTTCATTGATAAGTCTGATAAAAAGACATCTAAGTCTGAGGAAAAGTCCAAAGGAAAAGGGAAGGGTAAAAAGATAGCTACAGTAAAGAAAGAGGATAAGAAACCCACATGCTCACATTGCAAGAAAGAAGGGCATGATGATTCTAAGTGCTGGAAGCTGCATCCTGAAAAGAGGTCGAAGCAATTTGGTGGAAATAAAAGCAAACAAAAGACTACTGCTATAGCTCAACAGGATCTTGGATTTGACTCTGGAGATGAAACAAAGATCGTTGCTACCAGGATCCAAGGTAAAGGAAAATTTATTTCTCTTTCATCAGCTACCAGATCTTCTAGCATAAGTGCAAGTACAAGTGAAGATTCTTCTCCTAAGAATGACAAGAAAAGGAATGAATTATTTCACATTCGAGTTGTCATCAAGAAAACTAAGGTTGATACATTATTTGATACGGGTTCTCAAGTTAATTTGATATCTAAGGAAATTGTTAAGAAGCTCAATTTGACTACAACACCTCATCGAAAGCCATATCCTCCTGGATGGGTTTGCAATGATGCGCAATTACAGGTAACCAAGCAATGTAAGTTAAGATTTGCTATCACTACAAACTTTGTAGATGAGGTAGAAGCTAATATAGTCCCTCTAGATATTTGTGGTCTTGTACTTGGGAGTCCTTATTTGTATGATCAACAAGCTATCTTCTATAGGGGGGAAAATAAGTATCATCTATTTAAAGATAAAATTGAATACATTGTATAGGCACATAAGGTTAAGACTAATCTGGCACTAGTTAATGCTAGTCAGATGAAAGGTTAGTCAACTCTAGTAAGAATTTTGTGCTGATGATTGTAAAACCCAAAGAAGATGAAACATCTAAGGCATTTAAGGGATGTGATCCAAAACATAAAGATGAAATGGTCAAAGTTGTTTCTGCCTACGATGACTTGTTTTAGGAACCGAAGGGATTGCCTCCCAAAAGAGAGATACAAAATGAAATTCAGTTGCAGCCAGAAGCGCCACTTCCTAATATCGACATGTACTGCTTATCAGTCTTACAGAATGAGGAAATCAAGAAGCAAGTTCAAGAGCTCATGGAGAAAGGAGTTATTCATCCTAGTACTTCTCCTTGTGGTTCTCCTATTGTGTTGGTTCCAAAGAAAGATGGGACTTGGAGAATGTGCATTGACTACAGGGCTTTGAACAAGATAATGGTAAAGAATAGGTACCCTCTTCCTAGAATTGATGATTTACTTGATCAGTTGAAACATGCAATTTATTTCACTAAGCTAGACTTACATAGTGGATATCATCAGATAAGAATAGCAGAAGATGATATTTGGAAAACTACTTTTAACACAAAATAGGGACTTTATGAGTGGTTGGTTATGCCATTTGGGCTTTCTAATGTACCAACTACATTCATGAGAGTCATGAATGATGTCTTTCATCCTTTTATTGATGATTTTGTCATTGTATATCTAGATGATATTCTTGTATTTAGTAAGTCTTGGGATGATCATGTAATTCATGTAAAGGAAGTTCTTGATGTATTGAGAAAAGAAAAACTCTATGTAAAGATGTCAAAATGTGAATTTGCAAAGACATCCTTAGTGTACTTAGGCTATGTCGTAGGAAATGGTCAATTGAAAGTAGACCCTGCGAAAGTCGAATGTATTGTAAAATGGCCTAAGCCAAGTATAGTTACAGAAGTTAGGAGCTTTTTAGGTGTAGTTCAGTACTGGAGAAAGTTCATTGCAAACTTCTCTTATATTGCATCACCATTGCATGCATTGACTAGTACCAAGGCAAATTTTTAGTGGGGAGGTCCACAATAGAAGGCTTTCGAAACTTTGAAGGAAAAGTTGAGCACCACATCAGTTCTAGCTTTACCAGACTTACATCAACCATTTGAGATTGAGACAGATGCAAGCAAGTTTGCCATGGGAGCTGTACTCATGCAAGGAGGTAAACTAGTCTACTACCACTCTGAAACTTTTTCAGGAGCAGTAAGTAATTATCCTACTTATGATAAGAAACTTTATGCTTTAGTTCAGAGTGTTAAAAAATGGAAGCACTACTTAATGGTAAAGGAAACTATAATCCACACTGATCACCAGCCACTACAATATTTGCACTCACAATCTAAGTTACAATAGAGTAGGCATTTTAGGTGGATGGGTTTTCTACAATAGTTTCATTTGGTAATTAAGTATAAAAAGGGTTCCCATAACAAAGTAGCAGATATGCTCTCTAGGCCTCCTATTAAGAATGCTTTGATAATCCTTCAGAATAGTTCTATGGTTCATGAAAGTTTTCAAGAATAATATGCTAATGATGAGGACTTTAAGGATATCTATGCAGCTTTAATCCAGGGTAAACATGTGGAAGAGAAAGATTACTATGTGCAGGATAATTTGTTGTACCACTTGGGAAAATTATGCATTCCTAAAGATGAACAAGCATATGTAATCCATGAATCACACACCTCTTTGATTGCAGGACATTTCAAGGTAAGTAAGACATTAGCTCAATTGCAGAAATATTGTTATTGGCCTCGTATGTAGGAAATTGTCACCAAGTATATAAAAGGATTGTAATGTGTGCAACCAGTAAGCCAAGTAATATGAAATTTGGTTTGTACACACCATTACCTGTACCATCCCATCCATGGGAAAGTGTGTCTATGGACTTTATGGGGGGTTTACCTATGTCTAGGAAGGGTCATGATTATTTGTATGTAGTAGTTGATTGGTTCAGCAAAATGTGTATTTTAATGCCTTGTAAAAAGCAAGTCATTACTGAACTGATTGCTCATTTGTACTTTCAAAATGTATGAGTTCATTTTGGGTTACCCACTTCCATTGTATCAGATCAAGATTCTTGATTCTTAGGGGAATTTTGGTCATCTTTGTGGGGACTCATGGATACCAAGCTATAGAAGAGTACAATCTTCCATCCACAGACTGACGGACAGACAAAGGTAGTCAATAGGACAATGGTTCATCTACTTAGAGGTTATTGCAGCAAGAATCCTAAGTTGTGGGATGAAAGTCTTCACTATGTGCAACACGCTTACAACCATGCAACACACTCTTCTACAAAGAGGTCTCCTTTTGAGACTTGCTTCGGATATTTACCAAAAACACCAATGGATTTTGCTTTTGGAAAGGAAAATATCATTGATGGACACCATGATGTAGAAAGGGCTTTGAAGTTCATCTAGAAGGTCCAAGCAATCCATCAGGCAGTAGAAGCATAGTTGGAGCAGAGCCAAGCAAAATACAAGGCTCGCCATGATAAGCATCGCATTGATAATTAGTTTGAAGTTGGTGATAGAGTTTGGTTACATATCAGTAAGGAAAGAATGCAAGGTGAAGGAAGGAAGCTCAAGATTATTAGGTATGGTCCTTTTGAAATCCTAGAAAAGATTGGTACTAATGCCTTCCGCCTAAATCTTCCTCCATACATGCAGATTTACTCAGTTGTCAATGTTGAAAATCTAAAGTTGTATGAGCCTCCAATGGTCTTGGATGAAGACATCAGTGTTCAGATTCCATTACTTGATGATCTTTCACTAGAGTATATGACAAAATTGCCAGAAGATGTCATCCTTGATAGGAATGTCAGAATTTCACGAAGAGGGCTAGTTGAATAGCTTTGAGTGGGATTGAAAGGGATGCATCCAAGCAAGGAAAGATGGATGGAGATTGGTAAAGTGAGGGAGAAATACCCTCACCTACTTTCCAAGTAATCCAAACTTTCGGTGGTCCGAAAGCTTCTCAGTGGGGAGGCTTGATCTGGGGGATACTTTCACCAAAAATTGAAGTATTTGCAAAACTCCAACAATCAACATCATTTTAAAGTCTTCAAAATTCTGCACCTAACACAATTCGAATGGGAAAAAAAGGAGTTCATATGCAAAAAATATAGCCAGTCAAACTAGGTATAGAGGTCATCAAAACGTGAAAAAAATAATCTCAAAAGTGGTCAACAATGGGTTTCAAATTGAAGATCTCATCGAGAGCTTTCCAACGGCATTTGTTTCATCAAAAATGGAGTTTGTATGTGAAAGATATGTCCAAATGAAGTTTGAGATGATGAGGTGAAAAAAATAATAATACATTTTAAAAATAAATAAATAAATTGTTGATGGTGCTGAGATTTGAACCCGCGACCATCGGTCCCCAAAATCTGACCAGTGGCTGTTACACCACTAGCAGCTTTTGAAACATGTTAGACAAATGTTTATTATATGGTTTGAAATGGTGCTAAGTTTAGTTAAAGGCTAGAGGTCAATGTGGTGGTTGGAACCACCGACCTCCCTCTATTACATGCATTTTCAAAATCTCCTTTGCCATTGTGCCATGTGAGTAGCTTGTGATATTTTTAGCGCAAATTTTATTTAAAATGTATCATGCCTGATTCCCTCTTGCCTAAATAAAGGCAATTATTAAATAAGGACAAATTTCAAAAATAGGAATGAATCTTATTTCAAAGATAGACTATTGTAAGGGTCTAAATATGTAAAATCTTGTTTTGCCCTATTATTAGGCAAATATTTTGCATGAAAGAGGGTTTAGGGGCCTTTTGAAGGCATAAAAATTAAGGGAGAAATTATGCAAATGGTAAGAGAGATTTTATGTATTTGGAGACTTAGTGATTTTTCCTGCACATAGAGGAATTTTGCTGCATGTGCTTGAAGGGAATTTTCACAAATCATTTGTATTGATTTATTGGAGTTAATCGAATCAGTCCATAGTCCTTCCCAGATGAACTCCAAAATCAAATGTGTTGTGTCTCTGTCTCTCTTTCTATCATCTCATCTTGTGTTTTCTTATTTAAAATTATGTTAATTTTGCTTTATTAAAGCTTTAAAATTAAGTTTATGTAATTGGTTAACATTATCTGTAATAGTCCTAGATCCTAGAAATCAGATCATTTTTTGAATCATGTGATTGTGAATGTGAATCAGTAGCAGAGCAAAGTCTATTGCAAGGTCAAGTCAGGAGCAGTCAAGTTACATCTATCACAAAGAGATGATCAGTACTTCAAGGATCTTAATTAGCAATTTAGTTGTAAGTCAAATCTACTCTTTCATCCTATCAGGGGAATCAACTTCAAATCCTTTAACAAGGTAGACTTAATAGTCTTTTCTTAAATCTCTTTACCAAGTGCATACTTCATTGTATGGTTGTAAAACCTCTAACAAGGTGGACCTAGCAGTCCTAATTGCTCCTAATAGGATAGATCACTAGAAGTGATCATTGCAAGCCTTAACAAGCCATCTTTATACTATAGTATTGAAGTTTTTTGGGTATCATCCCCACCCTAGTTTTACTTTCTATTTGGAAGGTTTCTAGGTCACTAAATATTATGTTCAAACTGTTTTATGCTTTTAGTTTCTCATGCTTGTAGTAGATTAGATCTATTGATGATAACTGGATTATATTATTAAGTGCTAATTTTGTCAAAAGTTTCGAGGTTACTGATTCCCCCCTCCCCTCTCAGTAATCTAGCTAGTCTTGAATATTTCCAACAATTGGTATCAAGGCATTATGGTTCTTAGGATAAAGTTTGACATCTTGAGCAAAGATCGAGGACAATGGAGATATTTAGACTTGACAAAGCTATTAAGAATGAAAAGCTAGATCTAGAGATGGCCATAGCTCAACTCAAGAAAGAAAAAGAGCATCTTTCTCAATCCCTAAAAAGAAGGAAGGAACTTGAAAAATAGATGAATGATCACCAGTATGTTGAAGAGAAGATTGAATACTTTTCCCCCCCAAGTAGTATAGATAAAGCAAATGATCCAATCACTACTACATTTGACCCCAATTTTTGACCAAAATTTTTGACCATCAATTAAAAAGGTTTAGGTTGGTCAGATTGTAGAAGGAAATTTTTCTCTTTTTTAAAAATCTAACCCGTGTTGGTCAAAATTTTGACCAACACAAGCTTTCACTTTAAAATGAAAAATCATTTAGCTGAGCACGTAAAGGAGTAGGAGAATGGTTATGGGTTTAAGTTTTAATTTGTGATACCAGGACTAGACACGCAACAAGAAATGGAGTGCAGGCCTACTGAGAACAGTTGCAGAAAATCATTCCTTCGCTATTGTTTCCAAAGGCATTCTTTCTTCCTATATCTACTTACGAGTCGCCTATCCTACCTACCCTAAACTATAGGTATATCAGGTATATTAAACTTCATGAAATGTGAATGAAGCCCTATTCAATTGTGTGGATGAGTTTTCTTGGCTCTTATAAATCAAATGTGAACATATAGCTGGGAGAATTTATGGCGACACTCCTTTTTGAGTTAGATCCTACTAATGGCATGCCATACATACTTATCTCAAACATCTAAGCTAAAGCAAGCAAGTGGGCCAAGGTTCAGAAGGTAAAAAAATTGATGAAAGATAGAGGGATACAAAAGATACCTAGATGTTGGATTGAGCTCCAGGAAATGATATGTGTTTTTTGTGTGGGAAATGGATCACAACCAAAAACACTAGATATCTACACAAAGTTAGAGAAAATAGTCTTGGAAGATGAAAGCAGCAGCATACATTCCAGACACAAGACCTGTAATGAATGGATGTGAAGCGAGAGAAGAAATTTTTTCTTTCTCGTCATACAGAAGAGTTGGCAATGGGTTGTTACATGGATAATGGAACAATGGTTAGAATTATCAAAAACCTTCGAGTGTGTGGTGATTGCCACACTGCAACCAGGTATATTTCGAAAGTTGTTGAGAAAGAAATTATTGGTATGTGCACAGACCATTTCCATATTTCAAGCATGCAAAATGTTCCTATGGAGATTATTGTTGACTTAAACTAAATTAAACTATAACATATGCTTGCACAGTAGGGGTTGTAGTGTAGTGATGGTCTTGCCAAAGAGTGGATTAGATTTTTTGCCAGATGTTATTGTTCCCAGTGGCCTAATAAACATGTATGAAAAACATGGATAGGGCCCAGATATCCATGAAACCATGCTAGAAAATATTTGCAAAAGCTTGATGGGGCTCAAATGGTATTTCACAGTTGTCTTGTGTGCATTGAAACTCTAGAGAAGGGTAAGAAACACTAAGTTACTAAAGTGTTGTAACTTCTTGGCAAGCATTCAATAATACAAATCCTGAACCCCATCCAAATATAGAATAGAAATTAAAATTGTGAGATTATCCATGCCAACTAAAAGTGGGATCATTATTGTTAGTGCTAGTTGAGCTACAAGAATACACATTGAGAGCTACCAATTGAGCCTTTGCAAAATATGTCCTGAAGGCTCAAATTAGATTTTGAAAGTGTTCCAAAGGAAAACACTTGTAGTATGGGTTTCCTAATGAGTAAAGGCACATCTTTTGATTCTCTTGAAACTTAAAGACCCATATGTTAATTTTGAATGTCACCTAAATGTTTGTTTTTCCTTTAATAAAATGACTAAATTTTTTTATTTTTTGAACTTCAGTTAGATGTTTATTTTTCTTTTCATAAAACAATTGAATTTTTTTTTTCTATAAAATATCCCCAAAGTAGAGAGCTTGAATATTACGCCATGTGTACTATATAGTATGAGCATCCAATCAAGCCACCAGAAATCATTACATTATCTGTTCTCATTTTGGGCTCGAGAATTGACGGTTTATAGCCATTTTTTTGTGCTCTAGGCCTTTTTTTGTGGCCTTAAGGCCCACAAGTTGATGACCTCCTTATTTTTTTTAGGGAGTGCTATGAGCATCAAGCCATGCCTAGAAAACCTTTAGTTTAGTCCTTAAATTGTTTGTCAGACTATTTTCTAGAATTTGTGATTTAGACTTGTGCTATTGTTGATTTTGACACCCAAAAATTGATGGTTAGCATTTTATTTTTTTTTCTATCGGCATCATGCCATGCCTAGAAAGCATGTTTTTTTATTGCAATAAGTATAATGTGCCATGAATCATGATATCAAAATAAGTAGATAATATTATAATGCAAACAAAAACTACAAGTCTCCCCGCACCCACAATAAAGGAGACTCCATTGCATCCCCCTACAATAAAGGAGACTCTGTTGTGCCCCGCCGCACCCACAATAAAGGAGACATTTTGCCATCTTGGAGACATCTCGCCATCTTTGGTAGAGGTGGCACTCTAAGTGGTGCTGCCTGAAAGGTCAAGATGCTATCCCCCTATCCTGGGGACATCCCCATTTCTGAGATGGCCTAGTTTTGTGGGGGATGCAACCCCATGTTACACTACTTTTTATATAGAAACCTATCTGTTATGCCAATTTTAAAGGTCTTTTCTTTTTAGGTGAAGAAACATATCTTATTTAGCTTTTCCTTACAATTTTTTTCTGAAAGAGATGAATTGTTTTTTCTGAAGTAGATTGCACTAATAACTAAATCACTGACCTTAATTTTTTCCATGGTACAACATGATTATGATTTAATCTAAGAATATGTTTCATATAGTGGTATTTCCAACATAGAGCCTGCTCCCTTTGATTGGCCTAAAATTCTATGGCAACCAGTTACCCACATGTTAACATTGGCTCAGATCCTACCAACTGCTGAACCCTTGGTCCCAATGCCCAATTTGGAGTTTCTAGCATGAAGGCATGGTCCAATAATTATCCATGAATATACTGATTCACAACAACTATATCTCCATATATCATATTTTCTTGGTATTCATTTGTACATTGATAGAAACAAATTATTATTCATATGCTGTAACAACCTCTTGAATGGCTTCCATAGACATGGCCATAAGATTACAATGTTGTAATGGTCACCTAAATATTTTGCACAAGCTATAGTGCACTAGTTTATTTGAGTCTGAAATTGAAATCTTTAGGAAATTTGATATAATAACTGTGGGTTATTCATGCTTGTATCTTGATGAAAAATGATTTAGCATTTCATCCTCTTTCTCTATCATTACATGTTCTGTCATGCATATTAATAATCTTCAAAACCTATTTAACTTGTGTGCTGGTATTGTGTCTGGGACATCAGATTAGCCCATTGTTTTTGTCACCTCTTAGTGAATAGTGGCTTTAGTGGACTACCACCATGCATTCTACTATCTCCTTGGATCTATTTTCATTGTGATGTGATGTTGAAAGTCATTATATTTAGACATATTAACAAATAATAACACTATAGACAACCATGCCATATTTGATGCTTCCTTTTGCTTTTCATAAACAAGGTGTTATCATGGCTTCCATAAAAAACTTCACTATCTTATTTCTCTTCCTTATTAATATTTAGCTATCCCTTTGAGAACTTTCCCTTTTCTCTATGGACTCCCAATAATCAATAGTCATAAGACTTTTGAAACTTGTGAGTTGTCCTGTGCTTCCATTTGTGACTGTGGTTTTCTCTATTAATGACTATCTTTTCTTGACTATGTTCTATTAAATAGTCTTTTGATGGGTTCTTTGCCTTACTGATACACTTGCAAATCACAATGTCCTCACAAAGCCTTTGAACATTCTGATTAGATCTCATGCATTGAGACCATTTATAAGTTCCTTCTATTTTTGGAGCTTGCCACTTATCTCTTGATGTTATCATGTTCATACATCATTGTGAGATCAAGAAAATGCAATAAGCAATTTCACCACTATGAACCAAGATAGTCATATAGGGGTATCTATTGTTTGAGGAAAAAAAAGGTATTCATTCTCCCTTATTCTCACATTCTTGACTGACATACTGTCATTCCTTTCATGAATTGTGTTTGGTCTTTCTATCATCTTCACACTTTCATCTTTTCAGGATATCTGACCTCACTATTTTGTTTGATTGCCCTTTCATTTTGCTATCATTATAGTCATGATCATTGAGCACTATCCAATATTCTTGTAGATATCGTCCATGGTTTCTTTCTACTACAAGAACTCTGCTCTTTTATCTTTGCTTCATAATCAGTTCATAAAACCTCCTAACCACCTATAAAAGAATCAGATTGTATGCCCTATTTAATTTATCTCTTAGTGGTTTCTTGTTCATCAAATTCATTCTTATTGTCACTTTTCTTTCTTTTCGTCCACAAATTCATAGACCAAAGATGAGGGGAGTGACTTCCTTAGAAGGGACTAACCTCTTTTTGATGTTAACACCAAAGGACGAGGCCAAGGCATTGGCTTTGAATTTTTTTAAAGTTTTGGCACAAGGGATACAAGACAAGGTTTTGTAGCTACAAGAATCAGCTAGAAGGTCAAGCATCTTTGCAACATAATCTTGCTTGTTCATGATGATAGTAGCATTACTCTTGTCCACTTTGGTGATTAAAAAGTCATTGTGATGCAACAAACTTTTGAAAAAAATGAACTCTGCTTTGGAGATGTTGTGCCTAGGAGGTTTGGCATGGCTCAAAGCAACTACACAATCCTATCTAATGTCTTCAGTGGCATCATTAGGGAGAGCAGGGATGGTATTCTCAATCTCCATAAGAAAGTCAATGTGCAAAATGGTATGAGGTGCCATCGTAAAATCAAGGCCCCATTAATGTCATTTATGATAAAATAATTTGAAAAAGCCTCCCACCTTTTTCCAAATATTTAATATTTTATCATTAATTAAATTCATTTTAGTTGAATACATAAAAAATCACTTTCACTTCTCAGTAGTCCAAAATCCAATTAGGATGTCTGCTGCCCCATTTCCTTCTCTTAGAGTATGTGTGATCTTGACTTATCTAAACATGGCTATCCTTCATTTACACTCATTCATAAGGATGATATTTCTCTAGGACTCATTATCTTAATTCAAAGGGATATCTGTGATGAGTTTGGATTCCTCTTCCAAAATGATTTTTTCAATCATTAGTTCCCAAAAAGATCTGATACCATGTCATATAGCCATGCCTTCCACATAACTATTAGAATAGATACCTATATCTTCATAAAAACCTTGGATCTTATCTCCTATTTTACTCCTTAGCAACCCTCGTATACTAGAGATAATCGGGTTTCTTTGGTCTGGATGGATCTATTTAGTTTCTTTCCTTCTCGCTATGTTCAAGAAATTTAGGTTGCTAAGGTTCTCATTAATATCATCAGTTAATTTTATTCTAGTTTCATAGTGGTTGGGAAAACAATAAATTAAGGGTAGGAAGTAGCATTGAAATTATCACTAACTAATCTTTTAAGAAGGTATTTTATGCTTGATTGGGTGTGTCTCTAAAATACAAAGAGCATATCAAAGCTCAAAGAAATTTGTTCATATTCAACTTTATCCATCTTGTATTCAAAATTGAATAGCATTTACAGTGTACTGATCTTTATTGTTAGACATTTTCATTTATTTACTTCTTCTATTATCTTTACAGTTAAAACATCTCATTTCACTATTTTAATCTGTATCTACGCCCTGATTTTAGTATCCATGATAAATCTATTACAATCTTAGACTATGGGTTTACTCTAATAGTCATTGAGAATGAGACTTTATTGTTGATCTTACAAACTAAGAGGGATTTTTATAAAAAACTAGAAAGTTTTTTTTTCTAATGACATGAGCTATAGTTAGAGGAAGGCTGTAATGAGTATAGTTGACTTTGTTGGATCAACAGATATAATTAATCTTCAAGGTTTTTAGTTTACAAGGTAAATAAATCATAAACCTTAGTATTAATATTAGGTGTAACTTGCTTAAGGTGGACATACTTTAGTAAAATTATTCAAGTAAATAATGTGAGGAGACTAAGATAGAGGCTTTGAATTCCTTTCCCGTGGAGAAAAATAATGCAACTACATATCTAGTTTTCAAGAAAGCATGAAAACTTCTAGAAAACTGTGAACAATTTTGCCCTATATCCACTATTTTACCATCTGTTTCAAATGCTTCTTCATCTACTGAGGTTGGCGATTGCGATTCAGAAACTGTTGAGTTAGATAATGAAAAAGCATTCACTGAATCACTGGATGAAAAAATGCAGCATGGCCTTTCTAGCAAAGACGTTGATTTGAAAGATCTAGTGCAATGGCTGACAGATGTTGTCATTCCAACATGTAGAGGTCCAGCTGGAAGCTGAGCATTGCTCATCTAAAAACATTGCAAAAGCAAGCAATTCAACTAAGAGATCCACTTGCCATGAAGTGATGAAGTTGATTTTAAAAAAACCTAAGGAATTGGCAGTCAAGTACAAAGATTGCCCCCTTCCATTATCTACCCACCTTGGCAATTCTAATTTTACTTCTCTATACACTTCTGAGGACAAGGTTAGAGAGTATCCTTTTTTTGTCTTTTTCATTTAGACTTTTACATAGACATTTCTTTGAAAGCTCATTAAAAAAATTATTGAAATTCTTCACTCAAGAATAGACATGAATTACAATTATTATTTCACATGGAAATACTTTCCTTAAAGATTGTTGGGAGCATTGAAGAGCAAAACAAGAATAAATTGATAAAAGAAATTTGCAAACTTTTGGAAAACATCCAATTTATTTTGCTAGGAGGAATATTTGGTGGGGAAAACCTAAATGAGTTTGCAAATGGAGTTATTGCATCCAGGTAACTGTCTAACTTATTAATAGACTGTGTCTAATAAATTTAATATTTGATAACACTTAAATTTAACATACGTTCATATAAGCCATGCCCTTCTTTGTAGGTATATTAACTGACTGGACATGGTGATTAGAAAAGTATATAAGGATATGGAATTTTATGTATATGATGATTCATGGGATATCTTCAATTCTATATCCAATGAGGATAAATATGTTGATATGTAGAAAAATGAGTCTGATGTAGGGGCTTCTTCTCAAAATGATGTCATGGCTACTAATGGTGGGAAAGGGAGAAATGCAGGCTAGATAGGATAGTTATATCATCATATATTTGCCTTGTATGATGATCAACATTCTCTAAAATTTCCACAAGATGAAAGGGTTTCAAGAAAGCATAAGGGCAATGATTACGAACGTAGACTTAAGAAAGCCAAAGAAAATAGGGAGTGTGCACATAGATTTGCACATTTCACAAGTAGAGCTCGAGATTTGCAATGTGTGTGGGTATCAAAACATGCTATCCATATTATCAAGAAGCAATCTAATAGCCAAGTAAATCAACTGAAGAAGGAACGTATAAAAGTTCATAAAGATGATGTGATATATGAGACTCCAATGAGATCTTCAAAGTTAAGAAAATGCAAAGATGGGAGATGAGTGGGAGTTGAAAGGAAGGCAATGAAAGCTACTATTGATTTTATTGATGAGACACCATATCCAAGAGCGAATAATAGGTCAAAGGCTACTTCAGATTTTGTTCATGAGACTCCATATATAGTCTCTAAAGTACAAAATCAAATGTCAGGAGTCAGGCCAATGCTGGTTATTAATCCTGATTCAGGGACAACTCCTAAATATGGGGCAGCTAGCACCGACTCAAAATTAGGACTTATTTCAAGAGCATTATTTGAAAATGGAAAATCTATTTAAAGAAATGCTTTTACCATTTGCAATTTCATAAAGATTTTAAGGATCATTTCCACAATTACCTTCAGGGGCTAAATTTGTCAAAGAATTACCTACAGGATCTGAATTCATCAAAGAATAATAGGTAGGCATCATTATATCTGAATCTTCACATTATGGACAAAATTGTGATTTCTATTTTTGAGTATGACAGTAACAATTTATGCAAAGATTCTAAAACCTTAAAATTTTAAGAAAAAAACCTCAATATTACCTAGGGTATATTGCGAGAATCTAAAGTTTTTAAAAGGATGGTATACTAAATATAGTCTATTGCACACTCTTGTACTTTGGATAGCTGACCTACGAAAGCATAGGGAAAATAATAGTTAGGGAATGATGGTGGGTTCATAGTAGATTTAGGGCATGATTGGGGCTTTAAAATATATTTAGTTCATAAAATAGTCATTTTGAATGGTTGAGCATGCATGGATGGAATTAGAAATGCATGAACATGCTCTCAGTTTCATCTCTTCACCTTTTAATTACCCATGTTAAAACTACTTCCCTCTTTCACTGACCAGTGTGGAATTAAGGTCTGCAATAGATGAGTAGACAATTTGTTCTTTTATGGCAATGGATGCCCAGAAAAAGATATATAGACAGAAGGGTGCAAGGACGGTGATATCACATAGATTCAAGGTACATAAATACATGAATATGATTTTAAGTACACAATATTTAATATAGTTGTTAGAAAATTAGATATGGAGAAGGTTATATAATCCTAGAGATCTGGGGTATGTGGTCTAGTATGGAGATATTATGTGTAAATATTGTTACAACAAGAAAGTGGGTATAGTGGTAGAGTCCTCCTCCCTATACATGAGTCTTCTTGTGCCTATGTCTCCAAATCTATTACATCTTAGCATTTTGTGGGACTTAGAGGATCTAAGTTGGCCTATAAGTTTCCCTATCTAGAATTAGAAGTTTTAGGGTTCTGTGCATGAAGCACAACTTGTGGATTTTATGCCTTTTCATAAAGTTTGATGCTATACTGTGGTTTACTCAACACTATTTTTTACTCAGATAATATGAATTGTTTCTCTAAATTATAGTCATATGAAATCACTGATAAATAATTATGGATCAAATTTCTAGATTATTGTTTGGCATTATTTTACTACTTTTTACAAATGCATTTTCAATTCTTTTATTAGATTGCTTTTATCATTTTCTTTTCTTTTCTTTCATGGTTATTTTTTGTCCAAGTTTTGAGGACTTTTACTAAAACAGAGGATTTCTATCACAATTTCTTAAGATAACACATTTTAGTGTAAGTTATTGTATTGTTCCCTACTGGTAATGGCTTCAAGTTCTCTTTGCTCACAATGATTAAAAACATGCATTGTGCTTTGTAGACTTATGACGTTAATAAAGATGTGAAGCATGGGTGTAATAGCCTTGTAGATTAGGCTTTGGTCATTATTGAAGAAATTATTTTGTCAAATAGATATAAGTAACCGTTGTAGCTCATAGTTTGAGATCACCGCACATAACTTAATGTTGATGTCAATATGTTTTAATAGTTGAAGCAACCTTATGTTAACTGGATATTGCATTAATATTGGTACCAAGTAGTACTGAGACTTTCTTGTATTGAAATGATAAGATAATTATAATCCAAATTCTTAGTCAAGGCAGAGGATGCATATGATCTCTAGGACTCAATACTCAGGATTGTTGATATTGTGAAAGTAGAACTGCATTGATGATCATCAGATATTTTAAGGTTGAATTGAGGACTGGAAGTAGGTTGTCTTTTATTGATTATTGACTCCTATTACATCTATTAATTGAGGCACCCAACCAAGGACATGAAACAACCACCATGCTTCCAATCAATGCTTCAAATCTATTGGAATAGCTACAATATGCAGGGTCTAAAGCTGGAAGTGATTATAGATCTTTTTGGACAATGTCATACTTACAAGTAGCGTGTGATGCATCTTGTCAATACAACTTCGTAAATTACATTTTCTATTTATGATTTTCATTTGGAATCCATTGTTTTAGTTTTGAGATGAATTTGGTAAAATTCTTTTTGAAATGAGTGAAAACTCTAAAATATTGGGATGTCCTTTGTAAGTTATTATGTTGAAGCATTGTAATAATTTTAACTGCTAACTTTCATCGAAGACACCAATTCTAGTTTGGATAATAGGGTCTGGTAGATAGATTTGTTAAAAAATTGGGATTCATCATGTGATTGATACAATTGTTAACGAAATCTAAAAAGAACCTCCATGTTACAACTAAAGGTCTCTTTAACAAGCAAGAACTTTTTTGCATTGAACAGTTTGTATTTTATTTGTTTTCTAATAATTGCTTCTCATTTATTGCATACAAAAAAAAAATGCCAATATCAAGTTCAAATGACCTTTCTCCATCAAATCTTGCAACACCTTCCTTGGCCATCAGTCATTGCAACATCTAATTTGGGCATGGTGGAGCATCATCTGATGTCACTAATGATACTGAAAGTATTCCAATAGTCCCAAAAGGGATGGAAGGATTTCGATTGGATTTATTAGATTTATGTTGGGTTCCAGAAAAGAAAGGTTTTTAAATGTGTTTGGGTATGTGCAAGATCATGGTGTACCAAACTATGGCCTTAAGTGGCAGTAAAAAATCAGCAAATCAGGGTTATGTCAACTTGACACATAATTTTGAAGTGGTTATAGACTTTATATCAAAAAGTTGTGAGAAAATAATTTGTAGAAAATTGAATTTAGTTTCTAAACTACTAGGCCTTATTAGGAGAAAAATATAATTGATTGGTCAAAAGTTTGAATTTTAATGCAGTACTAAGAAAATTTTAGGGCAAAAATAAAAAGTAGGTGTATGTCTGACCACCTTAATCAAAATCAAATCATAATATTTTTTTAATATAATTATAGATATGAAAACTAGACTCATGCCCGGATGTGACGCATATTTTTTGATATTTTTATTCCAAATAAATAATTAAATATGAATTTTCTACCAAAAATTTTTCGGATTAAAAAAAATCCCGTGTCTGACCACCCTAACTAATAAAAAATTTGATCAAATTTTTTTTTTTTTTGTTTTTTTCTTATACTAGGCGAAGTATAGAATGTGACACAACTTTTAGATTTAAAAAATGTTATACCGTTTGAAAGTTATAGCTATTTTTCCTTTAGTATGTCAATCAGCACTTTACAATAATCTTCATTGATAATTAACTAATAAATACTTATCGAACTCAGAATTTGACAGAAATTATATTGATGAAATCTAGAGAGCGATATTAAAAAACCCATTTCGTTTCATTCAATTTCGATCAAAATAACATTGTCAGACGGCTACCCGAAGTCTGAGTATCACTAAAACTCTCTATAAACACGTCTTTGGGGTTGACCGGGCAGGCTTGGTAAATACCAAGCCTGATCGGATATCTGATTTGACATTGGATATCCAATATGGCTCGGTAGACAAATTCCAAAAATCTTCAAATTTTGGAAGAAAATTCGATTTTAAACGTTCTAGTTTTTTATTTTTAAATTATTTCACTTATATTAATATATAAAGGCATATTTTAATATATTATATACATATAATAACGTAATATAAACATACAAGATATAATCTAGTAATATATAATAATATCTTATGTTAATCTTATTACAATCTATAAATATAATATATATTATTATTATTTTTACTAAATATAATAATGTAATTTATATATATATAAAATAAGTATTATATATTATTATATTAATATGTATAATAATATAATATTTATATAACAACGTAATATTTTTATTAAATATAATATATATTATAAATATTATTATATTAATATGTATGTTATTAATAAATTTATATAATAATGTAATATTTTCATTAAATATAATAATGTAATATGTATATGTATATATATATATATTATTATATTGATATGTATATTATTAATATATAAGAGTCAAACGGGGTCATAGGGTGACCTATAACCCTCTTTCACCCTTTAAACGATGATATATGTCTCTAGGGGTCCTAGGACCCCTAGGGACATATGTCGTCCTTTAATGGGTCAAAGCGAGTCCCTTTGACCCATGAAATGATGACATATGTCCCTAGGACCCCCAGGGACATAGCCGAATCGTTCATATCGGTCAAAGGGGGTCATAGGGTGACCTATGACCCCCTTTGACCCATTAAATAACGACATATGTCCCTAGGGGTCCTAGGACCCCTAGGGACATAGTCGAATCATTCATATGGGTCAAAGGGGGTCATAGGGTGACCTATGACCCCCTTTGACCCATTAAACGACGACATATGTCCCTAGCGGTCCTAGGACCTCTAGGGACATATTCGAATGGATTATATGGGTCAAAGGGGGTCATAGGGTGACCTATGACCCTCTTTGACCCATTAAACGACGACATATGTCGCTAGGGGTCCTAGGACCCCTACGGACATATTCCAATCATTCATATGGGTCAAAGGGGGTCATAGGGTGACCTATGACCCTCTTTGACCCATTAAACGATGATATATGTCTCTAGGGGTCCTAGGACCTCTAGCGACATATTCGGATGGGTAATATGGGTCAAAAGGGGTCATAGGGTGACCTATGACCCCTTTTGACCCATTAAATGACAACATATGTCCCTAAGGGTCCTAGGACCCCTAGGGACATATTCGAATGGGTAATATGGATAAAATGGGGTCATAGGGTAACCTATGACTCTCTTTGACCCATTAAATGATGACATATGTCTCTAGGGGTCCTAGGACCCCTAGCGACATATTCGAATCGTTCATATGGGTCAAAAGGGGTCATAGAGTAACCTATGACCCTCTTGACCCATTAAACGATGATATATGTCTCTAGGGGTCCTAGGACCCCTAGGGACATATTCGAATGGGTAATATGGGTCAAAGGGGGTCATAGGGTGACCTATGACCCTCTTTGACCCATTAAATGATGACATATGTCCCTAGGGGTCCTAGGACCCCTAGGGACATATTCGAATGGGTAATATGGGTCAAAGGGCGTCATAGGGTGACCTATGACCCTCTTTGACCCATTAAACGAAGACATATGTCCCTAGGGGTCCTAGGACCCTAGGGACATATTCGAATGGTTCATATGGGTCAAAGGGGGTCATATGGTGACCTATGACCCCCTTTGACCCATTAAATGACGACATATGTCCCTAGGGGTCCTAGGACCCCTAGGGACATATTTGAATCGTTCATATGAGTCAAAGGGGGTCATAGGGTGACCTATGACCCCCTTTGACCCATTAAACGATGACATATTCGAATGAGTAATATGGGTCAAATGGAGTCATAGGGTAACCTATGACCCTCTTTGACCCATTAAACAACGACATATGTCTCTAGGGGTCCTAGGACCCCTAGGGACATATTCGAATCGTTCATATGGGTCAAAGGGGGTCATAGGGTAACCTATGACCCCCTTTGACTCATTAAACGACGACATATGTCCCTAGGGGTCCTAGGACCCCTAGGGACATATTTCGATCGTTCATATGGGTCAAAGGGGGTCGTAGGGTGACCTATGACCCCCTTTGACTCATTAAACGACGACATATGTCCCTAGGGGTCCTAGGACCCCTAGGGACATATTCGAATCGTTCATATGAGTCAAATGGGGTCGTAGGGTGACCTATGACCCCCTTTGACCCATTAAACGATGACATATGTCCCTAGGGGTCCCCATATTTGAATGGGTAATATGGGTCAAATGGGGTCATAGGGTAACCTATGACCCTCTTTGACCCATAAAATGATGACATATGTCTCTAGGGGTCCTAGGACCCCTAGAGACATATTCGAATCGTTCATATGGGTCAAAGGGGGTCATAGGGTGACCTATGACCCTCTTGACCCATTAAAGGACGATATATGTCTCTAGGGGTCCTCAGACTCCAAGGGACATATTCGAATGGGTAATATGGGTCAAAGGGGGTCATAGGGTGACATATGACCCTCTTTGACCCATTAAACGATGACATATGTCCCTCTGAGTCCTCGAACCCCGAGAGACATATTCGAATAGGTAATATGGGTCAAAGGGGGTCATAGGGTAACCTATGACCCTCTTTGACCCATTAAACGAAAACATATGTCCTTAGGGGTCCTAGGACCCCTAAGAACATGTTCAAATGGGTAATATGGATCAAATGGGGTCATAGGGTAACCTATGACCCTCTTTGACCCATTAAACGATGACATATGTCCCTAGGGGTCCTAGGACAACTAGGGACATATTCAAATGAGTAATATGAGTCAAAGGGGGTCATAGGGTGACCTATGACCCTCTTTGATCTATTAAACGATGACATATGTCCCTAGGGGTCCTTGGACCCAAAGAGACATATTCAAATGGGTAATATGGATCAAAGGGGGCCTTAGGGTGACCTATGACCCTCTTTGACCCATTAAACGATGACATATGTCCCTAAGGGTCCTAGGATCCTATGGACATATTCGAATTGTTCATATGGGTCAAAGGGGGTCATAGGGTGACCTATGACCCCCTTTGACCCATTAAACGATGACATATGTCCCTAGGGGTCCTAGGACCCCTACGGACATATTCGAATGGGTAATATGGGTCAAATGACCCTCTTCGACCTATTAAATGATGACATATGTCTCTAGGGGTCCTAGGACCCCTAGGGACATATTCGAATCGTTCATATGGGTCAAACGGGGTCATAGGGTGATCTATGACCCTCTTGACCCATTAAACGACAATATCTGTCTCTAGGGGTCCTAGGACCCCTAGGGACATATTCGAATGAGTAATATGCGTCAAAGGGGGTCATAGCGTGACCTATGACCCTCTTTGACCCATTAAACGACAACGTATGTCTATAGGGGTCCTCGGACCCCAAGGGACATATTCGAGTGAGTAATATGAGTCAAAGGGGGTCATAGGGTGACCTATGACCCTCTTTGACCCATTAAATGACAACATATGTCCCTAGGGGTCCTAAGACCCTAGGGACATAGTCGAATCGTTCATATGGGTCAAAGGGGGTCATAGGGTGACCTATGACCCCCTTTGACTCATTAAATGATGACATATGTCCCTAGGGGTCCTAGAACCCCCAGGGACATAGTCGAGTCATTCATATGGGTCAAAGGGGGTCATAGGTTAACCTATGACCCCCTTTGACCCATTAAACGACGACATATGTCCCTAGGGGTCCTAGGACCTCTAGAGACATATTCGAATGGGTAATATGGGTCAAAGGGGGTCATAGGGTGACCTATGACCCTCTTTGACCCATTAAACGATGACATATGTCCTTAGGGGTCCTAGGACCCCTAGGGACATATTCGAATCATTCATATGGGTCAAAGGGGGTCATAGGGTGACCTATGACCCTTTTTGACCCATTAAATGATGACATATGTCCCTAGGGGTCCTAGGACCCCTAGGGACATATTCGAATGGGTAATATGGGTCAAAGGGGGTCATAGGGTGACCTATGACCCCCTTTGACCCATTAAACGACGACATATGTCCCTAGGGGTCCTAAGACCCCTAGGGACATATTCGAATCGTTCATATGGGTCAAAGGGTGTCATAGGTCCCTTTGACCCATTAAACGATGACATATTTCCCTAGGGGTCCTAGTACCCCTAGGGACATATTTGAATGGGCAATATGGGTGAAAGGGGGTCATAGGGTGACCTATGACCCCTTTTGACCCATTAAATGACGACATATGTCCCTAGGGGTCCTAGGACCCCTATGGACATATTTATTATCGTTCATATGGGTCAAAGGGGGTCATAGGGTGACCTATGACCCCCTTTGACCCATTAAACGACGACATATGTCCCTAGGGGTCCTAGGACCTCTAGGGACATATTCGAATGGGTAATATGGGTCAAAGGGGGTCATAGGGTGACCTATTACCCTCTTTGACCCGTTAAATGATGACATATGTCCCTAGGGGTCCTAGGACCCCTAGGGACATATTTGAATCGTTCATATGGGTCAAAGGGGGTCATAGGGTGACCTATGACCCCTTTTGACCCATTAAACGACAACATATGTCCCTAGGGGTCCTAGGAGCCCTAGGGACATATTCGAATGGGTAATATGGTACAAATGGGGTCATAGGGTAACCTATGACCCTCTTTGACCCATTAAATGAAGACATATGTCTCTAGGGGTCCTAGGACCCCTAGGGACATATTCGAATCGTTCATATGGGTCAAAGGGGGTCATAGGGTGACCTATGACCCTCTTGACCCATTAAACAACGATATATGTCTCTAGGGGTCCTAGGACCCCTAGGGACATATTCGAATGGGTAATATGGGTCAAAGGGGGTCATAGGTCATCATAGGGTGACCTATGACCCTCTTTGACCCATTAAATAATGACATATGTCCCTAGGGGTCCTCGGACCCCAAGGGACATATTCAAATGGGTAATATGGGTCAAAGGGGGTCATAGGGTGACCTATGACCCTCTTTGACCCATTAAACGATGACATATGTCCCTAGGGGTCCTAGGACCCTAGGGACATAGTCGAATCGTTCATATGGGTCAAAGGGGGTGATAGGGTGACCTATGACCCCCTTTGACTCATTAAATGATGACATATGTCCCTAGGGGTCCTAGGACCCACAGCGACATAGTCGAATCATTCATATGGGTCAAAGGGGGTCATAGGGTGACCTATGACCCGCTTTGACCCATGAAACGACGACATATGTCCCTAGGGGTCCTAGGACCTCTAGGGACATATTCGAATGGGTAATATGGGTCAAAGGGGGTCATAGGGTGACCTATGACCCTCTTTGACCCATTAAATGACAACATATGTCCTTAGGGGTCCTAAGACCCCTAGGGACATATTCGAATCGTTCATATGGATCAAAGGGGGTCATAGGGTGACCTATGACCCCCTTTGACCCATTAAACGACGACATATGTCCCTAGGGGTCCTAGGACCCCTAGGGACATATTCGAATGGGTAATATGGGTCAAAGGGGGTCATAGGGTGACCGATGACCCCCTTTGACCCATTAAACGATGACATATGTCCCTAGGGGTCCTAGGACCCCTAGGGACATATTCGAATCGTTCATATGGGTCAAAGGGGGTCATAGGGTGACCTATGACCCGCTTTGACCCATTAAACGACGACATATGTCCCTAGGGGTCCTAGGACCCCTAGGGACATATTCGAATGGGTAATATGGGTCAAAGGGGGTCATAGGGTGACCTATGACCCCCTTTGACCCATTAAATGATGACATATGTCCCTAGGGACATATTTAATGGGTAATATGGGTCAAAGGGGGTCATAGGGTGACCTATGACCCCCTTTGACCCATTAAATGACGACATATGTCCCTAGGGGTGCTAGGACCCCTAGGGACATATTCAAATTGTTCATATGGGTCAAAGGGGGTCATAGGTCGACCCAGTAAACGACAACATATGTCCCTAGGGGTCCTAGCACCCCTAGGGACATATTCGAATCGGTCATATGGGTCAAAGGGGTTCATAGGGTGACCTATGACCCCCTTTGACCCATTAAATGACGACATATGTCCCTAGGGGTTCTAGGACCCCTAGGGACATATTCGAATGGGTAATATGGGTCAAATGGGGTCATAGGGTAACCTATGACCCTCTTTGACCCATTAAACGATGACATATGTCTCTAGGGTTTCTAGGACCCCTAGGTACATATTCGAATCATTGATATGGGTCAAGGGCCCCTTTGACTCATTAAACGACGACATCATAATCCAAACCATTATCAAACATCTGGTGCATTTCATCACGCCAATGAAGAGCGACATTTTGTTGGTTTGTAAGAGTTTCAATGTTATCCACTATGGTGTTTAACGTGGATAACATAGGAGCCAGTGCTGGTACATTATTGTATGTTCTATGCAAACCTCTCAACTTAGTGAGATTTTCATTTATCAAATCCTTAATTCGAGGAGGGTTTTGAGGAGGTAGAGGATCATTTGGTGGATAGTTTTGTGGGGATACTGGATCGTTTGGTGGTGGGTTGCGAGGAATATTATTCCCTGCCTTAGTGTCATCATTTTGATCATCCATTCCTATTGAATTGCAAAACGTAATATATATTAAAAAAAAATCTAAATTTTAACCATTTTTGTCAAAAAAAACCCTAGATTCAACTAAAACAAACAAAATCTTGTTAAAATCTATTAAATTTAGGTTAAAAATGAGTCAAGGGGGGGGGGGGGGGGGGGGGGGGAACATACCTGATATCTGATATCCGATTTGCTATCTGATATCCGATTTATTATCTGATATCCGATCTGACTGGCCCAAAATCGCGTGAAAATAAGGGCCGCAAGTCTTTGATTTTGTATTTAATCCATGCACAGGTATTAGATATCCGATATTATATCAGATATCCGATATAATATCGGATATTCGATATTATAATATATATAATATAACATATATATTACATTTTATATATTTTTATATTATATTTTATATTTATTATATTAATTTACTATATATTATAATATAAAATATTATTATTATACTATATTATTATAATTTATAATATATTATACTTTTTTATTATATATTATATTATTATAATATAATATGTTATTATAATATTATAATTATAGTATAATATTATACGATTATAATATAATAATAATAATAATATTATATTATAGTATAATAATAATTATAATAATAATATTAAATAATATATCATACTATTATATGATTTTAATTATTAGTCGGATATTGGATTTAAAATTGGATATCCGATATCAAATCGGATATCCGATATGATATCGGATATCTGATAAGGCTCGGCTTAACCTTCCAGGTTTGGTTTGTGGATAGGTAAAAAAAAGTCAGAGCGGATTTTGAAGCGCTTTTAGGTGTCTTCAAACTCTTTTTTTTTCACATCGCCACTTTTTGGCACACCATGATCCTGCACATACCCGTTTATCAGAAGTATGTCAGATTGATATTGGACTATGTTAATATTTTTTATTAGATAAGCAAGAATTTTGAAAGAATTCTAAAATAATTTATGCTAATATTACAACTAACATATTTTGTTACAATTTAGACTAACTTTTTTTGTCTCTTTGTTAACCTTTGTGGACTTTAAATAGGAATCTGATGATGAGGACTAGGTAAGCAATAATGCCACTAGAGGTGTTGTCACTTAGGTTTGCACCCTTGTCTAAAGCCTATGCATGAGGATAACCTAGTGAAACATGGAAATGACCTCCAAGCTATGGGACTTGAACTGTGAGGTTGAGTCTTTAGAGAAGGCCAGCTTCCTCTTACTATCAGGATGCACCTAACTACTCTTGGATAGAAAAAGGGAGAAGGAGATCATGAAAGAAAATCTACCTAATCTAATCTAAAGAGGTGATGCACCAAAATATAGTGTTTAGACCAATCTTTTCCCATATATGCACTATTGAACAAGAATGAAATAAAGGATATACACATCCACTTGCTTTAATATAATAAACACATGTAGATAAGAAGAACAAGATGAATGATGCAAGGAAGAGAGATTCACTTATATATCATTCATAGGCCAAAAGAGATATAGTCATGCAGATTACAAACTTTCACAAAACATTACTGAAGGCAAAGAGTTCTTGCACTTTCATACCAATGATTGAAGGAGATAAAGTAGAGAATCATATAGTTCAGAGGCATAGGGGAATTTACACTAGAATTGTAGAGCAACAGTAGAGAAAAGTCATAGAAAGGTTGATTGAACACAATTTACCAAATTTTCTTTTATAATGCAGGCATAACTGAGATTTTCCCTCCAAAACTATCCTGCAACCACCGCCATCAAGTCCTACAAGGACCAATCATGGGAAACCTAATTTGGATGCAGATCCAAACGTAATGATTTCTAATCTTGGTTGGAACAGGGCCTTGAGAAGACAAAAATGGCACCATTAACCTATTCTAATTAGGTAGATGGATTGGATTGGAGGGGTGGAGTGTTCTCCCACATTTAGCATTCATTTCCTGGTGGTTGGAATCGATCATGAAGATTAGATTCGTGTAAAATTCTAGATTTCCCCTATTTTGGCTCATGAATCAGGATGATCAACAAGTCAACATAACCCTAGCACCGAAATGAGCCATGTGGACCAATCAATTTATTTCCTTTTCCCACCTCATGGGGTCCTCTTGAGTTGACCATGCTTTTTAACTAATTGCACCATCTTTTCTCTAAAAATCCTGACCTCGACGTTATACTAACCACCAGCTACTAACCGTCAATGCCTTTACCAGACCCACTAGGACACGTGTCACTTAGGCACTATATCACTATGCATAATGTTCTTGTAGCTTTGCATGGTGAGATAGTGCCCAACATTAATTTCTTTAGATCTGATGATCGTGAAGACTCTTCGTATACTGTACTATCTCCTTAAGACTTTTGAGCCCACAAAACATTGTTAATACACCTGGCACAACCTGGCATCCTCATTTTGGTGAGATCTAGCCCCACTGATCCATGTGGCACAAGGGTGCTATTGTGCTATGCATATCATCCTTGCAACTTTTCATAGCATGATAGTGCCTACCATTGATCCAAATTGATATCTACGATGCTCAAAACTTTGCAGAAATTTAAGCCAAATTAGCTAGACTGACCAATGAGATGCTCCCTATCATACTCTAACTTTCCTGACAATCCACCACAAGGGATGAGCCATAACATTATTTTGGGAAGAGTGGGCCTATGACGTCAACTAAGATAGGTGTCACCAAATTGCTTCCCTTCATTATTTAATCTCCCCACATCTTGATAGTGCAAGGAAGTGCCAACCCTCAATCCTTGAAGATTTGATAGTGATGAAAATCTACGCAGGACTGCATACTTGGTCAATTGGATGGACCAAAAAGATCCACCCTCATACTCTAACCTACCTAATAGCTACCATGGAAGACAAGCCACCTGTTGATACCTTCTGAGAAAGTGGGCCCATGATGTCAACTGTGACAGGCATCGTCAAGGCATTATGTTGCTATGGTTAAAATTCTCACAGCTTTCCATAGCGAGATAGCACCCATCATTGATCTCCAAGAGATCAACAATTGTGGAAGATCTATGCTTGTTCTTGCCTTGGGCCTATCACACTTGGCACCACCTCATCAATCCATACCAGACTTGGCAACACATGGTGTCCAACTAGAAATCCATAGAGAAACTAGGCTTGCAGAGACAAGTGGCGAAAAAGTGTTATGTCACTATGGAAAAACAACATGTAACTTTCTATAGTGACATAATACCGATTGTGGATTAGATCACATCAGATGGTGAGGGCTCATCAAGCACCTTCCTGTGAAGAGGGGGGGAAATGATGTCATCTAGGACATGTGCCCTCTACCTGCTTTCTCACATTTTAAAATTTCCTCACATCTTGTTAATGCAGGAAAGCACCAGCCCTTGATCTGTGAAGATCTAATAGTTCCTATAACTTGTACTTTCTAGACCTACATGACTACACTCCATGACACCACTTAGATGCTTGTCAAAAACTTGCTTTCCCACATTTTCAGAAGGTCTAACAAAGCTTAGAATGCAGGGAAGCGGGCACCAATAGAATTGCTAGCTCAGCTAGCCACCCTGTCCAACCTGCGGCCCATAGAAGGAACACAGATTCACCTGTCACTCATCACAAAAAGGCTTTCCCTCATTATTTAAATATTGTGCATTTGGAAAATGTGAGGAAGTGGGAAACCATAGATCATGGAAGATCTAATGGTGTGAAAAGTTGTAGTTTAATGGAAATAAAACATAAGTTTTTTATCGTTCAAATTTCTCAATATTTCTAGGCCATTAAAATAATATTAAATCTAGGAACTAGCCGTTGGGTGGGGTTGAGCATTTGAAAGTTCAAATTTTGGTAGGAGGCAAAAAATGGATAACATTTCTGGTGACTCAGAGGGGATGCAAGCCAGCTATGCATATGACCAGTGGCCTTATGCATCCATTGGGCTACAGGGTCATACAATATGCAGATTCTGAGCACTGTAAAACCCTACCTCTAAGAGGAAAAAACCCTGAAACCCTTGTCTTTGCACCTAGAACTAGAAACTAAAACCTCATTTCCTTCAAAAACTTCAAAACTTGTTGTCTAACAGAGAGACAACCTTGTGCTTGTGCACTTTTTGGAAAAGTAGGGAACAAACTAGAAACAAAACTAAGCTAACTATGTACATGGAATCTCAAACCCTCAGAAACATGGCTTGAGATAGATCCCATTGACTGGGATGGGAAAAATTTCACCACTAGGCTTGCTTAACTAGAAAGCATTGGCCTATTTACAACTGATAATTAGATAGGGGCCACTCCATAATGCATCAAACTTTGAGTGTCTTTCTAGTTTTTCCCTATCTGCATCCCATTTTAGAACCAAATCTCTCTCCCTAAAGATCCGAACCCTAGCCTTCCTATCAAAGCTCTTCTTTATTTGTTGTTGATGTGTCTCTAAGGTTTGCATGGCTCGATTTCTTTTCTCTTCTAGCTCAATCAGTTCTACCATTCTCACTATCCTGGCATCATCTTCAATTAGTTCTAACTGATGAGCTAGCTCTAGGGATGGGAACTCCAATGAAATTGGAAGCCTTGCCTCTCTACCATATAGCAACACAAATGGTGAATTCACTATTGATCATTTAGGTATTATTCTATCAGCCCACAGTGCAATCTTCAGGTTTTTATGCCAACACCTCTAATTGTCTTCTATTTTCCTTTTTATGATCCTGATTAGGTTCTTGTTGGAGGACTTAGCCAAACCATTACCCTAAGGATAGTAATTTGAGGATGTGCTCAAATAGATATTATGATCCACTGCCCATGCACAAATCTAAGCTCCAACAAAAGACTTTGCATTATCTAAAATAATGGCTGAAGGGGGACTAGACCTAGTCACAATTCCATCAAGGAAGTCAATAACTAAAAATTTAGTCGCATCCTTCAATGCAACTGCCTCTGTCCATCTGGTGAAGTAATCTATAGCAGCTAGAATCCACTTGTGACCAGAACTAGAAGGAGGATTGATAGGGCCTATGAAATCCAATCCCCACTGAGCAAAAGCTTGATCCACTTGGATAGGATGAAGGGGAAGAGCTGCAAGTCTTTGTTTTCTAGAGAAGAAGGCACATTTTTCACACTTTCTCACATACTTATGATAGTCATGAAACAGAGATGGCTAGTAATAACTAGCCCTCATGATCTTTATTGTAGTTGTTCTAGCTAAGAAGTGGTCACCATCAGGACCATCATGAAGCTCTTTGATCATTCTTTCAGCCTGATTTGTATCAAGGCATCTCAATAGGGCTCCATTAAAATCTTTTCTGAAAAGGATACCATCAACTATGACATAAGGGGTTGACTATAATCTATACTGTCTCCTTTTAGTTCTATCTAATCCTTGAGGGTATCCATTGCCTAGCAAGAAATTCATCATATCATCCATCCAACTCTTTGGATCACCATTTCTCACATCTTGTTGCTCTATTAGTATCATAGCAGCTTCCTCATTAGGTTCCTAAGATGATAACATCTATTTACACAACCCCCTCCCTCTTACTAGCTTGGTGATTTGGATGTCAACACCATATTCCATCACTTTAGTAATCTAGCCAACTCTTTTCTCACCAATATCTTTGCTCAAAAGGAAATCCTTCACACTGGCATGGGGTACCAACAAATGGATCTTATTGTGGGATAGGAGGTGTCTAAATTTCTTTAAAGCTCTAATGACCACAAGGGCTTTCTTCTCAACATCATTGTACTTATCTTCATAATCTTTAAGCCCTTCACTAAAGAAGGTTATGGGCTCCTCTTCATTCTTGTCATTTGTTTGAGTCAAGATAGCAAAGATACTTGACTCACCACCTAAGGTGTAAAGAATGAATTCCTTCTCAAAATTTGGATTCATGAGAGTAGGGGCTAAGGCTATGGCTGTCTTGATCTCTTCAAAACTTTCCTTCCCTTCCTTGGTCCATGTAAAGACCATACCTTTCTTGAGCATAGCTGTAAGAGGTTTCACCAAGGTAGCAAGATTAGGGATAACTCTTCTCACAAAATTTATCCTACCTAGGAAACTTTGCAGCCCTTTCTTATGTTTAGGAAGAGGGAGGGAAAGTATTGCTTTTGTTCTCTTTGGATCAATGGTTAAGCCATCTTTAGATACAATGTGTCCTAATAATTTTCCTTGGTTAGTAGCAAAGACACATTTGCTTGGGTTAAGAGAAACTCCAAACTCTCAGCATCTTAGGAATACCTATCTTAGGTGATCAAAATGATCTTCTACATTCTTTGAATACATAGTGATATCATCAAGGTAAACTAAGACAAATTTGTCAATCAAATTCTTGAAGGCCATCTCCATTGCCTTCTAAAATACAACACCTGCATTGGTTAGCCCAAATTGCATCTTACAATAAACATAGGTACCCCATTTAGTGGTAAATGCAGTCTTGTATTTATCAAACTCCTTAACTAACACTTGATTGTAACCAGAAAATCCATCAAGAAATGAAAACCTCTTTGGACCACTAACCTTGGATAAAATCTGCTCCATAGAAGGGAGAGGATGGTGATCTTTAAGGGAAGCTTGGTTAAGGTCCCTAAAGTCCACACACAATCTAATTTCCCCATTCTTCTTCCTAATAGGGACAAGGTTTGCTACCCATGATGAGTGCTTGATAGGGAAAATTATATTGGTCTCAATTAATTTGGATAGCTCCTTTCTCATTAAGGGTTCAATCTTGGGATTCACTAGCCTCTACTTTTGTCTTATTGGTTTGACATTATGAACTAAATCTATGGTATACTAAAATAACCTTGGGTCAAAACCCTTTAAATCATCATAAGTCCAGGCACATACATCATTACATTCTTGACATAGATGAATAAAGTTCTCTTGCTCAATTTCAAAACATACCTTACCCATGTTTAAGGACTTTCCATTAGCAAACATGACCGGAAAATGATCATCCTCATCAACAGCTAGGTTCATGCCTCTACATCTTGTTTGGTCATCAAGATTGAAAACACTTTCCAAAGTAATGAGACCTTTAGGTAGCTTGTTGGAGTTGAGGTTAATGATTTGGTCACCATACTGAACCTATAATCTTGACTGATTTCAATCTGAAAACTTTGCCTCCTTCTGCAAGAAGCTCACAATTTTCTCATCAAACTCAAACATGTGCTAATGGATGTTATTATCAGGGATGATAGGCCTTACTACCACTCTATTTTTTTGCTTCTTCTCCTCCTCAAGATTCCCTAGCACATCATAAGACATACCTATTGCTGCAAGTCTATCAACATGCCTGTTTTCTTTTCTAGGGATGCTTTGAATATTAAATGCATTAAAACCCTCAAGAAAATCCCATACCCTATTTTTATAAGACTTGAGCAAACCATTCTTGGTGGTACTCTAATTTCTCACTTGATTAACCACCAAATCACTATCTCCATACACCCTTAAGGCTTGAATTCCTCTTTTTTGAGCAAGTAGGAGGCCTTGAATCAAGGATTCATACTCAGCCACATTATTAGTGCAACTGAATTGGTGCCTAAAGGAGAAGTAGTACCTTACTTGTGCAGGAGAAATCAACATCACACCAGCCCCTAACCCAACCTTATTCCTTGATCCATCAAAGTAAATACTCCATATCCCACTCATATCCTCTTTAGCACCCACAAGATTGGGAACCAGAGCATCCTTTTCCAATATACAATATGTACTGAGACCTATTTTGAGGATTTTTGATATAGGGTCAAATTGATATGCATTAGCCCATTCATCTAAGGGAAAATTAGGTATCTCCGCTAGGGGAGTGGTGGGCTCATTCACTATGTCATTCTCATCCATCTCTAGGATAGGGCAATTCATGTTGATGGGGTTGGGGGTGTAAGATTCAGTATGATGGAGGGCTTTAGGCTCTGCTTTGATTTCATCATTGGCTCCATATCTCATCTTGAAAGACATATATGATCAATCAGAAGATATGAAACCACCTATTTGGGCAGTAAAATCTCTTGATAGACAGATGGCAAAATATGGCTTGACCTCAGTAACAGAGATATCTTGGGTTACAGTACAACCAGGTCATGCATGTAAGGCCATCTCCACATTCCTAAGGATCCCTATAGTCTTGAAAGTACTACCATCCAACTGTAATACATCCCTAACAATGGGCTCATATTTCATTCTCAAAGCATTAGGAATACTCCTAGGCATCACTGAACTGCTAGCCCATGAACCAATCATGCAATTATGGACTAGATTGCCCCCTATAATTAGAGAAACATAGAATGGAGGAGGTCTAACCTTTTTGCTTGTTTCTACTTCCCCTGTTGTTTGTACTAGGCCTATGGAACTTTCCATGCTGAGTGTTTGATCCTTTGGTTCAATTCTTTCCAATTCTCACTAAAAAAACCACTTTTGCATGGGTATAGTAGCAACAGCATCCCACATGGAGATATTCACATTTTTTTTCTACATTTTCTCTACCACACTGAATGGCATAGTAGGTTTTTTGGTAGAAGCCTTGGGAGCTGCAATTGTATGAGGTTGAGATGGAACAACTTGAGGATCACCTGTATCTTTTCTGCCATGATTTTGCATTTTCTATTGAAAGGTACTTGATTGATTATTTGTTGTTTTCTCATGAGCTATTGCATTTGAAGTTGAGGCCTGATTGGGAGGAGAAGGGATAGCATCTTCCATATCTCTTCTTTTGCTTCTAGTGTTATGAGCAATGGAATCCTAGTTTACATTACAATGCTCCTCCATCTGATGATTCATAAAAGAGCAATCACCCTGTCTTTGCATATCTAAGGCATCCTTAAATTGGTCCTCCTTGTATGATTGTTTTGTTGCAGGTTCTTGGACTATCAAGGCCATAAAAGATTCAACCTTCTAACACATGCAATAGGCATAGGAGTAATTGCAGGATGGAAAAAAATCCTGATCTTGGGCCATGTTCTTTTGAGGGACTATGGCCTTGCTTTGATTTACATTTGAGGTTGAAGCATGGTCACCCTGCCTATTCTGATCAAAAGAATTGTTCCAATGATTAGGATTTGGAGGCCTACCACTTCTTGGAGTTTGATATTGCAATTGATGATGCTTACTACCTTGAGCTTACTATCTTTCTAAAGTCACCACCTTGTTGCTCATTTTCTGCATCATAGAGAAATTATCCTCCAGTCTCTTTCCTTGATCTTCTAACTTCTTCCCTTGATCTTGCAATTTTTTATCAAGGTTCTTCTCTCTTTTGTTTGTATTCTGCATGAGAGATTGCATCATCTATTTGAATTCATCTATCCCATTTGAAGATGTGGAAGCTTGAGGGACTGGAGTAAGGGACTGTGATGTAGAAGTTGTGGGAAGAGGAGCCATTGCTAGTTGATGATTTGGAACATCGGGGAAGAAAGGCATAGGAGGCCTTGGAGCTAGCTTACCTCCTTGTATCAATATATTTTTTGCCCTTATTGCTATGTCATAAGCATTAGGCTAGGTATCTCCTCCCATAGTTTGGATTGTAGTGGCAATATCACTGTTAAAGCCTCTAAGGTAATGTAAGAAGGCATTACCAGGGGTAGGCTTCACTAAAGTAGGTATTCTATCCCATGTCTTTTGAAATCTATAATTAAAATCAGTCATACATTCATGGGGGGCTCTTTTTATAGTAGCCAGCTATTCTAAAAGTGACAAATAGTCACTTTTATCCTCAAAATGTTTGCACAACCCTACTCCTAATCCATCCCAATCTATTATAGAACCATGAGCTAAACCTCTATAACATTGTTGCGCTTTTCCTTTTAAGGATGAGGCTAGGAGACTAACTACAACATCATCCTCTGTAATACCATGGATATTGTAGACATTTGCAACCTCTTGAATGTGTTCTGAGGGAGAGATAGAAGTTTCACCAGTAAACTCTGGTAGACTTTTGAGTGCAACTACTGGTATGTCATGTCTTTGGGCTAATAAGGGAGGGCTCCCATCATTAAAGGTAGCAAAAGTATGAGCTCTAGGAAATGCCATATAGACAAGTGATCTATTGATATATATTGATGGCAGTCTAGGCTGAGATCTAATAGTAGGAGGAGTAGAGATAGATCTTGTAGGAGTATTTGTTACTACTGCATTCCTAACTAGTGATAAAGATATTCTAGTCTTCCTTCTTCTAGAGTTTGAAAATGAAAGCTCTTGATACTGAAACTTACCTCTAGAAGATGCCCTTGTTTTAGCTCTGGGCATGAATTACTACAACTTTGGTTTGGAACCCGATATGTATTTGAAGCTCAAAGTTGCCAAGTACTTTGAAGAATGAACCTCTTGAAGGCTTAGATGTTGAAGCCAGTACTATCTCCTCGGTATTGATCTTGAAATCATCTCTTTTGACACTAGTAGTCTTGAAATTTTTTGAAATGTTGTCCCACCGAGCATGCCAAAAAATGTTGTCACTTAGGTTTGCACCCTTGTCCAAAGCCTATGCACGAGGACAATCTAGTGAAACATGGAAACAACCTCCAAGCTATGGGACTTGAACTGTGAGGTTGAGTCTTTGGAGAAGGCCAGATTCCTCTTACTATTAAGATGCACCTAACTACTCTTGGAGAAGAAAATGGAGAAGGAGAGCATGAAAGAAAATCTACCTAATCTAATCTAAAGAGGTGATGCACCAAAATATAGTGTTTAGACCAATCTTTGCCCATATATGCACTATTAAACCAAAATGAAACTAAGGATATACACGTCCAGACTTGCTTTAATATAATAACCACATGTAAATCACAAGAACAAGATGAATGATGCAACAAAGAGAGATTCACTTATATATCATTCACAGGCCAGAAGAGATACAGTGATGTAGATTACAGACTTTCACAAAACAATGGTGAAGGTAAAGAGTTCTTGCACTTTCATACCAATGGCTAAAGGAGATAAAGTAGAGAATCATATAGTTTAGAGGCACAGGGGAATTTACATTAGAATTGCAGAGCAACAGGAGAGAAAAGTCAAAGAAAGGTCAATTGAACAAAATCTACCAAATTTTCCTTTATAGTGCAGGCATAACTGAGATTTTCCCTCCAAAACTATCCTGCAACCACCACCATCAAGTCCTGTAGGGAACAATCATGGGAAAACTTGATCTGGATGTAGATCCAGACATAATGATTTCTAATCCTAGTTCGAACAGGGCCTTGAGAAGATAGAAACGGTGTCATTAAGCTATTCTGACCAGGTAGATGGATTGGATCGGAGGGGTGGAGTGTTCTCCTACGTTTAGCATTCATTTCCTGGTGGTTGGAATCGATCATGAAGATTAGATTCGTGTAAAATCCTCAATTTCCCCTATTTTGGCTTGTGAATCAACATTATTAGCAAGTCAACATAACCCTGGCACCAGAATGAGCAACATGGACCAATCAATTTATTTCCTTTTGCCACCTCGCAGGGTCCTCCTGAGTTGACCATGCTTTTTACTAATCGCGCCATCTTTTCTCTAAAAATCTTGACTGTGACATTATACTAACTGTCAGCCACTAACCATCAATGCCTTTACCGGACCCACTAGGACACGAGTCACTTAGGTGCTATGTTGCTATGCATAATGTTCTTGCAACTTTCCATAGTGAGATAGCACCCAACATTGATTTCATTAGCTTTGATGATCATGAAGACTCTTCGTATACTGCGATATATCCTTAAGACTTCTAGGTCCATGAAACATTGTCAGCACACCTGGCACAACCTGGCATCCTCATTCTGGTGGGATCTAGCCCCACTAATCCACATGGCACAAGGGCACTATGACACTATGTGTATCATCCTCATAGCTTTTCATAGCGTGATAGTGCCTACTGTCGATCCAGATTGATATCTACAATGCTCAAAACTCTACAAAACTATAAACCAAATCAGCTAGACTGACTAATGAGATGCTCCCTATCGTACTTTGACTCACCTAACAATTTTCCATAGAGTATGAGCCGTAACATTACTTTTGGGAAGGGTGGGCCTATGATGTCAACTGAGATAGGTGTCGCCAAACCACTTCCCCACATTATTTAATCTCCTCGTATCTTGATAATGCGAGGAAGCGCTAGCTCTCAATCCTTGAAGATCTGATGGTGATCAAAATCTTTGTAGGACTGCATACCTAGTCAATTGGATGGGCCAATAAGATCCACCCTCATAATTTGACCTACCTGACAGCTACTACAAAAGACAAGCCACCTGTTGATACCTTCTAAGAAAGTGAGCCCATGATGTCAACTGTGAGAGGCATCATTGAGGTGTTATGTCACTATGGTTAAAATTCTCGTAGCTTTCCATAGCGAGATAGGACCCATTTTTGATCTCCATGAGATCAATGATAGTGGAAGATCTATGCTTGTTCTTGCCCCAAGCCCATCACACTAGGTGCCACCTCAGTAATCTGTACCACACTTGGCAAGACATGGCATCCAAATGGTGATCCATAGAGAAACTAGTCTTGTAGAGACACATGGCAACAAAGCATTATGTCGCTATGGAAAAACAACGTACAACTTTCCATAGTGGCATAACTCCAACCATGGATCAGATCACATCGAACGACGAGGGCTCATCAAGTACCTTCCTACGAAGAGGGTAGGGAAATTATGTCATCTAGGACACATGTCCTCCACTTGCTTTTCCACATTTTCTAATTTCCTTGCATCTTGATAATGTGAGAAAGTGCCAGCCCTTAATTTGTGAAGATTTGATGGTTCCTGTAACTTGTACTTTTTGGACTTGAATGACTACACTCTGTGACACCATCTGGATGTGTGTCAACAACCCTCTTTCCCACATTGTCAGAAGGTCTAACAAAGCTCAGAATGGGGGGAAGCGGGCACCAATAGAATTGCCAGATCAGCCAGCTACCCTATCCAACCTATGGCCCATAGAAGGAACATAGACCCACCTACCATGCATCACAAAAAGGCTTTCCTGCATTCTTTAAAGATCGTGCATTTGGAAAATATGGCGAAGTGGGGAACCGTAGATCATGGAAGATCTAATGGCACAAAAATTTGCCAGCTAATGGAAATAAAACATAAGTTTTTTATCATTCAAATTTTTTGATATTTCCAGGCCATTAAAATAATATTAAATCTGGGAACTAGCTGTTGGGTGGGGTTGAGCATTTGAAAGTTTGAATTTTTATGGGAGGCAAAAAATGGATAACAAGAGGTTCAACCCTCTATTTTCTTGATGTACGTTCTTCAAACATTTTAGTTTCTTAGGAATAACTTAATCTAACCATTTTCTATTCCTTTGTGGACTTGACTATAACAAGAGTCTGATGATGAAGACCATGTAAGCAACTATGCTAGTAAAGGTTTAGCTCTCCATTGTCTTGATTTAAGTTCTGTGAAGATTCTAATTTTCATAGGAATATTTTATTTTGAGCATTTACTAACCCTTTGTAGACTTGACTATAATAGGAGCATGATGATGATGCCCATGTAAGCAAAAATGCTACTAGAAGTTTAGCTCTCTATCATCTTGTTGTAAGTTTAAAGATTTTAATTTTATTAAGAATAACTTAATCTAGAAATTTGCTAATTTCTATTTTTGAATGAGTTTATCAGAGATATGTTGGGTTGATAATGGACTGTGCTAATATTATTTATTAGAAAAGTAAGAATCTTGAAAGGTTTGTAATGTCTTGTTCTTAGAAAAGTAAGAATCTTGAAAGGTCTGTAATGTCTTGTTCAAATAGAAAGTAAGATTTAAAGGTTATGCTATTGTTACAACTAATATGTTTTTTTTTCTCCTTTTTGCTTATCTGCTAACCTTTGAGGACTTTTAATAGGAACCTCATGACAATGACCATATAAGAAACAATACTACTAGAAGTTCAACTTTCCATTGTCTTGATGTAAGTTCTTCAAAGATTCTAATTTTCTTAGGAATAACTTAATCTGACCATTTTCTAATCATTTGTGGATTTGATTAAAACATGAGCTTAATGATGATGACCATGTCAACCATGATGTTAATAGAGGTCTTTGTGTAAGTTGTTCAAATATTCTAATTTTCTTAAGAGTAACTTAATCTGACATTTGATAACCCTTTATGGACTTGACTTAACAAAAGTCTTATGGTAATGGCGGTGTAAGAAACAATACTACTAGAAGTCTTGATGTAAGTTCTTCAAAGATTATAATTTTCTTAAAAATAACTTAATCTCATCATTTGCTAACCCTTTTTGAATTTTGACTATAATAGAGTTCTAATGATGATGAAAATGCAAGCATCAACAATTCTGTAACCATTTGCAACTCTTTGTGGGCTTGACAATACAGAAGTATAATGATGACCACCATGAACAAAAGTTTGATGATGACCACCATGTAAGCAATAGTGCAACTGTAGGTTCAGCTCTCTATTGCATTGATGTAAGTTCTTCAAAGATTCTATAAGGCATTTTTCAATCATACTATTTCAATGATCTATTATAGTTTGAATGAGGTTTCAGATTCTACTTTTCATTTGGGTGATGAGGCCACTTAATATGCAAATATTAGTTGACATGATATTTTATCTAGAAAGACATCCAAATTTATAGATAGTTTATGATTTGTAATTTCTAATTATTAAAACCCACTAGCGAAGAGACATCAATCAAGAGGTTACAAAGGTCACAACTAGCTTAAGTTCTCTTCCTCCCTTCTGTAGTGTGTGCTAACTTGTGAGTCCCATAAGCTACTTTAGTCTCACAAATTCATTCATTCATTCATTTGAAAGTCTAAAATTGTAGTACTTTAAAAACACATGTTTGCGATCTTTCCTCAGAAAATATATAATTAATTATCAACATTGTTCTTATGTAGGTGCAAAACAGAAGTGATTTAGTATGAAGGCCAATTGTTGGGGAATCTGAATAGAGAGTGATATCCAAATGCACCCTTCGAACCTTCAAAGTAAAAATTACATTCAATTGATTGAATAATGTAGGCCATTACCTTTTCATACAATTGGAAAGAGCATGCAAGCAGTTTGAAGTGACTTCCATGGATATCACAGCTTTAATCAAATTTTTGCTACTGTCAACATTGAAATATTCACCTATTTTGAAATGGGATATTACAAGTTTTTGGATTCATGATATTGTAAGTTTCATGTTCCTCTACTTTTTTCAATGAATTAAGGGTTTCAGTATAGATTTTTTCCTTTCTTCCCTGGGGTAAAACATGCTTATTTTGGACTTAGTTTGACAATGAAAGTTCAGTATGCTATCTCAAGCATTGAGATGGAGGATTCACTAAAGGGAGAAAATAGATTGATGTCTATTTTCTACTGCAGATTGGATAAAACATAATGTTAGTACAATTCAACTACTAATAGCATTGAATGAATGAAAAGAGTCAAGGATCAAGAAGTAACAACTTTAAATTATCTTTACACTTCTGTGATGTTAGATAAATGTTTACTAGATGACAGTGATCTGAAGCTCAAATGCAATTAATAGTCATTGATGGGTATAAAATAATTTAGATGTATGAAGAATTAATGGTGCAGCATTTGAAATGGAAAGATTAACATGATTATATTGAGAAGATCAATTGTGACTACAAATTTCATGGAGACTTAAGAAATGGTGAAAATTGTATCAGTTTTCTTTTGAAAGGATGTGATAATTGCTTTGCTACAAAGGGATGAGTGTTCTTCTAAGGACATTATTTTGAATTGTTAAAATATTGTCAGCTTCAAGTCATTAGACTTAGACTTACTTTCTACCATGGAAAATTTGAATGTTTTAGATTGAATTTTCAATGATTTTTTTGTTTTGGTAAGATGTCTTGGTTATGATTGTTTACTCAATAGTTTTTATTTATAGAATCTTCTCATGTAATTGAATGATTCACTTTTTCCCAAGATAGGCATGGGTGCAATTTTTGAGTTAATGTGGAAAGCCAATGTTCTGGAGCTACATTGTTGTCTTAAATATTTTTTAGTTGTGCTTAAAATTAATGTTGGTTCAGCTTCTTGTTTACAATTGATCAAGTCCAGCTATTGGTAGTGTTTCTTCCATGAATCTCTCCCAAAATTGTTATTGTTTCCAATATTACAAGGATTACATTGGATTTGTAATGGTAATTGGTTGACACATTTGTAGCTACTCGTCTTTCCCTCAATATTTTTCTCTAGCTGCTCCAATTTGTTCACGCAATGTAACTTTTCTTTTTGCCCTACTATAATTTTTCTTCCAGCAGTTATTTTTCTTACAACAAGAAGGCAATTGGTAAGTGTTGTAGACACACATTCTTAAAATGTAATTCATAATATAATGACTTTGTTTTAGTGCTATTCGGATTGTCGAACCTCCTGTAACTCAAAATTGAGTGTCCACAAGTGGTTGTTTTCTTGAACAGTTACTTAAAGATGTAAATAAATGTTCATATCTTCTCTGAATATAAAAACTAAATTGTATGAAACAAATGTGTTCTCGAATATAATGAAATTGATTTTATAGCTCTTCTATATGAAACTCTTTAATATCTCTTTGTTGTAAAAGGTATTTTAAATTATTTTATTATATAGATTAAAATTTAAATAGTTCAAAAACTTGAGTTGAAATCATGTTTATTATATAGATCTATCATTTTCATCTATCTTATATTTTGTTTAAATTTTACAAGTCATTAATTTTCAAATAAAATTGACTTTAGTGGTTGTAGGTCTTCCTATTTGCATATTTTGAGGTCTTCAATCATTTTCCCCAACAAGTTTGGTTGGCCTTGTTGACGCATACCCTTTTACAAAACAGTCATTTACCCAACTCTAAATATTTTTCACAGGGTAATCAAAACCAAGAATGATGTGCTCAAAATGTATTGTCTAGAAGAGAGAAATATCCCTCCCACAGAAGGATGTGATTCCAACCTCTAAGAGAATTGATGGATCTTTTGTGTTCAAATGAAGTTGATTTCATGTCTTACACCCATCAAAAACATAACAAGCCATGGAGCATTTATTTCAAAACCCAAAGAGCTCATATGTTTGATGTATTACATCATATTCCCCAACTTAGAGGATAATGTAATTAGATAAACAAGCACCTTCTTCATATACACATTAATATAGTACCAAGTAAATCTATAACAATGCTTAGATTTCCATCTCTTCTGTGACTACACTTTCATCAAACTCCTCACCACATGACTTGTTTTCTTCTTGAGCTTTTATATCATTCAAGCCACAATAAAAGGACACCAAATGTGATGTCTATTTGTTAGTATAATAATCAAAACTAATGACAATTTTACTTTCTTAATAACATAATTGTACTAGGTAGCCTTTTTGGAATGACGTGTTTCTTTTGGTCTCTGCTAATTTGATTTATTCTTCTTGTGTTCACAGATCCATCCAAGTGCCCTAAAGCATGGGGAGCACCTTTGGTTGCATGTTGTATCTCTACTATAGAGCATGCTACTGTATGTATCCAGAGAGCTTATCATGTTGTGTAAATCAAAATATCACTGTAAAAACAATTAAGCTATTTTTGCATGTTGGAATTACTTGTTTTATGGAGCAAATAGGTTCTTATGAATATTACAATCAATCTTAGAAAGGAAAAGCATGCATGGAACAAAAGGTAGTGTCCTTCCAGAGTCACATAAAATAAAATGACATTGTAATGTATTTATAGGACTTACAGTGAGAAACAAATATTATCAAAATATTTTGAAGTGCAACAGCAAAAATTTGTGTGGCAGGAAGGAATCTCTTCCAGGTATTTCTTTGACCATATCACTACTATCAAATCATGACACATCAAACCTTTTCCATTTTCAAGTTTGAATTTACTCTATCATAGGGTCAGAGGACCTAGGAGTATTCTAAATATTATGTAAAGGTAAATGGAAAACAATCCCCTAATGCGTATCCACAAGGGGCTTCTTGTACCGTATTTCAGTATCAAGTATGGTAATGACTAGAAATACTACCACTGCTTTCTTTTCTATTGCTCCTCAATGATCTATTGATACTTTTTGAGCTATCAAGTGTTGGTTCTTTGGAGCACGTGATTTGCATAAGAATCTATGAAGATGCTTTACAATTTATTTAGCCCTTAATCTTGAAGTTCAAGAAAAATGAACGATCTTGTGTAGGATGGCATCCATAAACTAAAAGTGATCATTCTCTATCCTTTTTAAATGTGAAGGGAAGTCTTTTTAGTAGAGTTACATAATGAATTATCCTAATTTTATTCTTTGATAGTTAAATTTGGCTCATTTTCGAATAATACTTAACATAAAAGTTACTTTGACAGGTCCCTATCATAGTGCATATTGATCATGGAACTGAAAAGAAAGACTTGATTGAGACTTTGGAGATGGTATGTTATATGCAATGGTATCACAAATTTTTTTTAGATTTAAAACATCTCTTAGTGTTTGAATAAATGATTCAATGGAACCTTATAGAAAGAAATGAATCATACAGTAACATGCTTGTGCTATCACCTATTCCATGGTGAGATCATTATAGTTGCTACATTTTTTTCTTACAATGTAATTATGTCTATCATAACTTATGAAGGCTTTTGGAGGTATCATAAATACATCCTTGTGGTACATTGAATGATTATCTCTGTATGTGCAAAAACATTCATAGACATATTGTGTATGTGATTGTTTATTAGGGTGTTGACTTTGTAATGGTGGATAGTTCACATCTATCTTTCAGTGAGAATATTTCATATACTAAATACATAACAACCATGGCCCATGCAAAGAAAATTACAATGGAAGCTGAACTAGGGTGACTACCAGGTACAGAAGATAATCTGATAGTTGAGGAGTATGAGGCAAAGATTATAGATTTGATCTAGGTGAGATGATTCAAGGATTCATATTCTGATGGATTGTTCAAAATTCTGATCCTAATGGTATCTATAGACCATTCAATTGAACTATGTATTTGTTGTAGCCTTCATCTAGGAGGAAGATTCAATTGAACTATTCGTCTAGGATTCCACATTTTGCATGCATGTCTACTAGGGCAGTTGTAACTTAAAAAAATATATTCTCTCAATATATCTATTTTATGCATATCCAACAACCATGGCTTTTGATGACCACATTACATTTAGGCATCTTGTCAAACAGTTGACATGAGTTATCTATGCTTCCATTTTGCAAGCATGTCTCCCAAGGAAAATGTTACTACTTCATCTACACCATCTAACAAAATCCTTTATGCTTTGATGGATGCCCATAGCTTATGCCAAAGCTCTCATTCAACAATTATGAGATGATCAATCATGAGGAAATAGTTGAGAGCTTAGAGTGACATGGTTTTCAAATGATCACATGAAATGAAATGGGCGTGCGAATAGAAAGAAACTAGAAAGACATTGTGTATAGATAAAGGCATGAAATGGATGGTTTTTGAGCACTTAGCATAGGCACTCAAAATTTAGTACATATCATCATTCGATTTCAAATGGGTGTGTGGGATTATATGCATAGTGAATAATAAAGGAGGGAATTGAACCCTCCCTGAGGCTCACACTTGTTGAGGTCCACTTCAGTAATGGCCCTTCCTATGAAATTGCTACCTAAAACCTTTCTAATGAGATAATGTTTTATGATCTCTTCATTAGTGGGATGGAACATGAATCTAGGAGGCAGTTGTGCATTACCCATATCATGACTATAACTAAAGTTAAGAGCCTCTATTATTGAATTCTCTTCCCTATCACCCATATTCATTTCCTTTGCTATTCATGCTTCACATGGGAGCCTTTTTTTATGATGATTAATTGTCAATCATGTCCATTCACTACCAAACAATTCATATTCTACAAATTTGAGATGCTGGAACTTTTGTGGATGTGCAGGCCATTGGAACATACTGTAGGGAGGATGACAAACTTATTCTCAACTGTTAGACTCAAGTAAATGATACAAATTGTAGAATCTTAACATATGGTTGTTCAAATTCTATATCCCCTCAATGATTTCATTTTAGTGTATAACTTGCTGTGCATAGTTGCCAAGTTTTCTTATTGTATCAGGCATATTAATGAAGAAGCATATTAGTTACTATTGGTGTTAATGACAGTTTGATTAGTTACTGTCGATGCTTTTCAGGAATTCTATAAAATAGTTCACATGCCTTGTGTATGATATGACATTTTGCATGCATCTTGCACTCTCTCATCCTGTTGATGATGGATTACAGAGAGTGATCTGAAACGATGATGCTAAAAAGCACACACAATCAAATCCAAAACGAACTTGCATTACAGATGGATTGTGGAAATCTGATATTGTTAATTTTGCATGCATGTCTACCAGGAAAATCACAACTTAAACATATATATTTATATGTTTAAGTTGTGATTTTCCTGGTAGACATGCATGCAAAATTAACAATATCAGATTTCCACAATCCATCTGTAACGCAAGTTCATTTTGGATTTGATTGTGTGTGCTTTTTAGCATCATCATTTCAGATCACTCTCCATAATCCATCATCAGTTGAATGAGAGAATGTAGGATGCATGCAAAATGTCATATCATATGCAAGGCATGTGAACTATTTTATAGAATACCTGAAAAAAGAATTACACCCAGTCATTGGTAGAAATTTCTACCTCCATTGGTCAAAATTTCTACCTTTATTAGTCGAAATTTTTGACCTTCATTGGTTGAAATTTCTACCTTCATAGGTCAAAATTTCTACCTTTATTGGTCAAAATTTTTTACCTTCATTGGTCAAAATTTCTACCTTCAGTGGTCGAAATTTCCACCTTCATTGGTTAAAATTTTCTACCTTCATTGGTCAAAATTTCTACCTTTATTGGTCAAAATTTTCTACCTTCAATAGTCAAAATTTCTACCTTTATTGGTCAAAATTTTCTACCTTCATTGGTTGAAATTTCTACTTTTATTGGTTGAAATTTTCTACCTTCATTGGTCAAAATTTTGACCAATTCCTGGCAAAACTTACACCATGGCTATGGAAGTTTTTCGACCAACATATTGGTCAAAATTTTGACCAACTAGAAGGTTGGTCAAAATTTTGACCAAAATATTTTTGACCAATGGGTTGGTCAAATTTGGTTGAAGTTTGGTCAAAAATTGGGTCAAAATTTTGATCAATAATGGTAAAAAATTAGTCTCAAATGTACTAGTGAATCAAAGAACTTCTAGAAAAGAATGGCTCCCTACAAGAAGAGGCAAGGAAATTGAAAACATCCAGTCAATAAGATTGTGTGAAATCTCAAAATAGAGAAATAAGGCAAAAGAAGACTTGGAGGTAAGGAACAATGAAATTCAAAATCAATCCCTTTAGCAAGAAAGTCTTATCATTTAGCTCTCCAATGCAAATGAAGAAATCATGTGTCTGAGATCTAAAAATGAAAGGTTAAGGAATGCTTTAAATGCTGAAAAACAAATAAATGAAAAGATGAAAGTTGATCTAAACTCTCAAAAGCAACTCAATGAAAGAATAATGAAATCCCAAGCAGACATGGATCAATTAAATCAAAAAAATGAGCAAAAACTTGATAGGCAAAAGGGCAAAGCAGGACTTGGATACAAAGAAGAAGGTAAATCCTCCAAAAAAAATGCTCAAAGGAATCAAAGACCTACTTGAAATTACTCTGGTAAGATAGGTCATACATCAAACAAATGTTGGAGTAATGGAAGGCAAAATTCAATGGAAAATGCTATAATTGTAGTTACCATGGTCATAAAGCTAATGAATGCAAAGAAAAACTAAAGTTTGAAGGCAAGTGTCACAAATGCAATAAACAAGGTCACAAGGCATTTGAATGAAGATCTAAACCATTCAATCTAGCTAAACAATTTGTAAAAGCAATATTTGGTTAGGACTACAATACTTGGTGTAGATGTCATTACTATGGAGAATATGGATAGATTGGCATAAATTGTGTTAGACATTGCATGAGAAGAAAGGATACTACAATAAGATGTTACACATGTACTAAAATTGGTCATATAGCCAAGAATTGCATGAATATAGGTAGATTTGAAGATGAAAAGAAAGAAAAAGTAGATAACATCAAGAAGTAGATGAGACAGTAGTGGATTCCTAAATCTAATTCCTAGGAAGTAGATGAGACAGCTCCGAATTTCAAATTGGTGCCAACGATCGCAGAAACCCTCAACCCAAATGGAGCTCAGTCATAGATACCATCCAAGGTACTTCTGATTAATGACATTAGAACTAATTTTAATGTGTAGTTCAAGAGATAGGAACCCTAGAAATGGATAGTACCCTAAGTGAACTCTATGTGGATGGAACTCTTAAACTTGAGCATAAACACTTGGAAGAAAAAGGATTAACCCATATTCCTCACCTAAATTGAAGTTTTCAAATTAAATGGATTAGATATATCTTGAGTCAAGTTCATAATGGTCAATTATGGTTAGATTAGCCAATCTTAATTACAAAGAAAATGATTAATAACATTACTAGTCTCCCTATGCTTACATAGGCTAAAGTCACCCTAGGTCAAGATGAGCTTCAAAAGAAAATGCTAGCTGAGTGGGACTATAGAGGAATGAAAATTAGTAATGTATCTAATGTAGAGCTCAAATTTGGTATTCATGTCATTGGTCATAAGATTTATAGCTCAAGTCGATTGACCTAGCCTATAAGGTTGCTAAGAAGAATTTGGCATATGACCTAACAGACTTGATTTTGAAGTAGCTAAACAAGAATATGAAAACCATTAGGACTTCAAAGAATAAACCATGCATGTTTGGTTCACTATTGAAATGTTTGTTCTTTTATGTTCAAAAATTTCCCCCCTCTAAAGGGACATTGGTATGGAGAAAAGACACACCAATCTTATACCAGATAAATGAGTTCATAGTTGAAATGGGTGAAAATTTTGATACCATAATGGACAATTATTTTGAAGCTTTCAAAGAAAATATGAATAACAGGTATAAGATACCATAGAAATTGGTTGAAGACTACAAGGATGATGTATGTTTTATAGTTGATAGCGACAGAGTATACATTCAGGTAGTAAAGCCTAGAATAGTGTGGCTAAAACCTCTTCCTTATGAGTTTAATATTGGTGAGAAAAAAGAAATAATTGAAGCCCTTGTTAATGAGCCTGTAGATTTAAAGGTACCTCTCTTTGGAACCTACAATGAGGCTAAAGCAAGAATTGAGCTTGAGATCAAGCTTACATAGGTGGTAAACAAGGGAAAGAGGAGGATATCAAAATTAAAAGCAAGTGCCCCTCTTATTCTTACCAAGGGAAAAGGTGAATATGAGGAGGAATCTAAGAATGAAGAAGAATCTAAAAAGGAAGAAGAGCCTACAAAGAAGAAAGGCAAGGTGATTATCACCAAGCCACCTAAGCCCTTCACTGCAGTATTCACAAGAAGATCCAAGAAGAAAGGTCGCAGTGAAGTTGTCTTTAGTAAGCCCTATCTTACCTTCTAGGAAAGATTGAAGCAAATGGAATAAGGTGTTGGTATAACCAATTTCAAAGTCTTAAAGTTTGAGACCAAAACATAAGCTGAGAAGATGCAGATTGAGGAGTTGGTATTAACCAAGATGGTGAAATGGAAGTATTCCCCTAATCAAACTACACCTCAAATTTCTAATGAGTTATTAGAAAGATTAAATCCAAGATGGGAATCAGCCATGAAATCAGCAAAAGACATATATGAACAAACTTTGAGATAGTTGTTGCTGAGCATTACCAATGTTGAGGTAAAAGAAGCCATGAAGAAAAATGAAAACAAAATGACTATTAGATTTCATACTTGTTTAATTTTGATAAAAGACATAGAGCATGTAGTTAAGAATGCAACATCTATGTGGAAAAATATGTATCATCTACATAAACCTAGTGAAGATCTTATTGAGATAAAAGATGATGATGATGACAATGACAAGGATGAAGAAGACAATACTCCTTTTGTCACCATTGATGCTGAAGAATATCAAGAACTGATGAAGGATGGTGAAGAAGAAAAAAAGGATGAAGCTAAAGAGGAAGCTAGGCAAGAAGAAGAAGACAGTGATCCAGTTAAGATAGCAGCAACTGTCATAGCCTTCCTTCCTCACTCTTCAGTAAAAACTGCAATATCATCAAGCACAAAGATAGCTTTAGCAAGTTTGATTGTAACCACAATAGATACATCAAATGTCCAATCACTCATTGCTCCCTCTCAGCCCAAAGTATCACTAATGGAAGTGTCTACCACTTCATCTACTAAGCTGTAGCTTCCTCTTCTTCAATTCCCAAGTTAGGATCATAAATAGTAAGTATAATTTCTAGTTCTACAATTTTGGATGCTTCAATTTTGCATGCTCTAGTAAGTTCTTTAATTGTGCATACTTATGTTAGTATTCCACCTATAAATACTTCAATTTTGGAAAGTTTGGTAAGTACACTAGTTTTGGATTCTTTTAGTACTCCAGTAAGTATGCCTTCATTAGGCACTATACAAGTTTTCACTGTAAGCCCTACTATTTCCACTATTATTTCTATTTTGAAATCTAAAGCATTAATGTTAGAAGTTGAACCAAAGACAAAACTAAAACTTCTGATTAGTGGAAAGGAAATTGAGGAAGACATAGATCTAGATAAGGATATTGAGATTCCCAAGTTGGATTTTGACAATGCTACTATAGATTAGAAGAGATTGGTCAGTCAACTCCTTGAAAAGAAAGCCAAATAAAAGCAACTAAGAGAAGAGAGAAACAGGGAATTCAGAATCGTTGAGAGTGCTAAGAATATTTTGATAGAGGCTATAGGTGTTGATGATGATTCTTCTCAACACATTATTTCACAATTAGAAGAGGCGATTAGCAAATTCAATGAGGATTCTAGTGGCTAGGAAAAGCTTATAGAGAAAGCAGAGAAGAAGTTTGACAATAAAGTGCTTTAACACATTTCTCAACAAATAGCTATTAAGCAAATAGAACTTTCTTCAATTTTTTCAAATCATAAAATCTCTTACACAAATGTAACATCTCTTTTTGCTAAGTTATGTGATGTTACTGAGCATACAAAAGAAATAAAGAGAAAATTGAATAAGATTGATGATGATCTAAAGGCTAGTGCATAGAAGTTGCAGCTTGACCCCAGTTCAAGTTCTACACACCACATGAGGATGAGATTCCTATTAGATATGTAGGCAAAGTTATTGAGAGAGTAAGCAAATATCTAGTCTATACTCATAGACATCCAAAACATGATCCTTCCTATCATGGATATAATGCAAAAGAATATTGCTTATTCTAAAACATTGATCCATGACAATAACTTTTCAATTGCAGATCATATGATTGAACTTTCTATAGAAGTCTAAGTTGCACTTCAAACCTACAAAATTTTGCAAGAAAACTAGGATAGGATCCTAACTCTTATTCTTAAGGTACATTCTAAGTTTCTCTCACATTTTGGTGTGTCTATATAAGTATATTGTTTATAAATCTTTGGCCTTATTGTCAAAAAGGGGGAGAGAGACATGTATATATTTAAGGAGGAAAGATATTATTATGCTTGATATGATATGTACATCATAAAAGGGAGTTATATGAAAAATTTATATATAGCAAAATTACAAAGACAAATTTTGAAAAATCTCAAAAATCAGCATGCCATACCAAGCCAATATCACACCATGTTGTAAATAATTTTTGGCTGATAAGTGTTTTTGTCACTAATGCCAAAGGGGGAGATTGTTGGTATTAAGTCTTGTTTGTTATTAGTGACAACACTTATTTAGATTTTACATGGTTACCAAGATCTTCGATTAGTCTTTGGTGTTTGCTATGTGATTCAGTGGTTACCAAGCTTCACAATTCCTATCGAGCATTCAAGTGATTACCAAGTGAATTCAAATAGTGTGAAGTCTAGTAGTTCAAACCTAGTAGTTCAGTTCTTACCGAGTAGTTCAGTGTTTACCAAGCTTCATAGTGTTTACTGAGTGAAGACATGGTAAACATGGAATTCAATTTCTATCGAGTGACATAGTATCTACCAAGTCTCCAATGTATACTAAGTTCAAAACTAAATTGAAGTGATTAGTACGGATTGAGCCTCTACTTCTACCAAGTGCATGATGATGTCGAGTAATGACAGTGGATGCCATGTATTAGAAATTCACCAAGTTAGTTTTAAAAACCCAAGTTTCTACATTTGGGCTGACTCAATAATATTGGTGTTAACTTGTGTATTGGCTGACCTTGTAATTATGAGAATTGGGTTGGTATTTATGTACTGTATTGTATCATACCCAATAGTAGTAATGTTTTTGATGCATGTGATTGTGAATGTGAATCAATAGCAGAGCAAAGTGTATTACAAGGTCAAATCAGGAGCAGTCAAGTTACATCTATCACAAAGAGGTGATCAGTACTTCAAGGATCTTAATCAACAATTTAGTTGTAAGTCAGATCTACTATTTCATCCTAACAGGTGAATTAGCTTCAAATCCTTTAATAGGGTAGACTTAATAGTCTTTTCTTAAATCTCTTTACCAAGTTCATTATATGTTTGTAAAACCTCTAACAAGGTGGACCTAGTAGTCCTAATTGCTCCTAATAAGGCAGATCATCAGAAGTGATCATTATAAGCCTTAATAGGCCAACTTTATACTACACTATTAAAGTTTTGTGGGTATCATCCCCACCCCAATTTTCCTTTCTATTTGGAAGGTTTATGGGTCACCAAATATTATGTTCAAAGTGTTTTATGCTTTTAGTTTCTCATGCTTGTAGTAGATTAGATCTATTGATGATAATTGGATTATATTATTAAGTGCTGATTTTGTCAAAAGTTTCGAGGTTACTGATTCACCCCTCCCCTCTTAGTAACCTGGCTAATCTCAAATATTTCCAACACTACTCTGATGTCAAAATCTTTCATAGATTTCCTTAAAGCCTAGCCCATAGGCATGATTAGAGGAGTATATAGTAAAATTTGTCATATTTTCTCCTCTATTGTGGCTTGGGAGATCTCGAAGGAGAGAAATTGTCACATTTTTTGTGAAGCTAAATTGAAATTAGAAGAGTTACTATTAAAGATATAGGCTTGTATAGTGGAAGTGATGAATTCCCATCTCAGAAAATCCATTAAAGAGGAAGCTTCTTTCTTGATTTGGGATGGTATAATGAAGAAGAACTTGACCAACTTGATTAATCCACCTCTTGTATACTTTAAGAAAATTGAGGAGAGGGATAGGTGTAGATGGCCACCACCCCCACATGGATGGTTCAAACTCAATTTTGATAGGGCTGCTAGAGGTAATCCTAGGGTGGTAGGTATAGGTTGTATCATCAATGGTGATACAGGTAAGTGGATAGCAAAGAAAGCTTTATCCATTATGCCTACCTCTAACAACCAAGTAGAGCTAGAAGCATTGGACTAGGGTTTGCAATTATGTCATGAATTAGGTTTGAATAGGGTAATCATTGAAGGTGATTCTTAGATAATCCTAAACACGATTAGGAAGCTTGTTACCCCTAATTGCATCTTGAATTCAAAATTAGGTGAAGTTCTTGCTTAAAGATCAAGTTGAGGAAATTCAATTATGTCATTTTTTTTGGAAGGAAATCAGAAAGGAGATAGTTTAGTCAACAAAGGAGCTTATGGGGTAAATTTTTAGATTTATAATGATGGATAATTTATCTCACCCTAGTGAGATTATCCTTATAGGCTTTTCCTTCTTTCCTTTATTAGGTTAATATTACTTTATATATTCATTCTTATCTTCTAATATCTTTATCTTGGTTAGGTCTTGGCCTTAGTATGTAGAGAGTTCCCTTTGGTACGGATTTTTATGCTATTTTGGTGTAGTTTTGGGATTTGGATATAAGCCCATCATTTCCCTCCATTTTTTCTATCATTGGTAATGGTGGCATTCTATTAGTTGTTATTTTTTCTAAAGGTTATGGGAATTTGATTATTGAATTTTGGATTTTCCCCCTAACTAGGATGGCTATCATCAACCAAATGAGATCATGCTAGGCTGGGATTCTAGAGGGTTCTCCTGTCATTTTTATTAGAGTCATTTTCCCTGTATACTGGTTAATTGAGATTAGTGAACATGGATTCAAATGTTTATGTATTCCATAGCACTAAATCCTACACTATGGCATTTTGTGGGAATGTCAAACTAGAACAGTGGAATTGGATATTGAATCCTATGGACGACATGGAAAGAATTGTAGTTAGCAAAGAAATCAGGGAGGGGGTCTTTGATTATACATTTATATGGAGAACCAATAGTGACATAATTAGTTCATTCATTTGATGTATGGCATGGGCAAAGGTGAAATCTGAAGATACTATTCGTCTCTACCACAACATCTTTGACCCCACATGGAGGAAGGGGCTAGAACAAGTAGTATGTAGTATTGAGGATAAACTTAGGATCCCTCTGCTAGAGAAGTACATGGAATTCCTACCAGGTTCACTAGAGCTAAGGGTCATTTTTTGCTGCCCATCCTTAATTATTTGGGAGAATTACACATTTTACAGTGAATGGCCCAAAATGGAGGCCAGTATCCAGTTCCTTCTTCACTAGAGGGACATCATGGAGGAGGAGAATAAAGACTAGTTAGTTAATTACCTAAAAGCAATTAATGCTTATATTCAACCTAGAGTTTCCTTTGAAGATCTAGAAGCCCTAAATTTCTGCACATCGAATGCAAAAATACTAGTAGGGAAAATTTTGATTTCAAATTTCCCCCTAATTATTAGGTTGAGAACCCTAATGACATTTTGGATATCATAATGGTATACAAGAAATAAGCTATGTTTATTGTTTAGGTAATATATCATAGTTTGTCGTAGTTGGATTATATGATGCTAGGGTTGGCATTTTCTATATAGCTTCATGCCTAGTTTTGGTTTGTATTGGTAGAATTATATCTATGTATATAGTAGAATAAAGATGGAAGGTTGAATATAGCTCTTTCTATCATTATGAAGATACTAGATTCTATGATTTCTTCTGAACAATGTAAAGTAGACTTGTTATATGGTTTTTATATAAATAGTAATGGTTAATATAATGACATGTATCTCCTTTATGTGTTGGGTTCTTGGTTAAGAGTAATTGGTATGGCAAATGGATAGCAAATGGTGATTATTTTGATTAATGTTAGAGTTGGATATTTTATTCCAATTGTTGGTTTTATGAACTATTAACATTTCACTCTAATTATATGGATGTAAGGAAAGTACTCTACTTACCTTAACTCTTCTTTAGGTTTCTATTTACTCAAATTGATGAGATGTAATCTCTAGGCTACAGAGATAAATGTTGTAGATAGTAGTGGGATATTTTTTGGCAGCTTTAGCCTTGTGAATCTAATTATGTTGAGGGTCTCTATTGGCCTCTTTATTGGATTCTTATCACTCAATTGAGCCTTCATGCTCTCTTAATTGACTAATTCTTAGGGTCTAATGTAGATTAGTCCATTAGGTCCTAGATGTATAGAGTATTAAGTCTCTTTAAATAGCTTAACTAATCTATTAATTTTTGGTTTGAAGGGTAGAGGTATCCATTAAACCTATATTGACAAAGATTTGAGGTGATGTGGGTTCTTGATGAGTAGGCCAATATGTATGTTTGGGCAAGTTGTAGTCTGTAAGATAAGATTTAGATAGCTTGATCATGATACTAGAGCATCAAGTTGGGGCTCTAGTTCAATATGACTAAATCTCTATTGTGTTGTTTTTTGACTCTATTTTAAAAGCTAGCCACTCTGGTGGGTTTCCTTAAATAGGGGATTGTGTAACTCAATTTTTAGACTAAAAGGTCCCTATTAGCTTTCTTTGTTTACCTTGATTAAAGTGGATTAAATTAGGCTTAGTATAGAGAGTGTTGTGGATATTAGATAGCTTTCCTTATTCATTATTAATTTCCATGATTATGAGCTGTTGTAGTTTTCCTATGGATGTATTTCAGATTAGGGTAGCTATTAATAGTGAAAGGTTGATTATTTCAAGTATTTTATGTCTCTAATATTGTTTATGGAGTAGATATAGAAAGTATGGTTATCGACACTAGAATGAGAAGCGAAGCTACAAGGTGAATGTGCATATATATTGATGTACCTACGTGGTTTTGATAAAGCTTTTACCCAAATGTATTCGTATAATGTTATTAAATTGGGATGCATTCACAATCCTTTGTATAGATATTGGTTATTTGGTTTTGTGTAATTTGGTGACTAGGGTATGCCCCTTTTAAAATGTAATAATAAAGGATGCTTGTCTTGGGCTAGACTAGAGGTTTTCTTCTCTGTTCTTTCCTACCAGTTCCCATTTGAATGGAGATAGGTGATGTACTTTTCTCTTTTATGATAATAAAATGTCAAGGCCTCAGTTGTTTACCAATTAAAAAAAAAGGAAACCGTGCTTGTAGAATTTTTTAATTACAATATAGTATATCTAATTAAAACACTATAAACTCTATATGAGAATATTCTTGACTTTGAGCTCTATAAAATGATGTTTATATGTCATTAAAAAATATCATCAAAAATTGTAAGAGTTATTGAAATGCCACTTTTCTGAAATAATTTTATTTTTTTAGAAATTGGATACAAACTAGTATAAAACATGCATTTAATAGAGATTTCCAATTGGAAAAGTGTGAGACCATATATAACTTAGCTAGAATGAATTTACCTAGACAATATGTTTGAAATAACTTTATTTTTAGATAGAAATACTCAAATTTAGTCATTTTAATAAGTCAACCTCAAAGGTGACACAACTTTGTAAATTTATTTGAGATTTCTAAATTTATATTACTTATTCATATATTTTATTTATTAAAGTATTCAAAACTTAAAGTAGTAGTTAAAAATTATTTGATTAGTAAAATTAAATAAATATAATAATTATTAGTCATAATGTTATAATTCCATTGATTAATTTGTGAATAAATTGAGGAAACAATATTGTATTATTTTAAGTATGTTCCCTCAACATGAATGATATGTGTGAAAAAGGAAAGGGTTTTTTATATCTCAATTTCTCAACCAAAATATTAGACTGAGAAAGTTATCTTTTCATTTGCCCATTATATTTCTTTATCTCAAGTCTACAATATAAATGGATAAAATAGAGAAACAAATGCAAAATAGAGGGAGAATAGAGATCTTGGATAAAAAAGAAATATATACATTATCAAGTCATACCAAATTGTTTTAAATTTCAATATTTTTTTTGTGTAGCATGTGGGTGACAAAACAATTGATTGCTTGTACTTTCAATAGTCTAGAACCAAAAACGCCTAGATATAATTTTAATAAAATTTATATTCTTTAGAAAGTGGAGATATCATGAGACTCCTAGTTTGGCATTCTACAAATATCATCATTTTGTAAAAGGAATAGAATATTATATGTCTCACAAACTACTCGTCAATAGAGTGGGATGTTTTACGCCATTTTTTTATTTCAGCAATCAAACAATATCACATGTCATCCAAAATAAAAAACTCTAAACCAACAACTAAAGATGGGAAAGAAAGGAACAATTGTGAGAAATGACCAAAAACATTAAAAAAGGTAAAAATGAATGAATGAATGAGAAATGCAATGCTTTTGTTTCCTGTGAAAATGACAAAAAAATTGAAAGAAGTGAGCAAAGAAAAAGGAAAAGAAATGCATTCCTATAATTTAGTTATGCTCTATTTATATAATGAGTGTATGAATTAACATAAATATATAATCTTTTAATAACAAAACAAGTATAGGTATAAGAAAAATAATGGCATGATGTAGTTAAGACTATCAAGGGTGAGTAACATGTACAAAAAAGAGAAATGGGTGAGACGTAACAATAAAAAAATTAAAATGATGTGTCTTATGCAATTTTCATGTACCTTCCTCCTTTGACACTCTGTTCATGCTACAAAATTAAATGTATTAATTGGTACAACTATAGATGACATTTTCAATAATGCAATTGTACATGTTTTATGTTTTGATCTCTTAGAAGCATTAGATATTAATAAGTAAAAGATGATAAAGGTACTAAAAGATAGAGCATGTGTGGCATCATTTAATCTAGCTCTATTTAGACCCTTATTTTCCCCTCCCAATAACCTTTTCCTATGGAGAGGACATTGAAACCCCAATTCTAGAACATATAGGAAAGGTGTCTCCAAATGTTGTAGAATTAGAATATACATTTTGCCATTGCATTGGTTCATATCCCATGAGACTACATTTCTTCTAGGCATGTTAATAAGATTTTGATGTGTCTAGATGCTTCTATATTTTCTATATAGCTCAATGAGGGTTATTCCATCGACATCATCTAATCCAAGTCCATACTTTGTTCCACATCTCCCATGGTGGGAATGTTATACATTATTATAGTGGAAGTCCACACTTTTCTAAAAATCTCCCATGGTAGAAAAAGGAGGTTGGATGCTAGCAAAACAACATTGTTGTCTAAAGCTTTGTTAAAAAAACAAGATCATTGTCTAAATAACCTATTGAATTCTGTTAAGTTCAATGCAAATATATGTACCAAATAGAATGAATTCTGCTAATTAGCTTTTTCCACATCTTTGGCCTATATTATATCAATTATGAAAAAAAAATATAAAGTGCAAATGGGTAGATAGAGGAAAATGGCATGACTTTGTGTGCATAATTGTATATCTCACTTTCTATAACTCTATCTACCTCTCTATAACTATTTACCTATCTCTAGCTCTCTCTATACCTCTAGCTCTAGTTACATCTCACTACTGTTAGATTATCCATATATCTTTTTATCTCTCTTTCATTAACAATTGTATTAGATAATAATAATTGTCTATCTAGACTCTAACACATAAATTTGAATCTCTTTCTTCAATTGGAAGGAAAACAAAATAATCTATTATTTTTTGGTATTTATTTCCAAATAAGTAGTTTAAAACAAATAAAGGCCAATAATGCCAACTAGTAGAAATTGTAGTTGGTCAAGTTCAAAAGTAGTTAAATCAACAATCCCACCTTAATAAGTTCATCGGTTTGATCAAAACAATGCATCTTGACTAGAGTCCCCAACAGTTCAACCACAAGATATGCAAGACAAGAAAGACCTACCAATTCTTGACAACTCAATGAATTGTACAATGGATATTTTTGGCAAAGGAGCTAGACATATAGACCGAGAAAAGATAAGGGAATTGGGCCTTGTCGACAAATGAACATTGATTAATTACATTGGTGCTGGCTAAGCTCCAAACAAAATGGGCCAAAGACAAAAAAAATATTATCAAACTTTTTTCTCTAGATTCATGAAAATACAATGATTTTGTTGTCAAGTTTTTTGTTATTTTTAACTATTGATTATAGAGATCATGAAAAAAAATGTTGAAAATTTCATTAAAAATTTCTTGTGTTTTAATTTTTTTTGGATTTTTCTTAATGGTATATTTTGGCTTGACCTTAGTCATGTCCCATTACATTGTTTAGCTTTACATCCTAAATTATACAAGTAGCCAGATTGGGGATAGTGTGGGTACATTAACTATGACCTTCCCTATAGGTAGGACCTCACAATTAGAAGACTCATTTCAATGGGGGCTCATGGAATCTCATTTTTTGGGAAAGGAAGTGTTGTTCACAAGTACATTAATGTGGGGATGAGATTGGTCGTACCCATGAAAAAAGGGAAGGCAACTGTTTTGATCTTCAATTTTTCCCATGTTGATCTTGATGTTGCCAAGATTTCTCTTGGCCTTCTCAAAGTAATTTCTTGAGTAACATTGGAAGTTAATAATAGAAAGATCAAGTTTTATATTATTTTAGTAGAAGTTTACTTTTTATACAAAGACAACATATACAATACATAGTCCCTCTCATGTTTGCCGTCTATACCTTGTCTACTTTGATTCAAGAGATACTTGATACTCTTATTATATGCACCTTGGGATGACCTAAGGGTTAGATGTTATACTTTGATTCAGTATCATGAATGAATTACTACTATGTTATTTAGTTTATAATATTTGCACATTGACATCATTCTGAGATGACAGTAGATCTATGATGATATCTCATTATCTGGTATTTGCACACATTTTTTTATTGTATTATGTGATGAATTTTATGCTATGATTATTTACTTCATTCTTCTCTCTTTATTCTTTATGTGAATGAGAGTGATGTAAATGGATTATTTAGGTATAATTGAATAAATGATTAAATAAGTTATTTAATGCATTTATTGCTTTAGCTATGTTATTATATGCAACACACTTGATCGTGTGTTTTATTGTACAAGAATTATATCCCTAGTAGTGGCATATGGAGTTAGTGATCTAGCTATTCATATTTTACCAATGTTGTCCTTGTATGGTTGACATATCCTTATTTTAAGTGTTTAAATTAAACATTTCAGTGATTATTAAATCCAAACTCATCTTCATTATGTGATTAGACTAGTGATAATGCCTGTGCATTTAGAGGTTCACATTGTTACACAAGTTGTTAAGTGATTTTCTATGATTTTGGGTTATTGGGATTTTAATCTTATCAAATTTAATTTCTAGCAACTTTGCCATAGGTGATTTCTCATTATGAGGAATAACCTATTTTTGTTTGGGTTGATTTGGAGTCTAACTAGTTTAACTAGCTATTTTCCTTAATCGACTATTCACTCAAAAAGTGAATAAGTATTGAAAAAGGGATTTGTTTTCTCACTTTTCAATTTTTCAATTTAGAAATTGGAGATCTTTTCTAAAATCCTCTTCCTAAAGGTTTGTTTTCTATTCATTCTGATAGTTGCAAGCATGGGATCTTCACAAGGTTATTCTTGTTGGATCTAGCTTAGGGAGACCTTGCTTTGCTGTCACTTTCAATAGTATCAGTGGGTTATTTATTTTATTAGCCAAATTTTGGTTTCTTCCCCTTTTACTATCAAGTAGCGCTCTCTTGTTTTCTTTTTTCTACTTCATTTCACCTTCCATTTCTAGTGGTAGCTTGTTAGGAGGCTAAGAACTAGTGTTCCCCTCCATTTCTATTTTCTTATTCTACTCTATTGGTTGGGCATGAACATTTTCCCTATTTTTGTGATGGGGGCTTGGGGTTTTGCACTGTTATGCTGGTCATTTTTATATATGGTGCCCAAAGCCAAATATTATTGGATTTTTGGAGTTTTTGTACCCAAAGGCCAAATGGGTTTTAATTTTGAAGTTTTATAGTTTTTGGGGTTTTTACATTATTTTGTGTGCCACCCTATTTTCTCAAGTTTTCTTGGCATAAGTTTGGTCATGGACTTGGATCATCCATTTGGATATCAAGTAGACCATTGTTGTACTTTTATGTTGTATTGGGATGCATTCCACATCCATCCTTCTTAGTCTATTTTTGGTTGAGTGACTTTTTGCTATGTTCTCATCCAGTCCTTGTGTTATAACCTTTGTGATGGTTGTGTGCTACACATGAGTACATGCACATACATCTATCAGGTTACTTGTGAGGTGCGATCCTCTATGGTACTTCAAAAAGTTATGATCATTAGGGTTGGGTTGGGAAATTGCATGCCTATGGGCACTCATCATTGGATGAGCATGGGTAGGGTGGGGTAGCATATGGAGGGGGCTTCTATCTCAAAGCCTGGTGACCTTGTCCCATAGGGTTGGTAGAGGAAGTTTTAATCAAGTGATAACTAAAGAAAACACTGGGTAGTAATAAAACTTAAGATAATAAAATGTGTGTGCAGGGTTGTCCATTGTGGAGTTGAAACGCATGATCTAGGCTTGGGTTTTTTGATGCCAAATGAGTCTCCATGATGTCAGCCCCTACTTAGTAGCCCATTAAGTGTTTGACCAAGACCTGTAGTTTATGCATTGTCTATATTCTTGGTTTTAGTCATCATATTGTCTAGCATGTGTTTTAGCCATGGACATTGTACTTATTGTGTGTTTTTGGTTGGATCATTATGTCCATCAATGTGATAGGAGTGGGCCTATGGGTTCCACATGGTTGGGAGGCATAGCTACCTATACCACTACTAGGGACTAGTGTACAGAGATGGTCTATTGTCCTAGTGCAATGGTTGTTGGATGTTTTCACTTGGTACTTCTGGTTCTGGAGTATGCTTTCTTGTGATTTATGCTTTCATTGGAATGCTTGTATATCATGTTTAGATGATGTTAGTATTGACACATTTCCTTATTGTGATGATTAGCATATGATAGATGATGTTATCTTAGCATGTTAGATTTCCTTATGTTTTTATTGTGGCACATTTTAGTAGTGACATCCTTATGTGTTAGCACTGATGATCTAGTCAGTAGTTTTGGATGTTATGTGTAGGGGATAGCTAGGGCCCATGATGTTCTTATGATGTTATTATGGTTTTGAGGAACCACATACTTATTTTGGTTGCACTTTTCATTGCAATTTTATTTCTGTTATTGTGATGTTGTTTAAGTACACTGGATGCTTCATTCTATACTTTCTCTTCATTGATTGATAGATTGTTAGATTGTGTTTACATGTTTCAATATTGTGTTCGAGTGTTTACATCTTGAATTGTGGATCTGGTACTCCCTAGTTTGGAGGTTTTAAACTCTATTTTACTCTTTAGTTGATTCCTAGAGTTTTTTTCTTATATTCTTGAGTGACCATGTGTCAGCATGGGGCAATACAATAAGGTTTCACATGCCCAATAAAGTTCTATCATGCGATATTGGAAAGTATCGCACCTCTTAGGAAGAAATATCATTCAGTACTAAAAAATATTGCACACCCTTTAAAGGAGTTTCATAGGATATGAGTAAAGTATTGCACTCCCTTTTCAGGAGTTTTGCTTAATCCCTAAAAGAGTCGCACTCCTTCTTGAGAAAGGTCTTACAATATTGGAAATTATCGCATAATGCAAATTTAAAGTATTACTTGGTATTTGCAAAAACTTGTCTGAGTGGATAGCAAGTACTTTTTGATTTGACCCAAACTATTCGGGAAGTGTTTTGGCTACCCTCTTAGGTGCTCTTCAATCCTTTGGTGTTGCATTTTGAATTCAGAATGTTTTGATTTGAATTCATTTTTGTGTCTTCTGTCATTAGTCATTTTGGTTAGTATCAGTGTTTGGAGATCCATTGGTGTTAGGATCTTTGGTTAGTCTTCCATTGCAACCTTTGTGATCCTCATATGTTGTATGTTGCATGCATCCATACTTGTTTATAAAAAAAAAATCTTGGCTTATATTTATCCTTTTTTCCAAGGATCTTCAGGCAGGGCATTATATCTGGTATAAGAGCCCATGTTGCAACATTGGGATCTTTATGTTATGCTTCCACTATGGTTTTTTTCTCTATTGTGTATTGTTATATTATTATTTTATGGTTTCTATTTTGATATCTTGTTAGTTCATGGTTTTGTTTCTTATGCTAATGACCTATTTTTTTCTGACATTGTCTTGTTGTCCCCATAGTGAAGCCTCCTACATGTAGACCTAGTGGCATGGGTGGTAACCATAGTAGTAATCATTGAGAAGAACACTAGGAAGAGGGACATCGAGAAGGAGAGGGAGAATAGGGCAATAATAATCAGAATGGTGTGCGGGCATTGATGCTAGTGCTTCAAGAGATTCTTACTCTGTTGAGCCCTTGTGTAGAGGAACACTGATAAGATCATAACCAAGAGGAGGGATCCCATCATGGGGATTACCATCATTTAGCACATAGAGAGGAAGAACGTGAACGTAAAAATTCTTATACTCCACCAAGTGGTAGAGGGACCATTGGGGTGATAGGGACCACAACAGTGAAGATTCTATCAGGTTGGATATCATGAAGTCTCTTCATCAATCCAAACTGCCATTGTATAATGGTAAGGGAGGTGGCCTAAAGGAAGAAACTCGATTATTGGACATGGAGTGTTGCTTCACCATGTGCCCATATAGAACCAATGTGAAGGCACATTATTTGATTATGTAGTTGAGGGACCACACATATATATGGTGGAATATTGAGGGGCAAAAGCTCCAAATCATTTTTGTAGATCTCACTTGGGAAATATTTGAGGAGAGGTTTCATGAGAAATTCTTATCTCCTTAGTTCAGGGAGGCCCATGCTGATGAGTTCCATGGAATCTAGCAAGGAAATGTGATAGTGGATTAGTAAAAAGTCCAGTTCTTTGAGTTTAGGCTATATCCTTAAGGATGCCCTCATTGGGGAAGTTCATATGCACTAGCCTAGGACTCTTCTTCTCATTGTTGAGAAGGCACATATAGAAGAGGAATATCTAGCTAGAGGTTTCAGTAGCAGATCTAGTTCTTAGAACCAAAGTGCTTAGAATTTGGGGAAGGATGCACAATATTCTTTGTCCTTAAGGAAGGTCCAGATCCAATCAACATCCTCTTAGGGTGGTTCACATCATAATCGAAAAAATAGGTTTTGGTCAAAGGGTGGAGAAAATTTTGGTACCTTAGGAAAGAAAGGAGATAACTAAAACTATGGACATAAATCTTAGCAGGATAGTCCTCCTTAGAGTATTCAAAAAAATTCTAGTAGGGGTAGTGCACCTTACCCTAGTGCTACTCAAGGTGGTTGTAGAACAAGTTCCAACTTTGGAGGAAACTCTTATTCTTGTGGCTAGCTTGGCCATAAATCTTTTGAGTGCTCCATTAAACCATCTTTAGGATCTGGTAAGGGTGCAACTAGATCTAAGCCTAATGTAGGAGATGCTGGTAGGAATCATCAAGTCTTTGTGGTGATAAACAATCTTTAAACAAATTATCAAGGTACAGTAGTTGAGGCTACAAGTATGTTGCATGGTATTTCATTTTCAGTATTATTCTACTCAGTGCTTCTAATTCTTTCATATCACCATCTCTTATTCAACAATATGGGCTAGTGGTAGTGCATTAGGTCGATAGGTGACAGGTTAAGTTAGCCACAGATTCCAAGGTGGTTGTGGACTCATTAGTCAGAGGTTGTTTTATGAATTTGGGTACCTTCATCACCATAGTGGATCTACACATTCTACCTCTGGGATTGTATGACATTATGCTAGGCATGGATTGGCTAGCTTCCCATTAGGAAAATATCAATTGTTGTCATAATATGATATAGTGTGTTGATGACATAGGTGGGTAGGTGGAATTTTTGGGAGTTTAGAGACCAATCTCACTTTTCAGATGATCTCAACTAATTAGCTAAAGCGGAGTGTGCAGAAGGGTTGTCAGTTGTTCTTTATTTTTGTTAGTGATCTTGATGAAGTTGAGAGCTATATGGTGACACTTGATGATCACCCACTCCTTCACGAGTATGTAGAAGTGTATCCTAATGAGATTCTAGGTATGCCATGATAGTGTGATATTGATTTTTGGATTGGTTTTGTACTAGGAGTGGAGCTGATTTCATGAGCTCCTTACTATATGACTACTCAAGAATTGAATGAGCTCAAATTGTAGTTGGAGGAATTGTTGGCTAAGGGCCATATTCATCCTAGTGTATCCCCAAGGGGTGAACTAGTCATCTTCATCAAAAAGAAGGATAGATATTTCCAGTTGTGTATTGACTACTAGTAGTTGAATAAGGTGATGATGAAAAATTGTTATCCTTTGCCAAGGATAGATGACTTATTTGATCAGATGAAGGGAGCACGAGTGTTCTCAAAGTTTGATCTAAAGTTGAGACACCATCAGCTTCGTATCTAGGAGGTTGATATTCATCAAACATCTTTTTGTACACAGTATGGGCATTATGAGTTCACGGTTGTACCCTTTGGGTTAACTAATGAACCATCAGTGTTTATGAGTTTGATGAATGGTGTATTTTGCACTTACCTCAATTAGTATGTCATTGTATTCCTAGATGACATATTGATCTATTCAAAGACACTTAAGGAGCATAAATTTCATTTATGTCAGGTATTGTAGTGCTTGAGAGACCATTAGTTGTATGAAAACTTAAGTAAATGAATGTTCTTCCAGTCAGAGGTGAAGTATTTGGAACACATCATCACTGGTGATGTAATTGTAGTAAATCTAGAGAAGATTTGTACTATCATGGATTGGTCGGTACCCACTAATGTCTTAAAATTTTGTGGTTTCATGAGATTGGTGGGTTATTGCCATCACTTTGTGAAGGATTTCTCATGAGTAGCTCATCCCATCACTTCTCTTGAGTGGAAAGGGAAGAAGTATATTTGGTTAGAGTAGTGTGAGGAAACATTTAATGCTCTTAAGGAGTTTTTGACTAGTTTACTAGTCCTTGTAGTGCCTAATCATGTAGGTGATTTCATGGTTTGCACAAATGCTTCATTGGAAAGTGTGGATGCGGTGTTGATGTAGGATGGTTAAGTGATTGCATATGAGTCTAATAAACTCAAAGACCATGAGCTTAACTACCTCACTCATGATTTGGAACTTGTGGTTGTAGTGCATGCCCTTTTCTATTGGAGACATTTTCTTTTGGGACACAAGTTTTAGTTGCATAGAAATTATAGGAGCTTGTAGTATATCTTTACCTAGCCAAACGTGAATGCATGATAGCTTCCCTAGATGGATTTTTAATGCAAATATGAATTTTATGTTGAGTACATTAAAGGAAAGGAGAATATCATCATGGATACCTTGAGTATGAGGTGACATGAGGTATTAGTGATGTCATTGGGAGTGGATTTGTGAGGTCGTATCTTGGAGGCTTCTCTTAATGATGCTTGGTATCAGAAGGTGAGGGAGAAGATTGAGTCTGGATGTACCCTTGAGGGGAGATTTTTAGGTTATATGTTTGAGCTAATGGACTACTGTGACACTTGGGGTATATCTATGTACTCGTGTCAAGTGATCTTTGTATCTTGGTTTTGTCAAAAGTGAATTGTGCACCATATTTCACACATCCTAGTGTTAAGAAGATACATGTTGATCTCAAATAGCTATAGTTTTGGGTAGGGATGAGACAGAATGTTGCTGATTTTTTTGCTAGATATCTTGAGTGCCAAAGAGTGAAGGTAGAACATCAACATCCAATAGGTCTTTTGTAGCCACATACCATTCCAGAGTGGAAGTGAGATACAATATCTATTGATTTTATCATAGGATTGTCTATGTCATCACGAAGACATGATTGTATCATGGTGATAGTGGACAAGTTGTCCAAACTAGCACGTTTTTCACCCATGAGAACATCTTACATAGCTTCTTATGTAGCGCATGTTTTCTTGGAGGATATTGTTCATTTGCATGAGATTCCTCATTGGATTATTTCAGATAGAGATCCAATGTTTACTTCTGCATTGTGAACATCTCTCCAACATGCTTTTGGCACGTAGCTCAATTTTAGTTTAGGTTATCACCTAGAGATTGATTTTTAGACTAAGAGAATGAATTGAGTTCTAGAGGATATTCTTTGCATGTATGTTAAGGATAGGTAGGTGAAGTGGGAGGACTATTTGTACCCTATTGAATTTACATACAACAATGGGTATCATAGTTCTCTTAGCATGTCATCTTTTCAAGCCTTGTACGATAGACCATGCCATACCCCTTTGAGATGAGATCATTTAGAGGGCTGAGTTCTTTTGGGTCCAAAGATGCTTTAGGATATGGAGCAATGGGTTGCTCACATTAGGGAGCATTTGGTTACTACTTAGGATAGGTAGAAGAAGTATGCATATGCCCATAGGCCGGATAGTCACTTTTTCGTAGGTGACAGGGTGTTTATGAGAGTGTGGATGAGGAAGAGCCCCATCCATTATGGGAAAGGCTTTAAGTTAGCACCACATTTTATTGGACCATTTGAGATCCTTGCGAGGATTGGTCATGTTTCTTATCAATTAACATTTCCACCTAGCCTAGTGTGTATCCAAAATGTTTTTCATGTTTTTATTTTGAATCAATATATTCCAAATGTGACCCATGTTCTTGATTGGGATGCTTTGCAGGTAGTAGACAGGTAACCTACTTTGGATCCCATTCATATCCTACAGTAGTGGAGGCTAGCCTTGCAAAGTTGGGACATCGAGAAAGTAAGCATCCAATGGGACCCAAGCGATGAGACCTCTATGACTTGGGAAGATGTTAAATGAATGAAGGGATTGTACCCTTATCTATTTGTCAACATCTAGGAGTAAGCCTATGCTAGTATGAGAGGATGTAGTGCCTCTTGTGTTTGTGACCTGTACCTTATCTATTTTGATTCAAGAGACACTTGATACTCTTATTATATGTACCTTGGGATGACCTGAGGCTTAGATGTTAAACTTTGATTCAGTATCATTGATACATTACTGCTATGATGCTGAGTTTATCATATTTGCATATTGATTCCATTTTGAGATGATAGTAGATTTATGATGATATCTAATTATTTGGTATTTGGACACATTTCTTTATCATGTTATGTGATGGATTTTATGCTATGATTATTTACTTCATTCTTGTCTCTGTATGCTTTATGTGAATGTGAGTGATCTAAATGGATTATTTAGGTATAATTGTATAAATGGTTAAGTTAGTAATTTAATGCATTTATTGCTTCAGCTATTTTATTATATGAAATTGCACTTGATCGTGTGTTTTAGTGTGCAAGAATTATATCCCTAGCAATGGCACATGGAGTTAGTGATCCATCTATTTATATTTTACCAATAATGTCCCTATATGGTTGATGTATCCTTGTTTTAAGTGTTTAAATTAAACCTTCTAGTGATTATTAAATTTGAACTCATTTATATTATGTGATTAGACTAGTGAGCATGTTTGTGCATTTAGAGGTTCGCATTGTTGTGAATGTTGTTAAGTGATTTTCTGTGATTTTGGGTTTTTAGGCTTTTAATCTTATCAAATTTAATTTCTACTAGCTTTGCCTTAGGTAAATTCCTATTACGAGGAATAACTTATTTTCATTTGGGTTGATTCGAAGTCTCACTAGTCTAATTGGCTATTTTCCCTAATCGACTATTCACTCGATAAGTAAATAAGTATTGGAAAAGGGATTTTTTTCTCACTTTTTAATTTAGAAATTTAGAAATTGGACAGCTTTTTTGAAATCAACTTCCTAAAGGATTTGTTTTTTGTTCATTCTAAGAGCTATGAGCATGTGATCTTCACAAGGTCAATCTCGTTGGATCCGGCTTGGGGAGACCTTGCTTTGACATCACTTTCAACAATATCGATAGGTTATTTATTTTATTAGCCTGATTTTGGTTTTTTCCCCTTTTGTTGTCAAGTAGGGCTTTCACATTTTCTTTATTTTTCTTCATTTTAGCTTTTGTTCCTGGTAGCAGTTTGTTAGGAGGCTAAGAACTAGTGTTCCTCTCCATTTTTGTTTGTTGGTTCTACCTGGTTGGTTGGATATGAACATTTTCCTGATTTTTAGGATGGGGTTTCTCACCATTATGTTGTCATTCTTGCATATAGTATACAAACTTAAAAAAATTGTCTTTTTAGGGCTTTTGTACCCAAAGGCCAAATGGGTTTTAATTTTGAAGTTTTCTAGTTTTTGAGGTATTTTCCTCATTTTGCATGCCACCCTATTTTCTCATATTTTCTTGGCATGAGTTTGGTTGTGGACCTAGATCATCCATTTGGATGTCAGTCAGACAATTGTTTCACTTTTATGTTGCATTGGGATGCATATCACATTTTTCCTCTTGAGTCTATTTTCAATTGAGTGACTTCCTGCTTTGTGTTCTCATCCACTCCTTGTGTTATGATCTTTGTAATGGTGGTGTGCCACACACAAGTATGTGAGTGTACATCTATTAAGTGACTTGTGAGGCCTGATCTTCCATGGTACTTCTAGAAGTTATGATCATTGGGGTTAGCTTGGGAATTTACATGCCTACAGGCACTCATCATTGGATGAGCATGGGTAGGGTAGGGTAGCATATGGAGGGGCTTCTATCTTGCAGCCTATTAACCTTGTCCCATAGGGTTGGTGGAGGAAATTTTAATTAAGTGATAACTAAATAAAATGCTAGGTGGTAATAAAACTTAAGATAATAAAATGTGTGTGTAGGGCTCTTTGTTGAGGAGTTGAAATGCACAATCCAAGCTTGGGCTTGTCAATGCCAAGTGACTCTCCATGATGTCAACCCCTACTTAGTAGCCTATTGAGTGTTTGACCAAGACCTGTAGTTTATGCTTTGTCTATGTTCTTGGTTTCAGTCATCATACTATCTAGCATGTGTGTTAGCCATGGATGTTGTGCCTTTTTTGTATTTATGGATGAATCATTATCTCCATCAACATGGTGGGAGTTGGCATATGGTTTCCATGTGGTTGGGAGGCATAGCTACCTATACCACTATTGAGGACTGGTGTATAGAGATGGTTTATTGCCCTAGTGTAACTATTGCTAGATTTTTTCATTTTGTACTTTGAGTTCTAGTGTATACTTTCTTGTGATTTATGCTTTCATTGGAATACTTGTATGTCATGTTTAGATGATGTTAGTATTGACACATTTCCTTATTATGATGATTAGAATATTCTAGATGATGTTATCTATTTTGTAAGATTATCTTATGCTTTACTCTTAGCATGTTAGATTTCCTTATGCTTTTATTACAACACATTTTAGTAGTGACATCCTCATTTGTTAGCAGCAATGATCTAGTCAATAGTTTGGGATGTTATGCACAAGGGATGGCTAGGGCCCATGATGTTCTTATGATGCTATTATGGTTGGGAGGAACCACATACTTAGTTTGGTTGCACAATTCATTGTTATTTTATTTCAGTTATTGTGATATTGTTGTAGTACACTGTGATGCTTCCTTCAATACTTTCCCTTCACTGATTGATAGATGGTTAGATCATGTTTTTATATTTTAGTATTTTGTTTGAGTGTTTATGCCTCGAATTGTGGATCTAGTACTCCCTAGTGTGGAGGTTCTAAACTTTGTTTACTCTTTAGTTCATCCTTAGAGTTTTTTTCTTGTATTCTTGGGTGACCATGTGTTAGCATGAGGTGATACAATAAGCTATCACACACCCAATAGAGTTGTGTCGTGCGATACTAGAAAGTATCAGACCTCTTAGGAAGAAATTTTGTGCAATACTAGAAAGTATTGCACCCCCTTTGAAGTAGTGTCATTGTATGATACGAGTTAAGTATCACATGCCCTTTTGAGGAGTCTTGCCCAATCCCTGAAAGTGTCACACCCCTTCTACAGAAAGGTCATACGATACTAGAAAGGATTGCAGAATATTGATTTAAAGTATTGCTTGGTATTTGTAAAAACCTGTTTGGGTGGACAACAGACACTATTTGGTTTGTCCCAAACTTTTCGTGAAGTGATTTGTTTACCCTCTTAGGTGATCTTCAATCCTTTGGTGTGGTATTTTGCATTTAGAATGTTTTGATTTGAATTCAATTTTGCATCTTCTATCATTAGTTATTTTGGTCAGTAGTGTCATTTGGAGATCTATTGGTGTGGGGATGTTTGGTTAATCTTTTGTTGCGATCTTTTTGATCCTCATATGTTGTATAGTATGCATCCATACTTGTTTTTAAATAAATTATCTTGGCTCATATTTGTCCCTGTTTCCAAGGATCTTCAGGGGGATTACATACAACTTCTACTATATTGCAAAAGTGCAGTTTGCACTATAGTTGTAGTCGATGTTCAAATTGTCCATAAAAAATGTGGGAAAACATGAGCACAATTTAGAGGATTGTATAGTGGAGTTTGGAAGAAGACTTGAATTTGGAGATGTCACATGGTATCCTAGACAACATAACGTCTTTTAAAGTATAGATGGAAAAGATCTTCTAAATGAATTTGGAGATGGGATAAATGATTTTGTTTGCTTCCACCCATAAAATCATTGAAAGAGATTTCTAAAATGAATAAAATAAAATAGATAGAATTGAATTTATGATTTATAGTATTATGATATTAAATCTAGATTATCTAGCCAATATAGGAATATATATTTTTGAAATATTTATGTAGATATAAATAATAAAAATTATTAAACATTTTATTTTTATTTTTAAGAAAATCTACTCGTAAATTAGATTCTCAAATGGTGACAACTTTATTTAACAAGTGGTATTATTTGGTTGACACATTGGCATGGTGATCAGAGTGATTATTTTGATTGTGAAGATCCTTAGATTTAATTAAATTACTTGTAGTGATAAATAATAAAATTTATTAAACTTTTTTTTTTTTTATAAAGAAAATCTACTTGTAAATCAAATTCTCAATTGCTGGCAACCTTATTAAATGAGTGGTATTATTTTGTTGATACATAGGCATGGTGATTAGAGTGATTATTTTGATTGTGAGAATCCTTAGGTTTTACTACTTCTGGTGACATTCCTAAATAGTGGAATTAATATTTCACTTTTAATAACATTCCTAATGAGTAGGATGAAGTTGTTAATTATTTGGTCCTAAGATTATTTAATAATGTAGGGGCTAAAATTCTTTGTATAGTAGTAACTTATGGTAGAATATATTTCATTTTATAGAGCACTTGATAGAACTTTGTATTGTCCTTTTCTTTATAAATCACTTGATTATTTAACCATGTAGGGGCTAAAATTATTTTTATAGTAGTAATTTATGGTAGAATATATTTCATTTTATAGATTACTTGATAGTGTTGGGTGAATTAGTTATCACAATTACAAATCCATAGATCCCTTAGATGTCTAATGAAACTACTTACTACTATCACTTGGTAAACATAAAAAAATTGTTTTAATTTAGTAGATGCAGTGTATGTTAAATTTAATAGATCTTAAAAATTCATAGTGATTAACATGCATGCATAAAAGAAATAATATGAACACATGAGATTAATGTGGAAACCCAATATGGGAAAAACCACCAAGTAACTAGCTACCAATTTTCACTCTGCTGAAGTGAGCCCTGTTAGGAGCTAACCTGGTTAAAAGTTACAAAACACACTATTAGGAGTGACCTTGTAAAAGGTCTTTAGAATAATTCAATGGAACTATCACATTGTTAGAGGATTTACAAATGGCTGTTAGACCAACTCTATTAAGAGATTTAGGAATCACTGCTAAATGATAAGAAAGTAATAATGAAATGACCTAAATGAGATATAATTGAATTGTTGATTATAGATCTCTATTTTGTTTCACTAGATCCTTCTTGATCAAATACAAATTTGCTGCTCCTCAAGGATATCTGACCATCCTTCAAAGTTTTCTCACACTTCCCTCTTCAAACAATCAATATACTTGCATACTCACTTATTACACAATTGAATTCTCAATCTTGACCTTTCATATATACCTTACAAATTGTCAAGTCGGCCCAATTAAAACTTACAATTACCAATAATAATTACCTTAATTGGCTAGAATCAATACTTCAAATAATTAAACTTTATTTCTCAAATTAACAAAATCCTTCATTAGCTGACCCTACTCAATAAACACTGATCCAAAAATGATTTCCTGTGTTAACCAATAGAAGCTTGCTTAACACTGCGAACCTAAAAAAATCTTTTGGAGACTGAGTGAACTCGGTAAACACTAACTTTTCTTCATTAACCATGGGAACTTAGTTAACACTACTTTCTACCACATTTACTTTTAACACTTGAGTGAGCTTAGCAGATACTATCTACGCAGAGTAATTTCTAGGAATGCTCAATAGACACAAAAATTTGCTTTGCTGACCAATTGAGTTTGGTAGATACTAACTGCCAATTGATATGACATTTGTGCAACATCAAAGACAACACACAATTAGACAATTATATCCAACAATACCCCTCTTTGGCATTGATGGCAACACAACATGTCATACCACAATGAAATTTGAAAACAAATATTTCTCTGATAGAAATTTTCTCCTTCTTAAATTTTATGCCACAAACTTCTCTAATGTAGTAATCTCCCTCTATGAAGGAATTACATAGCTTCTTCTCCAAATAGAAAACTCTCCCTTAAATTTTTTTTAGAAAGATATGACAATAAACTCTCCCTCTTTGACAACACATGCCAAAGACAACACATACTAGATGAGTAGCAATGTACCTTGAGTACTGATTCATAGGCAATGTTCCCTTGACTACGATGCATCAACTAATAGGTCTTCAACTTGGTTCATGTTGATGCATCACTAAAAATTTATTTTAGTGAGCTTCAAATAGGGGAATGACCCCTAACTTACCTCTTAGATACAAGAATGCATCCTTAGGTAATGGCTTGGTGAATATGTCTGCAATTTGTTCTTTTGTATGTACATATTCCAATATGATTTCCTTGTCCTGCACCAATACTCTAACAAAGTGGTATTTTATAGCAATATGCTTAGTTTTGGAATGCATCACTGGATTCTTTGATATGTTAATTGCACTTATATTATCATAAAACATAACAACTGGTTCTTTGATTTCAACCTTCATGCCTTCCAACAACTGTTTAAACCAAACAATATTAGAATAGTTCACTATTGCTACAACATATTATGCTTCTGTTGTAGATTGGGATGTGCAATTTTGGTTTTTGCTTGTCCAAGATACCAACCTTTTGATTATCTCCTTGATATACTAAGACTGAGTGATGTAGATACCATTCTTGCTCTACTGAATCTAAAGACCAACAAAGAATTTAATCTCACCAAACATAGACATTTCAAATTTTTTGTTCATTTTCTCTAAAAATTCTTTGCATTGATCATCATTCCCTATAAACAAAGTGTCATCCACAAATATTTCTGCCAAAACAATCTTGTTATCTAGTCCTTCCTTGATGTACAAACTACTATTATCATTAGTTCTTTGAAAACTAATCTGAATAAGATAGTTATGCAATCTCTCATACCATACTCTAGGGGCTTGTTTCAGACCATACAATGCTTTCCATAATTTGTAGCCCATGTCCCTTTTGTCTAGATCCAAAAAGCCTTCAGGTTGTTCAATGTAGACTTTTGCATCCAGAATACCATTGAGAAATGTAGATTTAACATCCATTTGATATACCTTAAATCTTTTATATGTTGCATATGCAAGTAAGGTCCTGACACCTTCCAATCTTCCAACAGGAGAAAAAGTTTCACCATAATCTATTCCTTCTTCTTGAGAGTAGCCTTTACATACCAATCTAGCTTTGTTTCTTGATACCTTACCATCTTCATTCAACTTATTCCTGAATACCCATTTTGCTCCAATCACATTTTTATCATTAGGCCTAGGTACAAGAGTCTAGGTTTTGTTTTTCTCTATTTTCTCTATCTCTTCATTCATAGCCTCAATCCAACTTTCATTTTCCAATGCATCTTTGACATTTCTAGGTTCAAAATTAGCAAGTAAACAAGTACCTTCTAGCTTACTTCTTGTCATAGTACCCTCTAATTTGTCTTCAATAATCTGATCTAGTGCATGATGCCTCCTTACATACTTGGCCAATATAGGTTCCTTCCCTCTTGAATGAATTGCATTGTCATCCTTTTGAACTTCAACTTCAAGTTTTGGCTACTCAGACTTGGTAGGCATTGGCTTGGTAGCTTTAGAATGTGACTCAGGTCCTTCTGACTTGGTTTGAACTTCTTGCAACTTAGTGACTGAGGAAGACTCGAGAGTAGAAGTTTCCTGATCGACAGATGTGTTTTGCAATGTATCAGGTTCAATGAAAACAAACCTCCTATAATCTTTTGGTTCTTTTTTGCTTTCTTCTTCAGTCCTTTCTACAAACTCGTCAACTTTCGCATGTGCACTTTCTATGATTTTGTGAGTAGATAGATTCAAACATCTATATGCCTTACTCTTACAAGAATATCTCAAAAATATACCTTCATCACCTTTCACATCAAATTTTTCTTATCTAGATTCTTTCAAAATGTAACATTTACTTCCAAATACTTTCAAGTAACTTATATTGGGTTTATAGCCATACCATAACTCATAGGGGCTTTTGAATGAGTTCTTCTTTAGTTGTACTTGGTTTAAGGTATGAATTGCACTGCTAATAGCTTCCTTCCAGTATTTGATAGTAATGTTCTTCTCAATCATTAGAGTCCTTGCACAATCCATGATAGATCTATTCCTTCTTTCAACTATTTCATTCTGCTTACGAGTTCCAGGGGCTGATACTTTTGATTCCTCTTTAATGAAAAAGTTATTGAATTCATTAGAGATGAATTCACCACCTCTATTTGATCTTAAGCATTTCAATCTTTTCCCTATTTCTTTCTCTTCTCTGGCCAAATACCATTTGAACTTTCAAATGCTTCTACTTCTCTCTTAGATACATAATAGTCATCATTCTAGAGTAGTCATCAACGAAAAGAATGAAGAACTTTTCTCCACCATAGCTCTAAATTCCAATAGGTCCACACAAATCAGCATGCACAATTTCAAAAATATCTTCAAACTGGTATTTTTTACTTTTAAAACTAGTCTTTCCCATCTTACCAATCTAACAATTCTTGCATAGACCAACATCATCTTTCTTCAAAATAGGAATGTCTCTTACTTTTCTGAATTTTCTTATCTTTACCATGTTGTCAAAATTCACATGACAAAACCTTTTGTGCCATAGCCAACTTTCTTCAACTTGAGTAATAAAACATGAAAACTCACCAAGATCAAGATAAAACAAGTTACTCTTTATTTTTTTGCTTCATCCAATTAGTTTTCCTTTGTCATCTAGCAGTCTTGCCTTTCCATGCATGAATTCCACCTTGAATCCAATATTGATTAGTTGTGCCACACTCAACAGATTATGTTTTAGTCCTTCAACCCAATAGGCATTATCACATAAAAGTTCTTTGGTTAATGAGATTCAGCCTCTTCCTTTTATGCAACAAGGTTCACTATTTTCAAACCTTACACTACCACCATCATAGTCTTCAAAGTGTTCAAACTTTGTTTTTTCACCAGTCATATGATATGAACAACCAATATCTATGATCCATATATCATTTTTTCTCACATGAGAGATAAGTGCCATCTTATCTTCTTCATCATTATCTGATTCATCTTTCATAGCAATGTAAAGAATTTTATCTTCACTATTATTAGAATCCTTAGAGTCCTTAGCCATAAAACATGTTTTCTTACCTTTGTCATTTAATGATTTGAGATATTTCTTTCCATTACACTTGTGACCTTTCTTCTCATCCTTTCTTTGCTTGTTTGGGAACCTAGCTAAAATATGACCAATTTCTTCACATGAAAAATAGATTAGGGAAACTTTACGTTTGTATTTTCCGCTACCTCTAGAATACTTTCTTGCAAGTAGAGCTTCAACAACTTCAAGATCACTGTTAGAACTTCCCTCTAATTCTTCTTCACTTTCTAACTGAGAGTCCTTTACTTTCTTCCCTTTTTCCTTGAGTGAAAGCTTGGCTTCAAATGTAGATTCAATATTCTTGGAAGCTGGAACATAATTGTCATAGCTATCTAGCTTAAAGGTTGTTAGTCTTCCTACTATGGTATCCAAATTTATCTTATGATTTTATTCACATCTTCTTTCTTGAATTCCATATACTTTAATTGCATAAATGGGAAGCAATGTCCTAAGAACTTTACTTACAACTGTTTCTTCCTTGATATCTCCTCCAGAAGCTTTGATTGCACTAGCACTTACTTTGATCCTTTCAACATATTTGGCAATGTTTTCATCCTCTCTCATTCTCATCTAATCAATTTGTCCTCTTAGGCTTTCTACTTTGGCTCTCCTCACATTGTCATCACCTCCATAGATATCCTTCAGCTTGTTCCACATAGCAAAGGCACTTTTGCAGTCCTTGATGTCATCAAATTCCTCATAGCTTAGAGTAGATGCAATGTCTATCATCATGGTGTTATGAGTCTTCTTCGCAGTAGTGTCATTAATAGATGATGTACCAGAAGGAGTTGTATATTCTTCATCAAGGCATTTCAATCTTGTATCACCTATGGAAGCCAAATGAAGCCTCATGAGACCCTGCCATGCTGAAAATTTATCTCTGTTAAGCCTTGGAATTTCTCTCTTGTAAGACATCTTAATCTTTAGCTTAGGTCCTTGAAAACTTTCTTGCAAGCACCCAAAAGCTCTGATACCAATTGTTGGAAATATAGATGGAGTGACCGAGAGGGGGGGTGAATTAGTTACCACAAAAATAAATCCACAGATCCCTTAGATGTTTGATAAAACTACTTATTGCTGTCACTTAGTAAACATACATAAATTATTGTAACTTGGTAGATGTAGTGTATGTTAACTTTAATAGATCTTAAACATTCACAATAATTAACATGCATGCATAACAGAAATAACATGAACACATGAGACACTAGATTTAACATAGAAACCCACTATGAGAAAAACCATCAAGTAACTATCTATTGATTTTCACTCTTCTGAAGTGAGCCCTGTTAGGAGCCAACCTAGTTAAAGGTTACAAAACACACTATTAGGTATGACCTTGTTAGAGAGTTTAATCACTCTATTAGGAGTAGCCTTATAAGAGGTCTTTAGAACAATTCAATGGAACTATCACCTTGTTAGAGGATTTACAAATGGCTGTTAGACCAACTCTGTTAAGAGATTTAGGAATCACTACTACAATCATAAGAAAGTAACAATAAAAAGACCTAAATGAGATGCAACTCAATTGCTGATTATAGATCTATGTTCTACTTCACTAGATCCTTCCTAATCAAATACAACTTTGCTACTCCTCAAGGATATCTAACCATCCTTCAAAGTTGGCTCACACTTTCCTCTTTAAACAATCAACACACTTGCATACTCGCTCATTACATAATAGAATTCTCAATCTTGACCTTTCATATATACATTACAAATTGTCAAGTTGGCCCAATTACAACTTACAATTACCAATAATCATTACCTCAGTCGGCTAGAATCAATACTTCAAATAATTAAACTTTATTTCTCAAATTAACAAAATCCTTCATTAGTCAACCCTACTCGGTAAACACTTATCCAAAAATGATTTCCAATGTTAACCAATAGAAGCTTGATTAACACTACGAACCTGCAAAAATCTTTTGGAGATCGAGTAAACTTAGTAAACACTAACTTTCCCTCATTAATGATGAGAGCTCAGTTAACACTACTTTCTACCACATTTACCTTCAACACCTGAGTGAGCTCGATAGACATAGAAATTTTCTTGGCTGACCAACTAAGCTCAGTAGATACTGACTACCAACTGATATGACATTTGTGTAACATTAAAGAAAACACACAATTAGACAATTGTATCCAACAAATAGAACTTTGATCCTATGATTATTTAATCCTTAGAGTTTGTTTCTTGCATTCTAGGGTGACCATGTGTCAGCATGGGGTGATAGATCAAAGAAAACACACAATTAGACAATTGTATCCAACAAATAGAACTTTGATCCTATGATTATTTAAAACTTAGAGTTTGTTTCTTGCATTTTAAGGTGACCGTGTATCAGCATGGGGTGATACAACTGCATGCCCGCAATACTAGGAAGTATCACACCTCTTAGGAAGAAATGTTGTACGGTACTAGAAAGTATTGCACCCCATTGGAAAGAGTGTCATACGATACTAGTAAAGTATCGCATGTCCTTTTGACAAGTGTCACCCAATCCTTGAAAGCGTCTCACCCCTTCTACAGAAAGGTCATATGATATCGAAAAGTATTACAGAATGTTGATTTAATGTATCACCTAGTATTCAAGAAAAAACTTGTTCTGGTGGACAATAGGCACTTTTCAGTTTGACCTAAACTTTTCGAGAAGTGATTTGGCTACCTTCTTAGGTGATCATCAATCCTTTGGTGTCACATTTTGAATTTAGAATTTTTTGATTTGAATTCAACTTTGCATCTTCCGTCATTAGTCATTTTGGTCAGTAGTGGTGTTTGGAGATCCGTTGGTGTTGGTATATTTGGTTAGTCTTCCATTATGATCTTTGTAATCTTCGTATGTTGTATGTCATATGCATCCATACTTTTTTAAAAAAAAATTGTCTTGGCTTATATTTGTCCTTATTTCCAAGGATCTCCAGACAAGGCATTACATACAACTTCTTCTATATTTCACAAGTGCAGTTTGCATTGTAGTTGTAGTCAATTTTCAAATTGTCCATCACAAATTTGGGAAAACATGAGCAGAGTTTAGAGGATTGTATAGTGGATTTCAGAAGAAGACATGAATTTGGAGACGTGACATGGTATCCTAGACAACGTAACATCTTTTAAAGAATAGACGACAAAGATCTTCTAAATGAATTTGGAGATGGCGTAAATGATTTTGTTTGCTTCCAACCATAAAATCATTTAAAGAGATTTCTAAAATGAATAAGATAAAATGATAGAATTGAATTTATGATTTGTAGTATTACAATATTATATTTAGATTATCCAGCCAATATAGGAATACTTTTTTTGAAAGATTTATGTAGAGATAAATAATAAAATTTATTAAACATTTTTTTTAAAGAAAATCTACTTGTAAATCCAATTCTCAAATGGTGGCAACTTTATTTAATGAGTGGTATTATTTGGTTGACACATAGGCATTGTGATTAGAGTGATTATTTTGATAGTGAGGATCCTTAGATTGAATTACTTCTAGTGACATTCCTAAATAGAAGGATTAATATATCACTTTTAGTGACATTCCTAACAAGTCAGATGAAGTTGTTGATTATTTGATCCTATGACTATTTAATCATGTAGGGGCTAAAATTATTTGTATATAGTAACTTATGGTAGAATATATTTCATTTTATAGATCACTTGATAAAAACGGAGAGGACTTTGTGTTGTCCTTTTCTTTATAAATAAAATAATGTGACCTTTCTTGCTTTATATCTCTTTTTTCTGATTGAATAAATTATTACTCTTTAATAGGACTATACTAACCTGCTGCATCGTCCTTTCATGCTCAGAAACAACAAAATGTAATGGTGATTGAAAGCGAACACCTGAGAGCTGTAGATTTATGCCGATCGAGAGCGATCCAATAGACATGACACGAGATACCTATTACATTCGAATCCATCGCTGCTACTTGGACCCACTTTATGTTTTAAAGTTGCGAGATACCTATTACATTGGAATCCATCGCTACTACTTGGATGGTATCTCGTGTCGAAGCTATAAAAGACAAATGGTAAAAATCGCATTCCATTCATATGATGAAGTGCGATATTATCATTATGTTATGGATATTTCCATTTTTTTAAACCATTTCCCATTCCCTTTACCTACATTGATGGCGATCGATTCCTGTTCCACAACAACAAGGGACTCTTGTTCCGCAAGTTTTCCGCAACATACTCATAAGTGATGCCCTTTTCTTCAAGACCAATCAGAACTCGGAGGTCATAGGGGCTGAACCAAGCTGTTAGAAGCTTAACGTCTTCTCTTTCTTCTTCTTTCAAGCTAGCGGCCATGCTTAAGCTGTATAATATGTGAAGAAAGAATGAATGCTTCATCTGTTTAGTTGCGGGGTATTTGTATACTGTATTTTTGGGCACTCCGTAGCGTCATTGCTTGCATCATTCTTCGAAAGTCACTGTCTGAACCAGAATAGATATTTTTAAATAAGCGTGGCTGTCACGTTAAAAGTTTGGAATATACGTGTACAAACTGTATAATTGACTAATATTAAAAAAATCTAAAACTTCGTGGATTTTTCTGAAAATTTCAGTATTTGATCTTCATGATCTGCGTAGTTTGTAGTCGAAAACAACAAAAAAATTGAAAAAAAATCACTACATTTTCGTGAATCTGGAAAAAATTAAAATTGACTTTATTTGTCTGGAGATTAACCTGTCCCATTATGTTTAGATTTTATGTTTTGAAGAAAGACGAATTAAGGAAATGACTCAGTACTGAGTTCTTGAGGCTAACTTCATGCACTTATAGTTTCTAATTCATATATCGAAATTTGTTAATCTTTTATGTGAACCCCTGTGAAGAGCTTAAAGCTAACCTTGTAAAACTTTTTGTACAAATGGACTAATCAGCAACCAAGAAAACTTTAAAATGGTCCACTATTAGTACATATGTGATCTCCTATTAGCAAAATTTTATGGTGGTAAGGTGGGGATGGTAATGATAATTGGGAATTTAGATGTGGGGGCAATACATGGACAAATAATGGCTCATTCCCCTATGTAGGAAGATTTTTTTTTCATGTAGTTTAGGTATTATTTTGATAGGAAATTTAAAGAATGAATGGAAGATTTAGAACTCATTGTATCTATGTGATACTCACTACAATGAAACATCTAACTTTTCTTAAGGATTATCTATCAACCAGGAAGTTTCTTCCAAGATTAAATTATTTGTATCAAGCAATACCCTAAATTTATAAAGATGTAATTTACACAATGTATATATAATTTGATATTTCTATTTAAGTTTTCATTATAGGTTTAATTATAAATCTTGAATTCTAGTTTCCTTGTGACTAAAAAGATGGTAGGTAAACTAGCTAACAATTCCTAAGTGAGACATATTTAAATAATAATAAGCTTACTTAATATATATCCTAGAGATTAATTACATAGTTTATGCATAGCTCTAGATACAATTTGGTGTTAAGATCTATGCCTCTATAACATTTCATCAAAACAGATTTCTAATGACAAACGAAAAAATCAAACCAATAAATTTTACAAACACTGCATTAAACTAATTTACTATTGCTTGTCTTGATTGAACTTCAAAGCCTTACAAGAAATGTACATCCAAACAAGTTTTTCTCGTGCAAACAAATCAAAGAGAAATTTTTGAATATAGTATATTGTTACTAAGATGTTAATAACAATATTTGTAGACTAACAATAAATTTTCATAATCAAAATGAAAGATATTTTATAAGATATTAAATATTTTCTTTTTTGCAATTATTTTAAAATATCATCAGTATAGCATAAATATATATTATTTATTGTCTTTGATTTAAAGGTATGGTCCTTCAGAAGTCATCTTGAAGATTTTGTCAAAAATAACTAGATTGCCTCTTTAATGCACGAGTCAAGTCTATGAAAGTCTCCCCTTAAATCATATATGTGAAAGCACAAGTCCTTAATTATGGTGAAAGATTTCAAAAAAGAATGAACAAAGAAAATAAAGTTCTAGAGTCACAAAAATTTTAGGGTTGGAGGAAAAAAAACCTACATGACTTGGGGTGACTAGATTTAAGGTGAACGGGGGTGAGTTGATTCGAGCAAAAAATTGACATGACTTGGGGCCCAACTAGCCTCATTGACTAAACTTGAGGTGATTCACCTAGTGGATTCGAGGCAGGCTAGCCGAAACAATTCAGGGTGAAAGATTTTAAAAAAAAAAAAGAACAGAGGAAAGAAATTTTCTAAGCCAAAGAAATTCCAGGGTTGGAGGAAAAAAAACACCTACATGACTTGGGGTGACTAGATTCAAGCGGAGTGGGGGGATTTGATTTGAGCAAAAAATTGACATGACTTGGGGCAACTTCAAGCTAGTTAGCTATTAGGCTCTAAGGACTTCTATTTAAATTTTTATTCTTAAATATTCCTAATACGGTTGTTCTTTGGAAGTTTCCCTAAAAGGGAAAGCACATGATACAAGAATTTTTACGCTTGCAAATTGGAGAGTGAGAAAGTGTATTGTTGGTATGGTATGTTGCTACTAGATTGGTCTTCTGTGCCTTTGTTCTCCTGAAAGAACTTGCATTACAAGTGTGTTGCAACCTTCTGTGTTGAAGATAATACATTGCGTAGGTTTTGGAGGGGTGGAGTTGTTTTACCAAAAGGTTTTTCCCCACTGGCATATCTTTGTGTTTATATGTTTTCTTTCTCCATCTATTTTTTGTATCCATGGTTGACTACAATATTATTGTTTGCATAATATCAAATCTGAAATTGTAAAGATTTAATAGGAATTTGCACAATACTTTCCTTAAGGGATTAGTGTAGCAATTATTTTTGCACCTAAGTTTCCTTACACATGTTTGGTTGATAAATGTTCCTAGACCACTCTTCCATCTCATGATAGTAGATCAACAATGTTCTGATGGCTTGGAGATATGACTACATGCAGATGGACTCACAAGTCTGATGGCATGTCATATTATGTGTTTTTATGTTATTGTACAATTATCTCATTTAATGTGCTCATGATTCTTATGTTTAATGTGTATGTTGGCATACTTATGATAGATGTTTGATGTGTAGACTTTATGACTTTTGTTAGTTAATGATATCAATGTGTGGTTGACAATGTAATAAATCAAATGTATAGAAAGATTATGGTGTTTATGTTATGATGACTTGTGATATTAGTTTCAACTCGACTAAATGTTGTTATGTAATTTCCAACTTTAATTCAAAATTGGAATAAGTAATTATGCTTATGAAGTTGACATTTGACTTTTCAACTTTATTTTTTTCCACATGTTATGTTTGATTTGCATACGTGGCATAGTTAGAGAATTCAATTCTTACATGTGGTATCAGGGTTGTGTTAAACATTAGGACCTATGGCCTTACTGAAGCCAATGTTTCGTAGTCTTCTCTTGGTACAAGAGTAATCTATCACCATGTATTCTTATAGAGGCAATAGAGCTAGAGGTAGCAATGGTCCTCAAGGTGAGCATGGAAACCAAAGGCTAGACCAAATTGTAGTGCTCCTCACTTGGTAGGGATAGTGCATGGATGACATAGAAAATGCCATGAGAGGATAATAGGAAAAGGGGGATGAGCATAGGGAAGCTATGTGTCAGTAGGAGGAAGAGGAGAAGAAAAGAGAGGAGGACCAATTACTTGAGGCTTAGAGTAAATAGGAGGAACATCGAAGGATTGAAGAGCAATAGAAGGAAGAAGCTAACTGTAGGATGGTTGGATTAGTTCGTGATAGGGTCCAAATCATAGAAGATCTTAGTAAGGACCTCAAGAAGGTCACACCTCCTACCTTTAATGCTAGGAATTTAGGAGAGGAGGCAGAAGCTTGGATAGCTACCATGGAAAAATATTTTCATGTCTGTAATTTCACCGAAAAATCCAAAGTAGTATGGGCTAGCTTTTAGCTAGTTGGTAAAGTGGCAACATGGTGGGAAAATATTATGGCTAAGAAGAAGTTATAGCATAGTGAGATATCATGGGAAGACTTTCTACAATAATTTTGAAAGCGATGGTTGCCTTAGTTGTTTTATGACAAGAAGGCATTAGAATTCTATAAGTTGATCCAGGGAGTCATGCCAGTCACGTAGTATCATGAATAGTTTTTTCATCTAGTTAAATACATTTCTCATTATTAAAATGATAACTTGTTTGGGACTCGCAATTTTGTTATGAGGTCGCATCCTAAAATCTATAATGAGGTAGAAATGTAAGAGCCAGAGTCTATGGACTATGCACTAAGGAAGACTCTTAAACAAGAATAGAGACTTAAGGATGCAGGTCTAGCAAAGTCATCTAACAACTAGGGATTCAAGAGGAGATTTGAAGATGATAAATGTGAAAATGGTGAGGGTTCATAAAATTGGAATTGAAGAGATGAAAATCAACACATTTCATGAAGTAATTCCAATGAAAATTCTCAGAATGGGAATTGGCATGACAATAGAAATTAGAATGATAAGGGCCGACCTAAGGGAAGGTAGGGACTCCACGATGGTTGCTTCATATATGGGGAGAATCATTTTTCTTATAGTTTTCCACAACATTCAGATTCCAGTGATAGGAAGAAGCCACAGTCAGATGGTATGGGAACTAGGAATGGTGTGTGTGGAACCTATCCACTTCATTGATTAGCATTCTTGAGAGAATGCAAAGGATGTGCTTAGATCCTTTAATATCTAGTTTTCATGAATTTTTTATGCTTTATTGTCATGTATTAAACTTTATGTGTAATGTGATAATTTTGTGACATTGGGACAATGTCTTTTCCTAATGGGGAAGGATGTCATGACCCACTTTATGCGACTTCTACTACGTAAGATGATGTTGATAGTTTTTTACCCAGTTGATTAGGTTGATTGACCTCAACTAGAGAATTTTACCTTTGCATCTATTTGTGTGAAGTAGACATTAAGTCATTATGTGTTCAACTTAAAACCATAGTTGATATGTTCTTGGTCAATATGTGTTCCGACTATATAACTTGTGGTTTTCATTTCTTTATTTAATATGATGAAGACCTTGTTTGATTATGAGTGTTATTTGACTATGATGACATTATGGTAGCTATTGTACATGTTTGGATTAATTATGATGTTTAAAACTAAGCTTAATGTTTCATTGATCATGTGTAATATTGATTTAGTAATGGGTAAAAGTACAAAGTTGTGTCACCTTTCAGGCTAACTTATCAGAATGATTTAATTTGAGTATTTCTATCTAAAAAAAATTTTGTTCAAACATATGATCTAGATAATTTAATTTTAGCTAAGTTATATATTGTCTCACACTTTCCTAGTTGGAAATGTCCACTAAATGTATCTTTTATACTAGTTTGTATCCAATTACTAAAGAAATAAATTTATTTTAGAAAAATGGCATTTCAATAACTATTAATATTTTTTATGATTTTTTTTAATAACATATAAACACCATTTTATAGAGCTCAAAGTCAAGAATATTCTCATATAGAGTTTTTAGTGTTTTCATTAGATATAGTATATTGTAATTTAAAAATTCTATAGGCATATCTTTTCACACTCGTAAAGATGTCAATCTGGAGAAAGAAAAAAATATTAAACCATGTCAAATTTTTTTAAAAATTATATGACATTCTAGAGAAGAGAGTTCTCTTCTAGAATTTATAAATCTTCTTCTCATTAGAATAGATTTGTTTTGAAAAATGTGGTGGGAGATGAAAACTATCGATTTCAAGTGAGTTGAAATTTGAATCACTATAAAAGATAAAATATAGGTCTAAAACTAATTTTTATTTTTTATTGTTCTAGGTATATATGATATCTATAACATAGTCTAAGATCAAAGGGAAATAAGTTTTTTTCCATATAGTTTTGAGGTGGGAACTAGACCACTAATTTTCAATGTTTTTCAGCACCTAAAAATTATTTATAAAATTTAGAAAAATATATCATTTCTTATTTGAAATAATTATTAAAAATTATAATCCTAAACCTCATCAATTTCTACACATTTCAGTAGTTTATTTCATTTTCAAATTCAAAATAATAGTATCAGTTTTGTATCATTGAAGGTGAATAGTTATACTTTTGTTAGCCTTTTCCTTTACAAAAGCGTGACATAGGTTTGTGCTTTTACTTAATGTATATTATATGGTTATGTTTACAAGTTGCTATCTTTTTATTTGATTATGTAAAATGGATGATTAAAAATCATGTTACGAATTCAAGTATATATGGCAGTTGAATGTTTATATTTTATATTATTTAAATGTAAATAATGCTTTGAATTTTGATAAAAAGATATCATATTGAAGATGTTATTTTATTTATCATTATGTTGGCAATACTAATGCTTTGGCCTGTGTGAGTTTGTGATTGTGTAGGTACTGAAGGTGGAAGGTTGGTTGAATTAGAGGAGTTTAGCTCCTCGGTAAGGTTGGTTTGGATGGTATGGTGTATGGCCACACACACATAGTTATTTTATTTGTATTAAATCTATTATCTTTTGATTACAAATTTAGTATGATTTAGAAATAAAAATCATGAATTAAAGTGTGGTTTTGTATATTTTCTAATTTAGTCAAAATATCAATTTATATATGTATAATTATGTAAAAAAGGTATGTCTTCATTTATTATTAGTAATTAATAGTTTTCAAATTTGAAAGCTTGAAGTGGTCATGAATTAGATAACAATGAAATTAATAGAATTGAAAGTTGTGACAACTTCTTTAGCCAAATGGAAGTCAAATTTCTTATTCAGTGGGCAATAGAAATTAATGCAAGAGAGTTTCATTTTAAACTTCATGATGGAAGTGCCAAAAATAGGAGAACCAAAATTTTGGAGGGGACAAAATCCTTTTTAAAAATAAAATCTTTAAATTTTCACAACATGAAATCAGCAGAGGGAGGGAGAAGGAGCAATTTAAGGAAAGAAGAGTAAATTTAGTGGTACAGGGAGAGAGAGTTGGAGCTGAAATAATTGGGTTTTTTTCTCTACAATGGGAGGAAATTTGATTGAGATTTGAGGACTATGTTTTAGGAGGAGGCTCACATTTTATATTTTTCCTTTACCTATTGTTTAGAAGTGAAGGGATAAAAAATAATAGCAAGGAGTTAAGGGGAACATCCAAATCTCCAAGTTTTGAATCCTCTTCTTTAAAACCAACTTCATTGCTGAAAGAGTTCTTAGTTATAATATTTTCGAGTATATTGATCTATTAAACATGTTATTCTTTCTTCATTGCTAGGTTGTCTTTGGTTATAAAGTAACAAGATTAGGGAGACTTCTTTCATCTTTCCAAATTGGTTGAAAAGAATATGAGTAAATCTTACATCCACGGTGAGATTAATAGGAAAGCCATACTCATACTCATTAAGCTTTATTTTTTATAGTGCAAAGATCTTTTGTTTACTTAGATATTGCATTGGGTAAGTGCACCAAGCTGTGGTGCCAAAAAGGTGACACATTTTTTTAATTTTTTTTCTAATTTTCAATAGTGCGTACATGCTATAGCATGCATGCACTATGGCTTGGATAACTCGAGCCATAACATGTACGTGCTATAGCACATATGCGCTTTATAAAAAACCAAAATATTATAAATGGGCTACATACCTGTAGCCCATTCATTTCTCCTCTATTTTCTAGTTTTCCCTCCTCATAGCACGTATATGAATTGAGAGAAGACAAGATTGTTGCCACATACCTTGCCATATATGACTCCTCACTGTCAAAGTTCAAGATCATGAGCATGTTGTATGTTATCTAACTTTCTTTTGCATTTTTTTATATGTTTTTAATATTTTTTTGTAGGTTTTTTCATTTTTTCTTTAAATTTGTTTATTTATTTAGATTTCAATTGATTTCTTATTAGGAAATGTGAATAATGAACTAAAAAATCCCCAAGAAGGTCAAAACCAAAACCCTCAACAAGATCCAAACCAAAACCCTCAAGAAGATCAAAGCAAAAACCCTCCACAACAAGAACAACAAATTTTGCAACCTGAACCAATTGCAAGACCTCCTCCTGGCACACAAGAAAACATAATAAATGAAATAGGAGGCAAAACTAAATTAGACTTCATTGGTCGATTAAAATCTTATGGACAAACCAATCCAATAAGCACTCAATTGGCATCATCGCTCGAGTCCATTGAGACCCACATAGCTTCTGTTAGTGGTCAGTTAGATGTTTGATGGGTTAAGAGGGATGAAAAAAAAAGATATTATGCAAATAAATTATCATATGAAGATGTCAAAAAAAAAGATATACCAAAAGGTAGAATATGTGCATTATTTAGAAAGCCTAGTGAACAAGATACTATTAGAGAGGGTACTAAACAGTTCCCCATCCATTGGTGCATACATGATGGTATTAGAAATAATTTTTGGGATAGATGGGGGATGGTTTTTGATTCCCCTCCTTGCAATAATCATGAGGTCCCAATGTATTTCTTAAGGAAATTGTATTGTGAGTTTGTCCTTGGGGAGATTCTCAATTATTTTGATATATTAGACTCTTAGGGTAGAGGTGGGCAGTTATCATTTGAGAGGTTGGGGGCATGTCGTGACCCTAATGTAGTTAGGGCACTTGTGGTCAAGCCACAAAGTGAGCATGTGATTATGTCTTCAATTGTGAAGGAATGTGTAGAGGCCAGTGCTCTAGGGACTATTAGTGCTTTGACGTAGACCCTCATTCATTGCATGAGTCCATTAGTTGAGGAGGAGCCTTTTGTACATCACAGTCACATGTGCACATCATGCAGATCCTTATGCACATTTGGTAATCATGTTGAAGATGGTGCATATGATGGGCTAGTGACTAATCAGTTCCTAAATGAGACATTTGACATTGACACACAGGAAAATTACAATTATAATAAACTAATTTGATCACATTTCATATGTATAGTGAATGACTAATTAATTGGCATGTATTGACATTGTTCAAAATTTAAGGTTAGAGTGTTGGCGGCCCTAGTAGTGATCCCTTGGCCTAATTTTTCATCCCGTTGATGAGTCTAGAGGTATGTATCAATTTAATCAATTAAATGAATACATATATTTATTAAGTAATGATATGAAGGATTGACAAAAAAAAATTATGCATGTATATCAGTTCTCTACAAGACTGTCGACATTCACTACAGACTCCAAGCCTAGACGTGACACAAGCTTTGTAGAGGTACATTTGTTTCATGTTAATTTAATTCATTTGATTATATTTGTTTCATGTTTCATGTTACAATTAACATGTATTGTATCACATGCAGCTATTGACATCCGAGACTCCTCCTCACCTTCAGTATTCCCTCGATCGTGGAGTGGCTAGAGCTATGGCTAGTTCATAGCCATTGACTAAGGTATGAAAGAATTTTCTTAGTTTTAGTTGTTGTTTATAATAGTTAGTATTGAAATTTCTAATGTTATTTATAAGTGATTATATTTATTCAATTGTTGTAGGGTCTTGTCACACTCGATCGTCCGCAAGCCTTCAAGGTGGACTTGCAGAGCAACTATATGATGGCAGTAAGAGAATAATTAATTTTGTGTGTAAATATATTTGATTTCAATGTATAATAATTATTGATTCATATCTACTTTTTTTGTATCATCTCGAGTTAGAAAAGAGCCTCAACAAGAGGATGAGTGAGTGTGTGAGGAAGACCCCATCATCTCCACCATCTCCCTCCATATGATGATCGAAGACCTCTAGAGATTTTTTTCCTTCCCCTCGTGGGAAGGAGAAGATATAGTTTATAGACATACATGTATAGGCATCAATGGACATATATGTTGGATTTTATGTCAATGGACTTATTTGATATACATTTGATGTATATATATGACATTTTATATTTGATGTATGACATTTATTTGATGCATGACATTATTGGTTAATATATGATATATTTGTTCATGTATGACATTATTAGTTATCATAATATATTATGTGCTTGTTGATGCATGACATTATTGGTTATCATTTTATTTTATATGTTTGTTTATGTATGACATTATTGGTTATCATAATATATTGTATGTTCCTTCATGTATGACATTATTGGTTATCATAATATATTATGAGGTTGCATGGGTACTTGTACCCACACCCTTGTTACTCATACCCGCATACCAAAGTACCAAGTACTTTGTGGAGAGCATCATAGCTAAGGACCTTGATTGAGATTTTGGATTTTGTTTTTAGTTTTTTCTTTGTGTATTAGCTCATTGCTTATCAAGCTTAATTCAATACCTAATCGGTTTGAAACTTTGATAGAATATTGATTAACAATAAACTTTATCACTATTTAAGCATAAGTTTATCATTTCCAATATGTCATCATCATATGCTTTATGATCTTTCATGTTTAAAGTTTTCCTTCTCTGTTATTTGTTTATCAAGCTTAATTCAATACGTAATCAATTTGAATTTTTGATACAATATTGATCAGCAATAAACTTTATTAGTGTTAAAGCCAAGAATTTATCATTTGCAATATGTCATTTTCATATGATTTATGATCTTCTTGTTCATGTTTAAAGCTTGACTTCTATGTTATGCATCTAAACATTTATCATAAATTATTATTACAAACATATAACAAATCCGAAACTGAAAAGAATACATTACATTTGCAAACTTTATCACTATTCTTGATTCAAAAAATCATTGTCATGACTCATAAATTCAGGTTTTCTATAAATATAAAAGTATAATTAAAAATAAAGTTTGACAAACCCAAGTAACCCCATCCCCTATTATAAAAAATAGTTGTACCCGTACCCATACGCATACATGTACCCTAAGTACCCCAAATACCCCCATCCCTATGCAACCTTGTATATTATATGTGGATCTTGGTGTTTTCTATACACCTATGTGGTCTATAGGATCTCTTGCTACTTAGAAAATCTACTAATCTTGCCCAACCTCCTCAAATGGAAGCTTTATGTGTGGTAATTTTTAATGAATACGGGATCTAGGACATTGTAGTTGTCAAATAGAAGTTTTATGTTTCATGAGGACCCTTTAATGCATCCAACTAATTTTATTTTCAGCACCACCCACTGAGAAAATTATTGTGCACCCACTTGCATGGGAATAGTGCTTAGTTTAGGTTTCTTAATCTCTCCACACAACAGTCAAGCCTCCTACAAAAAATTTTCAACTTTTTGCAACCAAAATCATCAGTTAAATTCTACCTTAAAAACATTATTGCACCAAAGTTAATGTATGGAGAAAAACTCTTCAAACCTTTGAGCAGATGCTACAAATTTTTTGTACCCCTATTTTATTTTGGGTTAAGGATAGTGCCTAGAGGACATGCACATTGAGTGGACTAAATGTTAGCAGAAGTGTAATTATGAATGATAGAGGTTGAGAACCATACTAGGCTAGAGAAGATGAGGGGAAAATAAATAATAGAATAAGTTAGATGCTAAACTTTTAAGTGTAATGCATAGTATTATTATCCAAGAGGTACAATCTGAGTTGTTGTACATATTGGTGCCTAATCTATTCCCCTAATCTACCACTAAGTTGGCTCCTAGAGAATGGCAGGGCTAGATATATCACTGCAACTATTTGTAGTTAGAAAATATGTTAGGACAGGTGTCACTGGACATGTTTGGCAAGTTCTTAGAAGACTTACATTGTCATGTTCCTCTGATGTGTTCTATAGGTGATGATTGTGTTGTTGACATAGCAACAGAGAGCTTATCTTAGTATAAATAGAGTTATGTATCCCTGAGTCCCCCAAACCCTTGAGAAGCATTAATACCCATTGTGTCCAATTGCAAAATGAGATGTGGAGATTTCTGAGCAATTTGCACTTTTTTCTACCCCTGTGCTTTGGAAGGAACTTGTTGTACTTCCATCATTAGGAAGAGGGTGTCTCTTGTTGGTAAACTTAGATGTTGATTGTTGATGATCTGGTTACTATTGGTTGGGGTGGCACATAGAGGATTGAGTTCAATCGAAAATAGAGCCTTTACAACATTTTAGATTTTAATAGAGGTGGCTAATAATGGCATGATATTTTTGAATTGAAAAAAAGGTGCATAACAAGCTAGACAAGAAGATTGAGCTCAAAGGTGGTGTCTAATCCTACTTACTTGGTGACTTGGTAGTTATGTTATACAAAATTGTTTGCATATATTTTTGTATTTGTTTAATTTGTGTGATGAATTTGATGGCTTTTTCAACTTTGTCTTAAGATAGAGTAATTGATGCTAAGGATAGTAGCATGGGATAAGCCCTGTCATTCAATTATAGAATTTGAAATTGGAGTAACATGGAAAGGGTTGCGGTTTGTAGAGTTGGGAAAACCATTTCCATTATTGTGCTAAATGAAATGTAGGCTTCCATCCCATGTGTGCTTCTTGACGTAGTACATTTGAAGAAGGTGTAATAGTAATCCTTTTACTAAAGGAATTAGATCAACTTTATGCCTATCAATGACCAAATTTCCATGTGGGGGTGTCTCAAAAATACAAGGGATTGATTAGAGATGGTGGTACTTTGACTTCATTAGCAACTCAACAACATAAGTTTCACAAGTCCATATTCATTGGTAATAACTATAGTTGTTCTTCTCTTATCTAACAAAATTTGCAAGCAATGAGCATTTAGTATTGGCCATGTTACATCTCCTTAGCACAAGATTTGTCTACCCTGTGATGAATAGCTATTATTGAATCACTGCTAATTTTTAACATAATTTATCCACCAATCCATTATGTCAACATACGCTGAGAATGGAAGGGTAATGTTTGATAAAAGATGTTGGCTGATCATCATTTCTATGACTGGGACTTCGTTATGTTCTTCCATTGTTCCCATTCTATTTGCTTAGTATATAATTTCCTCCATGTTTTGCACATGTGTTTACATATTGTTCCAAAATTTTCACCATCCTCCTCTCTATTTTGACCTAATTTCACACCATGTTTGCAAGCTTCCATTATTCAAATAGTTGTTTACATTTGCAGTTTGGCTCTAATACCATGTTAAATTCCAAAGATTTGGCTCAGCATGCCTGAGAATGTTTGAGTACTCAATGAGATGGGACAAGGTTTTGGATGGGGCTTACCTAACCACCTAGAGCTAATGGAATAGACAGTTTGATCCTAGGATGAAAGGTGAGAGAGATTTGGTAGTTGGCAACTTTGTACTAGCCAACATTGCAAGTTTTAGCATCACTAGAGATGGCATTGCAAAATCAAAATAAATTATGATCTCCAAAAAGTGAGAGAGGTTATTGTAGGTCTCTACAACATGGTCCTATAGGAACTAGAATCACATCCATACATCACATGAGCTCTGAGATATGTTGCATCAAAGATCACTGCCCTATGGTATTTAGTGACCCTTAAGGATGTTTTGGTTTGGTGTGCCCAAGAATTTTTGAGAACTCAATGGTATGGGATAAGGTTGGGGATAGGGTTTACCCAAAAACCCTAACCTAACAAAATAGATAGTTCAATCTCACGATGAAAGGTGAGAGAGATTTGGCAGTTGGCAACTTTGTACTAGCCAACACTACAAGTTTCAGCACCACCTGAGATGGTGTCTCAAAATCAAATTGGAGTATGATCTCCAAAAAGTAAGAGAAGTTATTGTACGTCTCTGCAAAAGGGTCCTATAGGAACTAGAATTGCATCCATACCTTGTGCGATCTCCAAGATATGCCCCATCAAAGATCGCTGCCCTATGGCATTTAGTGACCCTTAGGGATGTTTTGGTTCGGCATGCCCAAGAACATTTGAGCACTCAATGAGAAGGGACAAGGTTGGGGATAGGGTTTACTCAGCCACCTAGAGGTAATAGAATAGACAATTCAATCCCATGATAAAAGGTGAGAGAGATTTGGTAGTTGGCAACTTTGTACTGGCCAACACTACAAGTTTTAGCATCACCTGAGATGGTGTCGCAAAATCAAAATGGAGTAAGATCTCCAAAAAGTGGGAGAGGTTACTATAGGTCTTTGTAACATAGTCCTATAGGAACTAGAATTGCATCCATACCTTGCACGAGCTCCAAGATATGCTCCATCAAAGATTGTTGCCCTATGGCATTTAATGACCCTTAGGGACATTTTGGTTTCACATGCCTGAGAAAGTTTGAGTGCTCAAAAAGATGGGATGAGGTTGGGGATAGGGTTTACCCAGCCACTTGGAGCTAATAGAATAGATAGTTCAATCCCATGATGAAAGGTGAGAGAGATTTGGCAGTTGGCAACTTTGTACTGGCCAACATTATAAGTTTTAGCATCACCCAAGATGGCATCACAAAATCAAAATGGAGTAAGATCTTAAAAAAGTGAGAGAGGTTCCTGTAGGTCTCTACAACACAATCCTATAGGAACTAGAATTGTATCCATACCTTGCACGAGCTTTGAGATATGCCCCATCAAAGATCATTGCCCTATGGCATTTAGTGACCCTTAGGGACATTTTAGTTCGGCATGCCCGAGAACATTCAAACAATCAACATGATAGGATGAGGTTTGGGATAGGGTTTACCCAGCCACCTAGATCTAACAAAATAGACAGTTTGATCCCATGATGAAAGGTGAGAGAGATTTGACAGTTGGCAACGTTGTACTAGCCAACACTACAAGTTTTAGTATCACTCGAGATAGCGTCACAAAATCAAAATGGAGCATGATCTCCAAAAAGTGAGAGAAATTATTGTAGGTCTCCACAACATGGTCCTATAAGAACTATAATCACATCCATACCTTGTACAAGCTTCAAGATATGCCCCATCAAAAATCGATGCCCTATGGCATTTAGTGACCCTTAGGGATGTTTTGGTTCGGTGTGCCCAAGAACATTCGAGCACTCAATGGGATGGGTCAAGGCTGGGGATAGGGTTTAACCAACCACCCAGACCTAATGGAACAAAAAGTTTGATCCCATGACCCTTTTTCCACTAAGTTGCAAATTTGAGCAACTTTTACAACTTTCAACAATGCAACTTTGCATAAAAAGTGCAATTTTTACATTTGTCAATTGATTCCAATTCTACAACTTGGAAAAGGTTTAGAAACACTAAAATAACTTATTTCCAAATGTTCAGCCCTTCACCAATTCTCAAACTCTAGAAAGTTGTCAGCATTTTTGCAACTTTGCTTTGACAACTTTTGCAATTTTTTACAATTTTTGACATCTTAACTCTTAGATACCTAAAACTTAACCTAATGAACCTAAGGACCTTTATAACCTTCTAAGAAATATAAAAATATTTTTTTCCTTGAAAAATCACCTATATTACTCATTTTAATGCCTAAAAAGTGGCCCATAGTGTAACAACAAAGACTTGGTCCAAAACAACCATACCTCATCTTTTGATATGTTATATTGGAGCAAAATGGGTATCCTAATCTTCAATTTATTTTCTTGATGTTATGAAAAAATATGGAGAAAAATGAAAGATGAAAGCATTTTATGTTAGTGTTTGTATTGAAATTATCATTATTTCCTTAGCTAGTGTTTTTCATGAGTTAGAGTATAATAATCTATCTTTTGTTATGATTGAGTTCAATATTTTAGTGTTCTTGTTGATTAGTGTTGAAAATGATTTGGGATTTGAGTTAGTGATGATATGAAGCCTCTAAATGGTATTCATGTTTCTTGTTGGTATTCCTAGATCATGTTAATGGTTCACATTGATTAAGGAGACCAATTTTTTATTTATTTGGTGGTTTTTTAGTGTTTCTTTATTTATGGTCTAACTAATTTGATGAAGCAAATAAGTTGTGATTCTTGGTGTTACTTTGGTGCCATTGCATTCTTTTGGTTATTCATTTGGATCCTATCCAAGTCTTGGATGACCTGATTTGGATAACATTACTAATTAAACATAATGCTTATATATTTTATCATAATGGGCATTAGCCAACTTTGTTTATGTTTAATCTTTGTAACATGTATAAATGAGATAACATTTCTATAATTGAAAGTATGTTAAGTATGCAAAGGATGTGGAAAGGAAATATATTGTATGCATTTTATGAATAAGTATAAGTTGTATTTCATTGGATTTGTCTTGGTATTTGAGATCTTTATCTTCTTGGTTGTAGTGGACATTATGTCCACTCTCTTGTAATCAAGATTATATTAGTGAACCCAACTAAAGGAAAAATCTAAGATTTATTGTTAGAAATGTGCTCAACTAAAGGAAACTTCCTCAACCATACTCATGAGTTCATCGTCTCATTGTCTCAATCCAATCTATTCAAACTCCAATACTCTCCTAGGTTACCTAGTGCACCTAGTGCCTCCAACATACCAAATATCCAATCAAGCTTCTCCACACTAACCCTAACACCTTGAATAACCTTTTCAAGGCCTATCTACCATGATCCAACTCTTCACTATGGTGCAGAGCACCTAACCCTCTTTCTTTTCATGATTTCATAAGGATCTCCCTATGACCCATCCACCTTGTAATGGACATAAGACCCAATGGTGCAACTATAAGCCTTAGGCATCAATTGGTCTAATAACTAAAATTTTGGTCATTTTTATGTTTTCTAGGTATATCTAGGTGTTTAGAACATTAATAAGATTCCTAGGAGTGAGTAAAGTCCATTTGCAAACATTCTTGCAATAAAACTTGTCATCAGTGCAAAATTGCTAAAAAGTTGCTTAGCAACTTTTACATTTTTATTGACAACTTTTTGAAATGTAACTTCCAACAGTTCAAAACTATTGATGGTGTGGTTAAACCTATTGGAAATGGCCTATTTAGGCTCAGAGCACTCAAGGATGATGAGGGTGTGAAGATTCAATTGTATTCTGCTCCCAAAATCAATAAAATTTGTTGATTTCCTGTGCAATTTACTAGTTTTTTTCGTACTGTACAAAATATAAGGTCTGTAAAATGATCCTTGGACTCTAAGAAGTTGAAGCTGTCTTTTTAGAAGATTTTGGTGTTAGTTTGGAGTTTTCATCATTTACCTTGCAAAATTTATCAAATTTTTTAGGCTGCTAGTCTATGAAAACCTTAATTTCAAGGTTTGGTCATAAAAATGACCCTAACTTGAGTTCCTACTAGTGGATTTCCCTCTTCCCTAGTATGGAGAAAGTTATGGATGTACTCTATCATATTTTGGTAGTTTAGGAGTAGGAAGTTGCATTGGTGATTTTTGGGGACGAGCCCTAGGTCAAATATTCACATGTATGTAATGCCCCACCTGGAGATCCTTGGAGACAAGGATGAAAAACAAGAAAGATAATTTTTTTTTTTAAAACCAAGTGTAAGTGCACATGATAAAAACCTACACAAATCATAAATATCACAATAGAAGACTAAAAATCAACCAACACCAATGGATCTCCAAACATTGCCACTAACCAAAACATAAATAAGAAGACATATGAGATGAATAAAGCTGACAAAAAAATGTTGACTCCTAAAAATTGGCTAATTCTAAAATCTTGAAGTCCTAAAATTTGGCTAAGTCTAGATTTCTGAAGCCTTGAAATTTCTTAGAATCTTTATCTTAGCATGTAGAGGTCTGAAACCCATCTCAAATGAATCGTTGTATATATTAAAATATTAACTTATACTTAAACGATATTTTAAACACCAAGAGACTGACTACGAAAACACACACAACTAGAATAAAAATGTGACAATGTAGGGTTGAAGAACACTAAAGAGGGTATCCAAATCAACTCTCAAAAAGTTTAGATTAGACCAAAAAGTTCCCACTACTTGCCCGGACAACTTTTTACAAAAACAAGGCAATACTTTAATACAACACAGAAAAGTATCGTGCGACATTTCTAAACGAGGGCAACATTTTCAGGGACTGTGTGATACTTCTCCCAAAGGAATGTAACACTTTAAGGGTATCGTATGACATTTCTTATAAGGAGGTGTGATACTTTCTAGTATCACGTGACATTTCTCCAAGAGGTGTGCGATAGAAGCAGGGGATGCATGATACAGTTTCAATGGGTGTGCAATACATTTTTGTGTCACACCATGTTGATAAAAGGTTGCCCATAGAGACACAAGAACACTTAAGAAAAACACCAAAGGGAAAAAATTGAGTAAAACTAAGTTCAGAACCTCCACATTAGGGAGTACCAGATCCACATTTTGAGGCAAGAACACTTGAACAGAATAAGGAAATACAGAAAGAACAACATCTAACCATCTAATAGATTAGAGTAAACGTACAGAAGGAACATCATAGTAAACTAAAGCAACATCATAATAACTGAAATAACATCTCAATGTACAGAACAACCAAACTAAGTACAAAGTTCCTCCCAATGGTCAATTGCATCATAAGACCATTGTGGGCCCTAGCCATCCCCCGCGCGTAACATTCCAAGCCACTGATCAAATCATTAGTACTATCATGATAGGGACATCACTACTAAACATGCTAACAAACAAAAGCATAAGGAAATCTAACATGCTAGTAGTACAATAGAAGATAAACCTGCAAGTAGATAACATCACCTATCACATGCTAATCATCATAATAAGGAATGTGTCAAAACTAAGATCATCTAAACATGATAAGCAACATCACAATGAAAGCATAAATCATAAGAAGCATACTTTGTAAACTGAAGTACCATGTGAACACATCCAACAATTGTCACACTAGGATATAAGACTGTCTCTATACACCAGTCCCTAGCAATGGTGAAGGTAGCTATGCCTCCCAACCATGTGGTACCTGTAGGTCCACACCCATCATGCTAATAGAGATAATGATCCAACCTCAAACACATGCAAAACAACATCCATGGCTAACACATACGCCAAGTAGTATGATGACTGAATCTAAGATATAAACAATGCGTAAACTATAGGTCATGGTCAAACATCTCAATGGGCTATTATGTAGGGACTAATATCATGGAGAGTCACTTGGCATCCAAAAACCCAAGCTCAAATCACATGTGGAAACACTCTCAAGGTACTCCCTTAGAGGCCATCACATGAATGCAGACACACACTCAAGGGTACTCCCTTGAAGACCAATGCATAGAACTTTTTCATCATCTTAAGTTTTATTACCACCCAATATTTAATTCAATTTTCGCTTACTTTAAACTTCCTAATGCGAACCCTATGGGACAAGGTCACTAGGCTGCAAAATAGAAGCTCCCTCCATATGCTACCCTACCCTACCCATCCTCATCCAATGATAAGTGCCCATAGGCATGCAAACTCCCAACCCAACCACAGTGACCATAACTTTCGAAAAGACCATGAAAGATCAAGCCCCGTAGGTCACCCGACAACTGTACTCATATGTGGCATAGCACCATCATGAAGATCAACACAAGGACTAGATGACAACACAAATAGAAAGTCAATCAACCAAACACGTAATTAGGATGACAGATGTTACACACATCCCAATTCAACAAAAAGTGTAAAAATGGTTTGATGGATATCCAAACAGATCATCCAAGTCCACAACGCACATTGTGTCAAGAAAATCTGAGAAAATAGGGTGGCACACAAAACGAGACAAAATTCTCAATTTTGAAATTTTTTTAAAATTAAAACCCATTTGGCCTTTGGGTAAAAAAACCTCAAAAATCCAAAAATAATTGAAATCAGACACCGTATGCAAAAATGGCCAACATAATGGCTCAAAAACCTAAACCCCCATTTCAAAAATAAGGAAAGCATTCATACCTAACCAACCAGCAGAACCAGCAAATAGAAACAGAGGGGAACACTAGTTCTCAACCTCCTAACATACTGCTACAAGAAACAAAAGCTAAAATAGAGTGAAAACAACAAAATGAGAAAGCCCTACTTGATAGAAAAAGGGGCCAAAATAGTAACTCACCCAATAAAATAAATCACCCACCGAATCTGCTGAAAATGATGACAAAGTATAAACTCTCCTAGCTGAATCCAACAAGACCAACCTTTCATAGATCCCATGCTCACAGCTCCCAAAATGAACAAAACAAGAATCCTTCAGAAAAGGATTTACAAATTTGCTCTCAAAATTCTATTTCTAAAAAGTGAGAAGTGAATAATGAATTCACTTTTCCAATACTTATTCACTTTTTCAGTGAATAGTCAATTTTGGAAATTAGTTAGCTAGAGTAGCTAAACTTTGAATCGACCTAAAAAAAATAGGTTATTATCCATAATGGAAATTCACCTAAGGCAAAGCTGTCAAAATTAAATCCAAAAAGATTTAAAATCCAAAAACCCAAAATCACAGAAAATAACTTAACACTTTCACGATAAATGTGAACTTCTAAATGCATAGACACGCTCATTGGTCTAATCACATAATGTAGATGAGTTTAGATTTACTAATCACCGAAAGGTTTAGATTTAAACAACTAATTAAGGGTATGTTGACCATACAAGGATGACATTGGCAAAATATGAATAACTGAATCACTAACTCCATGTGCCACTACCAATGATATAATTTGTGCACACTAAAACACACAATCAAGTGCAATTGCATATAATATCATAGCCAAAGCAACATGTATTAAAATACCTATTTAATCCATTTACATCACTCACATTTGTAGAAATCATAAAGATACAAGATTGAAGTAAATAACTATAACATAGAAACCATCTCATAATATACTCAACTAATATGTCCAATAAACCATAAAACCAGATATCATCATAGATCTATTGTCATCTCAAAATAGTATCAACATGCAAAATGATAAACTGAACAACATAGCAGCATAGCATCTATGGAATTGAGTCAAAGTATAACATCCAACCCTCGAGTCATCATGAGGTACAAAATAAGAGTATCAAGTATCTCTTGAATCAAAATAGACAAGGTACAGACTGCAAACATGAGAGGCACTACAATGTGTTTGGCCTTTGTTTTGGAGAAATTCGAGTGGATAGAGTGATAAAAAGGGTTTGAGGACTTGATGTTTGATCAAAGTGCCCTTGTTTTAGCCTGAAGAACAACCTAGAAGTGGAGACTAGATTCCATGCACCCATTTTTTACCACTTGCCTTGAAAACCAAGCCTAAAGTAGCTAATTAGGTATGTGTACTTGGTTGTGGTTAGGATATGCTAGAGTGGAGTTGGTACTTGAAAATTTGGAATTAGTAAGAACTAGGAAAATGGTGTTTAAATATGTAATTTATTCCTCAGGTCCTTTGGTGAGTTTTAGAGTTATTGGTCAAAATCAACATTAGGAGACTTAATAGGCTTCTAGGCCTAATCTTGCAAATTTGGTTGAGGATTATTGGGAGTGCAACCAATAGTGGATTTACCTTATTTAGGTTGATTCTAAGTTATTCCAAGCCTTTCCTAGAAGTTGTAAAGCCTAGAACAATAAAATCCCTATTTTTCCCATTTTGAGTTGGTTTGCTCTATTTGCTCAAGTTGGGTTTAGATTAGCTTTATGTATTGCTTGGAGTGGTGATACTTGAAACTTTCCTCAGTGATTCCTAGGAGGGATATACACTTGTGAGAGTAGAACATAACATTAGTTCAACCCTTGGAGCAAATTTGAAGGTTGTATGAGATTTGTCTTATTTGTTGGCTTCCATTGTGCTATCTCTGCATCACACCAACTCCAACCAACTCACCTTTCACCATTTTACATTTTAGCCCTCCTAGGCCTACCTAGTAGCCTTGTTAGAAAAAAATCTAAAAATTCCATGACATGTTTCCAAACAACCTGAAAAGTAATTAACTTTCCAAATACCCTTTTGGGAGTTATTAAACCCCTATTAATCTCAAACCTTCACCTCTTGATTGGTGAACCTTTCTACTATTGATTGCACATGCATTTAAGCATAATTAGCCTACCCCAACAAAGGAAACCTATCCTCCTCTAATCTCCAAGACTCCCCAACCTAAAATAGTCTTTCTAGACCTCTTAAGACACAATATTATCAAACTCCCAAATCAACAAACCCTCACTATTTGAACAAGAAACCAAGGGCTTTGTAGAAAATACCCCTCCAATTCATTCAAAACTCTAAAAAAGGTTCAAAAACCTTACAATCTATCGAAAAATACCTTTCCAAACCTTCGTTACCCTATCCATCCCTCGGATCTAGTGTGGGAGCACCTAGGTAGGCTAAAGGGTAGACCTAGGACTTCTTTGGTATTTTTTGCTTGTAGTAATTCTAGCCACATCACTAAAGTAATAATAGGATCAACTTGGTCCTAATGTGAGGTTAGATGGGTTAGAAGAGCCCCACAATTCAATATTGCTCCTAATTGCTCAAAATTGCTCATTTGGCTTAATAGAGCATTTTTGGGTTTTGAGGGCCAAATAAGGTAATCAATTGTTTTAGTGTCATTATTAGGTATCTTGGATCCATATTAGGCCTTTTGGAAAGTTTTGTAGTAATTAGAGCAAGTTTGGGTTAAAAAAATGCAAAATTGCAAAAATTGCTCATTTCTTACAAAGTTGTCATTGACAACTTTTGCAACTTTTATGCAAAAAGAGAAACTTCTTGATGGGAGCCCTTCAACCACTTAAAGTAGTTGTAAATGTACATTCTAATCCTATATAAGTTCAAACTCAACCTTTTCAAGGAGTTGGAAGAAGGAAAAATGACAATGTATAGATTGTAATCAGCATTTTGTTTATTACAGCAGTCACTTGCTTTGAATGTTGTTTTCATGCTTTGTAAAGATCAGATTTAGTGTTTTATGAGTTTTAAGTTTTAGTGGTTTTTTTCCTTCATTTCTATTTTTAGTTTTTTTGTTGTTACAGAGAGTTTGGTGTGTTCAAATAAAATATTTTGAAAGTTAGCAAGTTGTTGTTCTGAACTGGGTAGCCAGCATAAAATGGAGTCTTAGGGCCACTTGCCACCATATAAAATGTACAACCTCTTGGGATTTGGAACTAGAATCCTTTTACATTATGTACAGTAAAGAAGAGCCCATGGGAAGCACAACAAGCACTTTTAGCGTGATGCCCTAGGCAAGAAAACCATATTTGGTTAGGGATCACAAATTTGAAAAAGAGGATTTGGAGTGGATTGAAAGTTCTAATTCTTCAATCTAAGAATGTGGTGAGTAAGTATATGGTGAGGGCTAACTCCAATCCAAAGGAGGAGTCTTGATAATGAGTTTAAGGAGGTTTAAACCCCAAACAACACCAAAATCCTTGAAACCCTCAAATTAAACCTAAAATTGTGCTTGGGTTGTACGAACAAGTTGGGGGCCTAAGAGTTACAAAATCTTCAAGTATTCTGAAAAGGGTATCCAGAAATGTGAATTTTTTTTGGCCATTGTTAAGGGATTTTTCAGAATATCTCAATTTTAGTGTGTTTGGAGGGCTAATTCTTGTAGCCTTTTTCCAAGCAACTAAGTACAAATTGACCTGTGGATTTCAATTTGCATAGGTTTTTGTACTTATTTTGGGTGTAGTATGTCGATGAGTAACCTAATGGAGCTCAAATTTTCTTGCAAAATTTTGACTTCCATTTAAGTAATAATACCAAAGTTTCAAGGGGATAAAGTATTGTCACATAAAGACTATGAAGTTATACACTTTGTTGTACTTGAATGGTGTGCATTTAATGAGAGGTTAGTGAAAGTCAGTTAGAAAATGAACATAAGTGATAACTATGCCTTCTGGCATGTTGCAATCTGATTACTAACTACATAATACATTATGAGTATTTCATTTCCCAAATTAGAACACGAGATACATAGATCAAAGTATGATACAATTAAAGAACAATGCCACACTGAATATGCATGTGTATGGTTTAGTGAATTTATACTACCAATGCATAATCTAAAAGGTAGATTCTTCAAATGCCAATGCACATATCTCCATTTAGGAACTCTTATAACATTATCTACCAAAATATATCGCAGGCCTACACTATTCACTCTAGATAATGCCCAGCCTCAGTAATCTTGTTGCAACTTCCTAATGACTGAACTTGATTGAGTTTTAGGAAGGATGATCATCATGATACACAACATGTGATCATATAAAGAGATCATGAACTTGTCCAGCTTATCATTTTTTAATGTAACATGAAGATAGAGAAAGTAGGAGACCATACCAAACAATACCAAGTGCAAGTACTTTCAGATGTGTAAAACACCACAAGGACAAACTGCAGAGATGGAGACAGAACATTGGTTTCTACCTAATGGTGGCAAAGATTATTAATACCAAAAGTCAAACTCAGAAGCTATCTTATATGCTAATTTGATGGTGAGATTATGAAATACAAAGGACAAGTTATTTCTAGTGAATGGGTGGGCATGTTATTCGAAGGTCCGAAGATTAAAAGACGGCAAACATAAAGACGCAAGTTATTTGTTTATGCAAGACCATGCTAAGCCTTGCTAAGCATAAAACTGAAAATCAAATTTCCAATTTGCTTGCATTTAAAGGCCACAAAGGAAGTAATTTTGGCTGTAGAATAATTGCAAGCAAAAGTTGTGTTTGAATACTCCAAGGAATCTATAGCAGTGACAAAAAAGACATTATGTGTGTGTAAGTCTAGTAACTCTAGCAGTTGCATCGAGTGTTCAAGATGATTAGTGAAAGTATTGCAACTTCCAAAAGATTGCCATAACATTCAAACATGGGCATCCTGTGCAATCATAGTATTGATTAGTTTACATGTTGGTTTAGAGACATACATAAATATGGATATTTGCATTCAATGCCTAAGAGGAAAGTAATAGACAAAGGACAAAACCTTTGTTAAAAGATTAAATTAAAATCAGTAAAAGTCATAATTACGAATATGTTAGAGAAGGATTATTTAAATAAAAAGGTGCAATTAGGCAAGATAAAAGTCATGAATTTAGAGAAATATAGGATATAAATATGAGTTTATTATATTAGAAAAGATATATCAAAACGTTCATTCAGATATTCACAAGAAGAGATAAACTATTTATTATTTTTTATGGAGAGATAAGGGCAATATTATGATTTTGTAATAAAGTCTATTATTTTATTTTTTAATAAAATAAAATGTCTTTTGTTTACCTTTAATGGCATGAAGATTTAAACTGTAGGTGAATCGTCCTTCATAATTATATTTTAAAATTTTGTATATAATTTTGTTATCAGATAAGTGGACATGGTCAATTAGCATTTTAAATTTGATCATCATGGGTGTTGTGAAATATTTTATTTCCATAGCTGTGTCTAATTTGACTCAATAGAGTTAAAATTCAATCTAGACTAATTTAAAAATTGCATTATAATTGGTTTGTTGCATCTGGATTATCAAAATTATTGGCAGTACAAGTGCATTGAACATTATGAATTTGTACATACAAGTTCACCAAAGTTGACTGTATCGCCCAAATGAGCAAAGGCACTAGTCTTTTTATTTAAGTCAGAAAATCTATATATTCCTCCTACAAGCATCAAATTCATTATTAACAAAATTTATACAAACATTCAACTATTATCCAATATCTAGTTTTCATTTTAATTGAGTTTAAGGATCTTGCTAGTTGAGGAATTCATAGATTTTAAATTCACTATAGAAAAACCTTGAACCAAGCAGTTAGTGTTAAGGTAAAGTTTTACCCACCTAGGTGTAGCGGAGCCTGAAGTGCAGGGGAATCTAAGTGATTTCCATTCCTTGGCCAAAATTTGATTGAGAGATCCTACCAGAGAAGTGGTAGGCTCTTGGATTTCCAATCTATGGTTTTGGAAACCAACATAACCTAAGGCATGCCTAGGTATTCATTTGACCAAATGGAAAGGCCTAAGGAGCATTAGGGTTATTTGTGTGATTGTGGAGGTTTGAGCAATCTTGTACTAACCTATTGATGTGCACCAGTTGAAGAAGTGAGATCTCTTTGATAGAATCCTTAGAGGCATCGGATGTGAAATAAGCCCTATTTTATTAGGTGGAATACCTAAGAAGACTCTATAAAGCTTCGAGTTTGTGAGCAAGATTGGTTGTCACATTAGGATCATTCCCAACCATGACTAGTATGGGATTGGTTTCCCTTAATCAAAAATTCCCCATCTTTTTGGGTTCTTCAAAGACTTCATCTCAAATCCTTTCATATATTCACTATATTAAAAGGATCTATTATTCATTTGACTCACCACATCAATCACTGGAAACCCATTGGTGGGTGAGTCAAGGCACTAAATAAAGTCCTTGCACTAATGACTATCTATAGTCACAATACAGGTACGGTCACTTATACCAATGATTTCCTTCACTTTATCACCAAAAAAAAACTAAAGTTAATGCATAAAAATGTAAGGGAAATAAAATCAAATTTATTTACAAAAATTTTCAACCAAGTTCACATTTATATATTTAAACAAATTTGTTGTTATTGGGACTGTACCCACAGGATAGTAGGCTTCATAAAATGCAGAAAATTTGAATTCTATTCATATAACTTCTATCTTTGGTTCCATTACATATTTTATCATTATGGATCATCTCTCCCTTCTAATCACATGGAAGAACTTCTAAATAGGCCCCATCTACTCCCACAAACCCAAAAACAACTTCTTAACTATTTGTAACTGTCTGCAACAGTGTACAAACTTAACATATGAAAATGTTGTCAAGTTGACAACAATGTTGTCAACTTGAGAACTCAACATTTATATATTAATCCAAAGACTCTTTAACTTATTTACACTATAAAACTCTAAACATATCCATTAGTCCTTTCTCTTAGCCATTTTTGGCATTCTTGATAACATTTTGTCAATTTTGCAATTTACATCTATTTATGCATATCTTGTATCTTAACCTTGAATGACCTATGACTCCTCCATACTATGACTTTGATGAACTAAATACATTAAATTTGACTATGAAATTAACATTAAATGACTTTTAACTCCTTCAATCTCACTTGTGCCATTTTTGCCTAAGTTTGCCCATTCTTGGCAATGTATTACAAATTTGACAATTTCATGCTTCCCTTACATTTTGATGGCTTCAATAGCCATGGTTCATCATCAAATGATTTTACATATCTTCATTAGGAATTTATTTCCCTTGGTACCTTGATGGGTCCTGGTGTACCTTGTTTTTTTGTGTGTCCACTTGGTGCCCTTGCACCAATATATGATGTTATGTGTTATGTATTATGTATTATGTGTTACAAATCTTGTATTATTATTTATCTTTTAGATATTTGATTTATTAAAGTGGTTAGAATTATTATATTTTTCATTCAACTAAATCACCCCCTCTCTAAGATGTGTTTGTCTCTTCCTGGGCCTAAAAATTGGTATTATAGCCAAGTCTTTTTAAAGATGTTTGATCACTTAACGTGATATTTGACATGGAAAGTTTACAAAATGATGGTCCTAAGTTTGATGGAACCAAAAAACTAGTTTGGAAGAATTGTATGACTACTTACATGATATGTATGGGAGATGAATATTGGGATATTAGTGAGAAGCCTTATGATATACCAAATGATCTATCGAATGCTACTACAAATCAAAGGAAGCAACTCAAGAAAAAACATTATAGAAAGTTAATATTTGATTAGTGTCTTGTCTGATATAGAGTATTCTCACATCTATGGATCAATGATAACCCATGAGGCATGTAAAAATCTAGAAACTATTTGTAAAGGTGATGGGTATGTTAATCAATCTAAGTTGTAGGGTCTTTAAGGGAAGTATGAAGATATAAGGGTGAGTGAAAGTGAACATTTTCACCATTTTTGTAAAGAGTGAATGATATAGTTTGTTCAATTATAATTAGAGATGGCACCTTAAGTAATGTAGAGGTCAGTGGTCAACCAATGATTTGATGTAGAAACAACTAATTATCCCTTTGCTTTGAAACAATGGCCTTATATCTTCCTCAAGTGTAACTAAAACAATGATCCAACCCACTCAATCTTTTATCAGAGGATAATCACTCAAAAGGCTTAACCCACTAAACTCCACACCTTTGGATCCACAAGACTAACTCCACTTCCAAACTTCTTCAAGCAAGCAAGTTATCCAAGTATCCAAAAACACCTACAAACTCCATATGACTCAAAATAACTCCAAATATGAAAAGGCCTTAAAAATAGGTTAAATATGACTTTTATGAGTTATATAATTTGTATTCAAATGTATTTAACCATCCACTTGGCTAGACCCAGCTCCCAATGCCTAATTCTTCCAAGGTGTCTTAAGAGACCTAATTGACAAATTAGTAGCCCTCTAGCAGCACAAAAGTCTAAATAACTTAAACTTTATCTAAAGCACTTGATAGGATAATTACATTTCTAGACACCCTTTTCAAAGTACTAAAACATATCAAAATATTTCATATGGTCATTTTGGACCAACACCCCTATTTCTAACTGATGCTCTATTTTAGCATGAAAATGGCTAATTTAACAAAGCAACTCCCAGTATAATAGACTCCTAGACCTTGTAACTTTCAAAAATCATCATTTATTGCATAAAACCCCAAATTCCATAAGCAATCCATCATAGACCTAATGGAACCCCAAAATCCCAAATTACCTTCTTTCAAACCCTCAAATCTAGGGTATCACCAATATCACCCTTCCGCAAAATTCTAGATCAAATTGGTTGATCATACACCTTTACACTGGTCATATAAGATGATCCAAATCACAAAATACTTCTTTCACATGGCTAGAACTCCCGCTATTGTACCTAACCACCATTTCCATGTGATTTCTTCACTATTTCATACTGTGATCACATTCCCATCCATTTCTCTACATATAAAATATTATATTTCTATAATACAAGGTTAATCGTTGCCATTTCATGGTCTCAAAGCCCTTGATCCCATGAAATGGATCCTCTACATTAAAGAGATTAGTATAAATATTAGGTAAAAGTATTGAAAACTGTGACTATTATGTGGATGTGCAAAACAATGACTTTGATTAAGTTTTAAAACATTCAAAAGGAATTGGAAATTACTTCTAGGTCTTACTCAATCCATTTGAAATGCTTATCAACTTAGAAGATTTGAAAAGACCCCCCAAGAAGTAATCAAAATGATGAAAAAATGAATTTTACTACTCCTTTAATGGGTACAGTCTACACATAGCCAGATATCTCCCATACAATAGATGCATATTTTCTTTATAGACTGCCCCTAATTGTCACAACCAACTCTTATTAGTTGGAGGCTTAGTTTAAGCCTAAAGACATCCCAAACACTAATTACCTCCAAATACCTTCATAGCCATTTCTTTTTAAATATTTGAATTTTTAAAATAACAAAATGGCTTTAATTTGATATTCAACCCTTGTTCTAATACCTAGACCTATCCCCTACCCATTCTAAGCTTCTTGTAAACATAACTTAGGTTTTGGACAACATTAGTCCAATACAAACAAAGTCTTGGTCGTTTAAGGACATTACAAGTATGAGTTTCAGTTCTTTGAGGACATCACAAAATAAACACATTTGATTACATTGTTTGGCCATGAAAATCATTATAACTTTTAATTCTTGTCCATTTGAATTGTCTGGATATATCCATGTCCTACTCACTCTTCTGACCTTCACAATGTATTTGTGTATTTTCATAGAATGACCTTGGTGCCCCTACACCATTAAGTGATGATGATGAACATGAGTAAAATTATGAGATCTTTGCCTACATTTTACAATGAAAAAGTCATATCTATTTAGAAATTAAGAACTATAAAACAAGTTTCAAGAGAAGCTTAGGCTAGAAGACTCTTTTTTCTATGAGATGACTACTCTTGGTAATAAGCTACCAAATATTGAAACTACACTCAAATCCAATATTTACAAGGATAAGGAAGAACTTTTGAAAGATAGTAGCTATGTTAAGTGTAAGAATTTTCTCAAGGCAAAAAAAAGAAAATGACAAGATCTAGTAGCTCAATCAATAACACAAATGAACATTTCAATTGTTAGCCAATACACACACTTTTTGTATAGTCACGGATATTGTGATCATTCATGAACTTGAACAACTGACACCATGTTAGAAATAGTGTTGTGCAAAAGGATTGCAAAATAGAGGGAAATGGCCATCAAATATGCATGATTTAAATAGCTACATTAAATAGCCCTTTACTTCATAAATCACTTCAACTCAATCATTATGTTGTATAGACAACCTCATCATATGTCATTTGAACAAACCTATTATGTACAACATGAGGGACGAATCCAAAAAATTAAATCTTAAAATGTTACAATAGTACAAACCTCATGGAACACACATGGGATGAATATATGTAATCAAGTATTAACCCTTTCCAACATTCTAAATTTATTATAATAATTTATTAGTCAAAGTCCAAAAAATTGGAATGCAATGACTACAAGTATTCTTGGGTACCTCTTACAGGCAACCACGGTTTGGAAGCAAATTTAGAGTATTAGTCTTGTAGCTAGGAAAATGAGCTCAATAAACACTTTTGAGATGGTCATCTCGTGATGATCATGGATAAATCATTTCTAGGTTCTCTTACTTTTTTTAGAATATAGTAACTATATTTCATATTGATCAACTCTAGAAAGAAACTAATTTGAAAAGAATTATTTTTTGTGACATTGCATCAATAATTTCAGAAAGGACAAATGAGAGTGTCTTGTTTTCAAATTTGAAACCAAAACACATAAGGCAATAAAAATTGTAAGAAGGAACAAAACGAAATAAATTTAATCTCATGATGGAACAACCCTCTATACTAGACTCTACTAGGCTAAAATATGACTAATCATCTTATAGGGTGATTCTAGAACTTGTTCTTTACTATTCAAAGCATAAGCTAAACCTACCCAATATATACCCGCATCAATTTTGGTGTATTTAGAACTTCTTCAAGTGACCACATCAATGCTCCATATGCTCTCATTAGCTACAATGACAATCAATAGATGGAATAAATAGCTACAGAAGCAAACAGATTAGAAGCACCATGCCTTGGTTGCCAATGTTAGCAATGCAGTGGGGAAGACTCAATATCAAAACTAATACTACCACATTGCCTTGGTCAATATGTGATTTTGCGTCTTTTCCATATGCTTTGAATTACCATTGTTGCTGCTAGCAGCCCATAGGTAATGCCAACGATTGCAAAAATAATTACAAAAATAACTAGGAGTGCACCAGAAGCTTCCATGGATGCAGGAAAATAATCCAAAATATCTCATCCATAACAACAATTGTGGCATCTTGCTATACATAGATCATTATTGTTGACTGATGAACAATGCACTATCAGACCTCCAATACTCAGAATTATGAAAAAACATAAACTCCTACATTTCAAATTGAGCTGCATTTTAAAAATTTGAATGAGCAATAACTACTCATAGAGTGGTTGCAAACTCAGTGGGTTACCACAAGAATAAATTATTTATTTCATAAAGTTATTATATCTACGCATTTAAGACTCAATAGATCTTCTAGTGTTTTTCTTCAAGCTATACTATGATTAACATAGCAATGGCATAGGAAATGCATTGATTCTAAATGTTATCTCAAGGGATAATGAAAACAAGTTAATATGTCTTTGTTTGTTTCCGCTGATGAAGAATAGGTTTATTTCATGGTGTGTATTGATTACACATGCAAGTCTTATTTAATTGACTTGAATTTTTATGTAATCGTATATGTTAAGAAGAGTACCAGTGCTATTGAATTACCATGTAGATGTAGGTGGAGGTTTGGGTAAGCCAAGACATGGATAGAGGGGGTATAAAGTGTAGACTATAGATTACATGTTGACATCATCCACTCCAACTCCCAAGTGATGGTAGCTACAAATTCTTCTACTCCACATCCTTGGGGTTGCTGATTGAGATAAGTTTAGCAAATCCTTTATGGCTGACATTGTGTTGTGTTGATAGTCATTCAAAGTCCATTACATTGTGTTTAAATGTTGGATGTATTTCCTTAGTAATAGTTCATAGGAATAATGAAACAAAAAAATGAATGATGAAATTGTTGTTGTAAGTAAAGACCCTATGATTGCTATTAATAATGCCTATGCATGATGTGTGTAAGAACACTTAGTTACTAGTTCTCATGACTAGGAGTGAACCAAAGATCATACACTTTGGTCTTAATGCTTCCAAATAGACAACATCTAAAAAAATTATAAGAATAGTTTTATAAGTTTATGATTTGAATATAAATTTGTTTTGGAGTTTATCTAAAATAATTATAGATGAAAATAAAAATAAAAGATAAAAGCATGTTAGTCATAATATCATTATTGGTAACAATGTTCCAAATCCAAAGAATTATTTATTTGAGCTTCTATCAATGATCAAGTGGCATACTGAATGGCTTGATGAGTCTTAGAAACTTCTCCCATTGTATCCTTGCTTTCACCAGTTTGAAGTTTCTAGTTACATGCACAAAATCATGACTTTACATCACAAAGAATTCACATTCTAAAAATTTTCATGTTCTTTCATTACAATTTGATCTAAACAACAAATTCTAAACTTTCACTTATTCAAATGACTAATCTGAAAATTGGTCCTATTAAAGAATCTAATATAAATTCAAATAATGTATCTAGATTCTAAACAAATCAAAACATAAAATCTATGATTTAAACTCATCTCATCACTTACACATAATAGCACTACCCACCTTATCATGTGGACATTCTTGGAGGAGAGATTGCAACATTATATTTGGATCCAATTGATCACTCTTTCTCTCTCTCCATCTCTCCTTGTTCAATCTAATGACCCAATTAGATCTTCTCTACATTTTAATGTCTCAAGTATTGCCTCATGGTCTCACTCATGAACTTTCCAAAGAATCTTATTATGTGATTTTCCACCATATTTTATCAAGTGGACATTTGATGCGAAAAGAAGGTTTGAATAATGAATAATCTTCATCTCTATTTGCCAATCCTCGAATAACCACAAATTAGGGTTCTTCATAGAATATCATCTAAGCCATGTACCAATTACAACCACTGCACCAACATGGTACTCTAAACCTTCACCATCTATAACTGAGTGATCCAATTTTTTTTTGGCTTGGACACAATGACACAAATAATAATGTCCCTTCTTAATTGTCTTCAGGTGCAATAATAGCAAAAACAAGGCTTGCATTGACAAATGTACAAAATGCAGTCATTAATTTAGAAAATACTTAGGTAAAAGTTATAAAGTTACATATTGAAATTACAAAGATATATAAATATATATATTACCAGGTTGCACTAGATTAAACAAGCGGTCAAAGTCAATAGATGAATCCATCTCTACCATTTCTAGTGCTTGTGGGGGACGATAGGTGTCAATTGGGTCCAAAACTTGTATATCCCATTTGTCCACCCATTCAGTCAACTCACACTCATCCCAATTTTCCTCTACACATGATGGATAATAGCATGCCATTTTTCATGTGTGGATACTCCATAAACCTACATTAGAACTTCTAAAAGAGTGCAACTCACTAGATCGTATTAGTGTGCAATAATCCACATATGGTGCAATGTTAGTATTATCTATCAACCAAAAAAATCTACAAACTGTAGACTCACCTTCCTCACCTAGAACTATTGTAGTGTTACACCACTAGGCGATGGATTTTGCATCTATCAATATTGCTCCATCTTTGTACTTTAGTTCTTCATGAGCTAAGGCTCTTTTGATGCATGCGCCTACACCATTGCGCTCTCCCTTTCCATGACCAACCTCTGTGAAATTCTATATATATTGAATTCTACACAACCTGTGCATCCTACTCAACCAATAGAACATTCATGCATTCTTGAATTGAGATACACAATTGTCTGACCAAATAATGTGCTAACGATATGTTATGCTCCTATTAGCCAAATCTCCATAAAATAGTTGAAAACAACCCTATACAAACTCCATAGAATGTGATCAATCATACCTGATATAAAAATGGTACTCCCTCAAAATCTTTCTATCATCATCTATACTTGTAGGTGAATGCATGAATGTTATGTGAACAAATATGGAAACTTGTTGAGAAGTATAATACTTTGCTTGCACCTCATTTTGTGGTTATAGTGTGTAGCTCTCTATGAATTCTACAACCAAAACAATGGTATCCAGTAGAAACATATCCTTGCACAACTTGAATTGCAAATCTAGCCATCGAGCTCTATGTGTATGCCTTGCATACTTGTAAATAATCTTTTCACGAAAAATATTCATGAACTCGTACACTGGAATCTTTTCAATGACTAAATCACATCCTTTGCCCTATTTCCCATCTTTTAGAGCATATTTCACTGTCTTAAATTTTTTGTAATCTACCATTTCATTTCCAATTGCATGTGTACCATCCATATGTTCACAAGTTGATAAAAGTTGCAAAGAACCACAAAATAAACATGTACCATCCAAGCATGATGTCTTGTAAAAATTTTGTCCATCCCTTATTTCACATAAAATGTTGGATATGAATTTCCTTGAAGATCTTGGTGGCTCATTCATGTCACAATCCTACAAAACAAACTCAGAATGCAAAAACACACATATATGCCTAAAAACATCAAAATGGTTAGAAAATTCAATATGTATCCTACAACAACAAGTTGTGTGCGTGTGATTTATCTTGACATAAAAAAGGTTTATCCATCTCAAAAAATATTTGACTTATTCAAATTTGAGGATAAATACCAATAAATTTTGAAAAAAATTATGTCTGAGTTGAGTCCAAAAATGTTTCGCATGTGGGTCATGATTTTAGCTACCAATCTTCCTTCTTACAACATCTCTTTGAATAGGGGAAACACGTGTGTTATTTTTCCGAAAATCTTTGACCAATGATTTCAAAGCTTCATTAATTTCTTTATCCTTTCATGGTAGTCTACTACTAAATGTCCATAACTCATTTTTTGTTATATCTTCCAATCTCTCATGCCTTAGCATGGCTCTCCTTAGAGTACCTCAACCAATATTCATTTTTTCTCGTCTTTCTCATGAGTCAAGATTTCTTCATTTGGGTACTTACAATTGTTGATGTAAGTACTTGTCTTGTGATATTACTATCTTTGGTGTGTGATTTAGAACCCACTTTGTCATAAGCACTCATTAGATTCTTTACAATATTTTTTTCATTTGAATCTTCCATCGTTCTTAGCCCAAAAATCTTCATGATAGGCCTAAATTTCAAATTCCTCATCATTTCAACAAATAATTGGCATTGACTTGTAATATTTAATTCTTCAAAAAATAATCTTCACATATGATTAACTTTTCTTTGACAAGTACACTTGCTAATCTTGTCAGGCATTGATTTCAAAATGTTAGTATCAATATCAATCAAATATTTTGATCTTCTAAAATGAATTCTAGAAGGTGTTATAATCTCTTCCATTCCCTCAACATTTTGAACATCAACATAAGGTTGAGTGTATTATGTACCTTGAACCGAAGATGATGTGTCTTGGCAATAAGATGCAAAAGATGGAATATCACCTACTTGATATGTTGATGTTGTGCCTTCAACATTACATGATGGAGTGTGTACATTGTCAGATCTACAAATTAGTGTCTCTTCAACATGAGAGGATGATATGACTGCAACATTGGAAGATGGTGTAGCTTCACAATTCAATTATTTTCTTGAGCATAACAATCTCATTCGTTCTCTTTGTCTTTTCAATTCTTCCTCTTTGTTTCTTTGTATCGATGGTTCTTGATCCTCTTTGAAAGTCAATTTTTCATTATTGCTATGCAATTTTCTTTGTTCATGTAGTAGTTTCATTTTATCTCTTTTAATTGCCAACTCTCTCTCCCTATCTTCATTTTTTTGACTTTTTGGTTTCTTCCTTGGCATGATGATGATTTCTACATGTCAAATTATTTGGACATTTGAATTACTTACAATGTGTAAATTACAAATCATTCAAATACATATAAAAGTTAAAATTATTTCAATGAGTACATAATATATATCAAACAAATTTTCAAATTTCTAACCATTTTGAAATAACATTTCATTCAAACATACAAATTTCAATGAATTCACTATATATTAAACAACATGTCAAATTATAATCAAATTTGTATCTATATGTCAACAAACAATATTTTTAAAGGATTGCACTAACTTTTTCTATACAAAGAATATTCAAAAAGCTTTCAAATAGCATATCCAATGATTGAATTTGGTGTTTGCTAGCTTCAAAAATTCTTCAAATAGTGTTTTGTCTGTTGAAACCCATGTTTTTTATCTGAACAAAAGAATGCACAATAGACCAAAAGCAGAGAATAGATGAAATGGGACCCAAACTTGCTTTGTGACCATTTTTGGGTGATTTGACATAGTGTGTATGCACTATAGTGCATATGCACTATAAAGCGCGTATGCACTATAGTGCATACGCACTATGTCAAAACAGATCTCTCCCTATCTCTCACTCTCCCTCTCCTACTCCCTCTCCCATCGCCTACTCTCTCTCACTCTCCCTCTCTCACCTACTCTCTCTCTCTTTCTCTCTCTCCCATCCCCTACTCTCTCACTCTCTATCCTCTCCCATCCCCTACTCTCTCTCCTCTCCCATCCCCTACTCTCTCTCTCTCTCTCTCTCCCCCATCCGCTACTCTCTCTCTCTCTTGCTCTCCCTCTCCCACCACCTACTCTCTCTCTCACCCTCTCTCCTCTCCCATCCCCTAATCTCTATATCTCTCACACACACTCCCATCCCCCTCTCTCCCTCTCCCTCTCCCTCTCCCATTTCCTACTCTCTCTTTCTCACTCTCTCTCCCTCTATACTCTCTCTCCTATCCCCTACTCTCACTCTCTCTCTAATCTTGTTCTCTCTCTCTGCCACCCCCTACTCTCTCTCACTCTCACACACTCTCTCCCATCCCCTACTCTCTCTCTTACACACACTCCCATCCCCCCCTCTCTCCCTCTCCCACTCCCTCTCCCACCACCTAGTCTCTCTCTCTCCCATCTACTCTCTCTCTCTCTCTCTCTCTCTCTCTCTCTCTCTCTCTCTCTCAGGCTACTCTCTCTATCCCCTCCCCCATCCCCTAAACTCTCTCTTTTATAGATACACACTCCCATCCCCCCTCTCTCCTCTCCCATCCCCTACTCTCTAGCTCTTTCACACACACTCCCATCCCCCCTCTCTATCCCCCTCTCCCACTCCCTCTTTTGTTTCCTACTATCTCTCTCTCTCACTCTCTACTCTCTCTCCCATCCCCTACTCTTACTCTCTCTCACACTCTCTCCCATCCTTTCACTATGTCTCTCCCATCCCATACTCTCTCTGCCACCCCCTACTCTCTATGACACTCTCACACTCTCTCATCCCCTACTCTCTCTCTTTCATAGACACACACACACACACACACACACTCCCATCCCCCCCCCTCTCTCTTCTCTCCCATTCCCTACTCTCTAGATCTGTCACACACACTCCCATCCCCCCTCTCTCTCCCTCTCCCTACTCTCTCTCACACACTCTCCCATCCCCTACTCTCTCTCTCACTTTCTTCCATCCTTTACTCTCACTCTCTCCCTCTCCCACCACCTACTCTCTATCCACCATCCCCTATTCTCTCTCGCTCTTTCATAGACACACACACACACTTATCCCCCCTCTCTCTTCTCTCCCATCCCCTACTCTCTAGATCTATCACACACACTCCCATCCCTCCTATCTCTCTCCCTCTCCTACTCCCTCTCCCACTGCCTACTATCTCTCTCTCTCTCAAGTTCTCTCTCTCCCTCTATACTCTCTCTCTCTCTCCCATCCCTTACTCTCACTCTCTTTCTCCCATCCCCTACTCTCACTCACTCTCTCTCTCTCATCCTATACGAGCTCTCTCTACCACTGCCTACTCTCTCCAATCCCCTACTCTCTTTCTCTTGCACACATTCTCATTCCCCCTCTCTCTCTCCCTCTCCCACTCCCTCTCCCACCACCTACTCTCTCTCCCCCATCCCCTACTCTCTCTCTCCCCTCTCCCATCCCTTACTTTTTCTTTCATAGACACACACACTCCCATCCGCCCCCTCTCTCTCCTCTCCCATCCCCTACTCTCTAGATTTGTCACATACACTCCCATTCCCCGTCTCTCTCTCCCTCTCCCACTCCCTCTTGCACTTCCTACTATCCCTCTCTACTTTCTCTCTCCTATCCCCTACTCTCACTCTCTCTCTCCCATCCCCTACTCTCTCTCACACTCTCTCTCATCCCCTACTCTATCTCTCTTACACACATTCCTATTCCCCCTCTCTCTCTCCCTCTCCCACTACCTACTCTCTCTCCCCTCTCCCATCCCTTAAAATCTCTTTCACAGATACACACTCCCATCCCCCCCTCTCTCTCTCCTCTCCCATCCCCTACTCTCTAGATCTCTCACACACACTCCCATTCCCCCTCTCTCTCCCTCCCACTCCCTCTCCCATCAACTTCAATCTCTCTCTCTCACTCTATCCCTCTCTACTCTCTCTCTCTCCCATCCCCTACTCTCACTCTCTCTCATCCCCTACTCTCACTCTCTCTCATCCCCTACTCTCTCTCTCTTACACAAACTCTTGTCCCCCCTCTCTCTCCCTCTTCCACTCCCTCTCCTATTGCCTACTCTCTTTCTCTCCCATTCCCTACTCTCTCTATCTCTCTCTCTCCCTTCTCCCATTCCCTACTCTCTCTCTTTCACACACACACACACCCGTCCCCCATCTCTCCTCTCCCATCCCCTAATTTGTCTCTCACTCGCTCTCCCTCTCCCACTCCTTCTCCCATCGCCTACTCTCTCTCTTAGTCTCAATATCACTCTCTCTCACTCACTCTCTACCTCTCTACTCTCTCTTTGCCACCCCCTACTATCTCTCACATTTTCACATTCTCTCCCATCCCCTACTCTCTCTCTCTTACACACATTTCCATTCCCCCTCTCCCACCACCTAATCTCTCTCTCATATCCCCTACTCTCTCTCTCTCTTCCCCCTCTCTCATTCCCTACTCTCTCTCTTTCACACACATGCACTCCTATCCTCCTCTCTCTCACTCTCCCTCTCCCACTCTATCTCCCACTACCTACTATCTCTCTCCCCCATCCCCTACTCTCAATCTCTCTCTCCCATCTTATACTCTCTCTTTTCCACCCCTACTCTCTCTCCCATCCCCTACTCTCTTTCTCTTACACACATTCCCATTGCCTCCCTCTCTCTCCCTCTCCCACCACCTACTCTCTCTCCCATCCCCTAATCTCTCTCTCCCCTCTCCCATCTCCTACTCTCTCTCTTTCACACACCACACACTCCCATCCCCCCTCTCTCTCCTCTCCCATCCCCTACTCTCTAGATATCTCACACACACTCCCATCCCCCCTCTCTCTCCCTCTCCCACTCCCTCTTCCACTGCCTACTGTCTCTCTCTCTCACTCTCTCCCCCATCCCCTACTCTCTCTCTCCCCCCTCTCCCATCCTCTACTTTCTCTCTTTTCCACCCCTACTCTCTCTCAAACTCTCACACTCTCTCTCATGCACTACTCTCTCTCACACACACTCCCATCCTCCTCTCTCTCTCTCTCTCCCTCCCTCTCCCACTACCTACTCTCTCTCTACCACCCCTAATCACTCTCTCACACTCCTCTCTCTCCCATCCCCTACTCTCAATCTCTCTCCCCCATATCGTACTCTCTCTTTGCCACCCCTACTCTCTCCCACACTTCCTCTCTCTCCCATCCTATACTCTCTCTGCCACCCCTACTCTCTCTCTCTCACTTCCTCTCTCTCCAAACCCCTACTATCTCTCTCCCCTCTCCCATCCCCTACTCTCTCTCTCTCTCTCTCTCTCTCTCTCTCTCACACACACACACACACACATAGCCATCCCCCCTCTCTCTTGATCTTTCTTTGTGTCCCTTCTTCCTTCTCTATGCACTATTTAGGTCTCAATAGTGTGTGGGCACTATAGCACACACACGCTATTAAGACCCAAATTAAAAAAGCTTTAAATAGCACATGCATGCTATAGTGTATACGTGTTATTCAAAGCTTTGCATTAAACCAAGGCTAAGGCTTGGTTTTGCCTTGGAGATCCAACCAAAATGTTTGGAGTCTATAAACAGGTTTAAGACATGTTTTGCTGCAAACATACAAAAAATGATTGATTTTTCTTGTGTACTCTTCTTCAAGATTCCTCATGGTTGGGCATCGATAAGATCAGGTTACATGACATTGTAGGTCTCTGCGTTAGCTATATAACCATATAATTGAATTTTAATTTGAACTATTTCAAGCCTTTCATCTATAATTTCTTTTGAATGTATGTCCATTTTTTGTCAAAAACCACCATGTACTAATTGGGTTATAGATTTTATCTTGTTCATCAAATTTTGCAGCAACTTAGTTTTTTAGAAACTAGGCTCCATTCTGCACACTTTAAAAAGAAAAAAAATTTGTGATTTTACATTATTTTTCAATCATTTCTAGGGGGAGCACATAGAATTTTTATATTTTTGGGATGTGTCTAGTAAAAAAAATTATTACAAAAACTACAAATTTTAAAATTCTTTGAAAAATCTGGGATAAACTACATAGTGTTAAGTAACTTTTGACTAGAGTGATTAAAGAATTTCAAAAAAAGTTAAAATTTTGGGGGAGCCACACTTTGTACTATGTTTTTTTTTTTGGAATAAATAGTACCACTTTTTATGACCCCCTTTTTTGAGAACCTAAAACTAAACCATTGTGAAAAAAAAATTAGTAGTTTAGAAACTAGATTCAAAGGACTTCTACTTTTGATTTTGTCATATCTTAAAATTTTGAGCGTAACTATCTTCAAATTCTTGTTGAAGTTCAAAAATTGCTAATTTCAGAGAAAAGGTGTCCACTTATACCCCACTTTTGGCACCACAACTTGATGCACTTACCCCATTATGGTTTAATACACCTAGCAAAATGCATCTACCGATAGCTATCAAAACTATCCAAAATCGGTGTTACCTCAAATCCAAATAGCAATGACCACAAATTTTGTTTACATTTGCAAGTTGTTTCCAAAAAATTGAATCAACTAGCAACATTTTTAGCTCCCTCTTGTCCAATTTTTCTTGTACAACTTTTTTAAATTTTTTTTATGAATAGTCCTTTTCTATTAATAAATAATATACTAAGATTACAATTCACAAAAAAGGGTCAAGGGATAAAAGATCACCCCTTGACTTAATTGTTTGATTAAGAATCAAAAGAGCACGCAACAAAATATAAACTATGAAAGCCATTTGTTATCTTAAATTGATTTTCATCCCAATTTGTTTTACAATGTGTGTATATATATATATATATATATATATATATATATATATATATATATATGGTCTCTCCTTCGAATGCTCTTTGTTATAGCATATGACTCGGGCTTTATTTTCCAACTTGGAGTGTCAAGTTAGATAAACACCATCCATTTAGGATTGCAGATCTTCAACTGATTTAATTGTTTTGTGTTTGTTTTCTATTTGTATATTAAGCCAATAGAAAAATTAGAGAATAGGTGGTGTCATTTTTGGTGTCTTTAATTCCACTAAATTAATATTTTGATTTATTTTCCATTTTCAACAAGTTGTAATATAGGCTTAAGTGTTTTGATATTCAAGTAAAACATTGTGATTTATGGAAATATCAACACTTACTTATTAGGTCTAAACATTTCGATGGAGTGATTTCAATTGAAAATTTTCTTCAAAAATATTTCTATTGATTGTCTGCTTTCATTAAGGTAATAAGTAATAGTAGAACTTTGTTTAAATTGCCTTAATGTGTAGACAATTATCAACAATTTAAATAGTAAACCATGAATTAGAAAATATTACTAAAAATATTAACTTCAATTTAAATGGTAATACTAGAAAGCATTGATTATGTCTTATTGATTTACTTTTACTAGACATCATCAGAAGTATTAGGTTACTTAAGATTTGATAATCACAAGGACCTGAGGCAGTTCCATTATGTTTAGTACAAGTCACATTCTATGTAGGCAAGGGATCAACTACCCCTTTGCCTCTAAATAATGAAGAAGAACAAGTTCGAGTGGAACAAGAAGAAGAGCTACAACAAGTATATACTGAGGAAGTGTTGGAAGAAGGACAGATTAGTGAACCACCTCAAAAAACTTCCCAAGACACTAAGGTGAGACTGTGGGCTCTACAGATATGGAAATTCTTAGTGTAGATCTTTTGCAGAAGGAGAAGACTCCAAAAACGAGTGATAAGTGGAAGAGTATAGCTTAGCTGACTCCTTTGTCCTCAAAAGGAAAATATCTATTGGATCATATCCCAAGGTGGCTAAGAAAAAAAGTAATAAGGAATAAGAAACAACAATTCACCACTAAGGAGGAGGGTAGAATGGAATTGATTGAAATGTTGATGAAGCTTGAATCACCTCCAAAAGATGCACCTACATTAGCCTTTATCATGAGTGATCAGAGCTAGGACTTATTTGCACAAGTGGCCATCCCTCCTCCACATTCAAATGTTGAAGAATTGATGCCATCAGATTAACAGATCAAGGAGGTCATGCTTGGGAACCCTACCTTGGATACCGCTAAGTTAATGGTTACAATAGGTATGAAGGAGGTATTTAGGAGCTTGGAGCAAGATGGGGTGGAATAAATAACACTTCATCAGCAAAATGAAATCCTAAAGGGATATTTAACCAAATTTGTTGGCCCCTTGGATCACACAAACCCTGAGGATACTTTGAATGCAATAATTGAAAGAAGAGATAAGGGTGCGGTACAATTTGACCCATTATTGAGAGCTCGTTAGCAATGGTGAGAAAGTTTTGAGGAAAAGGGTGTATAGATCATTCAAGGAAATCTAAAGTTGTTACACTTTATGCAGGAGAATGTGGATAGGCTAGTAGCTATTTTGAATCAAGATTTTGGTCTAATGGATGAGAGACATTCCTAGGGGAAGGATTTGCAAGCATTATAGACAATTAATGCCAAAGGTATCGGATGTTAATGGGTGTATATACAACTGAGAAGTTCGAAAAGATAGATGATTGGATTGAAAATATTGTAGATGGGAATAAAGTAATGGATACATTACACATAGAGATTCATAAGCTCAAGGATCAAGCCCACTTGAGAAAATTTTGGAAGTTGAGAAGCATTATAGTGATGCTTGTTTAGATATTTTTAAGGATGATGCATGAGACAAGTTAAGACCAATAGAGGTAGTAGTGGAGAAGTTTTAGAGAATTTTTGAGGAAGTTGCCAATGATGATGACATTAGGCAAGAATTTAGAATAGAAGAGGCTTTATTGGAACTTGATGTAAAACTTGGAGATTTTGCGGAGACCCATATCGAAGTCATCAACTATAGGCAAAAGGTGAAAGACAAATATGTAGCCTTTGATTTTCTAGATGCAGCTCATGTCACCAAGATCATTAAGAAATTCAAGGGGAAATACCCAGACATAGCTCTGGTATAAAGGGGAACAAAACTTAGAAGCTAGAATTTTGATTTTGACAGTTAGTGAAATTTTGCATTTTTTGGAGCTTGCTTTTGAGGTGCATTGCTATGCAGGTGTGCTAGGTGCACAAGTTCACTAGGTGCACTGGTGTGTGTCATGGAAGTTTTTTGATGAATTGAGATGTGTGTCAATAGTTAACTACCAATTCTAAATTTAGAGTTTTTCATGCATTAGAAATACATTTTGATAGTAGTTTAACTCCTACAAATGTCTAGTGAAGATTGAGCTTCTATTTTTGGCACATCCAAACACTTCTACATCAACTGAAGACTTTCTCTTTCTTAATCTCTCATGCTTTCTTTGTTTTATGACATGAAAAGGCTCATGCATCCAATTAATGATATAAAATGGATGGAGTTCTACTTAGCCCCAGTTAGGTAGTTAGTTTGTATATAAATATTTTTTTTTTATTAGTTTAGAAGCATATGATTACATAAAGATACCTCTTACTCTCAATACAAATTAAGGAGAAAATTTCTTATAAATATGAGAATGTATTATGTAATCAAGGTCGTTGTTATTTCGCTATACTATATGCTTTTGGTGCTCACATTTGGAGTGTAATGATTCCTACCTAAATGTGTTATATTTTGTGGATGTATGTTCATGGAATGTAATTGAGCCAAAAGTTTATTGCATTCTTTTTGGTTGTGCGATCTTTTAATTTTGTTGTTTTTTGTGGGTCTGCAAATTTTACTGACATACTTAGTTCGAGAAGAGATCATCATATTGTTCTTACATAATTTTTTTTCTTGCATGAGCACACTTTCTATGGCCTTGCGATTTGATGAAAAGTGAAACATCTTACGGTTATTGAATTCCCATCGATGATTGCATCAATGGAATTAAGGAAGCGCTACTCCTATTTTCATTGGTTACCCACTGATTTTTTCGAAAGCTTAACTTATAGATGTGTTGTTTCCATGGCTTATGTTTGTTAGGATTTACTTTCATGTTATTTGCCTAAATTTCTTGTCACCTTACCTTTGTTATTTTCTTTACTAACCTTGGTTAAAATTTAAGAATTCATATAGTTGCATTGTTAGATTGCGTTCATCCTAAAAATAGAAAATACAAAAATATATTCCTTTTTTGTGTGGATTTTAGAGACAACAAGCAAATCGTTCTTTTTATCTGAATTGTTTTAGAATCAGGAAATGCCTCGTCATGAACATTCACATTTATCTTCAACTGAGCAGATTCTAGTAGGTCACAAGATCACCCGAAACCTTAGAGTTGATCATCGGATTAGCTTTTTAAGAGAGGAGTTCAAAATAATTCCTATCATTAAGCATTGTGCAAAATGATAGCTCAATAATATATTCTTAGTCAATATGTGTTCCAACTGTATAACTTGTGGTTTTGATTTCTTTATTTAATATGATGAAGACCTTGTTCAATTATGACTGTTGTTTGACTATGATGACATTATTCTAGCTATTGTACATGTTTGGATTAATTATGATGTTTAAAACTAAGCTTAACAATTCATTGATCATGTGTAATATTGATTTAGTAATGTATATTGCATGGTTATGTTTACAAGTTGCTATCTTTTTATTTGATTATGTAAAATGGATGATTAAAATTATTGTTGCGAATTTGAGTGTATATGGCAATTGAATGTTTAGAATTTATAATATTTAAATGTAAATAATGTTTTGAATTTCGATAAAGAGATATCATATTGAAGATGTTATTTTATTTATCATTATGTTGGCAATATTGATGCTTTGGCTTGTGCGAGTTTGTGAGTGTGTAGGTATTGAAGGTAGAAGGGTGGTTGAGGTAGAGGAGTTTAGCCCCTCAGTAGGGTTGGTTCAGATGGTATGGTGTATGGACACACATATGTAGTTATTTTATTTGTATTAAATCTATTATCTTTTGATTACAAAGTTAGTTCGATTTAGAAATAAAAATGATGAATTAAAGTGTGGTTTTGTTTATTTTCTAATTTAGTCAAAATATTAATTTATATATGTATAATTGTGTTTAAAAGATATATCTTCATTTATTATTAGTAACTAGCTATATATACCTCTCTATATATTACGCCGAGAGTAATCGTTCTCGAGACGCCTATTTTTATTTAATGTCAAAGTTATTTTAATCGAAGTTGGGATTAATTAAAATCTAAACTTTAAACTACATAAATATTTTTAAAATATATATCCATCAATAATTAGTTTAGAATAAAGTAAAATCTAAAAATTAGACACATATAGAATCTTTTTAATTTCTAGATACATGTTTTTCTAATTTATTTCTACAAACATGCAACTGATATTTCTATTATCCATTTTTTTCCATTCTAAAAAAATCTAGATGTAAATAGAATTTTTTTAGATGCATGCAATCTTTCTAATTTTTTCTACATACATATATTAACATTTCTATTTTATATTTTATTTTTACATTATGGTTATTTCAATCAAAATATCTAGATGTAAATAGAATTCTTTTCAATAAATCTAGATGTATATAGAATTCTTTTAATTTTTTACATACATAAAATCTTTCTAATTTTTTTCTACATACATAAAAGAATAATTTCTATTTTCTATTTTTAAAAAAAAAGCTATTATAAAGATTGATAAAAAAATTGATTGCATATGCATTCTTTAGTTTGTGCACTAAATGCACAAAATAAATTGTATAGATTAAAACTTTACGTGCTGGGCACGGGAATATACAATAGAAATATCAATTACCAAGAATAGTCAACCATAAGCAATCAAATCTCAAACTCTGCAAAATTTCTTGTAAGCAATCTTTGTTCTGTCTTCGGTTGAAAAGGAAAAAAAAAAATTGAGATTTGAGATTGTTTAGATTGCCCTATTCAATTGAAAAAGCCATGGAAGTCACCGCAATTACATCTCCAAGAGGCCTAATGTGCCTTGATTCAGTACCCTCATGCTTATCTCCACGAAAAACTCTGCACAAGTCCTCCAGTGGCCTCAATTTCGGTCATATGAATAGAATTCTAAATCTAAATGAAATTAATTAAAATTGAAATATAAATCAAAGTAGAATATTATAACTAATTTTGAATTTCAATTTACTTCTACATCTAAATCTAAATGAAAATGTAAATAAAAAATAGAAATCTCACCTGCAAAAATGTTACTCCAAAACTTCAATTTACTCCTATTCAAAAACTCCAATCTAATCCTCCAATAACCTCCACCTCTTCCTTCCTGCAAAAACATAAAATGAAAATGAAATGAGGAGTCTTGGTTTTATAACTTCTGAGAGGCTCCTCATATCCCCCAACAGACATCTCTTCACATTCCACGAATTTGTTTCAAATTCCCCCACTCCCCGCAAAAAAAAAGCATGAATGTGCATGCAAAATTATATTTAACAAAAAAAAAAATCATATTGAAATTATTTCGCCCCTATTTTTTCGGACCCTATTTTTTCGTGCCCTACTTTTTCGGGCCCTACTTTTTCGAGCCTATTATTTCGGCCTCCATTTGGCTTCCTATTATTTCGGCCAGCTATTATTTCGAAAATTCTTTTTTAATATTTAATTTGAAAGTTTGTAACTGCTCCCAATTCTTTTTTATTGACAAAGAATCTTGACATATTCCCGTGCTGAGCATTTGTGCTGTCATTGTATAGAACGCCTCTCAGCGTAATTAATAGTTTTCAAATTTGAAAGCTTGAAGTGGTCATGAATTAGATAACAATGAAATTAAAAGAGCTGATAGTTGTTACAACTGCTTTAGCCAAATGGAAGTCGAATTCCTTATTCGGTGGGCAGTGGAAATTAATGCAAGAGACTTTCACTTAAAACTTCATGATGGAAGTGTCAAAAATAGGACAACCGCAATTTTGGAGGGGGCAGAATCCTTTTTTAAAATAAACTCTTTAATCTTCCACAATGTGAAATCGGAAGAGGGAGGGAGAAGGTGTGATTCAAGGAAAGAGGACGGAATTCAGTGGTAAGGGGAGAGAGAGCTGGAGCTAAAATAATTGGGTTTTGTTCTCTACGATGGGAGGAAATTTGATTGAGATTTGAGGACTATGTTTTAAGAGGAGGCTTACGTTTCATATTTTTCCTTTGCCTATTGTTTAGAAGTGAGGGGATCGAAAATAACAGAAAGGAGTTAAGGGAAACATCCAAATCTCCAGGTTTTAAATCCTCTTCTTTAAAACCGATTTCATTGTTGAAAGATTTATGTAGAGATAAATAATAAAATTTGTGTTGTCCTTTTCTTTATAAATAAAAATAGTGTGACTTTTCTTGCCTTATATCTCTTTTCTCTGATTGAATAAATTATTGCTCTTTTCTAGGACTATACTAACCTGTTACATTGTCCTTTGATGCTCAGAAACAACAAAAAGTAATGGTGATTGAAAGAGAACACCTGAGAGCTGTAGATTTATGCCGATCGAGAGCGATCCAATAGACATTGCATTAGAATCCATCGCTGAGCACTACTTGGACCGACTTTATGTTTTAAAGTCGCGAGATACCTATTACATTGGAATCCGTCGCTACTACTTGGATGGTATCTCGTGTCGAAGCCGTAAAAGACTTTATTCCGTAAGATTTTTATAAGTGCAAGACGTGCTTGCTTCGCCGTGTGGGGTGATTGAGGTCCATTCATATAATGGAGTGTGATATTATTATTATGTTATGGATGTTTCCATTGATGGCGATCGATTCCCGAATTTATTTCCTTGGTCCGTATTTCATTTTTGACCAATTTTCTGGAGAACGGTCCGTATTTTACACTATTTTGTCTTGACCGATATAGACCAGTTGAATTGCTTACGACTCTGGCGCATCTTAGTGGAATCCATACGTAATTGAAGTGGCTAAACGTTGCATCTTCCAAGTTAAACATCTCTCCTCTATATAACCACTCCATGTTTCCTTCTATATTACCCTTTTCCTCTATTTTGTCATCTCACTATCCTTGTCTATTCCAATATATCTCTTCCTTTCGATCTCTTTCACTCTTTATCACTTTCCACCTTTACATATATAAGTGGCAACCTAACATGGTTGTGGAAGGAAAAAATAAAATTAACATAACTCATGTGTTTCAATAAATACATTTATAAATAAAACTTGGTCAAGTAAAAGCACTCATCCTTAAACATCACACACTAAGGAATGAATTAAGCGTGGGAGAAAAAAGTCAACTTTGACTATTTAACATTTTTGGTGTAGGAATTAAGCTAAGTGTGTGATGTTTAAGGAGTTCAAGAAAGAACACCCAATTAATGAAGCTAAACTGCTAGGTAGTAAGGGAAAAGAAATCACATATCTTTCCATTTAACTACCTTTCTCTGTATTGCCCCACATTCAATACCCATTTCCAATATATTACTTTCTCAAAGAAATACACACACTACATAACTATATGATTGCACCCATGCATTAATTATTCCAACAACGCTAAATACAACATGATTTTGTTATGTCTTTAGAATTTCAATATGGACTGTGATATCAATCAATAGAGCAAAGAGAGAAGAATTTCTTAACACAAGCATATTCTTCAATGGAAATTATCAGTCATTAAATTGGCTTTCATATGCAAGGAAAATAAAAATAAAAATTCGCAATGCATTTTCTTCTATGTGCAATTGCAAGGAAATAGAATAGTCAAGAAATTCCCTCTAAAGATCAACAATATCATGCTTCAAGTAATGCCTTAAAGTTACTCAAAATTAATTCTTAAGAGAATCTAATTCAACATACAACTTTTTAACTAACTAATAACTAATGTACACCTAATTGAATCTTAACATATCAACTCTCCTATGGATTATAACATTCTTGGATGGAAAGCAAGAGCAGTAATCAAAATGTTACTGCTACGGTTTTAGGGGTAGAGGGATCAAGTGATGGAGCTGGAGGTGGGGAGTTGAATGAGGATGATCCTGGACGAGGATGGTGTGATTCGATGGCTACTTAGATTGTTGAGTCCAAGCGTTGTCTATTGGGTGTTGAGGATTTGGGGGTTGAGGTTGTTAGGGAAATGTTGATTTAGGGGTTGTAGTTGAGTGCCCTGAAGTCTCTCTCTTCTTGGTGGTACCTTGTCGTTGGTGATAGATTGGTCTTGGATGACTTTCAAGCTTCCCCTAGGAAGCTAAGGGTTTCTTTTATTGGCTCTCACTCTATTGTTTGGAGTCCCTGGTTTAGGATGCATCCCAATCTACACCTCTTGGGTGCTTTTTGTGGATGGGCCTTCTATTTTAGGGAGCCCTATGGATTTATTTTGGCTAGCCTTTCTCGGCTCGCCCCTCCCTTGGCCCTCTCGTGTTGTTTGGTTGGATGGATTTTTTGGGACTCTATTCTTTTGGCTTTTATGGGCAAGCTCATTTGTTTGGGTTCTCCTAGGATGAAGCATGATATGTGACCTTGGTGGACATTTGGAGTTAGAGCCAACAGGTATTGGATGCTTTGTGATTCTCATCTAGAGGGAAGTTATGTTTTTTCCCTTTATTCTTTCCCTTTGAGCTATGGGGCTCTTTGTGATTTTATGAATATTTGGAATCTGTGGGTGTCCTTTGCCCACATTCATAAATGGGTTCTTCTAGGTTGCTACTTGGAGGATGCTAAAAAGTTTCTAGGGCCCTTTATGACATGGTCTTGTTTATTTTTCAATGGAGAAGTTTATTCCCCTAATGGGAAATGGTGCCTAAGTTCTCAAGGGCCTCCTATGGCTCCTTGTATTTTGTTGAGTGTAGATCTCTTTATGGGGGGTGCTTCCCCTTAGCAAAGTCTAGTGCTTTCTTTGTTTAGGTATCTGGTGGTCTCTATTTTTTCTCCTACATTTCACCCTAGAGATTTCTATCGATATGAAGTCTCAGCTTTGGTTTCAAAGGATCCTTTGGCTGACTTCTTTGTTTCAGAATTAGTTCTTTCTATTGTCTATTAAGCTCACAGCTCTTATTGAGGAAGAGATATCATATATTGAGGTGGTGATATGTTTTGTGGGTATTTTTGATAGTGGGTTGAATATTCCTTCTCAAAAGGTTGATGCTTGGAAGGTAGGGTGGATTCAATAGATGGATTTTTTGGGAGTTAACTTCCTCCCTATTATGCCTATTGAGGTAGGACTCCTTTTTAGTAAGGAGGAAGGAAGCTATGTGGGGAAGACAGTTTATTTTATTACCCTTTTATGGGTTTGGGATGTTCCTTCTATGTGTTAGACTTGGAGTTTGTTGGTTTCTCCCTTTAGATTTTTGATCGTAAGATTGACTCCTATAGAGGTGGAGTTCCTTGTGATTTAAAGTGTGGAGGTAGTCTTTGTTGGAGGGGAAAGTAGTTGGGCTATAATTAGTGATAACATTTATGTTTGGGGGTTTCTCTCCCCTAGCATTGGATTCATGATCTTTCCACCTCTTTTTCTATGGAGGTGGATCTCTTTGATATTGTAGTGGGAAGGGAGTGTACGAAGGGGCACAAGATTTTTGGGAATCCTAACATTAATAGGAAGCTCTATTGGCTATGGACCTATGGTTATGAGGGTGAAAGAGGAACATGATACCTGTTGCCCAAGGTTGGTTTCTGGGCCTTTTAAGGATGAGTTTGTCTCCCCCTCTTTGGTCCTTTTCTTCCTATGATTGGTGGTTGCTAATAGTTTTAAAGGACTCACCTTTGTCCTTTATTCTTGTTTTTGGTTTGATAATGTAGCTAGTAAAACAAGTTTTCCCATGATGATTCTTAGTAATGCGGACCATGATTGATGAGGTTGTTGCATTCCAACCTTTTTTTTTTATAGAGGTAGACTTCAGTTGACGTGTTTACTAGATGTTTGGCACTAGGTGTTGTGAATGTTGATCATAGTGTCTATTATTTGTACCATTGGTCAACACCCTCTTGCTTCTTTCTATAATAAAAACCATACAACTTTTTGCACAAAATTATGTTAAACAATTTTGTAACAAGCAACAATCATACTAATATTTATAACTTGACAAATATTAATGAAATGTGTTGATGTTTTGTAACTTCATTCAGATAAACATACATGTGAATACTAATGTGTGTGTATGTGTGTGTGTGTGTGTGTGCTATAAAATATATATGTTCATTATTAATGACACACATACACACAACTATAATTTAGTTGTCATTATATCAATGAATAGACATGTCACATGAAGGGACATGTATGTTCTTGGATTATTTTCCATAGATATAAATATATTAGGTTATTTCCTTTGGAAAAAATTTACCAAAGACGTAATGTTAATATGCTTGCAGCCATCCTTTTACTCCAACACAGTATCAAAGTCAGAGAAAATTCATAAGCTTGTTTTTCTATTGATGAAAAAAAAAACCTCATGAAACTTGTTTGGTGTGTACAGTTTATTTGAAAGAAAAATATTTGCTTTAGCAAATGTGTGAATTTTCAAGTCCAAGCCTTCATTAGTTAAGGCATAGCATGACCATGGAAGTTACTTTATCTACTTGTTGTTAATTAAACAAAAAGGAAAAATATTTTTCTACTACATCCATTCCAATACCAAGGTGGAAAGTTCACCATATCATAAAGGATTTATGTTCTTGGCTTTTCTATAGATGCTGAAGGAATTGGTTTTTGATTCATTATAAATATGCAATTATATTAATTTGAAAGAGGTCAACATTCAAAAATTGAAACATACAAGATGACATTCAAGCAGTGATTAGTGATTTACAAAAAACTACACTAGCTATACAAGAGTCCTTCAAAATTGATGGTTTTGTAAATGGTCACAAAAAAGAAGAGGCAATATGGTGCATAGATAGCATCCCTTAGGATTGTTAATCATCGATTCTATATATACGATTAATGCCTCTAAATTACCTTAGCAACATTGATCTGAATCTTGCTTAGCTATAAGTAATGAATGAAATTTTATTTAGTAGAGCATTTTAGTTCTATGGAAGAGAGGATCAACAATCATTAATGGGTATGCTTTCCTTGAATGGTGCAAGATGGTCATAAAATTGTTCTACTTAGTGAAATATTAGGGAACCAATCTTTACTACTTTACATTCTCTAATTTTTTTTCATTGGCTCACATGACTCTAACAAGGTGGTCAAAATAAGGATGGAGAGATGTCATCAAATAACACAAAATTATATGTGAAAAAAAATGAAAAAATCTAGTCCACATGAGAAGGCATCATAGAAAAAATGTCAGAGTACTACATGACAGAGAAGAGGAAGGTCATAAAAGAAATAACATTAATGAAAAAGGACAAAAGGGCAATGTGATAGGGACTAGGTGGACAATCACATATCCACACTGGCAAAAAATAGAAGAGAAGCCAAATTATAAGTAACAAAAATGCTAATAATAAAGAGATCAAAACATTAAATACTACTAAACTTTGGATATGTGTAGAATGTGAAGAGTTAATGCCCCATTTGACTATTAATGTAAGTATAAGGTATGGTTATTCCCCTTGATGTTTAATAGAATATCATGGGATATGCAATTATCAATATGGGTGGTACTATATATATTTCAATATAAAGCAATAATATTTAATAAATACTCAAATCTAACAAAATAATTAAATACTTTAGACATTTATTTTATACATATTGGAATGACCTTATTATGTAGAAATATTTATTATCCTTGAGTATCATATTAGTCTACCTCTTATCTTATTATTTTCAATACATACTATAAAGAGCTATTTGCCTTGTTTTTTTCTCTCTAAGATTGTTCTCGTAAGAAAAGGGAGATTGATATCAAACTTAGAGGGAGTCGGGTACTTCTTCAATCACAACTTTGGATAAGGAACTTAGATGATTGATATTCAAAGGGAATCTGAAAATTTATGTAAGTGATTACATTTTGATGGGCCTACCCCTTGTGTACATAATGAGGAAGTGGCAACTTCCAAATGATTATCACTTGTGTAGAAGTTATTGGAAGGTAATAATCTTGCAATAACTTAATTGTCTATTGTGATAGACATTTTTATGATGTCTAAAATAGATCGTGATAGATTGTAACTTGCATGGTAGATTAAGTTCCTTAAATAGACCATGACCTTTTATTGTGATGGACAATTGATGCTTTCTAAGAAGATTATGATAAATGATAACTTGCATGCTAGATTAAGTTCCTTCAATAGACCATGGATATTCATATGGTAAGCATTATGAGAATGCATGTTTACATACCCTATGCATATTTTTAGTAGATGGTGAATGTTATGCAAAGTAATGTTTAGGATTTCATTTCTTTAAGTACTTTTTGAATATCACGTGACTTGATGTTTAGGAGACCATTGTTTATAGTATGTGGTGAATATCTTGCAACTCAGCATTTAGGAGACCATTACTCTTGACATCATGAGATGAAATCTAAGTGATGGATATGATCAAAGAAATTCCTAGTCTTGCCAAGTTAATATTGATCTTTTGTAGCCTCATTTAGATAAACATATAAGTCTATATATATATATATATATATATATATATATATATGAAATCTAATCTATATTTATACGTTCATTATATAAGAGATATAAGTTATATATCTAAGTATTATTATATTATAGAAATTAATATAATGATTATTGACACACATAGGCATAGATATAATTAATTATAATTATATTAATGAATAGACAAGTCATATGAGGGTAAAAGTACACACAAGTGTCACCCTTTTACAAAGCAAAAGGCTAACATCAAAAAGGTTGTTAACTTCAACAATGTAAAAGTTATATTTCTGTTTTGAGTTTTAACTAGGTGTAAATTGATGAAATGTGTATATAAGGATCAAGTTTGTGTTTTTTATTTTAAAATAAAAATTCAAAATAAAAATAGTATGTTTTTTATAATTTTCAATTACCTTTTTTGACAGTGTAAAAAATTCAACAAATCAGCAGTTGTAGTTCCCACCACAAAAATAACTACAAATACATGTTTTTCAATCTAAATCTGAAGTATGTTGTTAATGACATATGTACCTAGAACTATCAAATTTTTTTGAAAAATATTATATATTTTGTCTATTATAGCTATTTTAAGTTGAACTTTACATAATTTAATAGTTTTTCATTCCCACCATCTTTTCCCTAGTAAATCCATGTTAACCATTACAAATGTTATATATTATCAAAGAGTACTCTCTCCTCTAGAACATTTCATCACTCTTTTTTTTTGGTACCATCTACTAATTTTTTTTATTTTTTCAAATGTGCATCATTTTCAATATTGGAATACCTACTTGTATTATTTTACAATTATTGTAATCGATATTGTGTCACCTATAAAAAAAATTTATATTGGCATAATTTTGACTACAAGTTCTATCTAGTGGTATTTTTTGTTTTCATTTGAAACCCTAATTTTGATGATGAAATTGACCTCCAAAGTGTTAAGTTCTTCATAATTGTAAAAAAAATGACAAAAAAGTGCCACATTGGATGACACATAGCCAATTTTGGTTGGATTCAATCTAGTCAGATCCCATCTGGCTGAATTGGCATGACCCAAAAGTCACCTGCACAAGCCTAAAATATTTATTTGGTTTAAACAATAAAATAAGTTTTTTATTTTAAAGGTAAAGTTTAATTTATAAAATTTGTGTATTTTAATCAATTTGCATTTGTACTATTCAAAAAGTTAAATTTTATTGAATTAAATCAATTTTATTGTAGAAATATTTGGAAAGTAGATTTTTTAAATTATTTCTATATTAAAATCAATTAATTAAATTTATTGTTTATTTTAAATTAATTAATTAATCTAATTTAAATTAATTATAAGAATTAATTTCAATATTTTAAAAAATTATGAAAACTATTAAAGTTATTAAATAGTTAAATTATCTAGGATTTGCTCTATTGTGTATGGTATGGACCAGTTGATGGTTGCTAGGGCTTCATGTGGTGTGAGTTTTAGTGTTGACTATAGATATCCTATTGTCTAGGGCCTTGCTAACTAGAGCGGCCTTTCTCCCCTTTGGTTTGATGGGCCAGGCCAAAGATTAGTTCTATTTGATCTAGTGGAGATGGAGTTTTGTAGTTCCTCTATGCCTGGGGGATTTGGTTTGCTTTGGCTAAAGAGGTTCTATTTTTTTAGAGTAGTTATTTCTATCAGGTAGTAGGCATATATCCCTGATTTAGCCCTTTTTGCTTGTGGTTATGCCTCGACCAGATTGGACCTCATCGTTTGTAAATTTTTCCTTATTTGGGAGTTGGATGGTGTTATTTTGGATGATAGTTTTGGTTTCTTCCTTTATGTCATCCCTTTTAGCTTTGGCTCTTATGTGGCCAAGTCCTATCTAGAGCTCCCTCCACCCCTTGGATGTAGTTAGACTAGATTCGCTGATTGTGAGACTCCCTAGATTTGGGGGCTTTTCTCTTGCAGCAAGGTTGGAATATTTCTCTTGATGTTGTGATATCCCTCATTTTTCATGGTGTGTTTATTATGGGGAGACTAGGGATACATTTTTCTTTGTTTCTCAAAGGGGTGTTTTTTTTATGGTCATCTTTGTCAGGCAGATTTTGGAAATTCTCAAGGACCATTCTTGGCTATTTGGTATTTTTAGTTAATGGAAAATCTCTCTTGTAAGCATTTCTCCTATGTTGGAGGCTAGTGCCTTCTTGTTTTGATCTCATGGTGGATTCTTGGCTCTTCGATGAACTTCATTTCTAGAAGTTCTACATGGTGATGAAGTTTCTCATTTGTTCCCTTTGATGCCTATGGAGGTCTTTTAGTTTGATTGATTTGTTTTTCATTATTGTCCCTTTATTCTCAGCTCATATTGAGGTTGTGTTATCACCTCTTATGGTGGTGACTTGTTGGGTGGGGGAAACTAATGGTGGGAAGGACTTTCCCTCTCCTTATGTCCTTGGGTGGAGAGTGGGATGACTTCAATAGATGACTTGTTCTAAGATTTTATGCCTCACCATCTTCCCTATTAAGGTGGGATCTCTTTCTGTTGAGGTGGAAGGGAGTGTTGTGGGAAAGGCTGGTGGGGAGATGATTGTTCTCTCCCATGGTTTTAGCTAGTTTACGGTAAAGTATTTTCTTTCCCTGCTTCTTCTATTAAGATGGATCCCTTTTCTATTGAGATGAGAATGCAAAATACATATTGGTGAAAGATCTTTGAGAATGTTGACCTATGGCTATGAGGATGAATGAAGAATTAGCTACCCATTGCATGAGGATGGTTTGTGTGCTTTCTGAGGACGTGGTTGTCTTTCTCTCTTTGTTTCTTATCTTCGTATAATGGGGTGGTTGTTAGTTTTCAAGGGCTCACCTGCGTCCTTTGTTCTTATTTTTGTGTTAAGAAGGCAACTAGTATGGGGGCTTGCCCCATGCTAATTCTGAGATATACAGACCATGGTGGGTGGGTTTGTTGCATTTTGACCTTTCTTTTTTTATGGAGGTAGACATTAGTTGTTGTTTTTATTGGATGTCTTGTACTACATGTTGTTAATATGTTGTTTAATATTTTCTAGTGTCTTCTATTTGTACCATGGGTCAACACCCTCTTACTACATTTTTAGTAAAAATAATGATACTATTCTTATCATTTATTTATAACAGAACTATTTTATTTTATATAATAATTTCAAATTTTATAAAGATTATATATAATAAAAAGAAAGAAATTATCTTATGTAGATTTTTTGCAAATTTGTATTATAATATTGACATTTGTTAAAATAGAAAAATATTTTTAACATAGTTATGTAAATCAGTTTCTGGATTAGATTGTGTGTAGATTTTTACCATCAATGTTTCGAATCACACTACGTGATCCATCATCAGGATGAGAGAGCAAGAGAAGTTTGACATCTCTTGCTCTCTTATCCTGATGATGGATCACGTAGTGTTATTGGAAACGTTGATGGTAAAAATCTCCACACAATCTAATCCAGAAACTTATTTACATAACTATGATGGATTGTGGAAATCTGATAGCATTAATATTTTTAACATAATCAAGAATTATTTTATGTAATTCAATTATATAAAGTTAAAAAATATATTTTAAATTTTATAGTAATATCTTATTTGTTCTTCATATGTTATTTTAATTTGTTACTTTTTGATAACACAATTAAATATTGATTTAAGAAAGTGAAAAGATTTAGAAACTATTGTTAAAAAGGAAATTGACATTAATTAATTCAATTTTAAAAAATCTAAAAAATATAATTACCAATAAAAAGAGGAAAAACCAAATATTTAATATATTAAAAAGATACTAGCAATTGAAATTTTAATTCTCTTTAGAATTTTGATCTATTGATTTAATAATCCTTCTTTATAATAAATAGATCTAAATACGTTATCAACATTTCTTGTATTAAAATACAATATATTCAAATATAATTTAATCTAATTATCTCTGCTTCTTTAATTCTTTAATAACTCTTTATTTTATTTTTAAATTAAAAAAAAAATGAATTTATAAATTTTATTCAATTGAAAACATATGAACATAAGTTTTGTAATTGTTTCCATTAGCATATGCAATCAAACTTTCTGCTGGATGTAATAATGAAAACGTTTTAAATGTTGGCACGTTAGCAACCATGATCTACATTGGATAAGGTTCAAATCTTTCTTAGCTAATGAAGGCTGCAAGAATACCAATGTTTGCTATTGTGCCTAAAAATATAAACTTACAACAATAGAGAGTACACACCGATTCCAACTTGCATTCATCTTGAACATTTGATCGATATTGAAATGTTAAACAAGAGAGAAGTGATAAGAAGTTGTGATCATCAAGAGAAGAAAACAAGGCCAAGATTTATACTTACATTGTTGTTTTTAACATGAAATAATGTTTCATAGGACAGAACAAGTAAACAGATATAAATTATTCATAATTTCAGACTAACTGCGTCCATTGAATATTGTACTAAACTGTAATAATAATATGAAAAGGAAACTATAGCAGTAGACGTCAGTCTAAAGCGACCATATACTATGTTTAGACAAACTGCAACTTTGGACAACATAGTGTTCACTAACTCTATCCTCGCAATGCTCGCATAGGAATCTGATTCTGCTTGTAACCAGTGGATGTCAATTGAAGCCTCTTCGTTTGAGGGCCCTGACCTCTCGGCCAATCCTGTCCTTGCACAGAATGACTACCATTGTTCCGCCAAATCCAGTCGCATAGCCAAGCCCCGTCCCCGCCATTGACACATGCTCCTCGATTCTGCTCCACACCGACTTGTGCACTCCCTTTTCTGAAGATTTAACCAATGTTCCATTTTTCTCGCACTTCCTCATGATGAAACCAGTACTGTCGCACAAACACGGAGGGTTTCCCTGGTATGATGTGTTGTCAAACGTCACGAACTGCGGTCCTCCCGGGATTCTCCCACAGAGACCGTTGAAAGAGACATTGAAGTAACTCAATAGGAATAACTTAGACAATTCCTCTGGTATCTTCCCACTCAGATGATTGTGAGACAAGTCCAACTGCTCCAGGGTTGATATTTGCCCCAAAGGAGCCGGTATGGAACCCTCCAGGTGATTTCGAGAGAGATTCAGCAGTCTCATGCTTATCAGATCCCCTATGCTTGGAGGAATATTTCCGGTCAAATTGTTATATGATAAGTCTAAAATGGTGTTTGCTGCCAAGACATATTGAAGAATGTACTCGTTTCCTTTGATTACAGCTGGTATATCTTCATACAGGGTATTACCCTTCACAACATCCGACTGCAAAGAAGATTGGGGCTGTGAAAATCCCTTGAGGCCACCAAGAGAAGGAGGAATTGTTCCAACGAACTTATTGCTGGACAGATCTAACACCTGCAAGCTGGTAAGGTTTGTGATCCATGGAGGAATATGACCATCAAATTCATTGGACCCAAGGCTCAGAACCCTCAGCTCCTGACAATTTGCAAGTGGGTGTGAAGAGAGCTCGCCTCTTAATCTATTATTTCTGAAATCCACAAGCTTGAGCTGCTTACAATTGGCCAACGATGCAGGCAGGATCCCAGAAAAATTATTATAATATGCAGACAGAATTTCTAGAGACGGAGGAAAATTAATATCTACACCTCCATACAATGAGTTCCTAGATAGCTTTAACCTCCTCAAGCTTGTGCAGTTTGCTATAGTTGCTGGAACTCTTCCAGAGAGATTATTGTCAGTCAATACCAAATCTGTTATGGAGTTGCAGTTGCCTATGGATTCTGGGATTTGTCCCACCAGTTGATTGTCAGATACATCTAGCTTCTGGAGTGAAGTCAAACCGCCAATGCTTTGAGGAATAGCCCCAGAAACATTATTGCTGTAGATGGCTAGCTGAGTAAGATCCCTGAGTTCACCAATGCTTTCTGGTATAGATTCACTTAATTTGTTTTTAAACAGAAACAGATTTCTGAGCAGTCGGAGATCCCCTATGGCCTTTGGAATCATTCCTGTGATATTGTTTGTGTCAACATATAGATTCTCAAGTTTGGTCAGGTTTGTGATTTCTTCGGGTAGCAAACCTGTCAAGTTATTTGAACCTAAATTCAAATGGTCCAATTCGGTGAGCAATCCAATAGCTTTGGGGATGTTTCCGCTGAATTTATTTGAACCAAGACTAAGGTGTGTCAACAGGGTCATGTTGAAAATACCTTGTGGTAGTCGCTCTTCAAATTTGTTTTCAAGCAAAGAAAGGATGGAGAGAGGAAGCGCGGTAATACTCATTGGAAATGGCCCCTCAATAAGGTTCGTTCCAACATCAAGCCACTCAAGACTGCTACAGTTTCCTATTTCTGGAGGGATGGTACCTGTAAGACTGCCCGGGCCATACAGTGATAGTTGGACAAGCTGTTTCAGATTTCCTAGTTCAGGCGGTATATTGCCATATAGCTTGGCATTCCCAATAAACAAAACCTGGAGATATGAGCAATTACCCAGAGCTGGAGGGATTTGGGTTTTCAGCTTGTTGTCGTTCAGAGAAATGTACTGCAATTTATTAAGCGTCCCAAACTCGGATGGAATACTTCCTGTCAAGTTGTTACGACCACAAGCAGTTAAGTATAGCTGAAAACGATTAGCCATAGAAGGAGGGTATGAGGATGTTGCCTTGAGTGTAAAGAGGAGTGTGTGTACCTGTGAGACTGTTAAGGTCAAGTGACAAATCAAGAAGAGAGGTGCAGTTGCCCAGGGAAACAGGAATGCCTCCACTCAGATAATTGTAGGACAGGAAAAGATGCTGTAAACTGCCGAGACCACCGAATTTTGCAGGTATCCTCCCCGTCAAATTATTTTTCGAAAGTCTGATCCACTGAAGGTGCGTGCAATTGGCAAGAGATGTGGGGATGGTGCCCATCAGGAAGTTTTGCTTTGAGGTCGAGAATTCTCAACGATTTGAGTCGGCCAAGCTGAGTTGGAATCCCTCCGCTGAAAGAGTTGCTGGAAAGATTCAAAACGCCAAGCAAGGAGAGGTTCCCTATGGAGGGATAATTGGTACCTTCCAATCCCAACTCGGGGAGAACGATGGCCACCACTCTGTTTGTATTCTTTCTGCACCGAACGCCATTCCACGAGCACATATATTCCGAATTGGCAGAAGTCCAGCTGGAAAGTGAAGCCACGGGATCGGCAGTAATGCTGTCTCTGAAAGAAAGCAAGGCATCCAAGTCCTCTTCTCAGAAACATCCTGATCGACTAGCACACGATCTTTCATCACGGCAGAAGAAATGGCATCCATGGGAGGGCTATGTGAAGCAAAGACATGAGGAGAAGAGGACGTGTTGGGAATTGGCATTGTGGTGGCAGAGATCAATGTGATCAAGGCCACAGCAATCGCTAAGCGCATCATTTCCATCAACATGTTCCCACTCCCACTCATGAGCGTACCTCTAACTTCTAAACAAGTCATCCAACCGCACTTATGAATAAGTCCGTCTGCAGAACAAGAAGAAAACTAGCTTGGGAATCAAAGTTATTGAGTATTAAAAATAGTTATTGATGGCTATTCTGGACGAAGTGTAGCAAGGTTTTCTACAGACACTTTTATTCTCATCTTATTGAGAGAGAATTATTTTGGATTCTCAGAGTTTCTATGGCTGAAAAGAAAAGAATTAGAAATATAACATTTAGGTGTGAAAACAAAGAAAATTAGATGAATAATAATTATACAAAGCAACAACTAAGACTTAGTGTGAAGGGATCACTTTAAGATGGCAGTCTTTAAAAAAGATACGATGAAAAAATTTAGATTTGTGTGAAGGGGTCAGTTTCAATAGCAATCCTTAAAAAAGATACTATGAAAAAATTTAGTGTGAAAAAGTCAAACAAATTCTTTAATATTCTAAATCTAAGAATCAGTCATTAGCTATCCTATTTAAAATAAGGTAAAGCTTTGTATTTATCTTCAGTAAGTTTTGTCGAATAATAGTTGTAGATAACAACCAACAAGACTTGTGTGAAGGGATCACTTTCAGATATCAGTCCTTAAAAAAGATACTATCAAAAAGTTTAGCATGAAAAATGTTGAATAGATTCTTTAATATTTTAAATCTAAGAATTAGTCATTAGCTATACTATTTATAATAAGGTAAAGCTTTGTATTTATGTTCAATAAGTTTTGTCAAATAATAGTTATAGATAACAACCACGAGGACTTGTGTGAAGGGATCACTTTTAGATAGCAATCCTTAGAAAAGATACTGTGAAAAAATTTAGCATGAAAAATGTCAAACAGATTCTTTGATATTTTAAATGTAAGAATCAGTCATTAGCTATACTATTTATAATAAGGTAAAGCTTTGCATTTTATGTTTAGTAAGTTTTGTCGAAATGAAGTGGTACAAGGTAACTTATAATTTGTGCAAAACTAAACATTAACTTACAAATTTGATAGCAAACCTATCTTCAAAATAATAGACAATACAACATAATCAAATCCAATATTTGTTCTCCGCAATATACCTTCACTAGTGGTTACTATTTTATTTACTAAATAAAATCTTCAGTGAACAATGTATTGTTTAAATTTCTGCATTTAACAATTCAAGTTGTTTCCATATTAACATGATATATTGAAAGTATCACTTTTTCTTTTGATTTAACAAGAAGAAAGTTAGGAATCACATCTTAGTCATAAAGATTTTCTCAAAAATTCATTTGTAGGTGTCACGAATATGGTGTATTTGACAAGTTCTTAAATTTGAATAATATTTGTATTCATATAGAATGTAAGATTTGACAAGAGTAAATATGGCAATCACATCTTCTAATTTTCTTTCATAGTTGAGATAGAGAGAAATTTTCTAAAATTTTGATCATATTGATAGGTGCCACAAAGATGAAATGTTTGGCAAGTTTTTAAATTTGAATAACATTTGTTTTCACATGGAAAGTAAGATTTGACATGAAAAAAGTTAGCAATCACATCTTACTCTTTTCTTTCATTGCTAAGATAGAGAGAGAATTTCTAAGATTTTGGTTGTATTGGTTCATGTCACGAAGATGTAATATTTGACAAGTTCTTAAACAAAGACAACTTTAAGAAACCTCCATTTGGAAAAAAGTATAAAATTCTAATTAAACAACCATTAGTTAAGAGGAGAGAAAAAATCTATAGAAGATTTTTTTAAGAATTTTTTAAATTTTATTTTTAAAAAAATCCGCTCGTTAGCTATACTATTTATAATAAGGTAAAGCTTTACATTTATGTTCAATAAGTTTCATCGAAACTAAGTGCTAGAAGGTTGTCATAGAAAATAACCTTTAATTCCTATAAAACTAAAATTAGTACAAATTTGATAGCTAACATATCTTTCAAAATAATAGACAATACAATATAATCAAATCCAAGCTATACTATTTATAATAAGGTAAAGCTTTGCATTTATGTTCAGTAAGTTTCATCGAAACTTAGTGGTAGAAGGTTGTCATAGAAAGCAATATGTAATCCATGTAAAACTAAAATTAGTACAAATTTGATAGCTAACCTATCTTTCAAAATAATAGACAATACAACATAATCAAATTCAAGCTATACTATTTATAATAAGGTCAAGCTTTGCATTTATGTTTAGTAAGTTTCATTAAAATTGTTGACCTTTTTTTTCACATAAAATTTTTAGACACATCCTTAGTGAAAATTCTAGCTTCTTTTCAATAATTATGGTTTTTTAACCATTGTTGACCTCAAATAAATCCCTAATTCTGTTATGTTGTTTTTCCAGTGATTAAATCTTTCCCTAGAGGACCTTTGAGTTAGGTTTTCATGGTGTTTCGTTTAAAAAGGGCATGCACATGAAAACTCATTTAAACGCTTTTCTTCTTTATCCCAAGTACTTTTAAAACGTGTTTGCATTACCAACATTGCCCTAAGTTCTTGTAAAAGTTTTTAACCCAAGCTTCTATTTTATTTTTTTATGTGCTTGCATATTATGTTTGAAAAAATCGATTAAGTAATGATCCTTGATCTTCCTTAAGATCAAGGGTTGTTACCATGTCACCAATGAGAGTTGCAAGGTTTTTATCCTTGGTAACATAGCGATAACCTGACACATGTTCAAATACATAAATGATTGCTATGAAAGTTGCCAGTGAGGAAGGAAAGGGCCCATGTGGTAAAACTCAATTGGACTGACTACCAATTAGAAAGGTTGAAGCCAAGTCAAAAAGGATTTTATTTCTTAATCGTCAAATTTTCTAAAACTAATGACTTGTTTTCAAATTTGAAGGGGAATGCCACTCTATTTTTTCTCTACAACCCATTTATGGAAATTAAAGCTCCTCGTGCAAAATAAAATAAGGAATGTAGTGTAGACAGTTAAGAATTCCCTCATACAAATAGATTTTTTGATTTTCTGGAGCCAAGACCTATTGAAGAACCTATTTTTCTACTTGGTGAAATTGTAAAATTTTCTATATCAATGATTCATTGTAGCATTCAGAGAAGAAATAAGAAAGCCAAGCAAGTACCTCTGTCTACATATAATTAAAAGAATTTTGGTCTCTCCTCATTATTACTCCAACATGCCTCCAAAAAAGGGCTTCTTTGGGAAGGTAAAATATGCTAGTCGAAATTTTCATGATGACTTTCTAGAGAAACTAAGTGAATCTACTAATTAATCCACCCAGATAAAGAAATTAGTTCCTATACATCTTGGGCTCTGAGTTGTGGATGCTTTGTTTGACAAGGAAAATTGGACTAGGGATGACATAACATCTAAAATAGGGCTACAATTATTTAAAAAGTGGTTTTTAGTGAGGAATTTATTTGATCCCCAAATAAATATTTGGAATTTTGACTTAGGTAAGTTTGTAGTTCCTAGGGTTTTTATGGATTCAAACTACCTCACAGTTGTAGCCCGAAACTATGACCCAATATCTAGAATGGTAAGGAGAATAGATGAGGAATGCTTGATAAAAATTACTATAGAGGAAATACAAGAATTCTTTGGAATGGACCCGACCATAGATTATCATGAGGTCATTGATTTTTAGGGATTGGAGAAAGAATACTTGTCTTGTAAGGATCAAATTAGGCAAGGGGCACTAAGAGGACACTTGGCCACAATTGGAAATTTAACTTTTGTCTTAGCATCAACTAAAGAGCCTTTCAAGAAACATTTCTTTAATTCTATGGCTATAGATATTTATGTGACTTTGTGCAAGGTCTTTGGTGAAGATGAACAAGATTTTGTACCAATAAATTTTATTTATATGATGGTACAGATCTCTTCTTTTGGTGTGGATATTATGATCTTTTATTTTGCATCTTTTCTAGCAGAGGAAATTCACATAGGTCTAATTGGAATTGCAAAGGAAAATTTGAAAAAACTTTTGGTTTATACTCTTTATTGATGCATATGTTTTTGTATAAGGAATATACTTTCTTTGAAAAGGAAATGGTTTGACAAGAGAATATGATGAGAATCTCTACCAGTTCAATTGTGGAGTGTAGATATGACCTAGGATGCAGAGGAGGTTAGTTTTGTGAGATTTGATAGATATATTGCATCTAGATTGAGGGGCCCTTTTATTAAAGGATAACCCTAGGATACCTAAGGCATTGCTAGATTTCATCAGGCCTATGGATAACCCTACTAGTTTGAAAGTTTCCTATAGTTGGGCAGACATCGTACCATATCTAGTGTCAACAATTTTTAGAGTATATGGATTCCAAGGAACTTCACATGTGCTTCCCTACTAAGTACCTCTTAAGGTGGGAATGGCTAAGATGTTATGAAAAATAGGTGGTTTGGAGGAAGCAAAACTGACTGGTAGGTCTAGAGGCTCTATTTTCCCATCTTGTATAGTTGCTCATCAGTTCATAATTATAAAGAGTGGTTGGTTGTTTCTATATAAAGTTTTAGAACCATACAAAATGATTGTCTCCCATGCTCATTTCAATGATAGTGAAGGATTTTTTGAAAAATTCAGACAGGGGGCTAAGACTAGTGCTCAAAAGTATCGACCCTATTTTCCTGAAGATCTAATAAGAAATGAATTCTCTCTCAAAGAACAAGAGATTAAAAAAGAGAAATGGAGAGTCTATTCTAGAGTCTTAGAATTTATTAATCATTTTGATAAAGATTATAGTCCTTTGAAAAATGCAAAGACAATAGTGAACAAGATGAACAAGTTGATGATCATCTTTCCAGAGATTATGGAGACCATGAATGAAAAGAAGACCCCTCTCATCAATTCTTATACTAATAGGGCAAGAGAAGTAATGAAAAAGTTATCTTTCATCCCTATGGTAGGATTAGGGCAATTGGTCATTCAATAGGGCAAGAGAAGTAATGAAAAAGTTATCTTTCATCCCTATGGTAGGATTAGGGCAATTGGTCATTCAAAGGAGTCTTGGCTATAATATTATCAAGAATAAAGAGCATACAACTGATAAGGGGAAGCAAATAGTTGGATCAACTAGAGCTACTTTGGAAGAGAGGCTTGAAGAGCCAAGGCCCAAGAGGCAACAAATAGAAGAATACACACTCAATCAATCTCCATTGCATATAAAAGATGAACAACTTACTAAGGAACAAATAGAACAATTAGGATCCCAAGGGGGAGTGTTTATGATTTTTGAGGAAGGAAATCCTTACGAGCCTCCCATGCCTAGCCTTGAGCTAACTATTTGTTGATTATAAAGGAAGGAAATTAGACCCTGTGGTAGAACAAGCTAGTCATGAATTTCTTTTGGATAACAGTTTTGTCAAATCAAAATCAAGAGCTTTCTACCAATTTGCAATGAGAACAAATATTGAACAATTTGAAGAAAGGTGTAATAAGAGGAAGGCAAAGCATCCAAAAATGGAAGAGGCAACCATACAAGATTAGATAAAGGATGAGATGATGTAAGAGTTTCAAAGTTTGACCCTTGAAGAAGGAAGAAAAATGATAAAATCATCTGGGGTTTTTCTTTCACTAGATTAGGACATTGCAGATGCCATGGTTATTAATGTTATTGCCAAGAAGTTAAGTGTTGAAGAAAAGGAGAGAAAAAGACTTAGTGGTGCTAAATTTAGTGAAGATCATGTTGCCTTGGTAATTTGGTCTTTGAGAAGAGGATCTAGAGCTAGTCTTTCTTAGCCTAATGATACTAGAATGATTGGAGACTTGATTGTTAAGAGGGTGGAAGATACTACAACTGATGAGGCTATAGAGTTGAATGTTGAAATAGCTAATCTCACATTAGCTATAGCCAAGAAGGAGGAAAAGAAAAAATTGGAATTATAGGATAAATATGAATAGGTTCTAGATGCCTACAACAAAGAAGTATAGAAGAGAATTGAGCTTGAAAATAAGATGGCAAGGTATCAAGGGCAATTTGGCAGACCTAGGATTACTTATCCTTGTCCTCTAATTGAGTCTTTTAAGTCAAATCCCCTCATAGAGCTGCTAGATACTCCACAAAGACCACAATTTTATACAACTAAAGGATTTTGAAGAGGAGAAGAGAAAACTCTGGGCATTACATATAGAGTTAAATATCCAATATGATTATAAAATAAGAAAAACAATCATGCATCTGGTAGATAAAATTGGTTGGCCTACTTTTTATGAGAAACTGGTAAAGATAACGGACATGTGGAATGAGATAAAAAGCAGTGAAGATGCTTTGAAGCCAATTGTAAATAAATAGAATAACAGGGACAAAGATGCCACTCTTTTATGTTTTTCTGTTTTTAGTTTGTCTTGTGAGAAAATTAAAAAAAACCTTCTACATGACTAATGATCTATTTGATTTTGATGATAAGGGGGTGGTAGTGCAAAAGAGAATCATAATTTGGTTCTCAAGGCAACTTGGTGAAAAATTTGAGCTTTTCCACCATGCTCTCATCAAAATAGATAAGTTAAAAGATAAGGATGAATGGGCCAAAGAATTGGATGACTTGTTATGCCTTAGAATTAATAGGGTCATAAATGAAAAGGGGCATGCATGGTGGGAAAAAAAAACTTAGGAAGTTGTTAAAGTTCAAATATACTTTGATTCTCTTAGGGAGGAATTTGTTGAGATAAATAAATTAAAATAATTTTTTTTGAAGAAGCAACATGAAGTATTGAGTTTTAATTGGCCAAATGACACACTTTTTGACAAGTGGATGGCAGATTTTGTATATTCAAAGTAGTTAGTATATGCACCCTAAAATGGTCACCTAGACTATGGGCCCCCATTATTCAATTTATCAATTTATCAAATTTCTTGAATCAATGGTTTGCAATATTTTATTAAATCAATTTCCTTGATCAAATTCGATTATTTTGTTTCTAAGGTTGATCATTTTATCCTAAGTCTTATTTAATTAAAAGAAAATCTCCTCTTTTAATTAAATAAAATAAGTCCCCATTTAATTAAAAGGAAACCTCTCTTTTAATTAAATAATTCATCCACATTTAATTAATTAAGAGAAAAACCCCTCTTTTAATTTAATTAAATATCTCCTATTTAATTAAAAGAACTTGCTCCTTTTTAATTAAATAAAAATCCCACTTAAATATCTCTTGTTGATGAAAGGGAAATAAAATAAATTCTTTTATTTAATTTCTACACTTAAATGCACATATTTCTAAGTGGGACTTATCTTTTCACTTTCTTCTCAACCACTCCTCTTTTCTCATTGGTGGAATTTCATCTCACATGGATCAAACTCTATTATCCCATATTGGTTGTGAGAAGCCTCTCACCTCCATAATTTCCTTTATAAGGGAGAGCCCTCTCCTCATTTTTAGACACAGATGATGTTATTGTTACGCTATAAGGTTTGGAGAACAATTTTTGAAGAAGGAGTTTTTGAATGCTAAAGCTTTTTGTGGAGAACTTCTATCTTCTTGTCTCATTCTCTCTTGCACCCATGGCTTTCAGCATGGGCTTTTATCATTGCATTTGCATGTTAGTTTAGAGTCATATTTTCTTTCATAAGATTAGATCTTGCTTTCATAGATTAGATTTTGCATTGTTCTTGCATTGTTATCATATAGATTAGTTTTCATCTCCATTTGCATGCATTTTTTATCTTTGAATCTCTCATTTCATGGTGTACTTGCATGGGCATGAACTAGGTCAAACTAAGGGCCTCCATTGCAAAATGCTTGCACTCCATGACTAGAGAGCTATGAGTTTCCATTTGAGACCTCATTCTTGAGTAATCTTGAATATAATGATTCATAGAAGTGTGCTCACATTTTAGGCATACATTTTTGGCACCCACCGTGGGGCTGAAAAATCAAATTTTCTGGCCTCTTGCTACATTTTTAAAATCATTTTCATGTTTTCTATCCATACTATTCCATACAGATTCAGGAATCTTCACGCAAAACTATCCATTTTCACGCGAGGATCCAAAATCTTCGTGCAAAGATTCTTTCTGCATCATGCGAGAAAGTTCCTGTGCGCGCAAAATTTTGCACGACACTTGTTTCTTCGCGCGGGCCAAAAAAGATTTTGCGCGAGCTGCGAACAATTTTGCACGACACTTGTTTGTTCGCGCAGGCTCTGAACAGTTTCACATGAAACAAAAACAACTTTGCACGGCTCTGTCAGAAATTTCGCACGAGACAGAAATAACTTCGCATGGCTCTGTCAAAAATTTCACATGAAACTCTGCTGACAGATGCTATTTTTGCATTTATTTTGATTTTTCTAGTTTTTTTTGCAGCATAACAGCGGTTTGCAGGACAATTGGAAAAGCGTGATAAAGTTGCTAAAAATAGGTAAACCGTCTACTAAGCACGTTTCGAGGATTACCAAGTATTTCTCTTTAACTAATAACACTTCATTTGGAGCTAAAATGAACATCTCTTGTGTCAAGCTTGTGTGTGTTTCCTTCCATGTTCTTATTTTACAACACATGCATAATTTGATACTAGGTTGTGATCTCCATTAGTTTCCATTTAGTAGGCTTAGTTACTTGTAATAGATCTAATTAGCTATCTTGGGTTATTGGACTCACTAATCCACCGGCCCCTCGTTCCACCCTGTGGTTGCAAGCTCAGCACCACGTTAAACGGGGAGGGGTCTATAGGACAGAAGCGTTAAATGTTCCACTAGGCAACCCTTTTGTGCTTTTTAGAATTCACTAGTTTCTGAGTTGTGGACTCATTTTGGCTTGTGTGAGGGGTTAAATGTTCCACATCTTTGGGCTCACCTCACATTAGTTAAAGTGTTAAGTGTATCACCTTGTGCTCTTTGGTTGCTTTTGGATAGATTTTCTTTCGAGAATTAACATCTGTACACACATAGTAATTAGGCCTCATGAAAACTATTCGTGGATCTTAAGAGAGTGGGTTCCTAGTGAAACTCCTCTCTACAATGGATTCCTTGTAGGTGGGGAGGATACTTTGAGCATCTCACAGATAGATGAATCTTCAACTTGTTGATTGAGGCATCCTTTCTCCGGAGAGGTTGATAGATCACTGGGAGTTGATATCATAGATCTTTAAGAGATACTCTTAGTTTAGTGTGTCGGATTAATTTGTTTGTTTTGATTGGGCTAAAAGTGAAAAGGTGTCAAAACCTTGGATCTAGAAGCTAAGTCCCCTTGTGGTACACTATTGTGAGTCGGTCACCTTTAGAGAGGGTTAACCATAGCAGACAATCCCTCTACAGGGAAAAATGCGTTGACAGAACCTCGAGCGGTAATAGCCATTTTTGCCATGGTAGTGACAACTGCTATATAAATGTCCTTGTGGAAGAAATCTCCATGGGTCTAGTTCATTGTGGGTTGTCAGATCTCCCCAGCAGCTCTTGAAGATTAAGTTCTCAGACTGTGTCAAAACCTCTGTGCGTTGGGATTACAGGTCACCCCTGTGAGTCATAAAAGTTGCAGAGTCAAACCATTACTAAAAACCTTAGAGAGGCCAAAATTTTTCATTTTCTAAGAATGTGTGCAATGATTGCAAAACTCTTTGAAAACATACAAAATTACCTCTCTTAGGGATTAGCACAAACTAAGTCAGTTGATTATTCATGCGCAAGGTTGCTTTTTCCCTTGCTCATTGTTTTTAGACATGCTTGATATCACCTGCTTACTGTTCTATGTGCTTTTTTATCTGCTTTCTTACTCAAAATGATTAAAATCTGCCTAATCTGTTCGGATAGTCTAGAAATCTTGTCAAAATCAATTGCTATTGTAGAACTAGTCTGCCTTCTCACGCGAAATCATTTGGGTCTCGCACGAAATTATTTGATCCTCACACAAAATTATTTTGTCCTCGCGCGAAATTAAACACTGTCATTAACCTTCGCGTGAGCCAAAAAAATCTTCACACGGCCAAAAACATCTTCGCATGGCCTGTAAACTTCTTTGTGTAGTTTGTAAACTTTCTCACGTGAGACTTTGTATCAGCATTGCCAATTTGGGTCTATTTTAGCTGTTTACGGCCTGCACGCTATCTTTTTCTACGTCTGTTTATCACTCTCTATCTACAAACAGTCCTGAAATAGTGACACTTTGCTTAGCTGAAGACTTGTATCTTGTACTTTGACTGGTCTGGTCTTTTAAGTTATCATTGGTCTTCTTTTCTTAATGTTTGTCATACCTTGTGTCACGTTGGTCATAATCTCTAGCTGTTCTAAGCCTTTAAATCAGACCATTTGTGCCTAGGTGGACAACATTCTTGTTATTATCTCATCCTTTTTGAGACTCAGTCTTAGTGTGGTCCTTGTCCAAGTTTTAGCTTTTTGTCCTTGTCTATGACTGTTGCAACTAGAAGTGGCAATGTGTTTTATCCTTATAACCTTAGACGTGGTCGCGCCAGGGGTCGTAATCACGGTAGAGGTCACTTACCTTTTGCTACACAATCTGTACCTAGTTTGGCTAGTGAGGCATCTTCACAATCCCCCTCACCTGCCAGGTCACCTTGAGCTCAGCAAACATTTTCCATAAACCTGCAACAAACTAGGAATCCTTTGTACCAAGAGGATACTGAGAAAAATAGAGGTCCTACATTACCAAACATGATGTCGAATTCCTCTTTTAGAGAGCCTTTTGAAACACAACACACTAAAATAGAACACATTCCTATAATGACTAATCGTGAACCTGAACATGGTAGTCATAGTAGACATCAAGAAACACCAATGCACGACAAAGAGAAAGAGAAAGATCATAACCCCGATGAGGAACAAGAAGAGGTGGAAATACTCCTTGAACACATAGCAAAATGTTGAAGAAACAAAAACTTCCAAAAGGTCATGGAAATCCTACTCAACGAAGAGAAAGAAAAATACTTTCTCAAACTTGCCCAAGAGGGAGCTAAACTACCCTCTCATTTCAATGTGGAAACCATTATCATGCCTGAGGAAGAAACTGAGACTTCTAATCTCCAAAAAAAACTAAAAATTATGCAAGACCAATTGGCTCAAATGATGCACAAGAAAGAGAAACCTATAAAGACATATACATTGGACGCTCTTTGTCCATTTCCATTTGACAGAAACATAAACATGTTGCCTTTCCCACAAGGCATAGAGCTACCCAAATATGACAAGTACTTTGGTACTACTAATCCCCAAGATCACTTGCGGGAGTTTGGTGCTTTGTCTATGGAGTTTATGCATGATTACACATACCTCATGTGTTTATTCCCTAGGAGCCTAGGTGGTCAGGCTTTGGAGTGGTTCTCACATTTACTTCCTGGTATCAAGACATTTGACGAAATTGCCAATCTCTTTGTTCAGCAATATTCTCATAACATTCAACACCCTGTCAACATTTGAGATCTATGCAACCTTAAACAGAAGGTTGGTGAGCCTTTTCTCACATTCCTCCAACGGTGGAGACAACTATACACTAAGTATTCTCATAAAATTCCAAAAATAGAGAAGCTTGACATTTTCACTGATAACCTCTTACCTGATTTCGGATACAGAATCCAACTTCAAGGTCCACATACCTTTGAAGACATGATTATATAGGCTATACATATTGAGTAAGTTATGGTCAAGAAGGGTGAACTCACTCTTTAGAGAGACACAAAACAAGGTTCTACTTCCAATAGGGATAAAACCAAACACATCAACAAGAACCGAGAAATTGTACATGATGGAGTTGTTGACAATGTCATGCCCAAACCTGTTAAGGCTACATTTAATCTTACAGATGGTCTTAAAGTGGCAAAAAATGATGAGAAACCTCCCCCTGACAATAAGACATATGGGAAAAAATCGAGAAACTCGTGGACAACACACCCCAAGCGAGAGTATACGCCTTTGGGGGAACCTTTGGATGTGGTTTACAAAACATTGCTACAACACAAGCTTATTTCACCAATGGACAACCCTTGTCCCTATGATCCACATCCACGTCCACCATGGTGGAATGAGACCTCATTCTGTGAGTATCACCAAAACAAGGGACACAAAACTGTCAATTGTACAAACTTGCGCCATAAAGTCCAAGACATGATTGATGCTGGTGATCTTGTGTAGATGGACATAACAAAAAATTGAACCACAAGGCGTTCAAAGAGCCTTTCTTAGCTTATGAAAGGGGAGAGACTTCGAAGCCCAAACCCTACAACAAAGTCAACTATACCTATTCCAATGATGAAAATGTCATTCATATGGTTGAACTTGTGGATTTTGAATATTGCAATGTTATTACCATTAAGGGAAAGCAAGATAATGACAAACCCAAGACACCATTTGTCTTGAGGGACCCTACTTCCAATGCAACAGATAATGCACTCTTGCAACACTGTGCTAACACTGTTACTCACTCTCGTGCCAAGTTAGTGCTTAAAGGCCCTGCACCTCCTACTTCAAATCCTGAACAACAGAAAGAAAAAGCCCTTGCTGGTCCATCTAGTAAAGGTGCAAAACCCACAACGAACTTGATCGCAACCAGTTATAGTGTTCTCGATCAGCTGAAATGAACTAATGCTCAGATTTTCCATATTTGAGCTGCTTAAAATCTTGCCTGCTCATAGGCAGATTCTGGACAAAGCCTTCGCTGAGGTGAATGTTCTTCAAGATCTTGGTCTTGAGCAATTTCAATCCATGGTAGGTCACCTAACCTCACCTTATCTTATGACCTTCTCCAAGGAGGATGACAACTCACTAAATCACCCACACAATCAGCCTCTACACATTGAGGTTATGATCCACCAGACACGTGTTCATCGGGTACTCATTGATAATGGCACTGGCCTAAATATTGTCTCTACTTCTCTTCTTAGACAATTGAATTATTCTGAAGACTCTATTGATCCTCGATGAAATATCACTATCAAAGCGTACGATGAGGTGGAACGAAAGTCTCTAGGTCTTGTGGTTTTACCAATCCGTGTCAGTCCTGTCGAAAGGGATGTCACCTGTCAGGTGGTTGACATTCCCTTGGCCTACAAAATTCTGTTAGGACGGCCATGGATACATGAGATGTGCACTGTACCATCCACATACCACCAATGCATTAAGTTCCCATTTCATGGCTCTGAAGTTACTATTCCTACCACCACTAGCTATACCTGAAATATGCTCAAAGCTGCTGAAACTTTTGTCCCTTCCAACCGTGAGTCCACTGATTATCACAACAATAAGCTAACAAATTGAGCAATCATTCAAACTAAAAGAAACTAGCACGGGAGAGTACCACATTGAACCAGTGCTATCATTGACATCTCTCCCAGAGTCTCCTCGATATTATGGGAGACCTTTAGAAGCAAAGAATCCCTTTGTGTTGATACCTTAGACCAAGTATAATGGCGCTTTTGTCAAGGCTACAGTTCCCTTGGAGGATGAAAGTGAAAACAGAGCCATTTCCGCATGGCTTTACAAAGAAGAGGCTCTCATGGACCTAACAGAACAAGTTCAAGAAATTACTCCTCAGAAATATGGGCTTGGCCTTAGGCTTATGAAGCATTTTGGTTACAAGGGAACTAGTCCTATTGGTTGCAATAACAATGGCCTTGTTGATCCTATCAAAGCAAAAGCTCGGAGCAACAATGATACAACTGGCCTAGGGTTTAAGAGGGTCCCTTTTCATTTGGGATCAAAAAAATTCATACCCGTACCTGAGAGTTCGCCTGAAAATGAGTCACAAGCTGAGTCAGATACTCAAGAAGAAGAATTTGATGATGAGGATTCATACCCTCATCCTATTCCTTATGGTCTCGCTAAATTCTTTGCTGAACCAGATGACTTTGTGCCACGTGTTAACACTGTGGATGATACTAGTGATTTTTTTGAGGACAATACTGAGCCACTCAAATATCATTCAGAAAAAGGAGAATCTAGTCAGTCATGCCATACTGAAGGAGAGTATGTCTCTATCACTGTTGGGGAGTTATATAATCTCTCGCCATGTAGCACCGATTCTCATGAATATGAATTTGACTCTCTTTCAGAAGCTACTACTGATAAAGACATTGACCAAGTGCATGTCTATGAAAATCAAATCGAAGTGGGTGAAACGTCTAGGGTTAGGTCACGGGAGTCTGATCCAACTAATGTCCTAGAGTCATTAATTACTAACATTCGTACTTTGAGGCATTTGAACACACCTATGGACGAAGTTTTCGTAGGTCTCGAATTGCTAGTCCATGCACTTAATGACTATACTATGAATGCAATTGAACCAGCCACTACTCTCTCACTCACACATCCTGAGCTTATAGATTGGAACCCCAATACATCCAACGAAGTCCCCACATTCAAGAATGACTATTCTCTCACCTACTACCTTAACGCTATCGAACCTATAATGTCTTCCACCAATGAGCAGAGCATCAACATGACTGTAGCCAATATCAAATATCTCAGTCACACAATTAAAAAGAAAAAATGCAATAGGTCTGATCGTGAAAACCACATTGTGGCAGTATCGGATCCCAAAAAAGTAAAAATAAAAGATGTATCCAAGGGTGAAAACCTCTTTGAGGCACCCGCGGGTGGGATATTTGATGTCCTTCCCAGTCACTTTTAGGAGAGATCATTAGTGTTAATAGAGTCGACACAGCCAATTAATCTAGGCACTATAGAACATCCTCATTTGATACATCTGGCACAATCACTATCACCTAAAGAGAAGCAACAATTCATTGCCTTTTTCAAGGAAAAGAAAATAAATTTTGCCTAGACACATTTTGACATGCCAGGATTGGATCCTGATCTTATCATGCATCATTTGTCCATAGCACCAGGCATTAAACTAGTTAAACAGAAGCTTCAAAAAATGCATCCTCATGTTGCATTGCTCGTCAAAGCAGAATTGGAAAAACTTCCAAAAGCTGGTTTTATTCGTGCAATTGATTATGCTGAATGGATATCCAATATTTTTCCTATTTCCAAGAACGATAAATCTATCAAGGTTTGTATAGACTTTCATGATCTTAACTTGGCATGTCCTAAAGATGACTTTCGGCTCCCTAATATTGATATGATTGTGGACATGACGGCTGGCTATGAGATGTATTCACTTATGGATGGTTTTTCTGGATACAATCAGATAAAAATTGTCCCAAAAGACCAAGAGAAAATGGCTTTCACATGTGCATGGGGAACCTTTTTTTGGAATGTGATGCCATTTGGCTTAAAGAATGCTGGTGCCACATACCAGCGAGCTGTTACCACAATTTTCCATGACATGATGCATAGAACCATGGAGGACTATGTTGATGATACCTTGGTCAAAAGCACTAAATGCACTACTCATCTAAAAGATTTGGGACCCATCCTAGATCGTATGGAAAAATTCAGCCTTCGACTCAATCCTAAGAAATGCGCATTTGGTGTCACATCAGGAAAGTTGTTAGGATACATCGTCTCTACAAAAGGAATTGAAGTAGATCTAGAGAAAGTACAAGCAATAATGGACATGCCACCACCTCAAAACATTAGTCAGATGAGAGGACTACAATGAAGGCTTCAATCTATTTGTGGTTTATTCCACAATTGGTGGATAGATCACAACCCTTCACAAAGATCTTACGTAAGGGTGCGAAATTCAATTGGAGCCAAGATTGTGAGAAAAGTTTAAAACAAATCAAACAATATCTTGTCAATCCTCTAATCCTGATGCCCCCTATTCATGGGAAGCCTTTGCTTTTATACATTTCAGCCACTGAAACATCTCTGGGCATCCTATTGGCTCAGGAAGACAATGACAACAAAGAAAGAGCCATTTATTACTTGAGCCAGACACTGGTCTCTTATGAGAAGAACTATAGCATTATTGAGAAAGCTTGCTTGGTAGTTGTCTTTGCTTCCTAGAAGTTGAGACACTAGATGCTTGCCCATACTACACGGCTCATGGCTAAAATAGATCCCCTAAAGTACTTGCTCAGTAAGGCAGCTCTCACAGGAAGACTGGCTAAATGGGTCATGATACTCAGTGAGTTTGACATCCAATATGTTGAACGCAAGGCTATAAAGTGACAGGAAATTGTAGATCAGCTAGATGATGCACCCATACAGAGTCTTTTAACCATGAACATTGATTTTCTAGATGATTCCATTTTGACACTCACACACCATACATGGGTTATGCTTTTCAATGGGTCCTTCACACAACAAGGATCAGGTGCTGGACTACTCTTTATTACACCACAGAGATACTCATTGCCCAAAGCATACAAGATTCTATTTCCTTATACAAATAACATTGTTATATATGAGGCTTTGATCAATAGCATAAAAATTGCAGCTGAATGGAGAGTGGATCAGTTAGATATCTTTGGTGACTCTCAGCTTGTTATCAACCAAGTAAATGATGTGTATCAAACCAAGGATGAGAAACTAATTCCTTACAAGTGCATGGTTGATGACTTGAAGAAGTATTTTGCACACATCACCTTCCAGCAAGTTCCTCGAGTAGATAATAAGGCGACTGATGCCATGGCTACTCTAGCCTCCTTGCTACAAATGCCTAAAAATGATCTCTAATATGAGTTCTTGGTGGAAGCGTTAAACTACCCAGCCTATGACACCCCTAATTCTAGGATGATTTGTTCTATTATAGGACAAGAATCGTCCCGCTACCATCACATTTATTCCTACCTCTGTAATCAAACCATTCCAGAAGGTCTGACCTAGAATGAGAAACATTACCTAATTCGTAATGCTTCACATTATGTCATTATTGTTGACGATCTGTATAGGAGAGGTTTTGATGGAACACTCCTTAGGTGTTTGGAACTCGAAGAGTCCAAATGTGCACTAATTGACATTCACGAGGGCATTTGCAAATCTCATTCCAATGGCCTCACACTAGCGTGCTGATTACTACTGGCCTAAAATGGCACAAGAAGCCATCAAGTATGCTAGGTCCTGCAAGCAGTGTTAGCTACACTGGAATCTCATTCACACTCCAGCCAGAGAGCTGATTACCTCTACTACAACATGGCCATTTCAACAATGGGCCTTTGACTTGATGGGGCAGATTCACCCAACCTCCTCTAATGGACATAATTTAATCATCATGGCTATGTATTATTTAATGAAATGGGTAGAGGCAGTACCTCTCACAGTTGCTGATGGCAAAACTATAGCGCTTTTCATCACAAACTACATCATCTGCAGATATGATGTACCATCCTCAATCATTACTAACAATGGAGGATAATTCAAAAATAAAGACCTTAAGGAATTGTGAGAGAAATTTAAGATTACACAACATTGGTCTTCCATTTATTACCCCTAGGGTAATGGTTAAGCTAAGGCATCCAATAAGGCGATCCTCAAAATTCTTCATCGCACAGTCAGTAAGTCAAGGAGAGACTGGCTTCTCTAGATCAATCTAGCCCTGTGGGCATATAGGACAAGCATTAGAACTCCAATGGGCACAACCCCCTTTGCATTGGTGTATGGGGCAGATGTTGTGCTTCCAATAGAGGTCAAGATTCCTACCTTGAGAATCTCTATGAAGGGCCTTATCACTGATGACGACTATAGGATAGCTCAGCTTCATGAGCTTGCATTACTGGATGAATAACAATAAGTGGCATGTGATCATCTAAGAGCATATCAACAAAGGATGGCACAAAGCTACAATTAGAGGGTCAGGCCACGTGACTTCCAGCTGGGTGATCTTGTCATGAGAGAGAATCCCAAGAATCAACAACAGCGAATACAAAAGGGAAAGTTTGAACCAAACTGGTTGGGTCCTTACATCATTACTGCAGTATATGGATCTGGTGCCTATTAGCTTTCCACAACCAAAGGAGAAGTGCTTAAGGAACCTATCAAGACTCTCCACTTGAAGCAGTTTTACAGTTGATTTAATCTCAGCAAGCTCTCTGTACATATCTATATGTCATGAAAAAATCTAAAAATAGGAAAAAAGTCTTGAAACAAAAAATAGTTATCCCGGTGAAAACCTAGCAATAGGTGCCTTGGTAACACCAAAAAAATTGAAAGATCTAAAAAAATACAAAAAAAATAGAAAAAAGAAAAAAAATAAAAAAAAATAAAAAAAAGAGAAAAATACAAAAAAATTGAAAAATAGAAAAGTGACATTGGTGAAAACCTGGAAACAAGCATCATGGTAGCAAAAAAAATAAAATCTTGCCAAGAAGGTGAAAACCTAGTAAACATGCGCCTCTTGTTCCCAATGCTCCATCTTGCAACACATCTTCTCGCTATTCTATACAGTCACTTTCACACTTTTTCTTTCTTGCTTTTCTTGCTCATCTATCCATGGATTGAGTCTTGTCCTAGCTCGGGGGCATCCCCCCTTAGTGTCACTCTTTTCAAGGTTCTCCTCATAGAATCTCTTTCGTGATAGTCACCAGTTGTTTCAACTACGTCTGCCTACTATCGCTAGTGTCACTCTTTTCGAGTTTCTCCTCATAGAATCTCTTTCGCGATAGTCACTAGTTGTTTCAACTGCATCTACCTACTGTCACTAGTGTCACTCTTTTCGAGGTTCTCCTCATAGAATCTCTTTCGCAATAGTCACCAGTTGTTTCAACTGCATCTGCCTACTATCGCTAGTGTCACTCTTATTGAGGTTCTCCTCATAGAATCTCTTTCATGACAGTCACCAGTTGTTTCAAACTGCGTCTGCCTACTGTTGCTTAGGTCACGTCTCCAGCTTCATTTATGGAAGATCTCTATTGCGTTAGTCAGCAGTCATTCTAGCTATGTCTGTCTACTATCGCCTAGTCCTCTTTAGGTTCTTCATCATAAAGATTCCTCTTTGACATTAGTCACCAATCGTTCTGACTGTGTCTGCCTACTGTTGTCACCCTACTAAAGAGATTTCTTTCGAATGTATTCTAGACATTAGCACTTGACATCAATCCCAAAACATTGAACTCAAAACTAATATACTTGTTTTGATATGCTGAGCATTTTCTTTTTTTTCTTTGTTTTTTTTTATCATATCTCCTCGAGAAACTCGATGATGTCATCTTCGACTAGAGAAGTAATGACTGGGGGCATGATCTTTTTCTTTGCTTGTTGTTTGCGGTTTAGTTCCAATAAGTTGATCTACTCCTATAAAAGGGTTGTCCACTATAAGAGCCTCCATCTCGTATTTGATGGCCATGTGTACCTCGACTCCTTTTATAAGAATATGTCAATAACGTTGGTGCTTCTCCTTGTTTGTTGAAGTGAACTCTTCATGCTACAGTAAATACTAATACTCGTCCTACTAAGTGAATGTACGAGTCACTGTGAGTATATCTAGCACACTTCTCTCTCAAGTTATGAACACAAGAGTTGTTGCGGACAGAATGAATACTGAATGCTTAGCATAAGAGGGATCTCCTATGTGTTTGGTGTGCCTTTCATGCAAGCAACATTTTGGTCATCCTAGCGTTTATGCTTTGATGCTTATGTTAACTTGCTACATTAAAAGAGACAAATGTTCTAGTCATTCTGGCTTCTTGTGCCTTGAATGCTTACATTTAATCCTGACAAACCAATAAGGTATGTTATATTCATATTTCCATGATTACAATGTCAATGGGAATTGTATGACCTACGAGCTTTGTTCTATATCTGGTGATGATTAAATATTGAGGCTTGGTAACCAGACCTAGGGTTGCATTTAACATAGTCTCGCATTGCATACTTCACTTGTATAAGCATGAGATTCAATTACGAATCTACTTTCACCTTCTCTAATGAGGGATTGTTGATCTCTTCAAAGTATCATGTTCTTCATGACTGAACAAATGATTGATTAATCACTCTTTTGGCTACTTTGGCTACTTAGAACCCATTTTTTTTGGGATCAAATTCGAAATCGGACACACTTAAGTGGCTCAAAAATGCATTTTAGAATTTTGGGCAATCCAAATTCTTTTGATACTTTTGCGATTCTTGGAATCTTTTCAAATCAAACTTGGACTTTTGGACCTCAAAATCACTTCGAATCAACTTCCACATTTCTTCAGATCATTCTAATCTCTTCAATTTCTTTTGATCATTCTGATCTCCTCATCTTTTCTTTAGATTGTTCTAATTTGTTCTATATTCTATTGAATCTCAAAATTGATATACTGCTTCACATCATATTTCTGGTGTGTCATCTTTCGATTTCACTCCCGAGGGGGCAGGATGATTACATCATTGAATACTTATTGCTCAGGACATCTCATTCCCATCTTATGTCCTCGTCACTTGGGGCATCTCATCACTCGAGGCATCTTGTTCCCTTCTATCTAGCATCTTTGCTATCTATCTTATCTTTTCATCAATTGATCAACTTTATAATAACTCCTCTCAAAGTTCAATGGACAAGTATTGGGACAGTCTAAACCCTGACTCCTAAGGATCAAGCCTCGTTCTGGGGATGATTCTACAAATCATGATTAGACTTTGTTATCTTTTAGCAATCTCAGGTATCTAGGTGTTCTATCTGGATCCTTGAAGGTTAAGCTCCATTTTGGAGATAATCTTCTAAATGCTTTCAATCTTAGGTATCTAGGTGTTCTATCTAGATCCTTGAAGGTTAAGCTCCTTTCTGGAGATAATCTTCTAAATGCTTTCAATCTCAGGTATCTAGGTGTTCTATCTGGATCCTTGAAGGTTAAGCTTCGTTCTAGAGATAATCTTCTAAATGCTTTCAATCTCAGGTATCTAGGTGTTCTATCTAGATCCTTGAAGGTTAAGCTCCATTTTGGAGATAATCTTCTAAATGCTTTCAATCTTAGGTATCTAGGTGTTCTATCTGGATCCTTGAAGGTTAAGCTCCATTCTAGAGATAATCTTCTAAATGCTTTCAATCTCAGGTATCTAGGTGTTCTATTTGGATCCTTGAAGGTTAAGCTTCGTTCTGGAGATAATCTTCTAAATGCTTTCAATCTTAGGTATCTAGGTGCTCTGCCTAGATTCCTTGCGATTAAGCTCTATTCTAGAGATAGTCCTTAAAAGCTTAGCAATTGGTCTTCATATCATCAACTTCAGAACCAATCCTTAAATTAAATAACTTTTAATAAATATGCCTATCTTGATTAATTAAATGTAATTATTTAATTAAATGAGAAAGGTAACTTCATAGTTGCACTTGTGACTAGTGATGATTGTGTGATTTTTTTGATGTCCGTTAATAATGGCCCAATGATGAAAATAAGTTCTTTATATTCTCTAATGAATGATGAACACAAAATCCTATGTTATAGTTTCTCTTTTGCAAGTACACCATTGCATTTTCATGTAGCTTGCATTATTAGACTTCGTGTTAGTTTGCATTTTTAGGCTGCATTATGAGTTTGAGAGGGTTCTCCCTTCATCTTTATTATGGACTTTTAATCAACGGTGGTCATGTTTTGATCTTGATTTCCTTATCTTCTTTCATGATCTCAATCAAAATTTCTATCTTAAATATTTGATTGATTTTGGGGCATTTTCTTTTCTTCTTTCTATTTTCTTTCCATATCTTTCAAACTCCTATCTTCCATTTTCTTTATCCCCCACTTCTTTTCTTCTAAAATCACCTTTGGGGCGTAATATTTCATGCTTGATGATCTACCTTGGTTCAATGATTCTTATATCTTTCATCTTACATCAAGAACCTTATCTTTTGTTCGATTTGATCAAATTTATCAATTTGTTGTCTCTCTTCTATCTCATTTCAATTTCGATTGTGAGGGGGCAATAGTTATTAACTTCAATCTTTGATTCAATTTCTTTCTTTGACTACATGTGTTCCCAAATTGATCACACATTAGTCAAAGAGGAGAAAAATGTATACACCCTAAAATGGTCACCTAGACTATGGGCCCCCATTATTCAATTTATCAATTTATCAAATTTCTTGAATCAATGGTTTGCAATATTTTATTAAATCAATTCAAATCAATTTCCTTGATCAAATTCAATTATTTTATTTCTAAGGTTGATCATTTTATCCTAAGTCTTATTTAATTAAAAGAAAATCTCCTCTTTTAATTAAATAAAATAAGTCCCCATTTAATTAAAAGGAAACCTCTCTTTTAATTAAATAACTCATCCACATTTAATTAATTAAGAGAAAAACCCCTCTTTTAATTTAATTAAATATCTCCTATTTAATTAAAAGAACTTTCTCCCTTTTAATTAAATAAAAATCCCAGTTAATATCTCTTGTTGATGAAAGGGAAATAAAATAAATTCTTTTATTTAATTTCTACACTTAAATGCACATATTTCTAAGTGGGACTTATCTTTTCACTTTCTTCTTAACCACTCCTCTTTTCTCATTGGTGGAATTTCGTCTCACATGGATCAAACTCTATTATCTCATATTGGTTGTGAGAAGCCTCTCACCTCCATAATTTCCTTTATAAGGGAGAGCCCTCTCCTCATTTTTAGACACGGATGATGTTATTGTTATGCTGTAAGGTTTGGAGAGCAATTTTTGAAGAAGGAGTTTTTGAATGCTAAAGCTTTTTGTGGAGAACTTCTATCTTCTTGTCTCATTCTCTCTTGCACCCATGGCTTTCATCATGGGCTTTTATCATTGCATTTGCATGTTAGTTTAGAGTCATATTTGCTTTTATAAGATAAGATCTTGCTTTCATAGATTAGATTTTGCATTGTTCTTGCATTGTTATCATATAGATTAGTTTTCATCTCCATTTGCATGCATTTTGGATCTTTGAATCTCTTATTTCATGGTGTACTTGCATGGGCATGAACTAGGTCAAACTGAGGGCCTCCATTGCAAAACCCTTGCACTCCATGACTAGAGAGCTATGAGTTGCCATTTGAGACCTCATTCTTGAGTAATCTTGAATATAATGATTCATAGAAGTGTGCTCACATTTTAGGCATACAATTAGTACTTGGTGAAACTAATGAAGATGAGGTGGATCAAAATGGGTTACAAACAATTGATGCATCAATTAAATTAGAAGAAGAAAAAGATAAATAGTCAATTGCAATAACAAGCATAGAGGTTCAAACTGATGACTTTGCAGCAAAAGAATCAAGTGTAACTATTGATTAAATAGTACATGATGATCTAGATGGAGAACCTTGAGTTAAACTCAATTTTTAAATATTAGAATCGGGTCCATCACAAGAAATTCCAATGATCACACACTTTGACAAATGATAATCATATCAGTGCCAATTATAAAATCCTAAACAATGAAGAAGCACAGTAGAAGTGGTCCCCACTAAAGGAATATTCATGATGTAAGTCATTCTGTTGCACCAAATTTTGTCTTTTGTGACAGTAACTTTTTAAAATATCTTTCTATCTTAAGGAAAAATGTCATTGTTCTCTAGGCATGAATCTTGTTGCATCTCATGCTATATAAATGAGATTCCAAGGCTAGAGAAAGAGTATAAACTATTATATATTTTTTTAGTTTTTGCTAGGTTTACATTTGGTCTAGTTTCCCTGATGCAAATTTGGTGATGTATTTTCTTTGCAAATCTAAGAATACATTAACATTCAAAGATCATGTTGTTTTTTCTTGAGTTTTTTTGAGTTTTAGTCCAATGTTAAATATGAATTGCAAAGAAAATTAATACAAAAATGAACTATCACCACATCTTTTTCTCTGAATCTTGTCTCTATTGTTATTGATTGGTTATCTTGAGGTTGTGTAGGCAAAGCTTACTCAATTGATTGCATCTAGGATAGGTTGTATATCAATTTTCCATTGCTTTTAATTCAATGAATTAAGTAGATGCTTCAATGATATGATAGGATTTCAAGGTAGTAAGAAGGATATGCATAAGAATAAATTTTAAGAAAAATTACTGATAATATTGATTATAATGCAATTAGTTAGGTCAAAATAGTTGGGTAGAATTTGAATCCTAATGTATGAGGCATTGGTCAATTATTTTAGTTTGCATATGAAGAGAAGAATTATGACCAAACATCTACTATAGGGGATGAGTATTGTAAGAAAATATCAATAGATAAATGAAGTGTGAAGATAGTATCAAATTTTGAATCATTTTATCCCTTAGGTGCACCTACATTGGTTTTGTAGAACCTAAAGAATAGAAAATCCTTTTGGTTTTTCTGAAGTTGGGTCCATATTTGAGAACTTCTTAGTTGAACATAGGAAATAGCAAACCCTTAGACTAAGTTTTTTCTTAATCATCTTCGTATCAAGTAGTTTTTTACTTGGTAGTTTAAAAACACCAGCAGAAACTAAGTGGTAGAAGGTTGTCATAGAAAGCAACTTGTAATTCTTGTAAAACTAAAATTGGTACCAATTTGATACCTAACCTATCCTTTAGAATAATAGGCAATATAACACAATTAAATCCAACATTTGTTCTCTACATTGTATAACTTCATGAGTGGTTACTATTTTATTTAGTAAAAGGGTCCTTCAATGAATAATGCATTATTTAAATTTGTACATTTAGTAGATCAGATTATTTCTAGATTAACATGTCATGTTAAAAGTCTCACATATCATTTTGATTTGATAAGAAGAAAGTAAGCAATCATATTTTAGTCTTTCCTTTCATTGTTGAGATAGAGAGATTTTCTAAAAAATTGATTACATTGGTATGTGCCATGAACATTATGTATTTCACAAGTTCTTATATTTGAATAATAGTTATATTAATATAGAAAGTAAGATTTGACAAAAAGAAATATAACAATCACAACTTATTCTTTTCTTTCATTGTTGAGATAGAGATTTTCTTAAATTTTGATCATATTAGTAAGTCCCACAAAGATGATGTGTTTGACAAGCTTTTAAATTTGAATAATGTTTGTATTCATGTGGAAAGTAAGATTTGACAAGAAAATAGTTAGCAATCATATCATATTATTTTCTTTCATTGCTAAGATAGAGAGGGATTTTCTAAAATTTTGATCATATTGATTGGTGCCACGAAGATGACATGTTTGTAAAGTTTCTAAATAGTGAAAACTTTAAGAAACTCCTATTTGGAAAAACTATAAAATTGTGGGGAATCAAACATTACTTAAGGGAAAAAAAATTATATTGCTGCTTTTTTTTAAAGTAGGAAATTTAATAATTTTATTTGCAATTTTTTTCAATCATATGAAATTTGTGTAAAATCCTTGTGAATCTTTTATTATTGAAGAAAATTGTAGAAAAAAGTACACATACCTAGAAACCATGATTTTATTCTTATTAGACAGAGCCTAATTAATTATCAAAATCAAATGTTAAATTAGCCCACTTTTATCATTACAATTTCCCTCCAAATTATTGAATGATGGTTTGAGGCTAGTACCCCTATTACTGAATACCATTGGATGGTCCAAAATCAATGACCTAAATCCTATTCTAGGCCAAACTTTTAAAAAGATAACAAGTTGTAAATGGTCCCCAAAATAAAGACACATGACCGCAATCAAACCTATTTTGGACCAAAGTGAGAAAGGATAAAGTGTTCATGGGAAGTCTTAGTAATAGAGACACGTGCCAAATCTATGTACTTGACCTTTAATCTAACTTAAATTCTTACCAAATATTGGCAAATGTGACTAATGATTAAAACAAGATTTGGAAATTCCAAGCGAAAATATTTAATTTACCTTGAGGAAAAATAAGATTTCATTATCAAATTCATCACTAAATACAAATACTTCTATATTGTTAGTGGCGATTGGCCTAAGCATGGGACCCAATTTTTGTAAAATGCAAGCAATATGGCCACCCCAAAAGTGTAAAATATTGAGCCAAATTTGGAGTCCTTGGTGTGTGACATTAGCCATTTGGTGAATATTAATCATTTAAATTATCTTTGTTCTTAAATTTGAATAATAATTTAATCACATGGAAGGTAAGATTTGACAAGAAGGAAGTTAGCATGAAGTCTTTTCTTTCATTTTTGAGATAGAGATATATTTTCTAATATTTTGATCATATTGATCGATGCCACAAAGATGACATGTTTGGAATTTCTTAAATTTGAATAATATTTGTATTCACATGGAAAGTAATAAGGGATCTACTCTATATTGTTGAATTATAAGCCTTAATAGTCTAAACAATACAACATAATAAAAAATCATGTCATTTAGAGAAATCAAAATATATAAAATATATATATTTTTTAAAACTATATAGATTTTATGGTTGAAGTCTAGTGAGAAGTTTGATTTTCTAGCAATGGTATAAGAACTTATCTTATTTTGGCATGTTATGGGTTGGTCAAAGATGTCAAAATTCAATGTTAATTTTTAATTTTTAATTTTAGGTATTTTAGTGTGAGTTTAATTAATAGATCATTTAGCAAATGATGATTAAGGTTTCAATGAATAACTTGGAATCCACTATATATTCAATTATTTGAAAAATCTTTATTTTAGATTTAATTATAATTTTTTTTTTTAAATTTAGATTTTTATATTATAAGAAATGTGTATGTTGAAAATGGGTGTTTCGAGTTAAAGTAATATTTTAGAATAAGTAGAAAGAATCTTTTCATTTCTTTTATGATTAGATATTTCAATGCACATAAGTAACTGTTTATTATTTTCAAAAAATATGAATTAATTTTTAAATTAATGAACATGATTTCATTTTTTAACTATTTTTTTTCAAATCAAAGGACAATATGATATCTTATTAAACTTTTTGTACAATTTGTTGTAGTAATCATACATTACATTTCAAAATAAAATGAACATACTTCAATAAAGGTTGCACCTAATTATCCATTATATTTAAATATGAAATGAAGATACCTTCTCATAACTCTTAGACACCTTTGTTGTAAACTTCTCTTTCTTTGACTCTTTTTTGCCACACGTCTCGTAATATGTACCATAACTCTTACAACTCAAAATCTAATTATTTTTTATTTAGTTTAAAAATAGGTTGTTAAGGGACCCTTAAACCTAGGTTACCACCTCTTACAAGATAGTTATTTTATACTTAAAATTAATAATTAAAACAACTACTGAATAAGCAAGTACCAATGTAAACTACCTCAAAGTAGACAAATATTCAATTAACAACAAAAATACATAATACAAATACCAAGCATGCAACCCCTTGACATAGATTAACAAAACCAAAAAACCAAAATAGAACAATTGAGACCCAAACTAATTAAAATTACATAAAATTTCTTAATATAATAGAAGTATCTTTCTCAAGTTTTTTAAGCATGTAAAAGACGTCTTCCAACTTTCCCTTCTCTTTATGATCTTGATTTTGTATATTCTTTGTATTAGATTTGATGAATTTGCTAGAGCCAATATTAGTTCAAGCTAAGGTGTCAGCCTAGTTGTCCACATTGATAATCTTCTAGTTTTCAATCATGGCATTAATGTGATGCCACCCTAGTGACATGATTTGAAAATAATTTTGAGACACTAGATTTGATTGCTAGATTTTATGATTGTGGTTTATGCTTTACATGATGAGTTTTGAGTTACACTTTGTATGATACATTTTATATACTTTCATTTATGGATTATGGAATAGTGATTCCTATGGGTGAGGTTAGAATGGAATCAATTAGGGTTAGGAGACATTCTCACATAATTACATCAAACATCAATTATAAAAAATGAGTAGTATAATAGGAGAGCACTTAAGAGGTTGATTTTGATTGAGTCTAAAGGAAGTGGAGAGAAAGTGAAACATTTGAGGAAAAAACTGAAAACTAGGAGGTACTAGTACATTAATGATGATGAGGAAGAGAATGATACTAAGTCCTCCTTGAAGATGGGTAGATTCAAAACACCTGTGAAGGATAGATTCACTAAAGAGGGTGAAATGGTACCTTCCAATCCCAACTCAAGGAAATTGATAGCCACCACTCATTGGGTGTGCCTTCTACACCAAACACCATTCCATAAGCACATATTTTCAAAATTTCTAGAAGTCAAGTTGGAACGTGAAACCATGGGGTTGTTAGTGATGTTGTTTTTTAAAGAAAACAAGGCTTCCAAGTCCCCCTTCTCAAAAAATCCTCATCAATGAGCACACGATCCTTAATCAACACAGACAACATTCCATATAGTGGGAGGGTTATGTAAAGGAGAGAACATGAGGATAAGAGGAGGCATTGTGAAGGGATATTGTGGTGGAAAAGTTTAATGTGATCAAGGACACATAAAATACTAAGAACAAAATTTCCATCAACATGTTCCCACTCATGAGCATCCCTCCAACTTCTAAAATCAGCATCCAATATAACTTATGAGAAAGTCTAAGTCTATCTATAGAACAAGAACAAAAGTAGCTTTGGTTTTAGAGTCATCAATTGTATAAAAAAAAAGTCATTGATGATAAGGGTACTTCTTCGCATATTAATGATATGCAAATTGTTCTAGACAATGTCAAGAAAGGATTTTTATAGATATTTTTTAAGGATTGACACTTTATAAAGAATTGTGTATGTTTGTGAGAGTTCATAAGGATGAAAAGGAAAGAACTAGAAATTTGAAATTTTGTTGTGAAACAAAGAATATTTGATTACTAATGATTATAGAAAGCAACAATGAAGACTTGAGTATGAAGGGGCCACTTTCAATTCTCCAAAAAAATAGTATGAAATAATTGTTGGTAGTAGGCCCTCAAGAAAGTTCACCCCAACATCAAGCTAATCAAGATTAGTACATTTTCTTATTTCTAGAGGGATGGTACCTAAAAGATTGCCCAGGCCATATAGTGATAGTTGGCCAAAATGTTTTAGATTTCCTAGTTTAGATTGTATATTGCCATATAGCTTTCAATTCCCAATAAACAATACCTCTAGATATGTGCAATTTCCTAGAACATGAGGGACCTAGGCCTTCTACAATATAAACTTTAAGCAAACCCCCTCTAAAAAAATATCTAAAAAATGCGCAAATCTTACATTATTTTGAAAAATTTTAAATAATTTATATTATTCAATTGATGAATCTTACACAATTTAAATATTTTTAGAACTAATTTTTATAAAATTGTGGTGATTTCAAATATTTTAAAGAGTTAAATCAATAGCCAAAATTTTCTAAAATTAGTTGATTTGTGAATATTAGAAACTTAAAAAATACCGTAGTGTTCAACTTGTTATGTTTGTGGAAATGTACTATAATTTATCAAGTCTCCCAAACTCGGATGGAATAAGTTTCTTGTGAAGTTGTTATGACCACAAATAGTTAAGTATAGTTGAAAAAAATAGCTAGCGAAGAAGGATATGGGCATTTTTCCTTGAGTGTAAAGAGATTATATGTGTGTGTATCTATGAGATTGTTAAGTACAAAATTCTCATCATAATGTTCCCACTCAAGAGCATCCCTCCAACTTCTAAACAAAGTATCCAACTACACTTATGAGTAAGTCTAAGTTTTTCTATAGAACAAGAAGAAAAGTAGCTTGGTTTTAGAGTTATCAATTGTTAAAAATAGTCATTGATGATAAGCATTATTCTTAGCATATTAATGATATGTAAGTTATTATGGATGAAGTATAGAAAGGTTTTCTACAGACATTTTTCAAGGATTGTCAATTATAGAGAATTTTGTTTGATTGTGAGAGTTTGTAAGGCTAATAAGAATAGAACTAGAAATTTGAAATCTTGGTGTGAAAATAAGAAAATTTGATTAATAATAATCATAAAAAATAACAACAAAGACTTGAGTACGAAGGAGTCACTTTCTATCGTCAAATAACTTGCTATGAAATAATTTAAGTTTCAATAAAGTGAGTCAAACTATTTAATACTTTTCATCTAAGAATTAGTTGTTTACTTATACTATTTATAATTATAAGGCAACACTTTGTATATATGTTATAATAAACTTAATAGAAAAGAAGTGGTAGAAAGTTGACGTAGAAGATAATATGTAATATATATATTAAAAAAAATTAGTAAAAATTTGATAGTAAAGTAATGTTTCCAAATAATCAACTACAATAGATTCAAATCTTCACATTGGTTATTTCCAATATTTCTTATGTTGTACCTGTGGTATACCTTTATGAGTGGTTAGGATTTCGTTTCTTAAAAGGGACCTTCAATGAATAGTTTATTGTTTAAATTTTTATATTTAGCAAACAAGGCTAGTTACATATTGACATGTCATACTAATTACACAAAAGTCTCACTTACTCCTTTCATTTGACAAGAAGAAAGTCAACAATCACAACTTATTCTTTTCTTTAGATGATCGTAGAGATTTTTTTAAAACTTTGATAATATTAGTTGGTGCTAGAAAATGGTGTGATTCACAAGTTCTTAAATTTGAATAATATTTCTATTCACATGGAAAGTAGCAAGAGGTACTTTATGACATTGAATTATAAGCCTTAACAGTTGAAATATACAACATAATAAAAATTATGACATTCAAATTCATCCAAATGTAAAATTATGTTGAGTGGTCTTTTTCTTATTTTGGTGTATTATAAGTTGGTCAAAGATTTGGAAAGTCAATATTAGAAAAAGATTTTTAATAAATAGTTCAATGTGAAGTCAATTAATAGATCATTTAGCAAATGGTGCTTATTATGTAAGAAAGGTTTCAATAGATAACTTCAAATCAACAATAGACTCAAATATTTGAAATGCCTTCATTTTTTATTTAGGTATTTATATTAGTTTTGTTTTTGTTTTGTTTATATATATATATAAAATTTATGGAGGTTCAACATTTTTTTTCCTAGCCTCTAGTTGATCCCACAATAATGGGTTCCACTTTAGTGGGACAAAGGAAGGAAAAAGAAATTGCAAAAAATGGAAGTCAGATTTTGCGTACGTTTGCGCAAACACTTAAAATATGTTCACTCTGAACATATTCTAAAAAGCTTTCATTGCAAACACATTGAACAAATTTAAGGAATGTTTGTGCGAACATTCTTAATTAAGAATGTTCACATGAACATATTAAAGCTGAATTCTAGCATAAAAGTGCCATTTTTACCCCCTCACTGTTCATTTTTACGACATTGAATAGTGGTTGGAGCAAACGTGTGATATTGGTGATGCCCTCCCATCATTTTCCTTCAGATTCTCATCCTCACACTATTCAACTATGTTTATAAATTATTATTTTAATATTTTTTAAGTTTTTAGTGTTTTCAAAGCATATTTTAATGTTTTTTTTATGTTTTTAATGTTTTCAAAGCATATTTTAATGGTAATTTAATATTTTTATTATTTATTTATGTTAAACTTAATTATATTCATTTATAAAATGGTAGAAAAAAATTAGAAAAACTTTAGAAAAACATTACAAAAAATATTAGAAAATAAATTTAGAAAACATTAGAAAAAAATTAGAAAATTTATAATAATATAAAATTTAGAATTTTTTTAAAGAAAAACATTAGAAAAAACATTAAAAAATTCATAATAATATAACATTGGAAAAACATTACATTTAAATATTAGAAAAACATTAGAAAATATATTTTTAAAGAAAAAAGTTTAGAAAATATTAGAAAACTATGAGAAAATATTAGGATTTAAACTTTAGAAAATATTAGAAAATATTTTTTAAAACATTAGTCTTGAAAATTAGAAAACATTAGAAAAATATTTTAAAATATTTAAAAAACAATAGTGTAGAAAATAAAATTTAGAAAAATATTAGTTTTATTAGAAAAACATTAGAAAAAAATTACATTTTTAAATATTAGAAAAATATTAGAAAATATTTTTAAAAATATTAGAAAATAGTGAGAAAATATTAGAAAAAAATCAAAAAATATTAGAAACATATTTTCAATATTCATATAAATTTATTAATGTTTATGTACATGTTATTGATCTTTTAATGTCTTAATCTTTTATGTTTACGTATATGTTTTATTCATGTTATTCATCTTAATGCCTTAAGTTCATCTTAATCTAAACTCTATAATTAACTATATTTAATGACATACATCTTAAGAGAAGATCCTAAATTATACATAAGAATGCAGATTAAAATGTACATATTTTATTTCATAGATATATGTATATATGTTCATGTTAAATGTAGACATGTATGTTTTTATTATTCATGTTTATGTATATGTTAAATTCATCTTAACGTCTTAATCTAAGTGTAAATAAATGACTTGTCTTAAGGGTTCAAATCCTAAATTATACATAAGAATGTAGATTAAAATGTATTTTTTTATTTTGAACATAGATGTATGTATATTTGTTCATGTTAAAAGTAGACATGTATGTTTTCAATATTCACATTTTTATATGTATATGTTATTGATCTTAATGTCTTTATTTAAGTGTAATTAACTATATTTAATGACATGTCTTAAGGGAAGATCCTAAATTATACATAACAATGTAGATTAATGTATATTTTTTTTTCATAAATGTACATGATCAATATTCATGTTTATGTATATGTTATTATTTTTAATGCCTTAATCTAAGTATATAATTAACAATACTCAATGACATGTCTTAAGGGGAGATCCTAAATTATACATATATAAGAATGTAGATTAATGCATAGGTAAGAATATAACATACATGTACATAAGAACATATAAAGAGTATGACCTATTTAGAATACATGTTACAACATTTAATTAATAAAAGTTAATTATAAGAACATAACTTTATTATATACAAAGATAAAGAATGTATATCATATAAGAACATAAAGATTATATACATAAATACATAACAACATTAACAATTTCATAAGAAAACATAAACAATGTCTGCACAGAACCCTAAAACTAACTATAACCAGGCTAAAAGATAACACTAACCCTAAATCAAACTCTAACCCTAATTTCTAACCCTAACTTGAAAACTCTAACCCTAATTTCTAATGCTAACCCTAATTTCAAACTCCTACATATATTTACACTTTCTTAAGACCAATTATATATACACCCATACTAGTAGCTTGAAAACAAAGAGAGGTACCTAGATCTACTTCTATTAAATATGTTAACAAAGAGAAGGAAGATATTATTTATAGAAGAATTTCATGCAAGGTTCACAAAATTGTCTATCCATTTTAATTCTTTTGTATCTACCTAACTTAGTCACCACCATCATACCCATGGCTTTGAATGATCTAATTGTAAAGTTACCAGTGTTATGTTGCCCCTAGAAAAATAATAGTCAAAATGGAGTATGCACATGAGTTGTATTTGATATACCTGATCATTCACCAAAGACCATAATTCACAATTCCTTACTGTAAGTTTCTTCAATAATCAACTAGATTCAATAAACATGCTAAATGATACCAAATGAGAGAGCTATAGAAATTTTTTGAATTCCACTTCTTATAAAATTATAAAAACATATTACTTAAATAGAATTTAAGATGAACCCTTTATATTTCTTATACAATTAGTAATCAAACTAGACAAAATAGGAAAACTATATATTTTATAGAATTTAACTACTCCAAATATTTGATCTAGGCCCAATAAAATAAGATCTAATATCCTTAGATCATTCTTATTTTATATATATTTTAAATGATGGATTATGGACCAATGTGTTCAAATTAATAATTAATTAAATTTTTAGACTAAATTTAGAAGGATGACCATATTCAAGTTATGAAAATTACAAACATAAATAATCCCCCAAGATTTTGTGAGTGTATAATTTCTCCTTATTGGTAATAAATAACCTCTTCTTGAATCTTTAACTCCTAGCCAAAGGAATATCCTTTTTATTCCCTCAAGCTTGCTGAACCACATGTCAAGTATATGTAAGAGATACATGATCTAGATAGCTAGGTAATTTTAATTAAACTTGTGAGCATTTTGAGTTACTTGCATTACTAAGAAGATACCATTTCTAGGCTTAGATAAGGCTCTAGAGTCTAGAAAAAAAGATTTTCCACTTTACCAATAAAAAAAGGGCTTACCTAGAGATAAGAAGAAGTCCAAGATTGAAAATGTGGCTATGTGAGCTCCTAAAATGTTAGCACCCATTATTAGAGGCTTTAATAACTATTAGACCCCATTTTGGTGATTTCGAGGTGTGGATGTCTTTAATGCATGTTTCTTGTATATATCTTTTGATTTCACTCCCTTCTTTTTATAAAAATTCCAAGACTTGGCTGACTAGCTCCACATTTAGGTAATATTTGAGTCCAATGTGAGGGATCTTCTTCCCAGTCTTTATGTTCTATCATGCTAACAATGTTGAATCCAAAATTTATATAAAAGGGGTTTTCCTCCTTTCACTTTCAATAACATGAAATCGATAGATCAATAAATTTAAATCTTCCATGAATTTTTCAAGCTTTTGTTGAATTCAAGACTGGTACTCAACATATGAAGGAAAATACCCAATTAAAGAACCTGGAATCTTCATTTTTTTAAGATCCATTCAAAATATAGAAATATTCTATGTATCTGATGTACATTTTTCTTCATACATGATTACCAATTAGAATAATTCTCATGAAATAAAGAAGATCCAAATTTATCCATTCTTCTTATCTCTTCTTTTCCATTGATGACCATAAAGAACACCAATTTATTCTAGATCTAAGATTGGAAAGTGTATATATAAACATGCATTTAAAAAGTAATCCTTGATTCAAAAATACATTTCAAGCACATGTATTCAACCATACAAGTTTATGGATTCTAGTATTTATTTCTTATTACTAAGAAGATACCATTTCTAGGTTCAAATCATGAAATTGCTAAGAAACTATCTATACCAAATTTCTAGGTTGAAATCATGAAATTTTTTCTAGGACTAGGTTGACTAGACGTGATCCATCTCAAGGTAAGTTTACTCTTGCTATCTCACCTCTTATGCCTACTTTTATACATTAGATGTAATATCATGTACCTTGCTATTTTCAAATTTCCTTTGTAGTATCACAAAATAATTTAATGATTATATATATCATAAGCACATATTTATCTTGAAAGGAATACATCCTTGACTTCCCCATGATCCTTGAATCTATATCTTGCACTAGAACAAGCCTCTATTCATATTAGGTTGTGATAATTCACTTTTGGTTTGAGGGTGAGCCTTAGATTGAGGTTTTTATGTTTTTATCATACCTAAAATTTGGTGAGTGATCATAACCATTTCATACTTCTCAAACATTCTTAGTTTTTATCATTTTCATCCTCAAATAATTAATATTTTCACAAAATCAACAAAGGGTATTTAAGCATCAAATATACCGCTTGGTACATGACTTAGATGGATGATGATACTATTGCACAAGTGCAACACCATCGATTGTCACAAAATTCACAAGTAGGATAACCAACCTTTGTAACACCACACATGATGTCTCAACAAAATGAAAGTAGATTATCATGAAATCAAGAAATGTTTTGAATTGTTCAAACTTTTAATTGCATATTAGCAAGTTTTGATGAACCACTCACTAGCTACTTTTAATCTTCATTAAAAATGACAAGTCTTAAAAATAATTTGTTTGCATGCAATTACTTTGAACCCTAATCTAACTCATGTTGAACCATTTAAGTCATTTACCTAGGTACTAATATTTAATTCCTAAATTTCTTAAAACCCAAGAACTCCCTAAATAACTCTAACTCTAACTCTAACTCTCATGTATGTATATGTGATTATATTTAAATTTTATCAGATATGTACATGTTACAAATTATCTAGACATGTGATGTATGTTCAATTACATGTATAAATTAAAAATTAAAAATTAAAAATTATGCAGTAGACTTAGCTCTTGATATGTATTTGTACAAACATGACTTCACACGATCAGCTTGTTGCGGCTCCTATTGTGCCTCCTACTGCAGCTCCTGCTATGACACCTGATGTAGTTCCTATTGTAGCACATGATGCAGTTCTTGTTCAAACTCCTTGTGTAGCTCGTCATGTTTCTTGTGGTGGGGCTTGTGCTACAACTGGTGAGGGGTCATGGTGTACATCATCCTAGGGCTCGGTGTGTGGCTCATGTTGCAGCTCCTGGTGCAACTCTAGGTGGTGTAGGTCTTGGCATGGCTCCTAGTGTGGCTCTTGTTGGAGGTCAGGTTGCACGTGCAGCTCTTACTGGAGGTCCAATTGCACCACCTCCATACATTGATATCAATGCATTATTTGCATTTTTAGAGTAGGAGGTTGCTAGACTACAACAGTCTATATTGTCCTTTGATGATGGTCTTTATAGAGACATATGTGCTACTATATGTAGGAGTTTATAAGATTTAATTGCTAGATTTAGAGCTCACCATTCATTTACTCTTGACATATTAGCTTCCATATCTAGGGAGCTTAGGGATGATATTTTAGGAGATGCATCTTTTGATGATGTCAAGGGGGTGGCTCCCAATGACATCATCAAAAGAGATCTCTTTCCATCATATGAGGGACCACGAGGTAGGGTGAGAGGTTACTAAGTCACACGATGCATAGATCCTATTATTGCTAGTATGATCTATACTCATTTTTTAGCCACACATGGTCGTTATCCTAATAACAACCAGATATCTCTTTATTTTGCATAGCTGTTGTACACTGAGTTCCACATGGGGCTCAACATTAACTACTTGGACATTCCAGATTATTGCAAACAAGGGTGTGGTCAGATTGCAAATCATGACCAATATTGTAGTGCACAATCTCTGCCACCTCTAAATGTCAGATAAATTGTTGGAAAAAGACTACCTCTAGTGACTCCTGCACTAGCACCTATTGCAGATATAATTGTCATTGCTTCCAAAAGGGGAGTAATTGACACTATTGGACACATTGCATCTATGGGTGCTAGCATCACATATGATTCTCTTGGTCGTTATATTCATAGTCAACATCCTCGTCTACCTAGTCAACCATCTTTAGAGGCATCTAGTAGCATTTTAGGCACCTCCCTTGATGAGGCATATAGAGCTGTTGGGCTAACACTATCAGGTGATGCTCGTGCTCTTTTTGGACATCACACACATATGGATTTAGCACTGTATTTTTTGGAGGATCTGCTGTAGAGTATCAATTATATTTTTTATACACAAGGGATGTCAGTTAACTTAGTGAAGGATGCCATTAGATAGCATTAGAGCCCCATAGTTCCACAGGCATAGGTTGCCACACTAGTGACATATGATACACCTATGTGTAGCTCACAACATTCAGTACCAGGCTCATGACACTCTATAGATGACTCAAACATACAAGTTAAAGATGTCAGGATCACAGTTGAGGGTCTTGATGATTTTGGTGAGCAGTTGCAAGGCCTGTCTGAGATTGATACTAGTTTGAGCATGGGTATTTCATCATACATGGAGATGTTATTCCAACCTGACAACCATGATTCTATACCATTACCCAACTAGTTACATAGTCCACTTCACTCATCATTACTAGCAGTTGGACATGTTGCTAAGGGTAGTTCAGTAGGTGTTAGAGTTTTAGGAGGTGCATTGATAGATGATATGATGGAGTTTGTTGATCATCCTCCACCTTTAGAGACCCAAGTACATATATATATATATATATATATATATAATTTATTTTTAAACTTAAATATACATGAAATTAAAAAATATGAATTTATTTAAAAATTTAATTTAGGTAGATATTTAATTTGATCTTTAACTATAATAAATCATGTAGGCACAGGTCACTGAGCACATGGTTACATCTAGTGTTGGTTCAAGGCATCATGTACGTAAGAGAGATGATTCTATTGAGGCACCCGATAGTGCTTAGGTACAAGTTTTAAATAGTTTGTTTAAAGTTATTTATGTTTCAATACACACACACACACACACACACACACACACACACACACACACATTTAGATAGAACTATAATGTACATTTTTATATATATATATATATATATATATATATATATATATATATATATATATATATATATATATATATATATATATATATATATATATATATATATATATATATATATATATATATATATATATATATATATATATATTTGCAAGGCTTGGTTGATGCACCTTGGCAAGAGGATGTATAGGAGACTTGATCAGAGGGTTGTTCTGTTCGTATGCATCTTGAGGGGTCCCTCTAGTAGTGGTAGATCTATATATATTTTTTGATGCATTTATATATTAGAGATAGTTTACATACACATATATGTGTATTTTAGTACCTTAACATGACACATGTATACATATGTTTCACTATTTATTTGATTATTCAACAGTTTAGTAGTTAGATAGTCACATGTATATATGACTTTTAATATTTTGCTATGTACATGTATTTATTTGAAATTTACAGTTTGCATATGTATGCATTTCCATTGTAGAGATATATTAGATGTAGATATTTATTCTTGAGACATGTATATGTGTATGTGTATTTTTTTTGTATTATAGCTATAGAATGTTCATGTTCTTGAGACGTGTACATGTGTTATTTTTTTTGTATTATAGTAGAACATTCTTCACGAACTACATTATAACTTTTAAACTTTAGATTTTATGTCATCATTATAAAATAATCAAATTAACTTCTCTAAATACCTACTTCAATAGTTAAATAGTCAATGGAAGTTCCAAATTGATCTCTATGAACCTAGTTTAAAATTTTGAAAAATAATAATAATTTATAGGGTGATTGAATTGAATTAATATAGGTGCTTAAAACTACTAAATTAACCCAAATGATATAGATTAAATAATTTAAAACATTATATTTATTTGTAATCATTATATTAAATAAACAATTAGTAGGACTAAAGATATGTAAATTTGGTAAATCAAATAATAGGAATAAAGATACAAATTTGTTAATTCAATTAGTAGGAAGTTAGAAAGATGCATATTTCTTAAATTATCAATTACTAACCTCTTAAAGATAAATATTAGTTTTATGTGGATAAAAATACGTTAATTAGGTAAGCCAATACATTATTTTAGAAAAATTTTACAAAATATAATATTTAAAAACATATTAATTTAAAGTAATTTAAACTAAGAGTATGACCGTAGATGTAATAAACTAACATTAAAATATATAGTTTTTTAATAAACTAATTATCTAACTATGAACTTATTAATCTTACAATTTTTAAAGCACATTTAATTCAATTATGAAATTCAATAGTTTGAAAAAAAAAGTTGATAAAAAATATTAAATTATCTTTGATATATACATATCTATCTTTAATTATTGTGTAAGTTTGAACTAATTTGAATTGCCTATTTATATCAAGTTGTTAAATTATTAAATTCATCCATTGTACAATTAATTTATTATTAAATTATATAGTTTTTTAATAAACTAATGATAATTAAGAACTTATGATCATACAAATAAAAACACATTTAATTCAAGATAAAATTTAATAGTTTGAAAAGAAGTTGATATTGAATTCTAACATATTAAATTATCTTTGATACATGTATCTATAGATAATGATTGTGTAAGTTCTAACTAAGTTAGCCTATTTATATATCAAGTTGTTAAATTATTAAATTCATCCATGGTACAATTAATATTATTAATTTATATAGTTTTTTTAATAAACTAATGATAACTACTCTAGTATGATCATACAATTAAAAACACGTTTAATTCAAGATGAAATTCAATAGCTTGAAAAGATGTTGATATTTAAGAATTCTAACATATTAAATTATCTTTGATACATATCTATTTAATGATTGTGTAGGTTCGAACTAACTTGTATTGCCTATTTATATCAAGTTGTTAAATTATTAAATTCATCCATGGTACAATTAATATTATTAATTTATATAGTTTTTTAATAAACTAATGATAACTGAGAGTATGATCGTATAATTAAAAACACATTTAATTCAAGATGAAATTCAATACTTTGAAAAGAAGTTGATATTCAAATTATTATAAAATAAATCTCAAATGTCCGTTCAACCATGATGTATGCTTATAACATGTAATATCTTCTCATGATCTTCACTGCCTAGTCTCCACTTGTGATGTGCATGCATAACTTCAACTAGATGTAGACTGTTGGAAATATTCAAGATATGACAAGTTACTGAGAGGGGAGGGGTGAATCAGTAACTTTTAAAATTTCAAACAATAAAACTGCATACTGATATATTCACCATTCATCCAAGTAACCTACTGTAAGCATGAAACAAAATCATTTGCAACACTTGAACACACAGATTTGGTGACCCAGAAACCTTCCAAATAGAAAGTAAAACTGGGGTGGGGATGAAACCCACAAAGCTTCGTTACTGCAGTATGAAGTTGGCCGGTTAAGGCTTACAATGACCACTTCTGGTGATCTGCCCTGTTAGGAGCACAAAGGATTGCTAGATCCACCTTGTTAGAGGATTTACAAACATACAATAAAGTATGCACTCTGTTAGGAGATTTACAAAAGATTGTTAAGTCTACCTTGTTAAAGGATTTACAAAAATTGATTCACCTGTTAGAATGAAACAGTGGATCTGATTACAACTGATTGCTGATAAGATTCGCTATGCTCTGATTCACCTTGATGTGATAGATAAAACTTTTCTGCTCCAAAACTTGACCTTGCTGAATCCCTTCACAACTTAGCACACATACTTTTGCACACATGTATTTCTTTCACACTTTCACATTTTCATTCATTACCATTACATTTGAATGATACAATACATTGCATATATATACCATCCAAATAAACAATACATGCAAGGTCGGCCAAAACAACAAGTGCAAATCTCTATACAAAGTCAGCCCAAGGTAAAAACTCGGGTTCACTAAACTGACTCGGTGTCCTTCTGATACTCGGTGTCCACTGCGTTACTCGGCATCGTCATGCACTCGGTAGAAGTGAAGGCACGATCCATACTAAACACTTTGAGTAGTTCTGAACTCGGTAACCACTGGAGACTCGATAGAAGAGATGTCACTCGGTGAACACTTCTATCTGAACTATAGCTCGGTGATCAAAGGAAACACTCAATAGAACCTTGTGACTTGGTGATAGTTAGTTTCCTTGATAACCGTCTGAGCTCGGTAAAATTAATTTCCTTGATAACCTCAGGAGCTCAGTTATCACGAAGTTCTCGGTCAATACTAAGTACATCTTCACTCGGTCAAAACTGATTCCTTTCTTTACCTCGAACACTCGGTAAACACTGGCTGCTTTGTTCACCTCGATCACTCGGTAAACACTGACTTCTTTGTTCACCTCGATCACTCGGTAAACACTGAGAACTAGGTAAAGCTTGGCTTACAAAAGAATGTCCGGTGAGAGCTCGGTAAGCATTCAGAATCCAATAAGTGTTGTAACTAATGACAAAAATGTATCATAATGCCAACAATCTCCCCCTTTGGCATTAGTGACAAAAACACTTATGAGACAAAATTTATCTGACATGCTGATGACTGATTCTGAATATACATAGCTTCATTATATACAACTCCCCCATAGAATGTATATACAGTATTTACATGAGCTGTATATCTCTTCCTTTGTACAATTTCTTCGAAAACACTTATTCACCCATAGTATACATATCCAACAATAATCTCCCCCTTTTTGACAATAATGCCAAAGAATAAAAGAATATATATACTTATATAGAAACACCAAAATGAGAGATGAACTCTGAATGTACTTGAAGAATAAGCTAGAGAGTCTTATCCCAATTCTCTTACAAAATTTTGCAGGTGGAAAGAGCTACTTGAACTTCAGCCGAAAGTTCAATCACATGGTCTGCAATGGAGAATTTATTATCATGGATTAATGTCTTTGAATGTGCAATGTGCTTCTGCATTGAATCCATGATGGGAAGGATCATGTTTTGGATATCTATCAATGTAGATCGGATCCTTGCCTCTTCTCTCAACATCTCTGCCTGCTTCTCTGACAAAAATTTGATCCTGAGGTGATGAGATGAGCTTGAACTGGGGTCAAGCTTCAAGTTCTGTGTGCTCACCTTCAGATCCTCATCAATTTTATTTAGTTTCTCTCTTATTCCCTTAGTGTACTCAGTAACATCACAAAGCTTAGCAAAAAGAGATGTTACATTATTAAAAGAATTTTTCATATCTGCCAAAACTGAGGTTAATGCAACCTGATTTATTGCAATGTTCTGGGCAATGTGCCCGAACACCTTATTATCAAATTTATTTGCTACACGCTCAATCAGCTTTTCTTGTCCGGAGGCATCTTCATTGAATTTATTAACTGCCTCTTCCAATTGAATCAAAATGTGTTGAGAAGTATCAACATCAACACCTATAGCCTCAGTAATTATGTTCCGAGCATCCTCAATTATCCTATATTTCGTAGCCTTTTTCTCAATAAGTTGACTAGCATACCTCATTTCTTCAATGGTAGCATTATCAAAGTCAATCTTTGGAATTAGTATCTCTGTGTCCAAGTCAATGTGTTCAGGAATTTCCTTTCCAGTGATCATAAGTCTTAATGGTTGCTTTTGTTTGACTTCTGAGATGATTGGTTTGACCTTTGGAATAGACACAATAGTAGAGACAGAAGGACTAGCAGTAAAAACTGGGATGCTTGAGGGTTGAGTGCCAATAGGAGTATGTACAGGGTCAAAAATTTGAGTACTGGCCAAAAATGGTGATACACTCGGTAATATAGTATCTAAGCTCACTGTGCCTAAAGTAGATGGCGACAAAATTGTAGAACAAATTGGAGTAGTCAAAATTGGAGAACTCACAGCAATACCAACTAATGATGATGGAGTCGAGGAGGCCAACTCGGTAGATGAAGAGGGGTGCAGCTCGGTAGACGAAGTGGTAGTCACTTCCACTGATGATACCTGGAGCTGAGATATGGCAGGTGTAGATGGTAAATCTGGTGTAGATGAACCTGCTAAAGCTGACTCCAACCTTGATGATGTCACAGGTTTAGCTGGGGAGTGAGGAAGGGATGCAATAACTGCTGCTGCAATTTTTACCGGATCATCCTCCTTATCTTCCTCTTCAGCTTCTTCCTCTTTGTCTTCTTCCTCTTTCTCTTCCATCATTGTATGCAACTCTCCTGGTGTAACTGTGATGGATGGAGCGCTATCTGATTCATCACTGCTGCTGCTACTGTCGTCATCCTTTATTTCTACTGGGTCTACACTGGGCTTATGTAGATGATAGATGTTTTTCCACATGTTTGTAGCATCATTTACAACATGCTCTATATCTTTGATCAAAATCAAGCAAGTGTGGAATCTGATCATCATTTTACCTTCATAGGTTTTCAATTCAGATTTTACCTCTGCTCCAGTGAGACTAGGCCGAAGATTCTTCAGGGATTGCTCATATATATCTTTTACCGTCTTGGTGGCTAACTCCCATCTTGACTGTACTCTCTCCAGTAGTTCTTTAGAGATATGAGGAGCAATCTGGTCCGGGGAGTATTTCCATTTTCCCATTTTGTTAAGTACCAGTTCCTCAATCTGCATTTTCTCTGCATCAGTCCTTGTCTCAAATTTCAATGCCTTGAAATTTGTGATGCCAGCTCCTTCTTCCAATGATTTGAGCCTTTGCTCGAATGTAGGTGCAGGCTTGACCAATACAGGTTCCTGAATACCTTTTCTTGTCCTCCGAGTAAATACTACAGTAGGCTGCTTCTTGTTTAACTGCTTCAACATTACTTCTGACAGATCAAACTCAAGATTCTTCTTTACAATTTTTAGGGCCAAATCCACAGCTTCACACGATACACTATTTAACCTATTGGAACTATATAACTTATATGCAATAATATGTATTCCAAATCTTAGTTCCGGATCTGTTACAGTGTTAACCTTCAAACCTCTACCGTCCTACTCGGCTAGGGTTTGCCTCTGTAACTCATCCTGTCCTAGGGTTTTGGTGGTTTTGGCTTTGCTGAGCATTGGGAGACCCATGATTTTGTGAATCATCTTCTTGGTTATCAAAATGGGTTGTTCCAACCACAACTGACCATTATGCACTCGACTCAAGATATACCTTATCCATTTGGTTTGGAAGTTTCTAGGCATATGCGCGATGTGAGTCAAACCTTTAGTTTGCAAATGCTTGTGCTCGATTTTGAGAGAACCATTTACACATAATTCCGCTAGGGCATTATCCATGTCTAATGTCCCTATTTCTTGAATAGCACACTTAAAATGAGTGCGAATGTCGTTTACGAGGAGTACCTTAGGTGGAATCTGTGATTGAGCTCCATTGGGATCGAGCGATTCAGCGATGGTAGGAACGAGCTTGAACGTAGCTGCCTTCCATTCCGTTCCCTTCACAAGCATTTTAGAACCCTTCTTCACCTTGCTACTGCTGGTGCTTGCGGATGCCATTGCTGCTCGGTGAGTAAAAAGGTTTCGTAAGAATACTTCGCTGGAAAATCTCTTCAAATCACTTGAACTCGCTTGAAAGCCTTTTTTTTTTGTGTAAATCTCGAATTCGCGGTGAAAAATGAGGTCAAAATCTGCCCTTTTGATGAAAAATTTGCCATTAATGTTCAGTACGGAAGTAGCTGCGATCGACAGACTGTCATCCACTAGCTCGGCTTAAACTTCGCAACTCGGTGACCAAAAGAAAATAGGTTAAACCGACCTTAACTCGGTAAGAGAAGAACCAACCATGCTCGGTAAGTGAAACTTGGTGAAAGAAGCCTTATTGCACCCGACTGAGCTCGGTAAGGTCATGTACCGACCATGATCCTGATGTATCTGAAATACTGATTTGATCATATTTTCATTCTAGGACTGCTTAGGATATTGCTTTGTAGATACAGTCCTGGTCTTATCCTGATGAGTCTTAATTGGAAATGGTAGAGTCACTCACTTCTTGAGTGACCATTCCATCACTTGAATTATCTGGCTCGGTAGACTTAGGAATCCATTGCTGCTTCATTTGCTTCCGAATATTGTCTACTTTGATTTTCTTCTCATCCTCGACTTTCTTTATGTTCATGCAGTTTTTAGATATATGACCAAGTTCTGTACATGTATAACATCTTACAGTGGTATCCCTTTTTCTTAGGTGATGCCTTGCACAGTTTATGCCAGTATGACCATATTCTCCACAATAATGACATCTGCACCAAGTGTTGTAGTCCCAACCAAATATTGCTTTGACAAGTTGTTCAGCTGGATTAAATGATTTGGATTTGCATTGTGATGCCTTATGACGTTGCTTTTGGAATTTGTGACATTTACCTTCAAATTTTGGTTTCTCTTTGCATTCATTGGCTTTGTGTCCATGCTGATTGCAATTGTAGCACTTTCCATTAAATTTGCCTTTTCCATTGCTCCAACATCTGTTAGATGTATGACCTAACTTACCACAGCGGCTACAAGTAGGTCTTTGATTCTTTTGAGTACCCTGTTTGGAGGATTCACCTTCTTCTTTGTATCCAATGCCTGCTTTACCATTTTGTTTATGAAAGTTTTCTTTATTTTGCAGATTCAATTGATCCATGTCCTTTTGAGATTTTACCATTCTCTCATTGACTTGTTTTTCAGAGATTAGATCACTTTGTAAGCTTGCATTGATTTGCCTTTCAGTAATTAAGTCATTTCTCAAATTCTCATTCTCAGATCTTAGATTCATAATTTCTTCATTTGCATTAGATAATTGAGTTACAAGATTTTCAAGCTGAGAGGATTGATTATTCCTTACCTCTAAGTCTTCAGCTGCCTTGTTCCTTTGCTCCAAGATTTCACATAGCCTGATGGACTGGATTTCTTCTTCCCTTTTGAGCTTTCTTACTTCTTCCTGCAGAGATCCATTCTTTTCTAAAAGTTCTTTGATTGCTTTGTCAGCTTCATCTGAACTACTTGATGGTGAGAGATCTTCAATCTTTTCTTCAACATACTGATGGTCATTCATTTGCCTTGCAAGTTCTTTTCTTCTTTTCAAGGATTGTGAAAGATGCTCTTTTGCTTCATTGAGTTGAGCCATGGCCATTTTCAGATCTAGCTTTTCATTCTCAATAGATTTGTCAAGTCTGAATATCTCCATTGTCCTTGATCTTTGCTCAAGCTGTGAAACTTTTATCTTGAGAACCTTATTGCTCTGATACCAATTGTTGGAAATATTCAAGATATGACAAGTTACTGAGAGGGGAGGGGTGAATCAGTAACTTTTAAAATTTCAAACAATAAAACTGCATACTGATATATTCACCATTCATCCAAGTAACCTACTGTAAGCATGAAACAAAATCATTTGCAACACTTGAACACACAGATTTGGTGACCCAGAAACCTTTCAAATAGAAAGTAAAACTGGGGTGGGGATGAAACCCACAAAGCTTCGTTACTGCAGTATGAAGTTGGCCGGTTAAGGCTTACAATGACCACTTCTGGTGATCTGCCCTGTTAGGAGCACAAAGGATTGCTAGATCCACCTTGTTAGAGGATTTACAAACATACAATAAAGTATGCACTCTGTTAGGAGATTTACAAAAGACTGTTAAGTCTACCTTGTTAAAGGATTTACAAAAATTGATTCACCTGTTAGAATGAAACAGTGGATCTGATTACAACTGATTACTGATAAGATCCGCTATGCTCTGATTCACCTTGATGTGATAGATAAAACTTTTCTGCTCCAAAACTTGACCTTGCTGAATACCTTCACAACTCAGTACACATACTTTCGCACACATGTATTTCTTTCACACTTTCACATTTTCATTCATTACCATTACATTTGAATGATACAATACATTGCATATATATACCATCCAAATAAACAATACATGCAAGGTCGGCCAAAACAACAAGTGCAAATCTCTATACAAAGTCGGCCCAAGGTAAAAACTCGGGTTCACTGAACTGACTCGGTGTCCTTCTGATACTCGGCATCCACTGCGTTACTCGACATCGTCATGCACTCGGTAGAAGTGAAGGCACGGTCCATACTAAACACGTCGAGTAGTTTTGAACTCGGTAACCACTAGAGACTCGGTAGAAGAGATGTCACTCGGTGAACACTTCTATCTGAACTGTAGCTCGGTGATCAAAGGAAACACTCGATAGAACCTTGTGACTCGGTGATAGTTAGTTTCCTTGATAACCGTCTGAGCTAAGTAAAATTAATTTCCTTGATAACCTCAGGAGCTCGGTTATCATGAAGTTCTCGATCAATACTAAGTACATCTTCACTCGGTCAAAACTGATTCCTTTCTTTACCTCGAACACTCGGTAAACACTGGTTGCTTTGTTCACCTCGATCACTCGGTAAACACTGACTTCTTTGTTCACCTCGATCACTCGGTAAACACTGAGAGCTAGGTAAAGCTTGGCTTACAAAGGAATGTCCGGTGAGAGCTCGGTAAGCATTCAGAATCCAATAAGTGTTGTAACTAATGACAAAAATGTATCATAATGCCAACAGTAGACAAAGCCTAATAGCAATGACCAAGTGGTTGTATTGTAAAAACTTATTGTTAGGTTGATAATCAACAAAGTGTATTCCATGTTGGACTATTTTGTATTGCTTCAAATATGTTCCCTCTATCACAATAGAACCTGCACCACAAATTTAAGTATTTTAAAATTTGATAAATATAAATATAAATATAGGGTATGTGCAAGATCATGGTGTGCCAAAAAGTGGCGATGTGAAAAAGATAGATTTTGAAAATGTCTAAAAGATCTTCAAAATCTGCTCTGACTTTTTTTCACCTATCCAAGCACCAAACCTAGAAAGTAAGCTGAACCTTATCGAATATCCAATTTGATATTGGATATCCAATCTCATATCAGATATCTGATAACCCACACAATAATATAATAATAATATAATAATTAAAATTTCTATACTATACTATATTATTATTATTAGTATATTATAATAATATTAAAATATTACATTATAATAGTCTAATATATTATTTGATATAATATAATATAATATAATAATAATAATAATAATAATAATACTATAATATATAGTAATGTAATATAATATATATATATATATATAATATAATGTAATGTAATATAATAATTAAAAAGTAACATATTATACTATAATATATTATAAATTATAATAATATAATATAATAATAATAAAGTAATATATTATAATATAATATATAATAAAAAAGTAGTATATTATAATTAATATATAATATATGCACGTGATATCGGATATCTGATATAATATTAGATATTCAATATTATATTGGATATCCAATATCTTTGCTATTACATTATAAAAACACAGACCCACGGAGCCCTTATTTTGCATTTGTTGGGGTCAGTTTTTAGCATGGCAATCATATATATGATATAGAATCAGATATCAGATATTAAGTATTTTTTTTTTTTTTTCTAAACTCATTTTTAACCTAAATTCAATAGATTTTAGCATGATTTTGTTTGTTTTGGTTGAATCTAGGGTTTTTTTGAAAAAAATGGTTAAAATTAAGGTTATTTTTTAATATATATTACGTTTTTCAATTCAATAGGAATGGTTGATCAAAATGATGAGACTGAGGCAGGGAATAATATTCCTCATAACCCCCCACAAAATGATCCAGTACCCCCACAAAACCATCCACCAATGATCCTTTACCTCCTCAAAAATCTCCTCAAATTGAGGATTTGATAAATGAAAATCTCACTAAGTTGAGAGATTTGCATAGAACATATAATAATGTACCTAGATTGGCTCCTATGTTATCCACATTAAAAACCATACTAGATAACATTGAAACCCTTACGAACCAACAAAATGCCACTCTTCATTAGCATGATGAAATGCATGAGATGTTTGATGATGGTTTGGATTATGATGAGGTTGTGGCCCTTAATATAACCAAAGATGATTTGACTAGCCTTTTTGTGAACCCAAAAATGGGTTTACTAGTCGACCCAAAAAAATCCAAACTATCAATTAAATGGTACACAGATTATGCCATACGTGCAAACTTTTGGGATCATTGGTGGATGGTCTTTGATATCCCTCCACATGGAAATTTAGACATACCATTTTACTTCCTTAGAAAATTATATGCGGAATTTGTGTTGAAAATTAAAGTGAACTATTGGAGCATGAAGCTCAACATGGGCATAGGACTAGGAGCTCCTTAGGATAGACCCTCTTCCCAATGGAAGAAAGTTGGAACTTTTGTCCTCCCCACTAATATCTCCCCCCCTCCTTGAGTGCAGCATCCAAATATTATGGCAGAGGCTAGCTCTCAGACCATCAAAGCCATTCATAGGCTAAGTAGCCTAATGATATCTCAGGCTAGTTCAATCTTGCCTCCTCATGTTGATGATGATGGTGCCAATTCATCATTGACTAGCTCATCAGACATTTGTGTTCCTCACACTTGCATTATGTGCAAGAATATTTTCCTGGGTCCCATAGGTGATCTTCTTGAGTATCATTTTCTATTAGATGAGGATACACCAGACACACGTGAAGAGGCTATAGACCCTGATGTGAGAGAGAAGGCAAATGTAGAGGCATGGACTCCTTCGGTGTCAGTACTTTTATACATTTTTTTTAATGACATGCGATTTAAAGTTAATTTTTATAATAGAGTAATTTTAATTTTTAAGCCATACTGACATTTACATGTATGTGATCTTCATTCATGTTAAGTTGATGACCGAGGAGGAGCTCAGATAGATTGATGATGCCACAGTCTCAGCCATTTTATTTGGCCTTGAGACATCTACGGTACATTATGTTGTGTTCGCATTTTTTTTTTATATTTGATATTGTAGCATATATGGTTACTAATCTTTCTTTTATCTTGTAGGTACCATGTGTCCTACGGGGACAAAGTGCGAGGGGCGAGCTAGCATGCATTGACAAAGGAAAGGTAATTAGGTGCTTTCTATTTGATTAAATACTAATTTATTCTTGTAAAATGTTTGTGGTAATCCCATTTAATTACATTCTTTATTGTATATAGGGCGTGGCTACTAGCGATGAGCCAATACAGATTTTACATCCTAGACCATTAGGGATTTCCATTCACACTGAGAGCCCCATTGTATGTATAGGTATCATTTATTTTTTATTATCCTTACCTTTATAAATAAATTCAAAATTGATTTTCATGATATTAACAACTACTATTTTGTATCTCATAGGAGACTCCTAGTGCACATGAGGCCCGATAGGAGAGTTATGTAGATTTGATGATGTGGCCACTCTCTCCTAAGGAGGAGCCTACAATAGTAAGTTGTATTTTGAATTCATGATTAAATATGTTATAAATTTAGCATGTTATGAATTATAATGTTATAGATTAAATTTTAGATTCATCTGACAAATGTATTTGAACATATACAACCCACAATCAGAGAGGTACAAGCATTGTCGAAGGCATATGAGAGAACTCCTGACCGGTGCAGGAGGTCGATGAGTGAGGTATTTATTATGAAATATTGATAGTATAAATCTTCATTATAAAAAAGATCATTATGCATTTGAGTAATCCAATGTTAGATACAAAGAATCATATAAATTTAGTATTCTAACTTCGGGTTTTCCTTTTTTGCTTATGTAGGAGGCATCCAATCCACCTAGTGCAGTGAAGAGGTTGCATTTTGATCATCCACCATCACCCTAGAATAGTATAGTTGTCATAGGATATTATCCACATTCTGATGGCATGATCAGCCACATTTTGTATATGGATCTATGTATTTTGATATATATTTGAGTACTTTATCTATGGATACATGATCTTTGATATATATTTGTGTAAAATTTTGTCTATGGATACATGTATTTTGATATATATTTTTTTCATTTATGTGCACAATGATATACATATTAATTTATTGTGGATCATGTGTATTGTTCATGTTTATGGAATATCATTAATTTTGATATAACTACCTTGGTAGTTTTGATCAAAACTATTATGTAGTTTCGATCGAAACTTTGAAAGTGGGAACATGCCTACTCTAACCGTAGGGGTGTTTCTCTAGTCAGCTCCTAGGGGTTTTTCCCTAGTTGGCTAATAAGGAGGATTTTTTAAAGAAATTTTTTTGTATATAAATATGAGTTTCATTTTTTACAATTTGCATTTATGTGAAATCAAGTTATTGGCTTTTGAATTCAGAAGAAAGAAATATTTGACAAACTTCAACCTATTTTCGAACTTTGGAGGAAGAATTTATGACATGGGCAATAAAGATAAAAGAGCAAGTAAATATGCGCGAAGAAGAACTAAGGAACAAGAAGATGAAAATAGTCAAAAAATGCTAGCAAGATACTATCTTAGATCAAGTACGCATGCACAATATTTTTTCCAATGTATTTAATTAGTTTATTTAGTTAGGATTAGGGTTTAAATCCAATTAGGAATATAATATTTATCTTAAATTAGCATTACTAGATTAACTTTATATTAAGAGTTTATTTGAAATTATGTTCATATTTAGGCCATTAGGGTTTATTCAATTATGTCCATACTTAGTCCTTAGGGTAAATATTACATTATGAATAAATTTAAATTATGAATTTATTTAGCATGGGAATTACCTTGTTTATTCAATTATGTTAATAATTTATAGTCCATTAAGGTTTATCAGATTACGATTAAATTTAAATAAATGAATTTATTTAGGACGTAGTCAACCACGACAACCTATCGACATTGGAGAAGGTTCATCCCAAGTTCAAACAGGTACATGTGCATCTCTTGCAAGTATATAATATAGATCTCTCTAGATTTCTAGGTCTCTATCAAACTTTATATCTTTAATTTTTAAATTTAGTGATGATATTTCCCCTTATAAACTTACTTGATTTTATTTGTTATATCATGCACATGAAACTCTAGTAGATGATGAAAATGTTGGACATGAGGAAATTGAAGATGAAGCAATGGATATTGAAGAAGGACCATCTGAAGGTTAGATAATTTAATCAAGTACATAATATTTCACTCAAGTTAAACATGTATATATGTATACATATATGTCCCCTAAAGAGATTGTATCTTAAGACTTTGTTTCATTTTTTCTTGTGCAGCCCGAGATCAAACAATAAATGAGAATGTTAATTTAGCTCAAAGATTGAAGAAAAAAATTAATCATAGAAACATAGATCATTTAATTGAAATGAATGTGGAAAAATTGAGAGAATATGCTAATCAACCTACACATACTACAAAGAGGAAATTGAATAAAAAGTCTAAAGACATAATTGCACAATTTGAGAATCTATCAACAGTGGAGAAAACTCAACTATTATCAATTTCACTTCTTAAAGATGAATTGACAGAGAAACTAAGACTATTGGGTATAGATACAATTATAAAAAAGAGGAGGACTTCTAAACTAGAAAAATATATTGTTGAAAGTGTTAAGGAAGGGTTACATTCCATTGGGAAAAAAACTAGATCTGCAGATAGATCCATTGCATGAAGAGTGATACTGACATCTATTTTAAATAAGAAAACATCCCAAAATAGATAGATCTCTTCATTATCATCTCATTTTGGGTATAGTCGAAAGATAGTACTACATTATCTGAAAAAGAGAAACAATTTGAATGATATTACATTAGAAGGCAATTGGGCACTAATGTGTAGAGCTCCTCGATTTGATAGGATTGGGGAAACAGTTAAGAACTTAGTTATTCAATTTTGGATTGATAATACTCGTCCTTCACCAAATAGAAGAGATGTCATCAAGCAGAGGATTGGGCCTAAGGAATATATTCAACATGTAAAACATTTTTTGGATGTCACTCAACATGAATTGTATCTCTCATTTTATAATTTAAATCCTAACATAAAGATTGGAGAAACAATGTTTGAAAGATTGAAGCCTTATTTTGTGTAGATAAATAAATCTTTTGAAACATGTTGTTGTCGATATCATGTTGAATTTGATCTGTACTATGAAGGGTTTTGAAAGATGATAGAAGAAAGTGGTGGAACTTCTCAAAATACTTTTCCTAAATGACTGAGTCAATTCATAACATCAATCTTATGTGACAAACCAAATGATTGTGGAATAGGTGAAATAGATTGCATAAGAGGAACTTGCGATACATGTAGTAACTTGACTAAATTTCCTTTGAGAGAAGAAGATACTAATACGAGAAGGATGGTAAAATGTAAGAGATATAAGTACATAAAGTCAAAAATAAAAGTTAGAAAAGAATCAACAAGGTTAGAATATGTAGAGGATGAGATATCAGCTAGAGAATTTATGTCAAATTCTTGTAAATTGATTCAACCATATATACGCCATGCATTTTTTTCTAAGTGGCAAGCAGAACAATTTCAAACACTAAGAGAAACTTTCCCACTTGGAACAATTCTATTTGTTGTTGACTTTGCAGAGAATTCCTCTTTCATATCTCAAAAACAACTTCAAGTAGAATACTACTATACAAAGTAGGTTACTATTATGGTTCCAAGTGTCTTATCAACATGCACAAATTGATCTAGATGTTGTGGAAAGTACAGATCAAGCACGAGTCATTAAAAAAGAGTATCACTTTTACATTATTGGTGACAAAGAACATGACACACATTTTGTGGAACATTGTTTTAAGACATTTTTTAAATATTTGAAAAACAAAAACATTAAAATAGAAAAATATTTTGCATGCTCAGATGGATGTGTAGCACAATTTAAATCAGCTAGACCATTTTATGCATTATGTAGATATCATCGATACCTTAATATACCACACATTTGGAGTTTTTTTTAGAGTGGACATGGAAAGGGTGAGCATGATGGTGCAAGAGCTTGTATCAAATGTGCTTTAAGAAAGTATCAAATGGACTATAAAGGATATCACATTAATAATTCTCATGATGTGGTTGAGTGGTGCAAAACACATTGTTTCAGTGCCAACAAATATAGATAACACATCATCACAAGCAGATCAAGCAATACCATTTAGAGTGTTTTGGGAGGTAACAGCTGTATATAAATTAATTTTTTCATATTTTTAAATTGAATCTTAAATTTATATTTAATATGTTACCTTAGATGATCTCTAACTAAATTATGGACCTTGTGTACATTCAGGTTTTGATAGAAGATCAATGCATGCATGCAAGAGGGTAGAGAAGACACAATCTTTGCATTTAGTTATGAGTACAAATAGTAATGTTTGGTCATTGTACACAAGAGAATACTCATGTTTTTGTCATAATTGTATTGATGAAGACTATGATGGTTGCATTAATCAAGAACGTGGATATGTGGGTGAATGGACTTTGGTGCCACTAGATGTTATTAATACAAATGAGTTTGAGGATGAAAACTATGATGATATTCCATTGATTTCTAGTGATTATAATCATATTTTAGGATTGATCAGAGTTGGTATGTATGAACTATATATATACCTGGATCATGTACATGTATACATTTTTCATAATTTAATGGTTAATTTTTATTATATATATGTACTTATGTACATGACGTGTATCTAGAATTTTGACATATATAAGTTTGTGTAGGAAATGTTTTTGCAGTCATGGAAGAATCGAAAAATGTAGAAGGTGTTAGCTATTATTTATTAAATTGCACCATGGAAAGAGAGAAGCTAGCAAAGACTAAAATAAGTGATGAAATTATTTTTCCCACAGGTTAGTATATAGTTGAATTATGTATATATGTATGTCAAGTATCTATGTTTTTAATGAATTCAAATTCTTTGACATAAATTCAAGATTGATGTATTTTTTAAATGTGTACATGTGTAGGTTCTATTGTTGTACAAGGAACATATTTGAAGCAAATAAAAGTACATAAAAATGGGATTCATTTCACTGATTATCAACCTAACAATAAGGTATATCAATATAGTAACCATGTTATTGCCACTAGTCTAACTCTTCATCTAGTCAAAGGACCTGGAATACGTAAGTGGAGGCTCCATATTGATGATCATGAGAAAATATTAAATGTTATCCAAGAACGAGCTGATCCACTTGATATGAGATAGAAACAACTCCTAAGTTGAAATGTAATTCAAGAACAATTTGAAATTTGGTTGAACAATCATTTGATCAATTTGAAATTTGGTGGGATAACTAACTTTCTAAATTGAACTTTTACTCTTTCATTTTTAACTCGATGTCTTGAATTCAAATTGTCATAATGTAACTAATTATAGAAATTATGAACTTATATGTATGTGTGTACACTAATTACCTGACATGTGCACCTTAAGGGAAAGAAATTTGAACACAACTTGTCTTAAGGGGATGAAATTAGGAGTCTATAAAATTAATTATATTGAACTTTCTATTTCACTTAACTTGTCAATTTTAGGACACATGTACGCTTTCAATTTAACTAATTAGGATATGTGCTTTCAATTTCAAGACATGTGCTTTCAATTTCAAGACATGTGAGCTTTCAATTTTAGAACATGTGAGCTTTCAAGTTCAAATTGTGATTTGTTTAACTAAATTTTGAACATGTACATGTTTTAAGTTGGACTTGAATTAAAACATTAGGATTAAGGGGATAAAATTATAGGATACATGTGTACAAATTGAAATTTCACTATGATTAAAATTTGAAATTTAACTCAAGAAAAATTTGAAATTTGGTTCAAACTATTTGAAATTTGGTTGAACAATCATTTGATCAATTTGAAATTTGGTGGAATAACTAATTTTCTAAATTGAACTTTAACTATTTCATTTTTAACTCGATGTCTTGAATTCAAATTGTCATAAAGTAACTAATTATAGAAATTATGAACTTATATGTATGTGTGTACACTAATTACCTGACATGTGCACCTTGAGAGAAAGAAATTTGAACACTTGTCTTAAGGGAATGAAATTAGGAGTCTGTAAAATTAATTATATTGAACTTTCTATTTCACTTAACTTGTCAATTTTAGGACATATGTATGCTTTCAATTTTAGGACATGTGAGCTTTCAATTTAACTAATTACCTGACATGTGAGCTTTCAATTTTAGGACATGTGAGCTTTCAAGTTCAAATTGCAATTTGTTTAACTAAATTTTGAACATGTACATGTTTTAAGTTGGACTTGAATTAGAACATTGGGCTTAAGGGCCCGATAAAATTCTAGAATATGTGTACAAATTAAAATTTCACTATGATTAAAATTTGAAATTTAACTCAAGAACAATTTGAAATTTGGTTCCAACTATTTCAAATTTGGTTGAACAATTATTTGATCAATTTGAAATTTGGTGGAATAACTAATTTTCTAAATTGAACTTTTACTCTTTCATTTTTAACTCAATGTCTTGAATTCATTTAACTTTCTATTATATTGAGCTTTCTATTTCATTTAACTTGTCAATTTTACAACACATGTACACTTTCAATTTAACTAATCAGGACATGTGCTTTCAATTTTAGGACATGTAAGCTTTCAATTTAACTAATTACTTGACATGTGAGCTTTCAAGTTCAAATTGCAATTTGTTTAACTAAATTTTGAACATGTACATGTTTTAACTTGGACTTGAATTTTAGAACATTGGGCTTAAGGGGATAAAATTCTAGAATATGTGTACAAATAAAAGGGATGAGTTCTATAGATTTACTCGAGTTAGGAATTATGTACAACTAATTACCTGATACTTGAACATTTAATACATGATATATTACCAGACATTTAAATTACATGAACTATATATATATATATATTTAATCAATATATTACATGTGTACATATCTAAATAAATTACTTACATATCTTAGATAGAAACAATTTATAATATAATAGATCTAGATCTATAATGTACATTAGATTCCACAACATAATGTAACATGTATCAATCATCTCAAGAACAAATAACAAAAACATGTATCTATATAGGGATCTATCAAAAGATAATTTCAAATATAAATAGCATGCACACATGTAGACATGTAGATCTAGGTACATCTATATCAGATGAAATATAAATATAACATGGATCATGTGTGTATATAAAGTGTCTATCTAATATATGAATGTCTCTCTAGATGAAAGTCTAGAAATAATCATCTAGATAAAAAAAACTATAGATCATCAGGTGTAGGACTATCATTACCATGCCTCCTCACAACGTGGTCTAAAGATTGACTAGTATCAAGGTGCTCACTAGGATGTGCTGACCCCTATATATAAATTCAAGAGAAAGTGATATCAATACATACATACATTTAATCAAGAGAAAGTGATATTGAAATACATGTACACATAATCAAAACATAAATAAACATTACCTATCCACTACTGACATCATCCAATGAGTCTCGACGACATACACGATCTGGCATCAAAGCTGGAGTAAAAAGAGGCATGTCCCCCTACATTGTACATGTGCACGTGCAACACATCAAATTAAAATTTCTCTACATGATTACATTTGAATCTATGTGCATGATATACATACATGTGCACACATGCACATGTCTAAATTAAATTAGTTTCAAATGATTGAAATTTTAACATGAACAAAAAAATGTTTACCTATGTAGATGGTGGAATTTGATAATACTCAGACTGCCTAGCATCGATCGTGTCCACTAATGCATCTAGATTTTGCTGCATCACATCAAGGTCAATCTCTGCATCTACGTGGGCCCCATGATTGGTGACTGGCACATGTCCCAATAATGATGAGCCAAGTGGACTATGTAGATGAGATGGCATAGAAGTAGAATCATCACGTGTCAACAAGTCCATCCATCTTGTGGTCGACAAGCTCAAATCAACATCATTAAGGCCCACATCTAAACTTTGAGCCTACACTGTAACACTGGCTGAAGGCTCTATGGTACGTATCTATGTCTCTCTGGAGCAAAAGAGTGGTCAGTAGGTGGATCATCATGTGCACTACCACCATGACCACTACCTGATTGATGAGAGGAATATGGCTAAGGATGTGTCCTAGTATTACCATGGACACTACCTCGAACATCTGATATGGGTATGCCAAGATGCTCTGATACAAATCTATATGTATCTAATAGATCCTTAGCCAGACCAATCATAGTATCTCATGCCAACACTCCAGTGAGACCCTCTAAGCTAGCCACTGAAGAGATGCTTGCTACACTGTACAAGTCTCCTGAAGATGAAGCATAGAATGATGATTTGGAATGCTGACGAGACATCAAATAATTACCAACCTCATCACTTAAAATAGATCTGTCAACTAATATCTCCAACTCCTTGAATAACCCCACGTAATTGAGTGCTACGCATGGCCTCATCAGTTGATGGACCTAACACAAGGGAAATAATAGGTGCCCTCTCTTCGACAATTGATCTATGTGCTATTGGGGGATGCCCTAGCTACCTATCAGCCAGTCTACCACGCCCCTATCCTAAATTCCCTGGTAAATCTACATAGTTCACTTCCATACGTAAGTGAACCTTTGCATAAAGTTGTCAGGCAAAATAGAGTGGAATTTGGTCATTATTTGGATAATGACCATGGGTAGCAAGGAAGGATGGGTATATCAGTGCAACCATCTATGGATTTGTAAACTTAAGGGGAGAATACCCCTTCACATACTTTTGTGAAAGATAATGAGGGAAACATTCCCTCTTCAGGACATCTTTGGGCACCAAGCCCTACACCTCCTAAAGTGAAAGACCAAAGGAGACCTCTCGTCTCTTACTGTCAAGGACAGCCCGTATAGTCTATGCAGAATATGGGGTAGCACCATGAATCTCATCTCGAATAAATGTCAAGCTACATAAGATACTCTGGCATCTACCACTACAGACACTAGAGCATGTACCACTAGTCAGGGATTTCCAAAGTCTATGAATCTCCTGGTTAGTGCGATCATAGAGCTCCTGAGGTGGGATAGGTAGTTGATCATGGGGGACATGATGCTGCTTAGGGGGATAGGCTACTGCTCTGAGCCTGAGATAGGCTGCTCAGGCCCATGTATAGGTTGCTACTCAGGGCTTGGGATAGGCTGCTCAGGCTTGGGTATAGGCTACTCGAGGGGGACAGGCTGCTCGGGGGAGATAGAAGGTTGTTGATCAGCCATGTCAATGTATGTAGGTGCATGTATAATGTGTAAACCTAAAAATTAAAATTAAAATGTATGACATTTAATAAACTTGAAATTTATATTGACATATGTATGTACAATTTAACAAAATTAAAAAACTTGTATCTAAATTATTTTAATAAAATTAAACATGTGTACATGTGTACATATATATAGAAGTCCTAAAACATAAATGAACATATACCTTAAAAAAACTAAATTTTAAAACACACATGTTGTTATATATAATGTTTGTAACTCAAGGACCTTTTAAGAACTACATGTGTGCAAGTTATATTTCTATCTAAGTTAGATTGAATGTTCAAAGGTTTTAGACATATGTGTGCACATAAACTTGTCAAGTGTATTTAGGCCCATAAAGTAAATATGTGCATATATATGTATATATAGATATATGCGTATATGTACATGATATGTATATTTGCACATATATCTATCATGTGTGTGTATATATGTGCATACATGTGCATATATATACACACACATGCACATGATATGTGGAAATATACTATGTATCATGACACATATGCATATATAGATCTATATATGTACACAAATACACACACACACACACACTCTAGGATAAAGTTTAGGTTTAGGGTTTTGCATTGAGGTTAAATGGTGTGGTTGTTTAAATCATGGTTAGCAAATTAGAGTTAAAAATTGGAATAAAAATATAGTTAGGTTTGGGGATGGCTAGCGTAAGTGTTACTACTAATATTATGCTTTAGGGTCAAGGTCAGATTTAACATCATGATTAAGGTTTGGGTTAGGTTAAATTGTATTAGTGATATAGTTAGGTTTAGAATTATTCTTAAGTTAGAGAAATACTTTTCTTAGGATTATTGTTAGCATAACTTTGGTTATGATTAAGATTGTAGTTAAGGTCAAGGTTTATGGTTAAGGCTATAATAAAGGCCAGTGTTAGGATTCATATAATGCACCATGTAGGGTTAGAGTTATGGCTTTGATTAGGGATAGGGTTATGATTAGTGTTTATATTATCTCTTAGTTAGGGAGAGAATTAGAATTTGGTTGGGTTGAGGTTTAGATATAGTTTGAAAATATTATTTGAGGTTAAGGTTAGGGTTTACATCATGGTTGGTCATGAATAGGGTTTTGATTAAAATGACATACCTAGGTTTTATGTTTGGGTTATGGCTAGAGTCAACATTAGGCTTTATGGTTGAGGTTTTACATCACATGATAAGGGTTTGGATTAGTGATATATAGTTAATTTTAGCATCATCTTAGGTTAGAGAAAATATTATATTGGGGTTTTAAAAAATTAGGGTTAGCATTTCAATTATGATTAAAATTGGAGTAAAGCTTATAGTTGAAGTTAGAATTAGTGTTAGAGATTTTTTAAAGGTCATGGAACTATGGCTAGTTTCAGAGTTTAGATTAGGTAAAATAGTTAGAGTGTACTTAAATAAACTTTATTAAAAGATAATATTATATATTTAGATCTAATATGGATGAAAAATATCTTTAAAAAATATCTTATTTGAGCATTAAGAGATCAACAATGACATTAGAGGCTTAAGCAAGAACAGTAAAATAAAATATACAAAGAAACATATATAAAAAATAATAAAATATACAAACAAACAATAAAATATACAAAGAAACATATATTTAAATACTAAAAAAACATAAATTTTAACTAAAACAACATAGGAAGGGAAAAAACAAGTGTTTCATACCTTGTTCGGATGGTTGATGAGGCGGATGCTGGTCTCTCTTTGAGTTTCAATCAAAATAATGAGAAGATAACCGGCTGCGCCCTTATTTATTCACGTGAATTAGGGTTTCAATCAAAATTTTGGTCAAGTTTTAATTGAAACTTAGAAACCCATGCGCGAACCCGTGTTTCCTAGTTTCGATTGAAACTTGACCAAAGTTTTGATCGAAACTTTTATGTTACCTTTGATCGAAACTATCGTATTAAGTGAGTTTTGATCAAAAGTAGCATTCAATCGAAACTAGAGTTTTTCGATTGAAACTTTCAATATTAGTTTCTATCGAAACTGCTTGGATGATTTTTGGCCTCTGCACTTTTTTGGACAAATTTCTTCCTCCAAAAAAGTGTAACCCACTATTGTGGGTTCACCCTTTAAATGTTTTTTATATTCGATTCAAATGAAATAATTTTTGAATAATATTTTAACAACCTTTATTATCAAATTTGGATGCAATGTATAATTCGAAGTGCTATCATGGCATAAACACACTTGTTAAACTCCTACACAAGGTTCAGATAACCCCAAATCTGATTTTAAACTCCACCTTCAACCTTGAAACTAACTCTTGGCTTCAAATCTAATCTCAACATAGTTAAGGACTCCACTCCTCAACCATGGATTCTATTCCCAACCACCAAGTCATTCATGGATTCATAATCTTTGATAACTAGCACTTCCCTTTGTTACTATCCTCATACTACAACTTTTCAATTTTAACATAACCTCAAAATATCTCAACTTAAGAGACTTGATTGGATAGCTCATCGATAGCCCTCATGAACTCTAACTTATTTTAGGCCTCATCATCACCGTCCTATAGCATTCAACAGTTCATTGATAGCCCTCACGAGCTCTGAGTTATGATCCTCAGAATATCAACCTCAAAATGCACGTAGAGCACCTTGGAGACTCCTTGGTATGGGGTGGCCGCGAATGATGGATGGTCTCCATTGCAGGAACAAGGGTGTCACTAAGGTTCACTTGCCACCTGAAGCTAATGGTGCTGACGATTCACTGCCAAGATTAGTAGTTTCAAAGTTAAGTTGTGTTGCACCTATGAACTAAGGCACATTACAAGTTTTGGCATTGAGTGAGATCATAGTGTCAAATCCAAACAGAATGTGATCTCTCAAAAATGAGATAGGTTATTTTATGTTTCAGTATCATCATCCTATAGCGTTTGATAGTTCATTGATAGTCCTCATGAGCTTTGAGTTATGACCCTCAGAAGATCGACCTCAAAATGCACTTAGAGCACCTTGGAGACTCCTCGACATGGGGTGGCCACAAATGATGGATGGTCTCTGTGGCTAGAACAAGGGTGTGAGTAGGATTCACTTGCCCACCTAAAGCTAATGGTATTGATGATTTAATGCCAAGATCAGTAGTTTCAAAGTTACATTGTGGTGCACCTATGAACTGAGGCACACTATGAGTTTTGGCATCGAGTGAGATCGCTGTGCCGAATCTAAACAGAATGTGATCTCTCAAAAATGAGATAGGTTATTTTAGGCCTCAGCATCATCATCCTATAACATTTGACAGTTCATCGATAGCCCTCACGAGCTCCAATGACCCTCAGAAGATTGACCTCAAAATGCACTTAGAGCACCTTGGAGACTCCTCGATACGGGGTGGCCATGAATGATGGATGGTCTTTGTAGTGAGAACAAGGGTATGACTAGGGTTCACCCACCCACCCATAGCTAATGACACTGACAATTCAATGCCAAGATCAACAGTTTCAAAGTTACATTGTGGTGCACCTATGAACTGAGGCACACTGTGAGTTTTGGCATTGAGAGAGATAACTATGCCGAATCCAAATGGAATGTGATCTCTCAAAAATGAGATAGGTTATTTAAGGCAACAACATCACCATCTTATAGCATTAAATAGTTCATTGATAGCCCTCATGAGCTTTGAGTTATGACCCTCGAAATATTGACCTTGAAATGCACTTAGAGCACCTTGGAGACTCCTTGGTATGGGGTGGCCATGAACGATCGATGGTCTTCGTGGCTAGAAAAAGGGTGTGATTAGGGTTCACCCACCCACCCAGAGCTAATGGCACTAATGATTTGATGCCAAGATCAATGGTTTCAAAGTTACACTACGGTGTAGCTCTGAACTGAGGCACACTACGAGTTTTGGCATCAAGCGAGATCCCTATGCCGAATCCAAATAGAATGTGATCTCTCAAAAATGAGATAGGTTATTTTAGGCCTTAGAATTACCATCATGTAACATTTGACAATTCATTGATAGCCTTCATGAGCTCCGAGTTATGACCCTTAGAATATTGACCTTGAAGTGCACTTAGAGCACCTTAGAGACTCCTTAGTATGGGGTGGCCACGAATGATGGATGGTCTCTATGGCTGGAACAAGGGTGTGACTAGGGTTTACTCACTCACTCAGAGCTAATGGAACTAATGGTTCGATGCCAAGATCAGCAATTTCAAAGTTACGCTATTGTGCACCTATGAACTGAGGCACATTGTAAGTTTTGGCATCGAGCAAGATTGTTGTGCCGAATCCAAATGGAATGTGATCTCTAAAAAATAAGATAGGTTATTTTAGGCCTTAGCATCATCGTCTTGTAGTATTCAATAGTTCATCGATAGTCCTCACAATCTCTAAGTTATGACCCTTGGAAGATTGACCTCAAAACACACTTAGAGCACCTTGGAGACTCCTCAATATGGGGTGGTCGCGGACAATGGATGGTCTCTGTGGCTAGAACAAGGATGAGACTAGGGTTCACTCGTCCACCTAGAGCTAATGGAACTGATGATTTGATGCCAAGATCAATGGTTTTAAAGTTACAGTCTGGTGCACCTATGAACTGAGGCACACTGCGAGTTTTGGCATCGAGTGAGATCACTGTGCCAAATCCAAACAAAATGTGATCTCTCAAAAATGAGATAAATTATTTTAGGCCTTAGCATCATCGTCCTGTAGCATTTAATAGTTCATCAATAGCCCTCACAAGCTCTGAGTTATGGCCCTCAGAATATCAGCCTCGAAACACACTTAGAGCACCTCGGAGACTCCTCGGTACAAGGTGGCTATGGATGATGGATCATCTCCATGGCCAAAACAAAGGTGTCACTAGGGTTCACCCATCCACCCAGAGCTAATGGAACTAATGATTCGATGCCAAGATCAATGATTTCAAAGTTACGCTATGCTGCACCTATGAACCGAGGCACACTACGAGTTTCGGCATCGAGCAAGATCAATGTGCTGAATCCAAATGGAATGTGATCTCTCCAAAATGAGATAGGTTATTTTAGGTCTCAACACCACCATAATGTAACATTTTATAGTTCATCAATAGTCCTCACAAGCTCTTTGTTATGACCCTTAGAATATCAACCTCGAAATGCACTTAGAGCACCTTGGAGACTCCTCGATACAGGGTGGCCGCGGATGATGGATGGTCTCTATGGCCAAAACAAGGGTGTGACTAGGGTTCACTTGCCCACCTGGAGCTAATGGTGCTAACAATTTGAATAGTTCTAGCCATTAGGAGTTAGATTTTGAAAAGTTGTCAAGAAAATTGCAAAAGTTGCTAAGCAACTTTTTGCAATTTTTGTGCTAAGACAAGTTTTATTACAAATTTGTTTGTAAATGGACTATACAAACTCTTAGGGACCCTAATAATGTTCTAAACATCTAGACTTACGTAAAAAATATGGAGTTTACCAAAAATCCACTATATTGAACCAATTGATGGCCAAGGCTTATAGTTGCACCATGGGGTCTTGTGTCCATTACAAATGTGGATGGTCATAGGGAGATCATTAGATCTATCCCTAGACCTTATTACATCAAGAAAAGAAAAATGGTTAGGTGCTTTGTACTAGTGTTCCATGTATTGATGTGATAAAAAAGTGCATAGAATGGTTAGTGATTGTGCATACCTCATGTATGTGTTGCTTGATTTATTTATTTTTGACGAGATGTGGTCGGTATGTGATCGATTAACAAGATTTCTTAGCATGAGAATTGTTGGATAACCAATCCATTTTTCTACTAATTCAAATAGGTATGCCTAAGGGCTCAACATGTTTGGATGATATTGAATCCGCACGGAAATCACTTGCTCTTCTAGAGATGCTAAAGGGTGTATGCAAAGGGACTAACATCCTTTAATATTATAGAATTTCATTTTTGTGCATTTTTATGGATATGCATTTGGAAATATGTCATGCATTCTTGAAAATTCTTTTTGTTAGATGTAGTAGGTATGTGGATGATCAACAACCCTGCATTTCATTAATGTTATTGAACTAAGAACTAGTTTTCTTCTTAGTTGGAAGGGTGGGCCTAAGGGTTCAACACTAATGGGTGATGTTGAACCACCTTGGTAATGACTAGTTCATTTGGGGAGGCTTGAGACTACATGCAAAGGAATTCTTGTCAATTTTACTCTTGTTTCAAGGGGTGGGCCTAAGAGCTCTATGTCAAATAAGAAAAAAGCCAAACTTGTAATAAGATATCTGCAAGCAATTATCTTTCATATAATTATAAATGCTATTAAAATTGTCCTTATAGCCTTGTATCACATGTAAACATGATTTGCAAGAACTTGTTCAATATCTTCCTCTTATAATTCCTTACAAAGAACCTACCAAAATACAAATTAGAATGTGCAACTAATTTAACCTATCTTTTTTATTATTAAAAAAACCAAATACAAAAAAGTTCACATTTTACATCATAATACATCATAAATCTTAGGAATTCTCCCCAACACCACACCCACCCCCCCGCCCCCCAACTCTTCATTATGTACCTACATTCCAATATCATAAAAAAATTAGTAACTTATTGTATTAAACAAGACAATCATCAACTCATTGAATGATTATGAAGAAAATAACATAAGAAGTAAATATACCTAGTTGAGTGTTCCATTAGGGTCCTCTCTCTAGTTTAAGGTCCCCAACAGGGCTTCATGATCAGCATTAGTAATAGTAAAAAGTTCTTTTACTTTTGGTCTTCCTTGATGCTTCAACAACTTTACATTTGTTGCTATAATAAGATGCAAATATATGAGAATTATTTTGTGCTTCTGATAGTCTTTGAATGCAGAAATTTTGTTCCTTGTAAGCATGTATGTCTGCAACCATGTTCCAGTTTCAACAATTGAACCAGTAGGATATGTGAATCCATCATCATCTATGATAAGTTGTGCAATTTTTTGTTTACCTCTTACACAATGTTCTAACCAATAATTGGATTTCTCATCATTCTCATGTGGTGCAACCAATGCAAAGACATGTCCTGGCTAAAGTAGATCTAACAGATGGTTATGCTCAAGTGAACTTTCCATGTCATCATTTCTGATAGAGGTTATGATAGACAATGGAGTAAGATAATGTGGAGCCCATGTGTCCACCCACTCACTTGACTCACAGTGATCCCAATCATACTGAAAATAATTAGGACAAAAGCAAGCTAGTTTTCATGTCCAAATGGTCCATGTACTAGAATCAAAGCTCCAGAATGAATGCATTTTTTATGAGTCTCTCACTGTAGCACAATCTGATCTATTAGCTATGGACCCTTCCTCAACCAACCAAAAGAACCTGTGTACCACTAAATCAAGAGTCCAAATCAATACAAGTTTGTCTCATATATCTACCCTTTCTCAAATGATGACTTACCAAAGATGTTGTAATAACCCTTTGAGTAGCTCTATTATCCTTCTCCTTGCTATTTTTTCCAATGCTATTGAGAGCATTGATAAGATTCTTCACAATAATGGCATTTCTTTCCAACCTTTTATTGACATGAATCTTCAATTTGGAAAGCATAGGTCTCATCTTTTGCATCTTTAATAAGTGCATGAAAAGCTAACATTTCTCTACCATTGTCTTGTTGTAGAAAAACATCTTATATAATCTTAAAGCCCATAACCAAATGATTCTTTCTGATTTTTTCCCTTCCAAACTAGAAATAATTGTTTTACCAATTTCAATTAGCCATTTTGTTGTTTTAGAACCTTTGTCAATTATAATTAGGAGATATGTAAGGTTCTTGTCCATTAGGTTCCTGGGCATTGTCATGTTCGACATGGTCAATTATGCAATTTGGATTATGATTTGGTAGCATTTTGTCCTCAAAATTTTCATTCTCTAAATTTTCAATTCTGGCATTATCATTTTCAATAAGTACATTTTCATTCCCTAACTGTACATATTCATTATCTGACTCTATGATTTCACCTTTGACTAACTCATCGTCAACTTGACTGATATTTAACATTCCTTGTCTTTTTCTTTGGTGTTCTATTTTGTCCCTTTCCCTATATGTTGCAATGTCTTCATTGGATACCTTCATTTTGCGTTTAGTGTTTCAATGATTGTTCCTCCCCATTTAGATGATAATATCAAACACCTAGGGTTATATTTTTGAATTTTTTCTATTGGTTGGGCCCCAAAACGTGACTTTTTGTAATACCCGTAAAAAAAAACCTCAAAAAGTGATGTTGTCGAGTCTGCAGGGATAGAGAATATGTTGAAAAATTATGCCACTAATATTGGATATCTAATTTCAAATCAGATATTTGATTTCAAATATGATATCCAATATGCCCCCTAAAAGATTTTGGAGGGAAAACTAAATATGTGAGTTATAGTTTCTGACTTATCAATTATATGAGTTATATTACTATGTAAAGATATATTATACTATATTATATTAATATATATATAAATATATATAATAACATAACATAAAGATATAACATATAATCTATTAATATATTATAATATATTATGTTATTCTTATTATAATCTATAAATATAATATATATAATTATATTATATTATTATTATTATTATTCCTAGGACACCTAAGGACATATTACAATAATTCATATGAGTCGAAGGGGTTCATAGGTTGACCTATCCCCCTTTGACCCATTACATGACAACATATGTCCTTAGGGGTCCTAGGACAACTAAGGACATATTAGAATCTTTCGTACGGGTCGAAGGGGGTCATAGGCTGACCTATAACCCCCTTCGACCCATTACATGATGACATATGTCCCTAGGGGTCCTAGGACCCCTAGAGACATATTAGAATGCTTTGTATGGGTTGAAGGGGGTCATCCAGTGACCTATTACCCCCTTCAACCCATTACTTGATGACATATATCACTAAGGGTCTTAGGACCCCTAGGGACATATTAGAATCCTTCATATGGGTCGAAGGTGGTCATAGGTTGACCTATGACCCCCTTTAATCCATTACATGATGACATATGTCCCTAGGGGTCCTAGGACCCCTAACGACATATTAGAATCCTCTATATGGTTCGAAGGGGGTCATAGGTTGACCTATGACCCCCTTCGACCAATTACATGGTGACATATGTCTCTAGGGGTCCTAAGATGCATAGGGAAATATTAGAATTGTTCATATGGGTTGAAGGGGGTCATAGGTCTTTGACCAATTAAATGATGACATATATCCCTAGGGGTCCTAGGACCCCTAGGGCCATATTAGAATCCTTCGTATAGGTCGAAGGGGGTCATAGGTTGACCTATGACCCCCTTCAACCTATTACATGATGACATATGTCCCTAGGGGTCCTAGGACCCCTAATGCCATATTAGAATCCTTCATATGGGTTAAAGGGCCCCTTCGATCCATTACATGATGGCATATATCCCTAGGGGTCCTAGGACCCCTAGGGACATATTAGAATCCTTTGTATGCGTCAAAGGGGGTCATTGGGTGACCTATGACCCCCTTCGAACCATTACATGATGACATATGTCCCAAGGGGTCCTAAGACCCCTAGGAACATATTAGAATCCTTTGTATGAGTCGAAGGGGGTCATAGGGTGACCTATGACCCCTTTTGACCCATTACATGATGATATATGTCTGTAGGGGTCTTAGAACCCCTAGAGACATATTAGAATCTTTTGTATGGGTCGAACGGGGTCATAGGGTGACCTATGATCTCCTTTGATCCATTATATGATGACATATGTCCCTAGGGGTCATAGGTTCACCTATGACCCCCTTCGACCCATTACATGATGATATATGTCCCTAGGGATCCTAAGACTCATAGGGACATATTAGAATCCTTTGTATGGGTCGAAGGAGGCATAGGTTGACCTATGACCCTCTTTGACACATTACATGATGACATATGTCCCTAGGCATCCTAGGACCCCTAGAGACATATTAGAATCCTTCGTACGGGAGAAGGGGGCCATAGGGAAGTCATAGGGTGACCTATGACCCCCTTTGACCCATTACATGATGACATTTGTCCCTAGGACCCCTAGGGACATATTATAATCGTTCGTATGGGTCGAAGGGGGTCATAGGGTGACCTATGAACCCCTTCAACATATTACATGATGACATATGTCCCTAGGGGTCCTAGGACCCCTAGGGACATATTAGAATCTTTTGTATGGGTTGAAGGGGGTCATAAAGTGACATATGACCCCCTTCGACCCATTACATGATGACATATGTCCCTAGGGGTCTTAGGATGCCTAGGGATATATTAGAATCTTTCGTATAAGTTGAAGGGGGTTATAGGTTGACCAATGACCCCCTTCAATCCATTCAATGATGACATATGTCCCTAGTGGTCCTAGGACCCCTAAGGACATATTAGAATCCTTCATATGGGTCAAAGGGGGTCATAGGTTGACCTATGACCCCCTTCGACCCATTACATGATGACATATGTTCCTAGGGGTCCTAGGACCCCTAGGGACATATTAGAATCCTTCGTATGGGTCGAAGGGGATCATATGGTGACCTATGACCCCCTGTGACCCAAAATAGAGGGAAATGACTATTTAATGTAGCTATTTAAATCATGCATATATGATGGCCATAAAATATGTATGATTTAATTTAGGTAATATTTGAGTCCAATGTGAGGGATCTTCTTCCTAGTCTTTATGTTCTATCATGCTAACAATGTTGAATCCAGAATTTATATAAAAGGGGTTTTCCTCCTTTCACTTTCAATAACATTGAATAAATAGATCAATAAATTTAAATCTTCCATAAATTTTTCAAGTTTTTGTGTAATTGAAGACTTGTACTCAACATTTGAAGGAAAATGCCCAATTAAAGAACCTGGAATCTTCATTTTTTTAAGATCCATTCAAAATATACAAATATTCTACGTATCTTATATACATTTTTCTTCATACATGATTACCAATTAGAATAATTCTCAAGAAATAAAGAAGATCCAAATTTATCCATTCTTCTTATCTCTTCTTTTTCGTTGATGACCATAAAGAACACCAATTTATTCTAGATCTAAGATTGGAAAGTGTATATATAAACATGCATTTAAAAAGGAATCCTTGATTCAAAAATACATTTCAAGCACATGTATTCAACCATACAAGTTTATGGATTCTATTATTTATTTCTTATTACTAAGAAGATACCATTTCTAGGTTCAAATCATGAAATTATAAGAAACTGTCTATACCAAATTTCTAGGTTGAAATCATGAAATTTTTTCTAGGACTAGGTTGACTACACATGATCCATCTCAAGGTAAGTTTACTCTTTCTATCTCACCTCTTGTGCCTACTTTTATACATTAGATGTAATATCATGTACGTTGCTATTTTCCAATTTCCTTTGTAGTATCACAAAATACTTTAATAATTATATATATCATAAGCCCATATTTATCTTGAAAGGAATACATCCTTGACTTCCCCATGATCCTTGAATCTATATGTTGCACTAGAACGGGCCTCTATTCATATTGGGTTGTGATAATTCACTTTTTGTTTGAGGGTGAGCCTTAGATTGAGGTTTTTATGTTTTTATCATACCTAAAATTTGGTGAGTGATCATCACCATTTCATACTTCTCAAACATTCTTAGTTTTTATCATTTTCATCCTCAAATAATTAATATTTTCACAAAATCAACAAAGGATATTTAAGCATCAAATATACCGCTTGGTACATGACTTAGATGGATGATGATACTATTACATAAGTGCAACACGATCGATTGTCACAAAATTCACAAGTACGCTAACCAACCTTTGTAATACCACACATGATGTCTCAACAAAATGAAAGTAGATTATCATGAAATCCAGCAATGTTTTGAATTGTTCAAAATTTTAATTGCATATTAGCAAGTTTTGATGAACCACTCACTAGCTACTTTGAATCTTCATTAAAAATGACAAGTCTTAAAAATAATTTGTTTGCATGCAATTACTTTGAACCCTAATCTAACTCATGTTGAACCATTTAAGTCATTTACCTAGGTACTAATATTTAATTCCTAAAGTTCTTAAAACCCAAGAACTCCCTAAATAACTCTAACTCTCATGTATGTATATATGATCATATTTAAATTTTATCAGATATGTACATGTTAAAAATTATCTAGACATGTGATGTATGTTCAATTACATGTATAAATTTTAATTTTTTAATTAAAAATTATGTAGTAGACTTAGCTCTTGATATGTATTTGTATAGATATGACTTCACACGATCAGCTTGTTGCAACTCCTATTGCGCCTCCTACTATAGCTCCTACTATGACACCTGATGTAGTTCCTATTGTAGCACCTGATGCAGTTCTTGTTCAAACTCTTTTTGTAGCTCGTCATGTTTCTTGTGGTGGGGCTTGTGCTACAGCTGGTGGGGGGTCATGGTGTACATCATCCTAGGGCTCATCATGTGGCTCATGTTGCAGCTCTTGGTGCAACTCTAGGTGGTGTAGGTCTTGGCTTGGCTCCTAGTGTGGCTCTTCTTGGAGGTCAGGTTGCACTTGCAACTCTTACTGGAGGTCCAATTGCAAAATAGAGGGAAATGGCCATCAAATATGCATGATTTGAATAGCTACATTAAATAGCCCTTTACTTCATAAATCACTTCAACTCAATCATTATGTTGTATAGACAACCTCATCATATTTCATTTGAACAAACCTATTATGTACAACATGAGGGACGAATCCAAAAAATTAAATCTTAAAATGTTACAATAGTACAAACCTCATGGAACACACGTGGGATGAATATACATAATCAAGTATTAACCCTTTCCAACATTCTAAATTTATGATAATAATTTATTAGTCAAAGTCCAACAAATTGGAATACAATGACTACAAGTATTCTTGGGTACCTCTTATAGGCAACCATGGTTTGGAAGCAAATTAAGAGTATTAGTCTTGTAGCTAGGAAAATGAGCTCAATAAACACTTTTGAGATGGTCATCTCATGATGATCATGGATAAATCATTTCTAGGTTCTCTTACTTGTTTTAGAATATACTAACTATATTTCATATTGATCAACTCTAGAAATAAACTAATTTGAAAAGAATTATTTTCTGTGACATTGCATCTATAATTTAAGAAAGGACAAATGAGAGTGTCTTATTTTCAAATTTGAACCCAAAACACATAAGGCAATAAAAATTGTAAGAAGGAACAAAACCAAATAAATGTAATCTCATGAGGGCACAACCCTCTATACTAGACTCTATTAGGCTACACTAAGACTAATCAGCTTATAGGGTGATTCTAGAGCTTGTTCTTTACTATTCAAAGCATAAGCTAAACCTACCCAATATATACCTGCATCACTTTCAGTGTATCTAGAACTTTTTCAAGTGACCACATCATTGCTCCATATACTCTCATTAGGTACAATGACAATCAATAGATGGAATAAATAGCTACAGAAGAAAATAGATTAGAAGCACCATGCCTTGGTTGCCAATGTTAGCAATGTAGTAGGGAAGACTCAATATCAAAACTAATACTACCACATTGCCTTGGTCAATATGTGATTTGACGTCTTTTCCATATGCTTTGAATTACCATTGTTGCTGCTAGCAGCCCGTAGGTAATGCCAAGGATTACAAAAATAATTACAAAAATAACTAGGAGTGTGCCACAAGCTTCCATGGATGCTAGAAAATAATCTAAAATATCCCATCCATAACAACAATTGTGGCATCTTGCTATACATAGATCATTATTGTTGACTGATGAACAATGCACTATCAGACCTCCAATACTCAGAACTATGAAAAAAACATAAACTCCTACATTTCGAATTGAGCTGCATTTTAAAAATTTGAATGAGCAATAACTACTCATAGAGTCGCTACAAACTCAGTGGGTTACCACAAGAAGAAATTATTTATTTCATAAAGTTATTATATCTACTCATTTAAGAATCAATAGATCTTCTAGTGTTGTTCTTCAAGTTGTACTATGATGAACATAGCAATGGCATGGGAAATGCATTGATTCTAAATGTTATCTCAAGGGATAATGAAAACAAGTAAATATGTCTTTGTTTGTTTCCACTGATGGGTATGTGCAGGATCATGGTGTACCAAACTATGGCCTTAAGTGGTAGTGAAAAATCAGCAAATCAGGTTTATGTCAACTTGACACATAATTTTGAAGTGGTTATCAACTTTATATCAAAAAGTTGTAAGAAAATAATCTGTAAGATATTGAATGTAGTTTCTAAACTACTAGACCTTATCAGGAGAAAAAAATAATTAATTGGTCAAAAGTTTGAAATTTAATGGAGTACTAAGAAAATTTCAGGGCAAAAATAAAAAGTAGGTGTATGTCTAACCACCTTAATCAAAATCAAATCATAATATTTTTTTAATATAACTATAGATATGAAAAGTAGACTCATGTCCGGATGTGATACATATTTTTCGGTATTTTTATTTCAAATAAATAATTAAATATGAATTTTCTACCAAAACTTTTTCAAAAAATAAAAAGTCCCATGTCTGACCACCCTAACTAATAGAAAATTTTACCAAATTTAAATTTATTTATTTTTTCTTATACTAGCCGAAGTATAGAATGTGACACAACTTTTAGATTTAAAAAATGTTATACTGTTTGAAAGTTATAGCTATTTTTCAATCAATATGTCAATCAACACTTTAAAATAATTTTCATTGATAATTAACTAATAAATACTTATTGAACTCAGAATTTGATAGAAATTATATTGATGGAATCTAGAGAGCGATATTAAAAAACCCTTTTCGTTTTATTCAATTTTGATCAAAATAACATTGTGAAACAGCTACATGAAGTCTGAGTATCACTAAAACTCTCTTCAAACACATCTTTTGGGTTGACCGGGTAGGCTTGGTAAATACCAAGCCTAATCGGATATCTGATTCCAAATCGGATATCCGATATGTTGCGGGTGGGAAATTTCAAATCCCAACCCATTTTGGAGGGAAAAATGGGTTTAAATGTCATAGCTTATGATTTATAAATTATTTCACTTATATTACTATGTAAAGACGTATTTTCATATATATATATATATATATATATATATATATATATATATATATATATATATATATATATATATATATATATATATATATATATGTAAAGATATAAGATATAATCTAGCAATATATAATAATATATTATGTTAATCTTATTACAATCTATAAATATAATTTATATTATTATTATTTTTACTAAATATAATAACGTAATATTTTCATTAAATATAATATGCATTATATATTATTATATTGAAATGTATAATAATATTATATATATATATATATATATATATAATAATATAATATATTAAATATAAATATATAATATGTATTATATATATTATTATATTAATATGTATGTTATTAATATATATATATATATATATATATATATATATATATATATATATATATATATATATATAATAAGATAATATTTTCATTAAATATAATAACGTAATACATATATATATGTTATTAATATATATAATAATGTAATATTTTTATTAAATATAATAATGTAATATATATATATATATATGTTATTAATAGATATGTATATTATTAATATATATGAGTCAAAAGGTGTCATAGGTCAACCATTGACCCCTTTTGATGCATTAAGCGATGAAATATGTCCTTAGGGGTCCTAGGACCCCTAGGGACATATTACAATGGTTAATATGGGTCAACGGGGGTCATAGGGTGACCTATGATCCCTTTTGACCCATTAAATGACGATATATGTCTCTACGGGTCCTAGGACCTCGAGGGACATATTTGAATCGTTCATATGGGTCAAAGGGGGTCATAGGGTGACCTATGACCCCCTTTGACCCATTAAATGATGACATATGTCTCTAGAGGTCCTAAGACCCCTATGGACATATTTGAATGGGTAATATGGGTCAAGTACAGTCATAGGTCCCTTTGACCCATTAAATGATGACATATGTTCCTAGGTGTTCTAGGACCCCTAGGGACATATTCGAATGGGTAATATGGGTCAAAGGGGGTCATAGGTGACCTATGACTCTCTTTAACCTATTAAATGACAACATATGTCTCTAAGGGTCCTAGAACCCCTAGAAACATATTCAAATGGGTAATATGGGTCAAAGGGGGTCATAGGTCTTTGACCCATTAATAGATGACATATGTTGTTAGGGGTCTTCGAACCCCTAGAAACATACTCGAATGGGTCATATGGGTCAAAGGGGGTCATAGGGTGACCTAGACCCCTTTTGACCCATTAAACGACGACATATGTCTCTAGGGGTCCTAGAACCCCTAGGGACATTTCAAATTGTTCATATGGGTAAAAGGGGGTCATAGGGTGACTTATGACCCCCTTTGACCCATTAAATGACAACATATGTCTCTGGAGGTCCTATAACCTGTAGAGACATATTTGAATCATTCATATGGGTCAAAGGGGGTCATAGGGTGACCTATGACACCCTTTGACCCATTAAACAATGACATATGTCGCTAGGGGTCCGAGGACCCCTAAGGACATATTGGAATCATTCATATGGGTCAAAGGGGGTCATAAGGCGACCTATGACCTCCTTTGACCCATTAAATGATGACATGTCCCTAGGGGTCATGGGACCCCTAAGGACATATTCGAATCGTTCATATGGTTCAAAGGAGGTCATAGGGTGACCTATGACCCCTTATGACCCATTAAACGACGACATATGTCCCTAGGGGTCCTAGGACCCCTAAGGACATATTCGAATGAGCCATATGGGTCAAAAGGGGTCATAGGGTGACCTATGACCCCCTTTGAGCCATGAAACGATGACATATGTTCCTAAAGGTCCCCTTTGACCCATGAAACAACAACATATGTCCCTCGAGGTCCTAGGACCCCTAGGGACATATTTGAATCGTTCATATGGGTCAAAGGGGGTCATAGGGTGCCTTATGACCCCCTTTGACCCATTAAACAATGACATATCTCCCTAGGGGTCCTAAGACCCATAGATACATATTCGAATCATTCATATGGGTTAAAGGTGATTATAGGGTGACCTATGACCCCCTTTGACCTATTAAACAATGACATATGTCCCTAGGGGTCCTAGGATCCCTAAGGACATATTCGAATCGTTCATATGGGTCAAAGGGGGTCATAGGGTGACCTATGACTCCCTTTGACCCATTAAACGATGACATATGTCTCTAGGGGTCCTAGGACCCCTAGGGACATATTCAAATGGCTAATATGGGTCAAAGGGGGTCATAGGTCCCTTTGACCCATTAAATGATGACATATGTCCCTAGGGGTCCTAGGACCCATAGGGACATATTCGAATGGGTAATATGGGTCAAAGTGCATAATAGGGTGACCTATGACTCTCTTTCACCCATTAAACGATGACATATCTCTCTAGGGGTCTTAAAACCCCTAAAAACATATTTGAATGGGTAATATGGGTCAAAGGGGGTCATAGGGTGACCTATGACCCTCTTTAACACATTAAATGATGACATATGTCACTAGGGGTCCTCGGACCCCTAGGAACATATTCGAAAGGGTCATATGGGTCAAAGGGGGTCATAGGGTGACCTATGACCCCCTTTGACCTATATGAACGATTCAAATATGTCTCTAGGGGTCCTAGAACCACCAGGGACATATTCGAATCGTTCATATGGGTCAAGAGGGTCATAGGTCATGGGGTCATAGGTGACCTATGACCCCCTTTGATCCATTAAATGATGACATATGTCTCTAGGGGTCCTAGAACCCCTAGGGACATATTATAATTATTCATATGGGTCAAAGGGGGTCATAGGGTGACCTATGATCCCCTTTGACCAATTAAATGATGACATATGTCTCTGGGGGTCCTGTAACCCTTAGGGACATATTCAAATCGTTCATATGGGTCAAACGGGATCATAGGGTGACCTATGATACCCTTTGACTCATAAAAAAAAGACATGTCCCTAGGGGTCATAGGGTGACCTATGACCCCCTTTGACCCATTAAACGATGACATATGTCCCTAGGGGTCTTGAGACCCCTAAGGACATATTTGAATTATTCATATGGGTCAGAGGGGGTCATAGGGTGGCTTATGACCCCTTTTGACCCATTAAATGATGACTATGTCCTTAGGGGTCCTAGGGACATATTAGAATGGGCCATATCAGTCAAAGCGGGTCATAGGGTGACCTATGACCCCCTTTGACCCATTAAATGATGACATATGTCCCTAGGGGTGCTAGGACCCCTAGGGACATATTTGAATCGTTCATATGGGTCAAAGGGGGTCATAGGGTGCCTTATGACACCCTTTGACCCATTAAATGATGACATATGTCCCTAGGGGTCTTAGGACCCATAGGAATATATTTGAATTGTTCGTATGGGTCAAAGGGGGTCATAGAGTGACCTATGATCCCCTTTGACCTATTAAATGATGACATATGTCCCTAAGGGTCCTAGGACCCCTAAGGACATATTTGAATCATTCATATAGGTCAAAGGGGGTCATAGGTCACCCTATGACCCCCTTTGACCTGTTAAATGATGACATATGTCCCTAGGGGTCGTAGGACCCCTAAGGACAAATTTGAATCGTTGATATGGGTCAAATGGGGTCATTGGGTGACCTATGACCTCTTTTGACCCATTAAACGATGACATATGTCCTTAGGGGTCCTAGGACTGCTAGGGACATATTCGAATGGGCCATATGGGTCAAAGGTAGTCATAGGGTGACTTATGACCCTTTTTGACCCATTAAACGATGACATATGTCCCTAGGAGTTCTATGACCCCTAAAGACATATTTGAATCGTTCATATGGATCAAACGGGGTCATAGGGTGACCTATGACCCCCTTTGACCCATTAAATGATGACATATTTCTCTAGGGGTCCTAGGACCCCTAGGAACATATTCGAATCATTCTTATGGGTCAAAGGGGGTCATAGGGTGCCCTATGACTCCCTTTGACCCATTAAACGACGACGTATGTCACTAGGGGTCATAGGACCCCTAAGGACATATTCGAATCGTTCATATTGGTCAAAGGGGGTCATAGGGTGACTTATGACCCCCTTTGACCCTTTAAATGATGACATATGTCCTTAGGGATCCTAGGACCTATATGGACATATTTGAATCATGCATATGGGTCAAAGGGGGTCACAGTGTGACCTATGACCCCCTTTGACCCATTAAATGATGGCATATGTCCCTAGGGGTCCTAAGACCCCTAGGGACATATTCAAATCATTCATGTGGGTCAAAGGGGGTCATAGGGTGACCTATGACCCCCTTTGACCCATCAAGTGATGACATTTGTCCCTAGGACCCCTAAGAACATATTTGAATGGGCCATATGGGTCAAAGTGGGTCATAGGGTGACCTATGACCCCCCTTTGACCCATTAAATGATGACATATGTCCCTAGGGATCTTACATATTCGAATGGTTCATATGGGTCAAAGGGGGTCATAGAGTGCCTTATAACCCCCTTTGACCCATTAAGTGATGACATATGTACCTAGGGGTCCTTGAACCCATAGGGACATATTTGAATCATTCATATGGGTCAAAGGGGGTCATAGGGTGACCTATGACCCCCTTTGACCCATTAAATGATGACATATGTCCCTAGGGTTCCAAGAACCCCTAAGGACATATTCGAATCATTCATATGGGTCAAAAGGGGTCATAGGGTGACCTATGACCCCTTTTGACCCATTAAATGATGACATATATCGCGAGGGGTCCTAGGACCCCTGAGGACATATTCGAATGGGTAATATGGGTCAAAGGGGGTCATAGGTCCCTTTCACCCATTAAATGATGACATATGTCCCTAGGGGTCCTAGGACCCTTAGGGACATATTCGAATGGATAATCTGGGTTAAAGGGGGTCATAGGGTGACCTATGACTCTCTTTGAGCCATTAAATAATGACATATGTCTCTAAGGGTCCTAGAACCCCTAGGGACATATTTGAATGGGCAATATGGGTCAAAGGGGGTCATAGGGTGACCTATGACCCTCTTTGACCCATTAAACGATGACATATGTCACTAGGGGTCCTCAAACCCCTAAGAACATATTTGAATGGGTCATATGGGTCAAAGGGGGTCATAGGTAACCTTATCACCCCCTTTGACCCATTAAACGATGACATATGTCCCTAGTGGTCCTAGGACATATTCGAATGGGCCATATGGGTCAAAGGGGGTCATAGGGTGACCTATGACCCCCTATGACCGATTAAATGATGACATATGTCCCTAAGGGTCCTAGGACCACTAGGGACATATTTGAATCGTTCTTATGGATCAAAGGGGGTCATAGGGTGCCTTATGACACCCTTTGACCTATTAAATGATGACATATGTTCCTAGGGGTCCTAAGACCCATAAGGACATATTCGAATCGTTCATATGGGTGTAAGGGAGTCATAGGGTGTCCTATGACCCCCTTTGACCCATTAAACGACAACATATGTCCCTATGGGTCCTACGATCCCTAATGACATATTCTAATGGGCCTTATGGGTCAAAGGGGGTCATAGGCTGACTCATGACCCCTTTTGACCCATTAAACAACAACATATGTCCCTAGGGGTTCTAGGATCCCTAAGGACATATTTGAATCGTTCATATGGGTCAAAGGGGGTCATAGGGTGACCTATGAACCCCTTTAACCTATTAAATGATGACATGTCCCTAGGGGTCATAGGACCCCTAAGGACATATTTGAATCATTCATATTGGTCAAAAGAGGTCATAGGGTGACTTATGACCCCCTTTGACCCATTAAACGACGACATTTGTCCCTAGGGGTCCTAGGACCCATAAGGACATATTTGAATCATGCATATGGGTCAAAGAGAGTCATAAGGTGACCTATGACCTCATTTGACTCATTAAACGATGACATATGTCTCTATGGGTCGTAAGACCCCTAGGGACATATTCGAATCGTGCATATGGGTCAAAGGGGGTCATAGGGTGACCTATGACACTTTTTGATGCATTAAACAACAACATATGTCTATAGGGGTCCTAGGACCCCTAGGGACATATTTGAATCATTCATATGGGTCAAAGGGGGTCATAGGGTGACCTATGACACCCTTTGACCCATTAAACGATGACATATGTCCATAGGGGTCCTAGGACCCCTAAGGACATATTTGAATCGTTCATATTGGTGAAAGGGGGTCATAAGGTGACTTATGACCCCCTTTGATTCATTAAATGACGATATACGTCCCTAGGGGTCCTAGGACCCATAGGGACATATTCGAATCGTGCATATGAGTCAAAGGGGGTCATAGGGTGACTTATGACCCCTTTTGACCCATTAAACAATGACATATGTCCCTAGGGGTCCTAGGAACCCTAAGGACATATTTGAATGGGCTATATGGGTCAAAGGGGGTCATAGGGTGACTTATGACCCCCTTTGATCCATTAAATGATGACATATGTCCCTAGGGGTTCTAGGACCCCTAAGGACATATTCGAATCGTTCATATGGGTCGAACTAGGCCATAGGGTGACCTATGACCCCCTTTGTCCCATTAAACGATGACATATGTCCCTAGGGGTCCTAGGACCCCTAAGGACATATTCGAATCATTTATATGGGTCAAAGGGGGTTATAGGGTGACCTATGACCCCCTTTTACTCGTTCAATGACGAGATATGTCCCTAGGGGTCCTAGGACCCCTAGGGACATATTCGAATTGTGCGTATGGGTGAAAGGGGGTCATAGGGAGACCTATGACACCTTTTGACCCATTAAATGACAACATATGTCCCTAGGGGTCTTGGGACCCCTAGGGACATGTTCGAATCATTCATATGGGTCAAAGGGGGTCAAAGGGTGACCTATGACTCCCTTTGACCCAGTAAACAATGACATATGTCTCTAGTGGTCCTAGGACCCCTAAGGACATATTCGAATCATTCATATTGGTCAAAGGGGGTCATAGGGTGACTTATGACCCCCTTTGACTCATGAAATGATGACATATGTCCCTAGATGTCCTAAGACCCATAGGGACATATTCAAATCGTACATATGGGTCAAAGGGGGTTATAAGGTGACCTATGACCCCATTTGTCTCATTAAACGACGCCATATGAATCTACAATTTAAACTATAACATTATAATTCATAGCATGCTAAATTTATAACATATTAAATCATGAATTCAAACTACAACTTACTATTGTAGACTACTCCTCAGGAGTGAGTGGTCACATCATTAAATCTACATAACTGTCCCATCGGACCTCATGTTCACTAGGAGTCTCCTATGAGATACAAAATAGTAGTTGTTAATATCATGAAAATTAGTTTTGAATTTATTTATGAAGATAAGTGATGCAAGAGAATCCCCTGCTCATCAGGGGAACATTGAAGATCCAAGGCATTACAGAGGTCATGGAGCATCTCTTGAAGTCAATTGGGCAATCCTTGCACCAATTATAGCTCATGGAAGCATACAAAGTTATAATGTTGGACTCATATGTGGAAAAAAGTTGTAATTGGGCATGAGATAGGATTTTAGGATTTCATATGGTAGATGAGTCATTTGATAGGTTCATTTAGGTTGTCATGATCATATCTTGTCATTAGACAAGTCAAAACATTCAATAAGCCCATTAAAAGCATAGTTTAATAGTTAGAAATTTGAATAGTAACGGTTATGTGTTTTTTGGAGGGAAACTCCATAATTTAAATTTTATGAAGAGTTAACAAATGAAACCGATTGGAGGTGGTTAAGGGGGTTACTAACCATCCCTTGAAACTTATAAATTGTGACTGTATGGCCCGAAGGGTCAGATTTGTACGGACTATCTCAAAAAATTGAATGAAAGTGCTTGGTTTTCAAAAGCAACTTGAAGAATCGTTTGTTCTATAAGTTCCTTATGATATTGGAATGAGTGGTAATATCATCTTAGATATGTAAATTCATGGTGAATGCTGAAGGAGAAGTTCTAGAAATGAGTTTTGGGGTTTGAACAAGCAGGCCTTGGTTTTTAAGCCATTTTAAGGAGGGTTTTGAAGTTTGGGTGTTTAGGAGTGTGACCAAGACCTATAATCTTGAAAATAGTTTGATTTAGATCATTAATAGAGACTATGAAAAAGGATTAAGTTAGATTGCAAGTTTGAAGGGTACTTTCTTTGTAAAAGTGGTCTAATTAGGCCTAATTCTGAGACAAGCTGCCCTGTTCCGTACAATCTTTCCAAAGGAGTGATAACTGATTTTTGGATATGTTATAAAACTCAAAAAAGGGTATTTGAAAAGCTAGTTTATTTTCTTGATTTTTTGGAAAGTTTGGGAGAAAAATCAAGAAAATAGGGTCTGCTGATCCAAAGAAGAGAATAGCCTAGTAAAGGGCAAAACTGGTCTCTTTTGTATCTACTGAAGATTTGTGGGTTGGAAACCTTAGAAACATGTTGGTTGAAGTTTTTTAAGGTGTGTAGAGGTGGAGGGAACACTTGGTGAACGTAAATCCAAGTTTGGAGTCTTTGGTGGCATTGTGTGCATTTGGGAACACCATTGAAACATAGGGGTTGGGTCCATATTGTGCTTGAATTTGCAAGTTTGTGGTTAGATCCTCCATCCTCTGCATCAAATGGTATCAGAGCATCAACAAGGTCTTTTTGGAGTAGATAAGTTGTAGGTTTCATCATCATAGGAGTCTTTGTCATCCTTAGTGTGCTGGTCCCTTTGTTGAAGCCTTGGAATGTCTAATTCCTCCTTATGTGTCCCAAAGTTGAAAGGTACATAAGTGGTGTCCAGAGATTTCTTGGTGAGGAAAGAAAGAGAATCAGTGAGTTGGCCCTTGGGAAGGAAGAAAACTTGTTGTGAAAATGCCTCCTAAAAATCAAATGGCTAGAGAACTTGAAGAATTGAGAGAAGAGTTGGCAAGAGAGAAAAGAGAGAGGAGAGAACTTGAAGCATCTAGAGTGAGGGAAGAAAGACAGATGAGAAGAGAGAGGCTGAAGCTTATTGCAAGGATAGAATCCTTAGAAAAGGAAAGGCAAGAACCTAGAGGAGAAGAGGTTAGAGGAAGAAATCATGGAGAGAACCATGAAGAAGAAGAGGTTGGTAATGCAAGGCAAGAGCATGAGACAATAGATAATCCTAAAGAAAGGAGATTTATGAGAATCATTAAAGCAGTTCAAGGTAATGGTGGGAAGAACCATATTGATTTTCCAATATACTAGGGTAAAATGGATAGTGAAGAAGTGCTAGGGTGGATATAGGCCCTTGGGAACTACTTTGATCTTGAAGATATAAAGGAAGATAAGAAGGTAAAAGTAGAAAAAGCAAGACTAAGAGGAACAACACTCACCTAGACCCTTCCACAAATGCATCCCTAACTTGCATTCCCACTGGTGGCACCCTCTAAAACTGAGGGATATGAAAGTTAGGAGACTAGGCAACATAATGCCAGAGGTTGGAGGCCTAGAGAGAAGGGCAACTATTTTTCCAAGTTGGCCCTAGGTCAAGCAAGCCCATGTGCTTGATCGGTTTTTGCAAGGTAATTGTTGACAGTCATGGTTGTAGGCACTTCTAATCAGTTTGAGTGCTAGATTTGGATGAATTTAGTGTGTTGGAGATTGGCTTAAGTGTTTTGGATCTTGGGAAACCACCTTGCCCATTCTTTCTTGAAGCCCTAACCTAACTTGATCAACTAGGCCTAGGTACCTAGAAGCAGTTTGGAGGGTGCTGGAGCAAGATCAACCCAAAATATTTTGGATTCTTAGTAGGTGCCAAGAAGGGTGTTTGGACCTATGGAGAAGTCCCTATGTTGTTAAGGGATACTGGGAGAAAAGTGAAAAGAAGCTAATTGGAAGGCTACAAGGTTTGTAGGCCTAGAAGTGCAAAGGTGTGTTGAGAGTTTGGTGGAACAAAACAAATTGATGATTTTGGGTTGGAACAGTATGTCCATGATTGTCTCCATTTCTAGTGATATTTGGTGAGGCTTTTGAAGTGGGATTTCCTTGTTTGACTTGGAGGTTGAGTATACCCGGAGTGGGTAAGAGGACTTGTGAGAAGTCCTAGAATCCTAAGTTGGATTATGACAGCCATTTATTGGCTTGTGGAAGGTAGTTGCTGCAGACTCTGCATCAAAAGGGGATTGAATAAGATTTCTAATTGGGAGAGAATGAAGACCATGGTGAGAAATTAATTCTTGCCATCTGATTTAGCAATCCAAATAAAGATAAGAACGAACAATTTGAAACAGAGGGATATGGATGTCATGTCCTATACTGAGCAATTCCATACCCTGAGTGTTAGGGGAGGACTGGAAGATGAAGATGAGAAGGTGGCTAGATACATTAATGGCCTCAAGTAAAATATTCAAGATGAAATAGGATTGAATGTACCAAGGACACTTGGAGAATGTTTTTAGTTGGCAATCTGGGCAGAGGAGAAGTTGAAAAGAAAGAATGAGAGGCAAGCAAGTTATAGAGGAGGTGGAAAAATGAGAGGAAGAGGTGTAAGAAGTCAGTTTGACACTTCAAACAATCAAGACAAAGATAAAGGAAAAGAGATTACATCTGAGACAAGAGGAAGTTTCAGGGGAGGAAGATTTGGAAGTGGAAGAGGTAATAGTGTTTTCACAGGTAAATGCTTCACATATGGAGGAGTAGGCAATCAATCCTACAAGTGCCCTGAGAAAGGTGTGGATTTCAAGAAGGACGAGAGGAGAGTCACCTTGACCCAAGGAGAAGAGGAAGAAAAGAAGTACGATAATGCAGACCTTGAACTTGAAGGAGAATCTTTGATGGTGAGAAGAGGACCACAAATGCAGCAACAAAAGGAGACCAAACCATCCATTTTTAGGACAAATTGCATGAGCCATGGTAAGATTTGTAAGATGATAATAGACTCTGGTTCCTTTGATGATTTAGTGTCTTATGAAATGGTAAATAAACTAGGATTGAAGAAGTGTCCTATTGATAGACCATATAGGGCATCTTGGGTCAGTGATGCGTAAAATATTGTTGTAAGGGAGCAAGCAATAGTGGATTTCTCTATAGCAGAATATAAAGATCAAGTTATATGTGATGTCATTCTAATGACATGCTGCCATGTAATCCTTGGAAGGCCTTGGCAAGCCTCAAGGAACACTATTCATTTTGGCTCATCAAATGTTTATATAGTACACAAAGATGGTGTGAAGTTTAAGTTAAATCCTTTGATTGGTCATGATGAGGAAAGAGTTATTTGTTTTGGAAAGAATGAGTTTGTGGACTTGCAGGAGAAAAGGGAGAGTAAACATGATATGGTAGATCTACCATTGAAGCCATCTCTTTTGGTTATGAAGGATGAGATTGTTCAAGACAAAACTTAGAATTCTAGTTACAAGCAGACAATGATAGCAAAAGGAGTGATGATAGGAATAATATGGTGTCCTTTGGTGATGAGAGTGAACAAAGAAGTGAACATATCCATGGAGGATAAGAGATAGGGTCAACATGACCTCAGAAAACAAGTTATTCAGCCTTTTTCAAGAATAAAACATGACTGTTCACAATCAGCAGGCAATAAGGTTACCATGACTGGTAACAAGGATCCAATGCTTTTTGTTTCTAATGATTTGTATGCAGGTGTGTAGGGTAATACATTGCAGGTGAAAAGTTGTAAACATCCCTCTAGAAGGATGGGAGGAAAGAAGATAGTACCCCTTAACTCCTGGGACAAAAGTTTCTTTGAAGGTGGGGTGTTTGGTGCAGGGGCACCTATTAAATCATCTAAGAGAGCCTTGGTACCAGATGAAGATAGAGGATCAAAGACATCATTGATTGTTAATTGGGATGTATTAAAACCAATAATGGAATTATGTAATAAACAATGTACTTTGAAAGACAAAAGTCATAAAAGTCCTAGTAAGGACCTAAGGGCAACATGATGTAAAATGGCCAAAAGAGCCATATGGAGTAGTCTTAGGATAGTTTCATACTTAGTTGCATTTAATAAATCCATATGACCAATTTTGAGTCAATGGAATAGTTTAGAAAGTTAGAGAATGCATAAAAACTATAGCTTGAAATTTGAATTTCAAATTCAAACAGTCATATTAGTTTTGGAGGGAAAGTAGTAATTTGGTATTTGTTTGATTAAATAAACCTTTCTAGCCAACTTGGTCGGTTGGACAAGTGCATATAAGCCTATTTAAGTTGTAATGAACATATGCAAGACATGAATCATTATTGGTACGGAAAAAATCACAAAAATTGTACAGAACAACAATCATACTTTCCTCTACATCAATAAGAAAAATAAAAAATAAATGATACTTATACATACAATGGGGCTCTCTGTGCGAATGGAAATCCCTGATGATCTAGGATGCTGAATCTGTATAGGCTCATCGCTAGTAGCCACACCCTATATACAAAAAAGAATGTAATTAAATGAGATTACCACAAACATTTTACAAGAATGCATCGATATTTAATCAATTAGAAAACATTTAATTACCTTTCCTTTGTCAGTGCATGTTGGCTCACCCCCCGCACTTTGTCCCCCCGGGGTAGGTGGTATCTGCAAGATAAAAGATATATTAGCAACCATATGTGCTACAATATCAAATAGAAAAAAAAATGTGAACACAACATAATGTACCATAGATGTCTCAAGGCCAAATGAAATGGCCGAGAGTGTAGCATCGTCTATCTGTCTGAGCTCCTCCTCGGTCATCAACTAAACATGAATGAAGATCACATACATGTAAAAGTCAGTATGGCTTAAAAATTAAAATTACTTTATTATAAAAATTAACTTTAAATCGCATATGTCATAACAAAAAAATGTATACATGTACCAACATCGAAGGAGTCCATGCCTCTACATTCCCCTCCTCTCTCGCATCAAGGTCTGTAGCCTCTGCACGTGCATCTTGTGTATCCTCATCTAATATAAAATGATACTCAAAAAGATCACCTATGGGACCTAGGAAAATATTCTTGCATGTAATGCAAGTGTGAAGCACACAAATGTGTGATGAGCTAGCCGATGATGAATTGGCACCAACATCATCAACACGAGGAGGCAGGACTGACCTAGCCTGAGATATCATTAGGCTACTTAGCCTATGAATGGCTCTGATGGTCTAAGAGCTAGCCTCTGCCATAATATATGGATGCTGCACTCGAGGAGGGGGGGAGACATCAGGGGGGGGACAAAAGTGCCAAGTTTCTTCCACTGGGAAGAGGGTCTATCCTGAGGAGCTCCTAGTCCTAAGCCCATGTTGGGCTTCATGCTCCAATAGTTCACTTTAAGGTTCACGAAAAATTCTGCATATAATTTTCTAAGGAAATAAAATGGTATGTCTAAATTGCCATGTGGAGGGATATCAAAGACCATCCACCAATGATCCCAAAAATTTGCACGTATGGCGTCATTTGTGCACCATTTAATCGATAGTTTGATTTTTTTTTGGGCCAACTAGTATACCCATTTTTGGGTTAGCAAAAAGGCTAGCCAAATCGTCTTTGGTTATGTTGTGGGCTGCGACCTCATCATAATCCAAACCATCATCAAACATCTGGTGCATTTCATCACGCCAACGAAAAGCAGCATTTTTTTGGTTCATAAGGGTTTCAATATTATCCACTATGGTGTTTAACATGGATAACATAGGAGCCAGTGCAGGTACATTATTATATGTTCTATGCAAACCTCTCAACTCGGTGAGATTTTCATTTATCAAATCCTCGATTTGAGGAGGGTTTTGAGGAGTTAGAGGATCATTTGGTGGACAATTTTGTGGGGATACTAGATTGTTTGGTGGTGGGTTAAGAGGAATATTATTCCCTGCCTCAGTGTCATCATTCTAATCAGCCATTCCTATTGAATTGCAAAATGTAATATATATTTTTAAAAAATCTAAATTTAAACCATTTTTATCAAAACAACCCTAGATTCAACTAAAACAAACAAAATCATCCTAAAATCTATTAAATTTAGGTTAAAAATGAGTTGGGAAAAAAAAAAACCTGAATATCTGATATTCGATCTCATATATGATATCTGATCGATAATGGTAATACTGGCTCCAAATTCACGTAAAATGAGGGCTCGTGGGTCTGTAATTTTATTTAATCCAATGCACAGGAATCGGATATTCGATATGGCTGCAATAACATATAATGAGTATAATATATATAATATAACATATAACATATAATATATATTACATTATATTACATTTTATATATTTTTATATTATATTTTATATATATTATATGAATTTACTATATATTATAATATAAAATATTATATTATATTATTATAATTTATAATATATTATACTTTTTTATTATATATTATATTATAAGATATTACTTTTTATTATTATATTATATCTTATATATATTATATTACATTACTATATATTATAATATATTAAATATTATATTATATTATTATAATATAATACATTATAATATTATTATTATAGTATAATATTATACGATTATAATATAATAATAATATTATTATTATTATTATTTAATATGATATATTATTTAATAATAATATTTAGTATGATATTATTATTATTTAATATAATATTATTAATAAATAATAATAATATCATATTAAATAATATTATATTAAATAATAATAATATTATTATTAAATAATATATCATACTATTATATTATAATAATTATTATTATTATAATAATAATTGTTATTATTAGTATAATAATAATAGCGGTATAATATTATTACTCTAATTATCAGATATTCGATATCATATCGGATATCCGATAAGGCTCAGCCTTACCTTCCAGGTTTGGTTCCTATATAGGTGAAAAAAAGTCAGAGCAGATTTTGAAGCACTTTTAGGTGTCTTCAAACTCTTTTTTTTTCACATCGCTACTTTTGGCACACCATGATCCTGCACATACCTTGATGAAGAATAGATTTATTTCATGGTGTGTATTGATTACACATGCAAGTCTTATTTAATTGACTTGAATTTTTATGTAATGGTATATGTTAAGAAGAGTACCAATGCTATTGAATTACTAGGTAGATGCAGGTGGAGGTTTGGGTAAGCCAAGATATGGATAGAGGGGGTATAAAGTGTAGACTATAGATTACATGTTGACATTGTCCACTCCAACTCCCAAGTGATGGTAGCTACAAATTCTTCTAGTCCACATCCTTGGGGTTGCTGATTGAGATAAGCTTAGCAAATCCTCTATGGCTAGCATTGTGTTGTGTTGATAGTCATTTAAAGTCCATTGCATTGTGTTTAAATGTTGGATGTATTGCCTTAGTAATAGTTCATAGGAATAATGAAACAAAAAAATGAATGATGAAATTGTTGTTGTAAGTAAAGACCCTATGATTGCTATTAATAATGCCTATGCATGATGTGTGTAAGAACACTTAGTTACTAGTTCTTGTGACTAGGAGTGAACCAAAGATCATACACTTTGGTCTTAATGCTTCCAAATAGACAACATCTAAAAAAATTATAAGAATAGTTTTATAAGTTTATGATTTGGATATAAATTTGTTTTGGAGTTTATCTAAAATAATTATAGATGACAAAAAAAGAAGAAGATAAAAGTATGTTAGTCATAATATCATTATTGGTAACAATGTTCCAAATGCAAAGAATTATTTATTTGAGCTTCTATCAATGATCAAGTGGTGTACTTAATGGCTTGATGCGTCTTGGAAACTTCTCCCATTGTATCCTTGCTTTCACCAGTTTGAAATTTCTAGTTACATGCACAAAATCATGACTTTACATCACAAAGCATTCACATTCTAACAATTTTCATGTTCTTTCATTATATTTTGATCTAAACAACAAATTCTAAACTTTCACTTATTCAAATGACTAATCTGAAAATGGGTCCTATTAAAGAATCTAATATAAATTCAAATAATGTATCTAGATTCTAAACAAATCAAAACATAAAATCTATGATTTAAACTTATCTCATCACTTACACATAATAGCAATAACCACCTTATCATGTGGACAGTCTTGGAGGAGAGATTGCAACATTATATTTGGATCCAATTGATCACTCTTTCTCTCTCTCCCTCTCTCCCTATTCAATCTAATGACCCAACTGGATCTTCTCTACATTTTAATGTCTCAAGTATTGCCTCATGGTCTGACTCACGAACTTTCCAAAGAATCTTATTATGTGATTTTCCACCATATTTTATCAAGTGGACATTTGATGCGACAAGAAGGTTTGAATAATGAATAATCTTCCTCTCTATTTGCCAATCCTCGAATAACCACAAATTAGGGTTCTTCATAGAATATCATCTAAGCCATGTACCAATTACAACCACTGCACCAACATGGTACTCTAAACCTTCAACATCTATAACTGAGTGATCCAAAAAAAAATTGGCTTGGACACAATGACACAAATAATAATATGTCCCTTCTTCATTGTCTTCAAGTGCAATAATAGCAAAATCATGGCCTACATTGACAAATGTACAAAATGTGGTCATTAATTTAGAAAATACTTAGGTAAAAGTTATACAGTTACATATTGAAATTACAAAGATATATAAATATATATATTACCAAGTTGCACTAGATTAAACAAGCAGTCAAAGTCAATAGATGAATCCATCTCTACCATTTCTAGTGCTTGTGGGGGATGATAGGTGTCAATTGGGTCCAAAACATGTATATCCCATTTGTCCACCCATTCAGTCAACTCACACTCATCCCAATTTTCATCTACACATGATGGACAATAGCATGCCATTTTTCATGTGTGGATACTCCATAAACCTGCATTAGAACTTCTAAAAGAGTGCAACTCACTGGATCCTATTAGTGTGCAACAATCCTCATATGGTGCAATGTTAGTATTATCTATCAACCAAAAAAATCTACAAACTATAGACTCACCTTCTTCACCTAGAAGCATTGTAGCGTTACACCACTGGATGATGGATTTTGCATCTATCAATATTTCTCCATCTTTGTACTTTAGTTTTTCATGAGCTAAGGCTCTTTTGATGCATGCACCTACACCATTGTGCTCTCCCTTACCATGACCAGCCTCTATAAAATTCTATATATATTGAATTCTACACAACCTGTGCATCCTACTCAACCAATAGAACATCCATGCATTCTTGAATTGAGATACGCAATTGTCTGACCAAATAATGCGCTAACAATATGTTATGCCCCTATTAGCCAAATCTCCATAAAATAGTTGAAAACAACCCTGTACAAACTTCATAGAATGTGATCAATCATACCTGATGTAAAAATGGTACTCCCTCAAAATCTTCCTGTTATCCTCTATACTTGTAGGTGAATGCATGAATGTTATGTGAACAAATATGGAAACCTGTTGAGAAGTATAATACTTTGCTTGCACCTCATTTTGTGGTTATAGTGTGTAGTTCTTTGTGAAGTCTACAACCAAAACAATGGTATCCTATAGAAACATATCCTTGCACAGCTTGAATTGCAAATCCAGCCATCGAGCTCTATGTGTATGCCTTACATACTTGTAAATAATCTTTTCACGAAAAATATTCATGAACTCATACACTGTAATCTTTTATATGACTAAATCACATCCTTTACTTTGTTTCCCATCTTTTAGAGCATATGTCACTGTCTTAAATTTTCTCTAATCTACCATTTCATTTCCAATTGCATGTGTACCATCCATATGTTCATAAGTTGATAAAAGTTGTGGAGAACCACAAAATAAACATGTACCGTCCAAACATGATGTCTTGTAAAATTTTTGGCCATCCCCTATTTCACATAAAATGTTGGATATGAATTCCCTTGAAGATCTTGGTGGCTCATTCATGTCACAATCCTACAAAACAAACTCAGAATGCAAAAACACACATATATGCCTAAAAACATCAAAATGGTTAGAAAATTCAATATATATCCTACAACAACAAGTTGTGTGTGTGTGATTTATCTTGACATAAAAAAGGTTTACCCATCTCAAAAAAAAATTGAATTATTCAAATTTGAGAATAAATACCAATAAATTTTGCAAAAAACTATGTCTGAGTTGAGTCCAAAAAATGTTTTGCATGTGGGTCGCAATTTTAGCTACCAATCCTCCTTACAACATCTCTTTGATTAGGGGAAACACGTGTGTTATTTTTCCAAAAATCTTCGACCAATGATTTTAAAGCTTCATTAATTTCTTTATCCTTTCATGGTAGTCTACCGCTAAATGTCCATAACTCATTTTTTGTTGGACCTTCTAATCTCTCACGCCTTAGCATGGCTCTCCTTAGAGTACCTCTACCAATATTCAATTTTTTTTTTTGTCTTTCTCATGAGTCGAGCTTTCTTCATTTGGGTACTTACAATTGTTGATGTAAGTACTTGTCTTGTGATATTACTATCTTTGGTGTGATTTAGAGCCCACTTTGTCATAAGCACTCATTAGATTCTTTACAATATTTTTTTCATTTGAATCATCCATTGTTCTTAGCCCAAGAATCTTCATGATAGGCCTAAATTTCAAATTCCTCATTATTTCAACAAATAATTGGCATTGACTTGTAACATTTAATTTTTCAAAAAATAATCTTCACATACGATTAACTTTTCTTTGACAAGTACACTTGCTAATCTTGTCAGGCATTGATTTCAAAATGTTAGTATCAATATCAACCAAATATTTTGGTCTTCTAAAATGAATTCTAGGAGGTGTTATAATCTCTTCCATTCTCTCAACATTTTGAACATCAACATAAGGTTGAGTGTATTGCATACCTTGAACCGAAGATGATGTGTCTTGGCAATAAGATGCAAAAGATGGAATATCACCTGCTTGATATGTTGATGTTGTGCTTTCAACATGACATGATGGAGTGTGTACATTGTTGGATCTACAAATTAGTGTCTCTTCAACATGAGAGGATGATATGATTGCAATATTGAAAGATGGTGTAGCTTCACAATTCAATTGTCTTCTTGAGCATAACAGTCTCATTCGTTCTCTTTGTCTTTCCAATTCTTCCTCTTTGTTTCTTTGTATCAATGGTTCTTGATCCTATTTGAAAGTCAATTCTTCATTATTGCCATGTAATTTTTTTTGTTCATGTAGTAGTTTCATTTTATCTCTTTTAATTGCCAAATCTCTCTCCCTATCTTCATTTTTTTGACTTTTTGGTTTCTTCCTTGGCATGATGATGATTTCTACATGTCAAATTATTTAGACATCTAAATTACTTACAATGTGTAAATTAAAAATCATTCAAATACATATAAAAATTAAAATTATTTCAATGAGTACACAATATATATCAAACAACTTTTCAAATTTCTAACCATCTTGAAATAACATTTCATTCAAACATACAAATTTCAATGAATTCACTATATATTAAACATGTCAAATTATAATCAAATTTGTATCTATATGTCAACAAACAATATTTTTAAAGAATTGCACTAACTTTCTATACAAAGAATATTCAAAAAGCCTTCAAATAGCATATCCAATGATTGAATTTGGTGTTTGCTAGCTTCAAAAATTCTTCAAATAGTGTTTTGTCTATTGAAACCCATGTTTTCTATCGGAACAAAAGAATGTACAATAGACCAAAAGTAGAGAATAGATGAAATGGGACCCAAACTTGATTTGTGACCATTTTTGGGTGTTTTGACATAGTGTGTATGCACTATAAAACGTGTATGCACTATAGTGCATACGCACTATGTCAAAACACATCTCTCCCTATCCCACCATCCCCCATCCCCTACTCTCTCTCTCCCTACTATCTCTCTCCTCTCCCATTCCCTACTCTCTCACACTCTCTCTCCTCTCCCATCCCCTACTCTCTCTCTCACTCTCCCTCTCCTACTCCCTCTCCCATCACCTACTCTCTCACTCTCTCTCTCCTACTGCCTCTCTCAACTACTCTCTCTCACTCTTTCTCTCTCTCCCATCCCCTACTCTCTCACTCTCTCTCCTCTCCCATCCCCTACTCTCTCTCTCTCTCTCTCTCTCTTGCTCTCCCTCTCCCACCACCTACTCTCTCTCACCCTCTCTCCTCTCCCATCTCCTAATCTCTAGATCTCTCACACACACTCCCATCCCCCTCTCTCCCTCTCCTACTCCCTCTCCCATTGCCTACTATCTCTCTCACTCTGTCTCCCTCTATACTCTCTCTCTTCCATCCCCTACTCACTCTCTCTCTCATCTTGTTCTCTCTCTCTTCCACCCCCTACTCTCTCTCACTCTCTCACACTCTCTCCCATCCCCTACTCTCTCTCTTACACACACTCCCATCCCCCCCTCTCTCTCCCTCTCCCACTCCCTCTCCCACCACCTAGTCTCCCTCTCCCATCTACTCTCTCTCTCTCTCTCTCTCTCTCTCTCGGGCTACTCTCTCTGTCCCCTCCCCATCCCCTAAACTCTCTCTTTTATAGATACACACTCCCATCCTCCCTCTCTCCTCTCCCATCCCCTACTCTCTAGCTCTCTCACACACACTCCCATCCCCCCTCTCTATCCCCCTCTCCCACTCCCTCTCCTGCTGCCTACTATCTCTCTCTCACTCTCTACTCTCTCTCCCATCCCCTACTCTTACTCTCTCTCACACTCTCTCCCATTGTTTCACTCTGTCTCTCCCATCCCATACTCTCTCTCTGCCACCCCCTACTCTCTATGACACTCTCACACTCTCTCTCTCTCATCCCCTACTCTCTCTCTTTCATAGACACACACACACTCCCATCCCCCCTCTCTCTCTTGTCTCCCATCCCCTACTCTCTAGATCTGTCACACATACTCCCATCCCCCCTCTCTCTCCCTCTCCCTACTCTCTCTCACACACTCTCCCATCCCTTACTCTCTCACCCTCACTCTCTCCCTCTCCCACCACCTACTCTTTATCCACCATCCCCTACTCTCTCTCGCTCTTTCATACACACACACACACACACACCTATCCCCCACCTCTCTCTTGTCTCCCATCCCCTACTCTCTAGATCTGTCACACACACTCCCATCCCCCCTATCTCTCTCCCTCTCCTACTCCCTCTCCTACCACCTACTATCTCTCTCTCTCAAGTTCTCCCTCTCCCTCTCTACTCTCTCTCTCTCCCATCCCTTACTCTCACTCTCTCTCTCCCATCCACTACTCTCACTCTCTCTCTCCCATCCTATATGAGCTCTCTCTACCACTACCTACTCTCTCCAATCCCCTACTCTCTTTCTCTTACACACATTCCCATTCCCCCTCTCTCTCTCCCTCTCCCACTCCCTCTCCCACCGCCTACTCTCTCTCCCCCATTCCCTACTCTCTCTCTCCCCTCTCCCATCCCTTACTCTCTTTCATAGACACACACACTCCCATACCCCCTCTCTCTCTCCTATCTCGTTCCCTACTCTCTAGATTTGTCACACACACACTCCCATTCCCCCCCTCTCTCCCTCTCCCACTCCCTCTTGCACTGCCTACTATCTCTCTCTCAAGTACTCTCTCTCCCTCTCTACTTTCTCTCTCCTATCCCCTACTCTCACTCTCTCTCTCCCATCCCCTACTATCTCTCACACTCTCTCTCATCCCCTACTCTATCTCTCTTACACACATTCCCATTCGTCCCCTCTCTCTTCCTCTCCCACCCCCTCTCCCACTGCCTACTCTCTCTCCCCCATCCCCTACTCTCTCTCCCCTCTCCCATCCCTTAAACTCTCTTTCACAGATACACACTCCTATCCCCCCTCTCTCTCTCCTCTCCTATCCCCTACTCTCTAGATCTCTCACACACACTCCCATTCCCCCTCTCTCTCCCTCCCACTCCCTCTCCCATCGCCTTCTATCTCTCTCACTCTATCCCTCTCTACTCTCTCTCTCTCCCATCCCCTACTCTCACTCTCTCTCATCCTGTACTCTCTCTCTTACACAAACTCCTATCCCCCCTCTCTCTCCCTCTCCCACTCCCTCTCCTACTGCCTACTCTCTTTCTCTCCCATCCCCTACTCTCTCTATCTCTCTCTCCCTTCTCCCTTTCCCTACTCTCTCTCTTTCACACACACACACCCATCCCCCCTCTCTCCTCTCCCATCCCCTACTTTGTCTCTCACTCGCTCTCCCTCTCCCACTCCCTCTCCCATCGCCTAATCTCTCTCTCACTCACTCTTTGCCTCTCTACTCTCTCTCTACCACCCCCTACTATCTCTCACATTTTCACACTCTCTCCCATCCCCTACTCTCTCTCTCTCTCTCTCTCTCTCTCTCTCTCTCTCTCTCTCTCTTCCCCCTCTCTAATTCCCCCTCTCTCTCACTCTCCCTCTCCCACTCTGTCTCCCACCGCCTACTCTCTCTCTCCCCCATCCGCTACTCTCAATCTCTCTCTCCCATCTTGTACTCTCTCTTTGCGACCCCTACTCTCTCTCCCATCCCCTACTCTCTTTCTCTTACACACATTCCCATTGCCTCCCTCTCTCCCTCTTCCACCACCTACTCTCTCTCTCCCATCCCCTACTCTCTCTCTCCCCTCTCCCATCTCCGACTCTCTCTCTTTCACACACACCATACACTCCCATCCCCTTCTCTCTCCTCTCCCATCCCCTACTCTCTAGATCTCTCACATACACTCCCATTTCCCCTCTCTCTCCCTCTCCCACTCCCTCTTCGACTGCCTATTGTCTCTCTCTCTCTCTCTCTCCCCCATCCCCTACTCTCTCTCTCCCCCCTCTCCCATCCTCTACTTTCTCTCTTTGCCACCCCTACTCTCTCTCACACTCTCACACTCTCTCCCATGCCCTGCTCTCTCTCACACACACTCCCACCCTCCCCTCTCTCTCTCTCTCCCTCTCCCACTACCTACTCTCTCTCTACCACCCCTACTCACTCTCTCACACTCCTCTCTCTCCCATCCCCTACTCTCAATCTCTCTCCCCCATCTCGTACTCTCTCTTTGCCACCCATACTCTCTCCCACACTTCCTCTCTCTCCCATCCTATACTCTCTCTGCCACCCCTACTCTCTCTCTCTCTCTCTCTCAACTCCTACTATCTCTCTCCCCTCTCCCATCCCCTACTCTCTCTCTCTCTCTCTCTCTCTCTCTCTCTCTCTCTCTCTCTCACACACACACACACACACACACACACACAGCCATCCCTCCCTCTCTCTTGCTCTTTCTTTGTGTCCCTTCTTCCTTCTCTATGCACTATTTAGGTCTCAATAGTATGTGGGCACTATAGCGAACACACGCTATTAAGACCCAAATTCAAAAAGCTTTAAATAGCACATGCATGCTATAGTGTGTACGCGTTATTCAAAGCTTTGCATTAAACCAAGGCTAAAGCTTGGTTTTGCCTTGGAGATCCAACCAAAAGGTTTGGAGTCTATAAACAGGTTTGAGACATGTTTTGCTAGAAACATACAAAAAATGATTGATTTTTCTTGTGTGCTCTCCTTCAAGATTCCTCATGGTTGGGCACTGATAAGATCAGGTTACATGACATTGTAGGTCTCTGCATTAGCTATATAACCATATAATTTAATTTTAATTTGAACTATTTCAAGCCTTTCATCTATAATTTCTTTTGAATGTATGTCCATTTTTTGTCAAAAACCACCATGTACTAATTGGGCTATAGATTTTATCTTGTTCATCAAATTTTGCAGCAACTTACTTTTTTAGAAACTAGGCTCCATTCTACACACTTTTAAAAAAAAATTAGTTTGTGATTTTAGATTACTTTTCAATCATTTCTAGGGGGAGCACATAGATATTTCATGTTTTTGGAATGTGTCTAGTAAAAAAATTTATTACAAAAAATACACATTTTAAAATTTTCTGAAAAATCTGGGATAAACTACATAGTGTTAAGTAACTTTTGACTAGAGTGATTAAAGAATTTCAAAAAAAAGTTATAATTTTAGAGGGGCCACACTTTGTACTATGTTATGTTTTTTGGAATAAATAGTACCACTTTCTATGGCCCCCTTTTTTGAGGACCTAAAACTAAACCATTTTGAAAAAAAAATTAGTAGTTTAGAGACTAGATTCAAAGGACTTATACTTTTGTTTTTGTCATATCTTAAAATTTTGAGCGTAACTATCTTCAAATTCTTGTTGAAGTTCAAAAATTGCTAATTTCAGAGAAAAGGTGTCCACTTATACCCCACTTGTGACACCACAACTTGATGCACTTACCCCCTTATGGTTTAATACACCTAGCAAAATGCATCTACTGGTAGCTATCAAAACCATCCAAAATCGGTGTTACCTCAAATCTAAATAGCAATGACTGCAAATTTTGTTAACATTTACAAGTTGTTTCCAAAAAATTGAATCAACTAGCAACATTTTTAGCTCCCTCTCGTCCAATTTTCCTTGTGCAATTTTTTAAATTTTTTTATATGAATAGTCCTTTTCTATTAATAAATAATATACTAAGATTACAATTCAAAAAAAAGGGTCAAGGGATAAAAGATCACCCCTTGACTTAATGGTTTAATTAAGAATCAAAAGAGCATGCAACAAAACATAAACTATGAAAGCCATTTGTCATCTTAAATTGATTTTCATCCCAATATATATATATATATTTGGTCTCTCCTTCGAATGCTCTTTGTTATAGCATATGACTCGGGCTTTATTTTCCAACTTGGAGTGTCAAGTTAGATAAACACCATCCATTTAGGATTGCAGATCTTCAGCTGATTTAATTGTTTTGTGTTTGTTTTCTATCTGTGTATTAAGCCAATAGAAAAATTAGAGAATAGGTGATGTCATTTTTGGTGTCTTTAATTCCACTGAAATAATATTTTGATTTAGTTTCCATTTTCAACAAGTTGTAATATAGGCTTAAGTGTTTTGATGTTCAAGTAAAACATTGTTTTATGGAAATATCAACACTTACTTATTAGGTCTAAACATTTCGATGGAGTGATTTCAATTGAAAATTTTCTTCAAAAATGTTTCTATTGATTGTCTGCTTTCATTAAGGTAATAAGTAATAGTAGAACTTTGTTTAAATTGCTTTAATGTGTAGACAATTATCAACAATTTAAATAGTAAACCTTGAATTAGAAAACATTACTAAAAATATTAACTTCAATTTAAATGGTAATATTGGAAAGCATTGATTATGTCTTATTCATTTACTTTTACTAGAGATCATAAGAAGTATTAGGTTACTTAAGATTTGATAATCACAAGGACCTGAGGCGGTTCCATTATCTTTAGTACAAGTCACATTCTGTGTAGGCAAGGGATCAACTACCCCTTTGCCTCTAAATAATGAAGAAGAAAAAGTTCGAGTGGAACAAGAAGAAGAGCTACAACAAGTATCTACTGAGGAAGTGTTGGAAGAAGGACAGATAAGTGAACCACCTCAAAAAACTTCCCAAGACACTGAGGTGAGACTGTGGGCTCTACAGATATGGAAATTCTCAGTGTAGATCTTTTGCAGAAGGAGAAGACTCCAGAAAGGAGTGATAAGTGGAAGAGTATAGATTAGCTGACTCCTTCGTCCTCAAAAGGAAAATCTCTATTGGAGCATATCCCAAGGTGGCTAAGAAAAGAAGTGATAAGGAATAAGAAACAACAATTCACCACTAAGGAGGAGGATAGAATGAAATTGATTGAAATGTTCATGAAGCTTGAATCACCTCCAAAAGATGCACATGCATTAGCCTTTATCATGAGTGATAAGAGCTAGGACGTATTTGCACAAGTGGCTATCCCTCCTCCACATTCAAATGTTGAAGAATTGATGCCATGAGATTATTAGATCAAGGAGGTCATGCTTGGGAACCCTACCTTGGATACCGCTAAGTTAATGGTTACAATAGGTATGAAGGAGGTATTTAGGAGCTTGGAGCAAGTTGGGGCAGAATTAATAACACTTCAGCAGCAAAATGAAATCCTAAAGGGATATTTAAGCGAAGTTGTTGGCCCCTTGGATCACACAGACCCTGAGGACACTTTGAATGTAACAATTGAAAGAACAGATAAGGGTGCGGTACAATTCGACCCATTATTGAGAGTTCGTTAGCAATGGCGAGAAATTTTTGAGGAAAAGGGTGTATAGATCATTCAAGGAAATCTAAAGTTGTTACACTTTATGCAGGAGAATGTGGATAGGCTAGTAGCTTTTTTGAATCAAGATTTTGGTAGTAGTTTAATTCCTACAAATGCCTAGTGAAAATTGAGCTTCTATTTTTGGCACATCCAGACACTCCTACATCAACTGAAGACTTTCTATTTCTTAATCTCTCATGCTTTCTTTGTTTTATGACATGTAAAAGCTCATGTATCCAATTAATGATATACAATGGATGGAGTTCTACTTAGCCCCAGTTAGGTAGTTAGTTTGTACATAAATAGATATGTTTTATTAGTTTAGAAGCATATGATTACATAAAGATACCTCTTACTCTCAACACAAATTAAAGAGAAGATTTCCTATAAATATGAGAATGTATTATGTAATCAAGGTCCTTGTTATTTCCCTATAATATATGCTTTTGGTGCTCACATTTGGAGTAGATTTATGCCGATCGAGAGCGATCCAATAGACATTGCATTAGAATTCATCGCTGAGCACTACTTGGACCGACTTTATGTTTTAAAGTCGCGAGATACCTATTACATTGGAATCCGTCGCTACTACTTGGATGGTATCTCGTGTCGAAGCCGTAAAAGACTTTGTTCCGTAAGATTTTTATAAGCGCAAGACGTGCTTGCTTCGCCGTGTGGGGTGATTGAGGTCCATTCATATAATGGAGTGTGATATTATTATTATGTTATGGATGTTTCCATTGATGGCGATCGATTCCCGAATTTATTTCCTTTGTCCGTATTTCATTTTTGACCAATTTTCTGGAGAACGGTCCGTATTTTACACTATTTTGTCTTGACCGATATAGACTAGTTGAATTGCTTGCGACTCTGGCGCATCTTAGTGGAATCCATACGTAATTGAAATGGCTAAACGTTGCATCTTCCAAGTTAAAACATCTCTCCTCTATATAACCACTCCATGTTTCCTCCTATATTCCCCTTTTCCTCTATTTTGTCATCTCACTATCCTTGTCTATTCCAATATATCTCTTCCTTCCGATCTCTTTCACTCTTTATCACTTTCTACCTTTACATATATAAGTGGCAACTTAACATGGTTGTGGAAGGGGAAAATAAAATTAACATAACCCATGCATTTATAAATAAAATTTGGTCAAGTAAAAACAGTCATCCTTAAATATCACACACCAAGGAAAGAATTAAGCGTGGGAGGAAAAAGTCAACTTTGACTATTTAACATTTTTGGTGTAGGAATTAAGTAAGTGTGTGATGTTTAAGGAGTTCAAGAAAGAACACCCAATTAAAGAAGCTAAACTGCTAGGTAGTAAGGGAAAAGAAATCACATATCTTTCCATTTAACTACCTTTCTCTGTATTGCTCCACATTCAATACCCATTTCCAATATATTACTTTCTCAAAGAAATACACACACTACATAACTATATGATTGCACCCATGCATTAATTATTCCAACAACGCTAAATACAACATGATTTTGTTATGTCTTTAGAATTTCAATATGGACTGTGATATCAATCAATAGAGCAAAGAGAGAAGAATTTCTTAACACAAGCATATTCTTCAATGGAAATTATCAGTCATTAAATTGGCTTTCATATGCAAGGAAAATAAAAATAAAAATTCACAATGCATTTTCTTCTATGTGCAATTGTAAGGAAATAGAATAGTCGAGAAATTCCCTCTAAACATCAACAATATCATGCTTCAAGTAATGCCTTAAAGTTACTCAAAATTAATTCTTAAGAGAATCTAATTCAACATACAACTTTTTAACTAACTAATAACTAATGTACACCTAATTGAATCTTAACATATCAACTCTCCTATGGATTATAACATTCTTGGATGGATAGCAGGAGTAGTAATCGAAATGGTACTGCTACGGTTTTAGGGGTAGAGGGATCAAGTGATGGAGATGGAGGTGGGGAGTTGAATGAGGATGGTCCTGGATGAGGATGGCATGATTCAATGGCTACTTAGATTGCTGAGTCCAAGCCTTGTCTATTGGGTGTTGAGGATTTGGGGGTTGAAGTTGTTGGGGAAATGTGGTAGTTGAGTGACCTGAAGTCTCTCTCTTCTTGGTGGTGCCTTGTCATTGGTGATAGATTGGTCTTGGATGACTTTCAAGCTTCCCCTAGGAAGCTAAGGGTTTCTTTTATTGGCTCTCACTCTATTGTTTGGAGTCGCTAGTTTAGGATGCATCCCAATCTACATCTCTTGGGTGCTTTTTGTGGATGGGTCTTCTATTTTAGGGAGCCCTATGGATTTATTTAGGCTAGCCTTTCTCAGCTCACCCCTCCCTTGGCCCTCTCGTGTTGTTTGGTTGGATGGATTTGTTGGGACTCTACTCTTTTGGCTTTTATGGGCAAGCTCATTTGTTTGGATTCTCCTAGGATGAAGCACGATATGTGACCTTGGTGGACATTTGGAGTTAGAGCCAACAAGTATTGGGTGCTTTGTGATTCTCATCTGGAGGGAAGTTATGTTTTTTCCCTTTATTCTTTCCCTTTGAGCTATGGGGCTCTTTGTGATTTTATGAATATTTGGAATCTGTGGGTGTCCTTTGCCCACATTCATAAATGGGTTCTTCTAGGTTGCTACTTGGAGGATGCTAAGAAATTTCTAGGGCCCTATATGACATGGTCTTGTTTATTTTTCAATGGAGAAGTTTATTCCCCTAATGGGAAATGGTGCCTAAGTTCTCAAGGGCCTCCTATGGCTCCTTGTGTTTCGTTGAGTGTAGATCTCTTTATGGGGGTGCTTCCCCTCAGCAAAGTCTAGTGCTTTCTTTTTTTAGGTATCTGGTGGTCTCTATTTTTTCTCCTACATTTCACCCTAGAGATTTCTATAGATATGAAGTCTCAGCTTTGGTTTCAAAGGATCCTTTGGCTGACTTCTTTGTTTCAGAATTAGTTCTTGCTATTGTCTATTAAGCTCACAACTCTTATTAAGGAAGAGATATCATATATTGAAGTGATGATATGTTTTGTGGGTATTTTTGATAGTGGGTTGAATATTCCTTCTCAGAAGGTTGATGCTTGGAAGGTAGGGTGGATTCAATAGATGGATTTTTTGGGAGTTAACTTCCTCCCTATTATGCCTATTGAGGTAGGACTCCTTTTTAGTAAGGAGGAAGGAAGCTATGTGGGGAAAACAGCTTATTTTATTACCCTTTTATGGGTTTGGGATGCTCCTTCTATGTGTCAGACTTGGAGTTTGTTGGTTTCTCCCTTTAGGTTTTTGATAGTAAGATTGACTCCTATAGAGGTGGAGTTCCTTGTGATTTAAAGTGTCGAGGTAGTCTTTGTTGGAGGGGAAAGTAGTTGGGCTATAATTAGTGATAGCATTTATGTTTGGGGGTTTCTCTCCCCTAGCATTGGATTCATGATCTTTCCACCTCTTTTTCTATGGAGGTGGATCTCTTTGATATTGTAGTTGAAAGGGAGTGTACGGAGGGGCACGAGATTTTTGGGAATCCTAACATTAATAGGAAGTTCTATTGGCTATGGACCTATGGTTATGAGGGTGAAAGAGGAACATGATACCTATTGCCCAAGGTTGGTTTCTGGGCCTTTTAAGGATGAGTTTGTCTCCCCCTCTTTGTTCCTTTTCTTTTTGTGATTAGGTGGTTGCTAATAGTTTTAAAGGACTCACCTTTGTCCTTTGTTCTTGTTTTTGGTTTGATAATGTAGCTAGTAAAACAAGTTTTCCCATGACGATTCTTAGTAATGCGGACCACGATTGATGAAGTTGTCGCATTCCAACCTTTGTTTTTTATAGAGGTAGACTTCAATTGACATTTTTACTAGATGTTTGGCACTAAGTGTTGTGAATATGTTGATCATAGTGTCTATTCTTTGTACCATGGGTCAACACCCTCTTGCTTCTTTCTATAATTAAATCCATACAACTTTTTGCAAAAAATTATGTTGAACAATTTTGTAACAAGCAACAATCATACTAATATTTATAACTTGACAAATATTAATGAAATGTGTTGATGTTTTGTAACTTCATTCGGATAAACATACATGTGAATACTAATGTGTGTGTGTGTTGTGAAGTATAAAATATATATGTTCATTATTAATGACACACATACACACAACTATAATTTAGTTGTCATTATATCAATGAATAGACATGTCCCATGAAGAGACATGTATGTTCTTGGATTATTTTCCATAGATATAAATATACTAGGTTATTTCCTTTGGAAAAAATTTACGAAAGACGTAATGTTAATACGCTTGTAGCTATCCTATTACTCCAACATAGTATCAGAGTCAGAGAAAATTCATAAGCTCATTTTTATATTGATGAAAAAAACAACCTCATGAAACTTGTTTGGTGTGTACAGTTTATTTGAAAGAAAAATCTTTGCTTTAGCAAATGTGTAAATTTTCAAGTCCAAGCCTTCATTAGTTAAGGCATAGCATGACCATGGAAGTTACTTTATCTGCTTGTTGTTAATTAAACAAAAAGGAAAAATATTTTTCTACTACATCCATTCCAATACCAAGGTGGAAAGTTCACCATATAATAAAGGATTTATGTTCTTGGCTTGTCCATAGATGTTGAAGGAATTGGTTTTTGATTCATTATAAATATGCAGTTATATTAAGTTGAAAGAGGTCAACATTCAAAAATGTAAACATACAAGATGACATTCAAGCAGTGATTAGTGATTTACAAAAAACTACACTAGCTATACAAGGGTCCTTCAAAATTGATGATTTTGTAAATGGTCACAAAAGAAAAAAGAGGCAATATGGTGTATAGATAGCATCCCTTAGGATTGTTAATCATCAATTCTATAGATACAATTAATGCCTCTAAATTACCTTAGCAACATTCGTGTGAATCTTGCTTAGCTATAAGTAATGAATGAAATTTTATTTAGTAGAGCATTTCAGTTCTATGGAAGAGAGGATCAACAATCATTAATGGGTATGCTTTCGTTGAATGGTGCAAGATGGTCATAAAATTGTTCTACTTAGTGAAATATTAGGGAACCAATCTTAACTATTTTACATCCTTTGATTTTTTTTCATTGGCTCACATGACTCTAACAAGGTGGTCAAAATAAGGATGGAGAGATGTCATCAAATAACACAAAATTATATGTGAAAAAAAATGAAAAAATCTAGTCCACGTGAGAAGGCATGATAGAAAAAATGTCAGACTACTACATGACAAGGAAGGTCATAAAAGAAATAACATTAATGAAAAAGGACAAAAGGGCAATGTGATAGGGATTAGGTGGACAATCACATATCCACATTGGCAAAAAATAGAAGAGAAGCCAAATTATAAGTAACAAAAATGCTAATAATAAAGACATCAAAACATTAAATACTACTAATCTTTGGATATGTGTAGAATGTGAAGAGTTAATGCCCCATTTGACTATTAATGTAAGTATAAGGTATGATTATTCCCCTTGATGTTTAATAGATTATCATGGGATATGAAATTATCAATATGGGTCGTACTATATATATATATATATATATATATATATATATATATATATATATATATATATATATATATATATATATATATATTTCAATATAAAGCAATAATCTTTAATAAATACTCAAATCTAACAAAATAATTAAATACATTAGACATTTATTTTATATTTATTGGAATGACCTTAATATGTAGAAATATTTATTATCCTTGAGTATTGTATTAGTCTACCTCTTATCTTATTATTTTCAATACATACTATAAAGAGCTATTTGCCTTGTTTTTTTCTCTCTAAGATTGTTCTTGAAAGAAAAGGGAGATTGGTATCAAACTTAGAGGGAGTCGGGTACTTCTTCAATCAAAACTTTGGATGAGGAACTTAGATGATTGATATTCAAAGGGAATCTGAAAATTAATGTAAGTGACTACATTTTGATGGCCCTACCCCTTGTGTACATAATGAGGAAGTGGCAACTTCCAAATGATTATCACTTGTGTAGAAGTTATTGGAAGGTAATAATCTTGCAATAATTTAATCATCTATTGTTATCGACATTTTTATGATGCCTAAAATAGATTGTGATAGATTGTAACTTGCATGGTAGATTAAGTTCCTTAAATAGACCATGACCTTTTATTGTGATGGACAATTGATGGTTTGTAAGAAGATTATGATAAATGATAACTTGCATGCTAGATTAAGTTCCTTAAATAGACCATGGATATTCATATGGTAAGCATTATGAGAATGCATGTTTACATACCCTATGCATATTTTGAGTAGAAGGTGAATGTTATGCAAAGTGATGTTTAGGATGTCATTTCATTAAGTACTTTTTAAATATCACATGACTTGATGTTTAGGAGACCATTGTTTATAGTATGTGGTGAATATCTTGCAACTCAGCATTTAGGAGACCATTACTGTTGACATCATGAGATGAAATCTAAGTGATGGATATGATCAAAGATATTCCTGGTCTTGCCAAGTTAATATTGATCTTTTGTAGCCTCATTTAGATAAACATATAAGTCTATATATATATATATATATATATGAAATATAATCTATATCTATATGCTCATTATATAAGAGATATAAGTTATATATATCTAAGTATTATTATATTATAGAAATTAATATAATGATTAATGACACACACAGGCATAGATATAATTAATTATCATTATATTAATGAATAGACAAGTCATATGAGGGTAAAAGTACACACAAGTGTCACCCTTTTACAAAGCAAAAGGCTAACATCAAAAAGGTTGTTAACTTCAACAATGTAAAAGTTATATTTCTATTTTGAATTTTAACTAGGTGTAAATTGATGAAATGCGTATATAATGATCGAGTTTATGTTTGTTATTTTAAAATAAAAATTCAAAATAAAAATAGTATGTTTTTATAATTTTCAATGACCTTTTTTGACAGTGTAAAAAATTCAACAAATCAGGGGTTGTAGTTCCCACCACAAAAATAATTGTAAATACATGTTTTTCCATCTAAATTTGAAGTATGTTGTTAATGACATATTTACCTAGAGCTATAAAAAAAAATTGACAAATATTATATATTTTGTCTATTATAGCTATTTTAAGTTGAACTTTTCATAATTTAATAGTTTTTCATTCCCACCATCTTTTCCCTAGTAAATCCATGTTAACCATTACAAATGTTATATATTATCGAAGAGTATTCTCTCCTCTAGAACATTTCATCACTTCTTTTTTTTTTGGTACCATCTACTAATTTTTTATATTTTTTTCAAATGTGCATCATTTTCAATATTGGAATACCTACTTGTATTATTTTACAATTATTGTAATCGATATTGTGTCACCTATAAAAAAAATTATATTGGCATAATTCTGACTACAAGTTCTATCTAGTGGTATTTTTTGTTTTCATTTGAAACCCTGATTTTGATGATGAAATTGACCTCCAAAGTGTTAAGTTCTTCATAATTGTAAAAAACATGACAAAAAATGCCACATTGGATGACACACAGACAATTTCGATTGGATTCAATCTAGTCAGACCCCATCTGGCCGAATTGGCATGACCCAAAAGTCACCCGCACAGGTCACATGCACAAGCCTAAAATTTGAATTTGGTTTAAACAATAAAATAAGTTTTTCATTTTAAAGGTAAATTTTAATTTATAAAATTTGTGTGTTTTAATCAATTTGCATTTGTACTATTCAAAAAGTTAAGTTTTATTGAATTAAATCAATTTTATTGTAGAAATATTTGGAAAATGGATTTTTTAAATTATTTATGTATTGAAATCAATTAATTAAATTTATTGTTTATTTTAAATTAATTAATTAATCTAATTTAAATTAATTATAAGAATTAATTTCAATATTTTAAAAAAGTATGAAAACTATTAAAGTTATTAAATAGTTAAATTATCTAATATGTTTAATAAATTGCTTAATTTAAATTTAGCAATGCTTTAATGCAACTAGTTATAGTCTTAAGATTTTCTAGTCTTACAGATGGTCAAATAAATAAGTTTCTAAAATTGAAAACTTTTTCTAAATTGTCTATGATCTACTATTCTTTATGTAATTGAATTTGGAAGTCTTTTGTATGCAAGTGATTTCAAGCTCTCTATTCAGGTTTTTGTGCAATGGGGAATAAAGAGAAAAGAGAAAAATGATATGATTGAGTAAGAGATGACTAGAAGGAAGGATGGAAAAAAGGTGATATAGAGCCACCAATTGAAGATCCATTGATTGAAGTTGTTCAGAAGATCATGTTGAAGTTTTAGAAAGTAGTATGACATTTAGAAAATATGGTTTACAGTTGGGAAATTTGATGAAGACTCTCTTTTTAGAGAAATTGAATCATCTGACCACATGATGCTTGAAAGTACAACTAAGCAACATTTGAAAAAACTTGGGAGGCAAATCTAAACTAGAGCGATTCTCTACAAATCAACACCAGGATTGAAACTAGGCTTCTATTTAGCCACAACCAGGTTGTGTTTCCCCAATCTCCAGGAACACACCAAAACCTGCTTCATATCCTCTTTAGTTGTGAATTTAAAAAGGAACATTTCCCTTGCCATGGTAGCGACCATGATTGATCCTCTTAACCTCCACTTGTTAGAGATACATTTCCTAATCATCTCTATGGTATGTCTATAGCATTAAAATCTTCCAACAAGGCTTAGTGAAAAGCTTCTGGAAACATTTTCCATAACCATGTCCAGTAATGAAATCTCTAGAATAGAGTCCTCATGCAAAAAAGTGGGGATAACCTCAAGTGTGGGCCCGGAATCTATTCCCACCAAAATGCCTATCTAGCTTGGTTTAGGGTCAGCCACACCCAGTCCTTTTCTAGGAACCCTGGGTCCAGAAGACTATAGAAATACCAAATCCTTTGGCATATTTGATGAAGTAGAAGAAGTCAACTCCCCACCACTGAAGGTACACCTGACATCCAAGCATGACCCTTTTGTAATAATAATAATGATGATTATTATCCAACCTTTAGACTTTTTCAATACTTAGAGAAATGGGATTCAAAATATTTCTTATTAATATACCATCAACCCTATATCATTTAACATATCAGATAATGATAGATTATATATTGATTTACTATTTACTATCTTGTTTGTATTAAAACAACCTGATGTAATTTATTGATCAACCCAACAAATACTAATTTTATAAAATACTTAATATTTTCATACAAGATAATATATATAAAATGAAAGCACTCTTGTATAGATATTTTGAATAGAAATTTTGTTACAATATTGATATTTGTAATAATAAAAATATATTTGTAATGTAATCTTAATTTATTTGAAGTAATTAAATTATACATAATGAAAAAGTATTCTTACAAATTAAAATTAAATGATATTTTGATGGTGTTAAGCGGGAAGAAGAGTAGAGAAGGTATATTGAACTTTGAGCAGGTGGGAGAGGATGAGGGAGATGATTCTAATGAGCTTGTTGCATACTTATTGGTTGGTCCCTATAATATCATGTGGGAATCAATGGATTTGATGCAGATAGGTCTAGGATCCACTCTATTGGGTATGGTATGGAGTAGTTGATGGTTGCTAGGGCTTCATGCAGTGTGGGTTTTAGTGTTGACTATAGATATCCTATTGTCTAGGGCCTTGCTAACTAGAGGGGCCTTTCTCCCCTTTGGTTTGATGGGTTAGGCCAAAGATTAGTTCTATTTGATCTAGTGGAGACGGAGGTTTGTAGTTCCTCTACAACTAGGGGATTTGGTTTACTTTGGCTAAAGAAGCTCTATTTTTTTAGAGTAGTTATTTCTTTTAGGTAGTGGGCATATATCCCCGATTTAGCCCTTTTTTCTTATGGGTATGACTCGACCAGATTGGACCTCATTGTTTGTAAGTTTTTCCTTATTTGGGAGTTCGATGGCATTATTTTGGATGATATTTTTTGTTTCTTCCTTTATGTCATCCCTTTTAGCTTTGGCTCTTATGTGGCTAAGTCCTATCTAGAGCTCCCTCCACCCCTTAGATGTAGTTAGACTAGATTCGTTGATTATGAGACTCCCTAGGTTTGGGGGCTTTTCTCTTGTAGCAAGGTTGCAATATTTCTCTTGATGTTGTGATATCCCTTATTTGTCATGGTGTGTTTATTATGGGGAGATTAGGGATACATTTTTCTTTGTTTCTTAAAGGGTTGTTTTTTTTATGGTCATCTTTGTTAGGTAGATTCTAGAAATTCTCAAGGACCGTCCTTGGCTATTTGGTATTTTTAGTTAATGGAAAATCTCTCTTGTAAGGGTTTCTCCTATGTTGGAGGCTAGTGCCTTCTTGTTTTGATCTTATGGTGGATTCTCAGCTCTTTGATGAACTTCATTTCTAGAAGTTCTATATGGTGATGAAGTTTCTCATTTGTTCCCTTGGATGCCTATGGAGGTCTTTTAGTTTGATTGATTTTTTTTTTCATTACTGTCCCTTCTATTCTCAAGTCATATTGAGGTTGTGTTATCACCTCTTATGGTGGTGACTTGTTGGGTGGGGGAAACTAATGGTGGGAAGGACTTTCCCTCTCCTTATGTCCTTGGGTGGAGAGTGGGATGACTTCAATAGATGACTTGTTCTAAGATTTTATGCCTCACCATCTTCCCTATTAAGGTGGGATCTCTTTCTATTGAGGTGGAAGGGAGTGTTGTGGGAAAGGCTAGTGGGTAGAGGATTGTTCTCTCCCATGGTTTTAGCTGGTTTAGGGTAAAGTATTTTCTTTCCCCACTTCTTCTATTAAGGTGGATCCCTTTTCTATTGAGGTGAGAATGCAAAATACATATTGGTGAAAGATCTTTGAGAATTTTGACCTATGGCTATGAGGATGAATGAAGAATTAGCTACCCATTTCCTGAGGTTGGTTTTTGTGCTTTCTGAGGACATGGTTGTCTTCCTCTCTTTGTTTCTTATCTTCGTATAATGGGGTAGTTGTTGTTAGTTTTCAAGAGCTCACCTGGGTCCTTTGTTCTTATTTTTATGTTAAGAAGGCAACTAGTATGGGGGCTTGCCCCATGCTAATTCTGAGATGTACAGACCATGGTTGGCGGGTTTGTTGCATTTTGACCTTTCTTTTTTTATGGAGGTAGACATTAGTTATTATTTTTATTGGATGTCTTGTACTACGTGTTGTTAATATGTTGTTTAATAGTGTCTAGTATCTTCTATTTGTACCATGGGTCAGCACCCTCTTACTACATTTTTAGTAAAAATAATGATACTATTCTTATCATTTATTTATAACAGAACTATTTTATTTTATATAATAATTTCAAATTTTATAAAGATTATATATAATAAAATGAAAGAAATTATCTTATGTAGATTTTTTGCAAATTTGTATTATAATATTGACACTTGTTAAACTAGAAAAATATTTTAAACATAGTTATGTAAATCAGTTTCTGGATTAGATTGTGTGGAGATTTTTACCATCAATGTTTCGGATCACACTATGTGATCCATCATCAGGATGAGAGAGCAAGAGAAGTTTGACATCTCTTGCTCTCTCATCCTGATGATGGATCACGTAGTGTGATTCAAAACGTTGATGGTAAAGATCTCCACACAATCTAATCTAGAAACTAATTTACATAACTATGATGGATTGTGGAAATCTGATCACATTAATATTTTTAACATAATCAAGAATTATTTTATGTAATTCAATTATATAAAGTTAAAAAATATATTTTAAATTTTATAGCATTGTCTTATTTGTTCTTCATATGTTATTTTAATTTTTTACTTTTAGATAGCACACTTAAATATTGATTTAAGAAAGTGAAAAGATTTAGAAACTATTGTTAAAAAGAAAATTTATATTAATTAATTCTATTTTAAAAAATCTAAAAAATATAATTACCAATCAAAAGAGGAAAAACTAAATATTTAATATATTAAAGAGATACTAGCAATTGAAATTTTAATTCGTTTTAGAATTTTGATCTATTGATTTAATAATCCTTCTTTATAATAGATAGATCTAAATACATTATCAACATTTCTTGTATTAAAATACAATATATTCAAATATAATTTAATCTAATTATCTCCGCTTCTTTAATTCTTTAATAACTCTTTATTTTATTTTTAAATTTTTTTAAAAAATGAATTTATAAATTTTATTCAATTGAAAACATATGAACATAAGTTTTGTAATTGTTTCCATTAGCATATGCAATCAAACTTTCTGCTGGATGTAATAATGAAAAAGTTTTAAATGTTGGCACGTCAACCATGATCTACATTGAATAAGGTTCAAATTCTTCTTAGCTAATGAAGGCTGCAAGAATACCAATGTTTGCTAATGTGCCTAAAAATATAAACTTACAACAATAGAGAGTATACACCGATTCCAACTTGCATTCATCTTGAACATTTGATCGATATTGAAATGTTAAACAAGAGAGAAGTGATAAGAAGTTGTGATCATCAAGAGAAGAAAACAAGGCCAAGATTTATACTTACATTGTTGTTTTTTACATGAAATAATGTTTCATAGGAAAGAACAAGTAAACAGATATAAATTATTCATAATTTCAGACTAACTGCGTCCATTGAATATTGTACTAAACTGTAATAATAATATGAAAAGGAAACTATACCAGTAGACGTCAGTCTAAAGCGACCATATACTATGTTTAGACAAACTGCAATTTTGGACAACATAGTGTTCACTAACTCTATCCTCGCAATGCTCGCATAGGAATCTGATTCTGCTTGTACCCAGTGGATGTCAATTGAAGCCTCTTCGTTTGAGGGCCCTGACCTCTCGGCCAATCCTGTCCTTGCACAGAATGACTACCATTGTTCCGCCAAATCCAGTCGCATAGCCAAGCCCCGTCCCCGCCATTGACACATGCTCCTCTATTCTGCTCCACACCGACTTGTGCACTCCCTTTTCTGAAGATTTAACCAATGTTCCATTTTTCTCGCACTTCCTCATGATGAAACCAGTACTGTCGCACAAACACGGAGGGTTTCCCTGGTATGATGTGTTGTCAAACGTCACGAACTGCGGTCCTCCCGGGATTCTCCCACAGAGACCGTTGAAAGAGACATTGAAGTAACTCAATAGGAATAACTTAGACAATTCCTCTGGTATCTTGCCACTCAGATGATTGTGAGACAAGTCCAACTGCTCCAGGGTTGATATTTGCCCCAAAGAAGCCGGTATGGAACCCTCCAGGTGATTTCGAGAGAGATTCAGCAGTCTCATGCTTATCAGATCCCCTATGCTGGGAGGAATATTTCCGGTGAAATTGTTATATGATAAGTCTAAAATGGTGTTTGCTGCCAAGACATATTGAAGAATGTACTCGTTTCCTTTGATCACAGCTGGTATATCTTAATACAGGGTATTACCCTTCACAACATCTGACTGCGAAGAAGATTGGGGCTGTGAAAATCCCTTTAGGCCATCAAGAGAAGGAGAAATTGTTCCAACGAACTTATTGCTGGACAGATCTAACACCTGCAAGCTGGTAAGGTTTGTGATCCATGGAGGAATATGACCCTCAAATTCATTGGACCCAAGGCTCAGAACCCTCAGCTCCTGACAATTTGCAAGTGGGTGTGAAGAGAGCTCGCCTCTTAATCTATTATTGCTGAAATCCACAAGCTTGAGCTGCTTATAATTGGCCAACGTTGCAGGCAGGATCCCAGAAAAATTATTATAATATGCAGACAGAATTTCTAGAGACGGAGGAAAATTAATATCTACACCTCCATAGAATGAGTTCCTAGACAGCTTTAATCTCCTCAAGCTTGTGCAGTTTGCTATAGTTGCTGGAACTCTTCCAGAGAGATTATTGTCAGTCAATACCAAATCTGTTATGGAGTTGCAGTTGCCTATGGATTCTGGGATTTGTCCCACCAGTTGATTGTCAGATACATCTAGCTTCTGGAGTGAAGTCAAACCGCCAATGCTTTGAGGAATAGCCCCAGAAACATTATTGCTGTAGATGGCTAGCTGAGTAAGATCCCTGAGTTCACCAATGCTTTCTGGTATAGATCCAATTAATTTGTTTTTAAACAGAAACAGATTTCTGAGCAATCGGAGATCCCCTATGGCCTTTGGAATCATTCCTGTGATATTGTTTGTGTCAACATATAGATTCTCAAGTTTGGTCAGATTTGTGATTTCTTCAGGTAGCAAACCTGTCAAGTTATTTGAACCTAAATTCAAATGGTCCAATTCGGTGAGCAATCCAATAGCTTTGGGGATGTTTCCGCTGAATTTATTTGAACCAAGACTAAGGTGTGTCAACAGGGTCATGTTGAAAATACCTTGTGGTAGTCGCTCTTCAAATTTGTTTTCAAGCAAAGAAAGGGTGGAGAGAGGAAGCGCGGTAATACTCATTGGAAATGGCCCCTCAATAAGGTTCGTTCCAACATCAAGCCACTCAAGACTGCTACAGTTTCCTATTTCTGGAGGGATGGTACCTGTAAGATTGCCCGGGCCATACAGTGATAGTTGGAATAGCTGTTTCAGATTTCCTAGTTCAGGCGGTATATTGCCATATAGCTTGGCATTCCCAATAAACAAAACCTGGAGATATGAGCAATTACCCAGAGCTGGAGGGATTTGGGTCTTCAGCTTGTTGTCGTTCAGAGAAATGTACTGCAATTTATTAAGCCTCCCAAACTCGGATGGAATACTTCCTGTCAAGTTGTTACGACCACAAGCAGTTAAGTATAGCTGAAAACAATTAGCCATAGAAGGAGGATATGGGGATGTTACCTCGAGTGTAAAGAGGAGTGTGTGTACCTGTGAGACTGTTAAGGCCAAGTGACAAATCAAGAAGAGAGGTGCAGTTGCCCAGGGAAACAGGAATGCCTCCACTCAGATAATTGTAGGACAGGAAAAGATGCTGTAAACTGCCGAGACCACCGAATTTTGCAGGTATCCTCCCCGTCAAGTTATTTTTCGAAAGTCTGATCCACTGAAGGTGCGTGCAATTGGCAAGAGATGTGGGGATGGTGCCCATCAGGAAGTTTGATTTGAGGTCGAGAATTCTCAACGATTTGAGTCGGCCAAGCTGAGGTGGAATCCCTCCGCTGAAAGAGTTGTTGGAAAGATTCAAAACGCCAAGCAAGGAGAGGTTCCCTATGGATGGAGAAATGGTACCTTCTAATCCCAACTTGGGGATGAAAAACACAGAGTAAAATTACACAGCAGAATACTCAGGAAGTGAGCGCTGAAAACTCTAGGCCCAGCAAGTCTATTTATAACAACAAATGTAATAGATGTACAGAAATCTCCAGAAGTGGTTTTTGGTGTATTATTAATGTGAGTAGTTGGCAGTTGGAGGGATGGCCGCACATGCCTCTGGAAGCATCTTGGTCGGTGCTGACCATGCCTTGCAATGTAATTAATTTACGTTGACATCCCCTCTGAATTAATTACAATAGCTATACTAAATATCTACTATCTAAATATCCCCCCATAATCTACATATGATGGGTCCTAGCCTAAGGCCTTGTTAGGTACCCATTTACAATCTGTTATCTCCTAAATACAATGGTTGGAATTCATAAGAATCCCCCCTAAATGACAACCATGAGACAATTATGTCACTGCTCTTAAGCCCAAAAGATGTCGAAGAGATACAAACTTGGCTTCACTTAAAGCCTTGGTGAATAAGTCAGCAATCTGGTCCTCTGTCTTGCAATATTGAAGATGAATCACCTGTTGTTGGAGAAGATGTCTGATATAATGATGATAGACTTCAATATGTTTGGTGCGAGCATGGAACACTGGATTCTTAGACAATGATATGGCACTTTGATTGTCACAATGAAGTAGAGAAGGCCCTGCATGATGTTGCCTAAGGACTGATAAGATAGCTCGTAGCCAAGTGATGTCTTTTGCTGCTTCATTTGCTGTAGTATATTTAGCTTCTGTAGTGGATAGAGCTATGGTAGACTACTTTTTAATGCACCAAGAAACAAGACCTGCACCAAGATAGACAACATAACCTGTAGTGGACTTACGATCATCCATGCATCCTGCCCAATCAGAATCTGAATAGCCAATAAGGGAAATATCTGCATGAAATCAATAATAGATGCCCATCGTTAAAGTCCCTTTCACATATCTTAGTATTCTTTTAGCAGCTATCCAATGTGGGACTTTAGGTGAGCTCAAAAATCTGGAAACCACACTAATTGCAAAAGAAATATCAGAACGAGTGTGTGTTAAATATACAAGACTACCAACCAATTGCCTATATAAGGTAGGATCAACATCTTCACCTTCCATGTCCTTGCTTAATTTCAACCCCGAAGCAATTGGAGTAGATACACTTTTACAATCTGTCATTTGAAACCTCTTCAATATGTCTATTGCATACTTAGTTTGAGAAAGATAAAATCCATCATCCTTTTGCCATACTTGTATACCAAGAAAATAGTGTAGAAAACCAAGATCTGTCATCTCAAATGTATTTTGCAAGCTTAACTTTATGTTACTAATTTTATCCATGCTATGTCATGTGATAATAAGATCATCAACATAAAGCACAATGATTATGATATCACCACTAGCAAATTCCTTCACATACAAATTTGGATCATGTGGACTATTATGGAAGCCTTGAATTTGAAATTATTCATCAATTCTAGCATACCAAGCCCGTGGAGCCTGTTTGAGACCATATAAAGACTTCTTTAATTTGCAAACCAAATGTTCTTTCCCTTGTATTTCAAATCCTTGTGGCTGAGTCATATAAATCTCTTCATCAATTTCACCATTCAAAAATGCATTTTTAACATCCATTTGGTGTAGAGGCCACTTAAAATGAGCTGCTAATGCTATAATAACTCTGACAGTACTAATCTTTGCTACTGGGGAAAAAGTTTTTGTGTAATCAATCGCTTCTTTTTGTGAATACCCTTTGGCTACTAGTCTTGCCTTATGTTTTTCAATACTCCCATCTGACTTGAACTTGGTCTTATATACCCACTTATTGTTAACCACATTCTTACCTTTTGGCAACTCTACCAATTCCCAAGTGTTGTTCTTTATCAATGAATCATACTCATTTTTCATAGCTTCTTCCCATTCATGTTTTTCGTTGGCCTCTTCATATGTTTGAGGATCATTAGTCTTCATTATGGTGGTCATCAAAGCATAATTAATTTGATGAGTCCTTTGATAAATTTCTTGAATACTCTTGGTCTTTGGAGAAGAACTAGATTCTTCATCCATGTCAAAGGGTTCCTTAGAACTTTCACCACTTTCAAAATTATTAGGATCTTCATGATTCTCAATGGCCACATGTGGAATAGGAGTGGATATTGGCATATCATCAAACCCTTCATTAAACTTGACATCCCTACTTGTAAACACATCTTCCACACTAGGATCATATAACCTATATCCTTTCCTTTGGTCATCATACCCCAAAAAGATGCACTTAATGCATTTCTTATCAAATTTCTTTTCTCTAATCTCATCTGGCACATGGGCATAGGCTTCACATCCAAACACTCTAAAATACTTAACATTAGGTTTTCTTCCACTCCAAGCTTCTTCAGGAGTAATGTTTTGCAAAACATTTGTGAGAGATCTATTCAAAACATGAGATGCAGTATTAATAGCTTCAGCCCATAGAAACAAAGGAAGATTCTTAGATTGTAGCATACAACGTGCCATTTCCACTAAAGTCCTATTCTTCCTTTCAGCAATACCATTTTGTTGAGGAGTATATCTATTAGTCACCTCTCTTTTGATCCCATGATGATCACAAAATGATTTGAACCTATTGTTTACATATTCTCCACCATTGTCAGTTCTAATTCTCTTGATCTTATTTCCACTTTCATTTCCCACAAGAGCTTTAAATATTTCAAATTTGTTAAACACTTCATCCTTTTGTTTCAAGAAATAAACCCAAATTTTCTTTGAAAAATCATCAATGAATGCCAAGATATACCTAGCTCCTCCCTTTGATGTTGGATTCATAGGACCACACAAATCACTATGGATAAGTTCTAGACTTCTTTTTGCTCTCCATATAGACCTCTCAAAAGTGTCTCTATGTTGTTTACCAACCATGCATCCTTCACACACATTTGTATTTAATTTTATCCAGGGTAATCCATCAACCATATTCATCTTTGAAAGCATAGCCAAACTTTGATAATTTAAATGACCATACCTTTAGATGCCATAACTCACTTAAGGATGATCTTGTAGTGATATAAGCCTTCTTAGCAACACTAGCTTGAAATTTATATAATCCATCATTCTCAACTCCTCTAGCAACTATTTTGTATCCATCATTAATATTCTTGATTAAACACTTATCTGAATAAAATTCCACCTTATATCCATGTTGAGTTATTTGACTCACCAATAGAAGATTTTTGGCCAACCTAGGTACAAAATTCACATTAGTTATTTCCAAATTTTTACCATCATTACCTTTCATTAAAATTGTATCTATTCCTTCTATGTCATGTGAACTATCATCACCAAGAAATATTTTTGCACCTTTTGTTGCTTCTAAAGAGCTAAAGATATTTTTGTTGTGAGTTAGATGTTGGCTAGCTCCCGAATCAATATACCATGCATTACTTGAATCACCTTGAGCAGCCAAAGAAGCTATCATTATATGATGATCACCCTCTTCTTGAACAAAATTTGATTGCCTTCTTTGATTAAATCTCTTTTGCCATTTCTTAAAACATTGATCACTTTTATGCCCCTCTTTTCCACACTTGAAACATTTGATAGTATTTGCTCCTTTGAGATTATTATTGTAATTTCTCCCTTCATTTTGTGGCCTTTGATAATTTTGCCTATTTTGATTATCTCTTTGTTGTAACCATTTTCTTTGATTCTTTCTATATTGATTCCCTTGATTAGGTTTTTGATTTTGATATGTTCTTTCTTGATTATAATACTTGTATTTCCCTCTAGCTACAAATGCTTAACTCTTGCTAGACTCACTTGTAAACTTGTGAAGCCTTTCTTCTTCATTTAACAAAGCACCATAGACTTCTTGCAATTTTATATTTTCAAATTTGTCAGTTAATTCTAAAGTGCGAATGAAATTATTATACTCCTCTGGAAGACTTTCAATTAAAAATTCTATGATTTCATCATCTTCATACTCAACCTTCATCATTGCAAGCTAATTTCTTAAGTTTTTCAATCTAGCAATATGATCATTCATGCTATCTTCTTCTTTCATTTTCAAATGAGTTAATTGCCTCTTAATATCCATTGCTTTTAACTTACTTGTTCTTTCATACATTGTTTGTAAAGTTTCCCATATTGCCTTTGTTGTTTTTAAACCTTGAACATGAGGCCTAATCCCTGGACTAATTTGCCACAAAAGTGTAGCACGTGCATTTATATCCTTTTTATTCCATTTATTAAATTTATCTTGATCCTCAGGTTCTTTTTCTGTGACTAGTTCCCATAAATCTTTCATTTGTAAAATTAACTCCATCTCACATTTCCAATTAGCATAATTTGAACCATCCAATTTTTCACTAACCACAAGATTAGACATCTCACCAGCCATAGTTAGATTTCAATCAATTACCAACACACATGCACACAATCACATAAGCATCAAGCATCTGTCAAAGACCACACCTTGATATTGGCCTTCTTAAGAACCTATCAAACAAGGACTTATAATAACTTTATCAAACTTTTCTTTTCTAAACAAAATTACCACTTTCTATTCTTATCAATCTCTTCACAATAAATCTTCAATATCTCCACACACCTTGAGGCATATACAATTTATATCTTTCAAAGATACTCTCACTTTTCTCAAATATTTCTTTTAAAAGAAAACACCACCAATTCAATATAAAAACTATAAAGGCTTTGCAAATAACAATATAAAACAACATGCCCCTCACAAGTTTCATATCTCAAATTTTTCTTTCATGGATACCTTGTCCATCATATACAAGCCTTTCACATATGAAAAACAAGAATACTTTAGCTGCGCTACTACAGATTTGTCACCACATTTAGACAGAGAAATCCATCACCACATTCAGTCAGAGAAAAAAAACTTACTTTTAGTATTGTTGCAAGTTGCAGATTTCTAACAACTCCTTGGGGTAGCTTTCTATCAACAGTTCCTTGCTCTCATCTTGCTTTGCACAGGGGAAGCCTTCTCTCATTTATCTTCTTCAAACCTTCAACTCCTTGCTTCAATAACCAACTAGCAAATGATGATTTTATATTCAGCAGCTTCTGTATGGACAGTCTTCTCACAACAATCGTTCTCAAACCTGCACTTACAACTCTCAACTCACGTTGCAAGAGTTCTCTCAGGTTTTTACACTCAGCAGCTCTGATACCATGAAAAACACAGAGTAAAATTACACAGCAGAATACTCAAGAAGTGAGTGCTGAAAACTCCAGGCCCAGCAAGTCTATTTATAACAACAAATGTAATAAATGTACAGAAATTTCCAAAAGTAGTTTTTGGTGTATTATTAATGTGAGTAGTTGTCAGTTGGAGGGATGGCCGCACATGCCTCTGGAAGCATCTTGGTCGGTGCTGACCATGCCTTGCGATGTAATTAATTTACGTTGACAGGGGAGAACGATGGCCACCACTCTGTTTGTATTCTTTCTGCACCGAACGCCATTCCACGAGCACATATATTCCGAATTGGCAGAAGTCCAGCTGGAAAGTGAAGCCACAGGATCGGCAGTAATGCTGTCTCTGAAAGAAAGCAAGGCTTCCAAGTCCCTCTTGTCAGAAACATGCTGATCGAGTAGCACACGATCTTTCATCACGGCAGAAGAAATGCCATCCATGGGAGGGCTATGTGAAGCAAAGACATGAGGAGAAGAGGACGTGTTGGGAATTGGTATTGTGGTGGCAGAGATCAATGTGATCAAGGCCACAGCAATTGCTAAGCGCATCATTTCCATCAACATGTTCCCACTCCCACTCATGAGCGTACCTCTAACTTCTAAACAAGTAATCCAACCGCACTTATGAATAAGTCCGTCTGCAGAACAAGAAGAAAACTAGCTTGGGAATCAAAGTTATTGAGTATTAAAAATAGTTATTGATGGCTATTCTGGACGAAGTATAGCAAGGTTTTCTACAGACACTTTTATTCTCATCTTATTGAGAGAGAATTATTTTGGATTCTCAGAGTTTCTATGGTTGAAAAGAAAAGAAGCAGAAATATAAAATTTAGGTGTGAAAACAAAGAAAATTTGATGAATAATAAATTATACAAAGCAACAACTAAGACTTAGTGTGAAGGGATCACTTTAAGATGGCCGTCCTTAAAAAAGATATATGAAAAAATTTAGACTTGTGTGAAGGGGTCAGTTTCAGATAGCAATCCTTAAAAAAGATACTATGAAAAAAATTAGTGTGAAAAAAGTCGAAAAATTCTTTAATATTCTAAATCTAAGAATCAGTCATTAGCTATACTATTTAAAATAAGGTAAAGCTTTATATTTATCTTCAGTAAGTTTTGTCGAATAATAGTTATAGATAACAACCACCAAGACTTGTATGGACTTTTGTGAAGGGGTCACTTTCAGATATCAATCCTTAAAAAAGATACTATCAAAAAATTTAGCATGAAAAATGTCGAATAGATTCTTTAATATTTTAAATCTAAGAATTAGTCATTAGCTATACTATTTATAATAAGGTAAAGCTTTGTATTTATGTTCAGTAAGTTTTGTTGAATAATAGTTATAGATAACAACCACGAGGACTTGTGTGAAGGGGTCACTTTCAGATAGCAATCCTTAGAAAAGATATTATGAAAAAATTTAGCATGAAAAATGTCGAACAGATTCTTTAATATTTTAAATGTAAGAATCAGTCATTAGCCAACATAATATGCAAGCACATAACATAATATGCAATCATACTATGTTGCCAACGAGAGTTGCAAGGTTTTTATCCTTGGTAACATAGCGATAACCTAACACATGTTCAAATACATAAATGATTGCTATGAAAGTTGCCAGCGAGGAAGGAATTGGCCCACATGGTAAAACTCAATTGGATTGACTACCAACTAGGAAGCTTTAAACCAAGTCAGAAAGGATTTTATTTCTTAATCGTCAAATTTTCTAAAACTGACGACTTGTTTTCAAATTCGAAGGGGAATGCCACTCTATTTTTTCTCTGCAACCCATTTATGTAAATTAAAGCTCCTTGTGCAAAATAAAATAAGGAACATAGTGTAGATAGTTAAGAATTTCCTCATACGAATATATTTTTTGATTTTCTAGAGCCAAGACCTATTGAAGAACCTATTTTTCTGCCTAGTGAAATTGCAAAATTTTCTATATCGATGATTCATTGTAGCATTCAGAGAAGAAATAAGAAAGCCAAGCAAGTACCTCTGTCTACATATAATTAAAAGAATTTTGGTCTCTCCTCATTATTATTCCAACATGCCTCCAAAAAAAGGTTTCTTTAGGAAGGTAAAATATGCTAGTAGAAATTTTCATGATGACTTTCTAGAGAAACTAAGTGAATCTACTAATGAATCCACCCAGATAAAGAAATTAGTTCCTGTAAATCTTGGGCTTCGAGTTGTAGATGCTTTGTTTGACAAGGAAAATTGGACTAGGGATGCCATAACATCTAAAATAGGGCTACAATTATTTAAAAAGTGGTTTTTAGAGAGGAATTTATTTGATCCCCAAATAAATATTTCAAATTTTGACTTAGGTAAGTTTGTAGTTCCTAGAGTTTTTATGGATTCAAACCACCTCACAGTTGTAGCCCAAAACTATGACCCAATATCTAGAATGGTAAGGAGAATAGATGAGGAATGCTTGATAAAAATTACTGTTGAAGAAATACAAGAAGTCTTTGGAATGGACCCGACCACATTTTATCATGAGGTCATTGGTTTTCAGGGATTGGAGAAAGAATACTTGTCTTGTAAGGATCAAATTAGGCAAGGGGCACTAAGAGGACACTTGGCCACAATTGGGAATTTAACTTTTGTCTCAACATCAACTAAAGAGCTTTTCAAGAAATAGTTTTTCAATTCTATGGCTATAGATATTTGTGTGACTTTGTGCAAGGTCTTTGGTGTAGATGAACAAGATTTTGTACCAATAAAGTTTATTTATATGATGGTACAAATCTCTTCTTTTGGTGTGGATATTATGATCTTTTATTTTGCATCTTTTCTAGCAGAGGAAATTCACATAGGTCTAATTGGAATTGCAAAGGGAAAATTTGAAAAAACTTTTGGTTTCTACTCTTTATTGATGCATATGTTTTTGTATAAGGAATCTACTTTCTTTGAAAAGGAAATGGTATTAACAAGAGAATATGATGGAGAATCTCTACTAGTTCAATTGTGGAGTGTAGATATGACCTAGGATGCAGAGGATGCTAGTTTTGTGAGATTTGATAGATATTTTGCATCTAGATTGAGGGGCCTATTATTAAAAGATAACCCTAGGATACCTAAGGCATTGTTAGATTTCATCAGGCCTATGGATAACCCTACTAGTTTGAAAGTTTCCTATAGTTGGGCAGACATTGTACCATATCTAGTGTCAACAATTTTTAGAGTATATGGATTCCAAGGAACTTCACATGTGCTTCCCTACTAGGTACCTCTTCAGGTGGGAATAACTGAGATGTTATGAAAAATAGGTGGTTTGGAGGAAGCAAAACTGACTGGTAGGTCTAGAGGCTCTATTTTCCCATCTTGTATAGTTGCTCATCAATTCATAATTATAAAGAGTGGTTGGTTGTTTCCATATAAAGTTTTAGAACCATACAAAATGATTGTCTCCCATGCTCATTTCAATGATAGTGAAGAATTTTTTGAAATATTCAGATAGGGGGCTAAGACTAGTGCTCAAAAGTATCGACCCTATTTTCCTAAAGATGTAATAAGAAATGAATTCTCTCTCAAAGAACAAGAGATTAAAAAAGAGAAATGGACAGTCTATTCTAGAGTCTTAGAATTCATTAATTATTTTGATAAAGATTATAGTCCTTTGAAAAATTCAAAGACAATAGCGAACAAGATGAACAAGTTGATGATCATCTTTCTAGAGATTATGGAGACCATGAATGAAAAGAAGACCCCTCTCATCAATTCTTATACTAATAGGGCAAGAAAAGAAATGAAAAAGTTATCTTTCACTCATGTGGTAGGATTAGGGAAATTGGTCATTCAGAGGAGTCTTGGCTATAATATTATCAAGAATAAAGAGCATACAACTGATAAGGGGAAGAAAATAGTTGGATCAACTAGTGCTACTTTGGAAGAGAGGCTTGAAGAGTAGAGGCCCAAGAGGCAAAAAATAGAAGAATACACACCCACTCAATCTCCATTGCATATAAAAGATGAACAACTTACTAAGGAACAAATAGAACAATTAAGATCCCAAGGGGGAGTGTTTATTATTGTTGACGAAGGAAATCCTTAGGAGCCTCCAATGCCTAGCATTGAGCTAACTGTTTTTTGATTATAAAGGAAGGAAATTAGACCCTGTGGTAGAACAAGCTAGTCATGGATTTCTTATGGATGATAGTTTTGTCAAATCAAGAGCTTTCTACCAATTTGCATAGAGAACAAATATTGAACAATTTGAAGAAAGGTGTAATGAGAGGAAGGCAAAGCATCCAAAAATGGAAGAGGCAACCATACAAGATTAGATAAAGGATGAGATGATGTAAGAGTTTCGAAGTTTGACCCTTGAAGAAGGAAGAAAAATGATAAAATCATTTGGGGTTTTGCTTTCACTAGATTAGGACATTGCAGATGCCATGATTATTAATGTTATTTCCAGGAAGTTAAGTGTTGAAGAAAAGGAGAGAAAAAGACTTAGAGGTGCTAAATTTAGTTAAGATCATGTTGCTTTGGTAATTTGGTCTTTGAGAAGAGGATCTAGAGCCAGTCTTTCTTAGCCTAATGATACTAGAATGATTGGAAACTTGATTATTAAGAGGGTGAAAGATACTCCAACTGATGAGGCTATAGAGTTGAATGTTGAAATAGCTAATCTCACATTAGCTATAGCCAGGAAGGAGGAAAAGAAAAAATTGGAATTATAGGATAAATATGAACAGGTTCTAGATGCCTACAACAAAGAAGTGTAGAAGAGAATTGAGCTTGAAAATAAGATGGCAGGGTATCAACGGCAATTTAGCAGACCTAGGATTACTTATCCTTGTCCTCTAATTGAGCCTTTTAAGTCAAATCCCCTCATAGAGCTACTAGATACTCCACGAAGACCACAATTTTATACAACTAAGGATTTTGAAGAGGAGAAGAGAAAACTCTAGGCATTACATATAGAGTTAAATATCCAATATGAGGATAAAATAAGAAAAACAATCATGCATCTGGTAGATAAAATTGGTTGGCCTACTTTTTATGAGCAATTGGTAAAGATAATGGAGATGTGGAATGAGATAAAAAGCAATGAAGATGCTTTGAAGCCAATTGTAAATAAATAGAATAACAGGGACAAAGATGTCACTCTTTTATGTTTTTCTGTCATTAGTTTGTCTTGTGGGAAAATAGAAAAAAATCATTGACATGACTAATGATCTATCTGATTTTGATGATAACAGGGTGGTAGTGCAAAAGAGAATCATAATTTGGTTCTCAAGGTAACTTGGTGAAAAATTTGAGCTTTTCCACCATGCTCTCATCAAAATAGATAAGTTAAAAGATAAGGATGAATGAGCCAAAGACTTGGATGACTTGTTATGCCTTAGAATTAATAGGGTCATAAATGAAAAGGGGCATGCATGGTGGGAAAAAACAACTGCGGAAGTTGTTAAAGTTCAAATATACTTTGATTCTCTTAGGGAGGAATTTGTTGAGATAAATAAGTTAAAAGAATTTTTTTATGAAGAAGCAACATGAAGTATTGAGTTTTAATTGGCCAAATGACACACTTTTTGACAAGTGGATGGCAGATTTTGTATATTCAAAGTAGTTAGTACTTGGTGAAACTAATGAAGATGAGGTGGATGAAAATGGGTTACAAACAATTGATGCATCAATTAAAGTAGAAGAAGAAAAAGATAAATAGTCAATTGCAATAACAAGCACAAAGGTTCAAACTGATGAATTTGCTACAAAAGAATCAAGTGTAACTGTTAGTAAATAGTACATGATGACCTAGATGGAGAACCTTGAGTTAAACTCAGTTTTTAAATACTAGAATTGGGTCCATCACAAGAAATTCCAATGATCACACACTTTGACGAATGACAATCATATCAGTGCTAATTATAAAATCCTCAACAATGAAGAAGCACAACAGAAGTGGTCCACACAAAAGGAATATTCATGATGTAAGTCATTATGTTGCACCAAATTTTGTCTTTTGTGACAGTAACTTTTTAAAATATCTTTCTCTCTTAAGGAAAAATGTCATTGTTCTCTAGGCCTAAATCTTGTTGCATCTCATGCTATATAAATGAGAATCCAAGGCTAGAGAAAGGGTCTGAACTAATATGTAATTTTTAGTTTTTGCTAGCTTTACATTTGGTCTAATTTCCCTGATGCAAATTTGGTGATGTATTTTCTTTGCAAATCTAAGAATACATTAACATTCAAAGATCATGTTATTTTTTCTTGAGTTGTTTTGAGTTTTAGTCCAATGTTAAATATGACTTGCAAAGAAAATTAATACAAAGATGAACTATCACCATATCTTTTTCTCTGAATCTTGTCTCTATTGTTAGTTATTGGTTATCTTGAGGTTGTGTAGGCAAAGCTTATTCAATTTAATGCATCTAGGATAGGTTGTATATCAATTTTCCATTGCTTTTAATTCAATGAATTAAGTAGATGCTTCAATGATATGATAGGATTTCTAGGTAGTAAGAAGGATATGCATAAGAATAAATTTTAAGAAAAATTATTGATAATATTGATTATAATGCAATCAGTTAGGTCAAAATAGTTGGGTAGAATTTGAATCCTAATGGATGAGGTATTGGTCAATTATTTCAATTTGCATATGAAGAGAAGAATTATGACCAAGAATCTACTATAGGGGATGAGTATTGTAAGAAAATATCAGTAGATAAATGAAGTGTAAAGATAGTATCGAATTTTGAGTCATTTTATCCCTCAGGGGCACCTGCATTGGTTTTGTAGAACCTAAAGAATAGAAAATCCTTTTGGTTTCATTGAAGTTGGGTCCATATTTGAGAACTTCTTAGTTGAACATAGGAAATAGCTAACCCTTAAACTAAGTTTTTTCTTAATCATCTTCGTATCAAGTAGTTTTTTGCTTGGTAGTTTAAAAACACCAACAGAAACTAAGTGGTAGAAGGTTGTCATAGAAAGCAACTTGTAATTCTTGTAAAACTAAAATTGGTACAAATTTGATAGCTAACCTATCCTTTAGAATAATAGGCAATATAACACAATCAAATCCAACATTTGTTCTCTACATTGTATAACTTCATGAGTGGTTACTATTTTATTTAGTAAAAGGGTCCCTCAATGAATAATGCATTGTTTAAATTTGTACATCTAGTAGATCAGATTATTTCTAGATTAACGTGTCATGTTAAAAGTCTCACATATCATTTTGATTTGATAAGAAGAAAGTAAGAAATCATATTTTAGTCTTTCCTTTCATTGTTGAGATAGAGAGATTTTCTAAAAAAATTGATTACATTGGTATGTGCGATGAAGATTATGTATTTGACAATTTCTTAAATTTGAATAATAATTATATTAATATAGAAAGTAAGATTTGACAAAAAGAAATATAGAAATCATAACTTATTCTTTTCTTTCATTGTTGAGATATATATTTTCTTAAGTTTTGATCATATTAGTGGGTGAACCCACAATACTGGGTACCACTTTTGAGGGACGAAGGAAATTGCGAAATGATGAAAAATTTGCATATGGAATTTGACGTATGTTCGCCCGAACGTGTTAACTATGTTCACACGAACATATTTGCAATGACGATTTTGCAATTTAAATTCCACTTTTATGTTTGAGATCTTGATAAATTTGCCTTTTTTGTATGTTCATGCGAACACAAATTATTATAAATGTTCGCGCAAACATGTTCAATAAAAATTCTAGCTGCCAAATTATATTTTCCATACATTCGTGCGAACATGGGTTTGTGCGAACATGCCCAATATGTTTGCGCAAATGCCATGTTCGTACGAAGGCGTAAAATTAGGAAAATTTTAACCCTTTTTCCTTTTTTTTTTCCCTCTTTTGACTCCCATAATTATAGGAGAATGATCTCCTACTGTAAAATAAAAAATGTCAAAATGTGCTGCTCGGAGCAAGCTTTCCAACGAATATAATTGTAATACATATTTTAGTCATTAAAACTTTCAAATATGAGTTTAACTAATTATAGGTTCATTACCAATTGAACATCAACCGACTTCGACACCTCAGGAAAATTAGTAAATCAAGTCAAATTTTTTTTGAAAAATATGTTGGAACTAGCTTATTGAGATACCTTTCTATTAAAAAAAAAAAGGTTTATGATAAATTGACTTCAAATTTTCTGTGTCAAATGGAACATATGTTTGAATTACAATTCGTGTCACTTCAAAACTTCATAAATTATACAATATTCAATCAAAATAAATCAAATCAAATGCATCCTCCAGATATTGATGTTACAAATCTAACGCCAAAAGAATTACTTCATTATCATTTCTAAAAGAAAAGTTATGTGTGTCAAATGAACTGTCACTCTTTAAAAATATTGTATTTTATTATGTACCACTTTTCAGAGGAGATAAAAAAAATTGATATAAAATAAAATAAAATTTTGATTAAAAAATATGGTTACAAAGTAGGAACAAAGTACTCAAAATCACTAGTTTATGTCATCTTGAAATTATTTATAGTTTTGGAGATATAGTCACTTGAATGTGATGTTTGTTGCAAAAATATTGATTTCAGTGTCAAAATTGGTCAAAAAGTGGAACCCAGTATTGTGGGATCACCCTAGTAAGTCCCACAAAGATGATGTGTTTGAAAAGCATTCAAATTTGAATAATGTTTGTATTCACATGGAAAGTAAGATTTGACAAGAAAATAGTTAGTAATCACATCTTATTATTTTCTTTCATTGCTAAGATAGAGAGGGATTTTCTAAAATTTTGATCATATTGATTGGTGCCACGAAGATGGCATGTTTGTAAAGTTTCTAAATAGTGAAAACTTTAAGAAACTCCTATTTGGAAAAACTATAAAATTGTGGGGAATCAAGCATTGCTTAAGGGAAAAAAATTATATTGCTACTTTTTTTTAAAGTAGGAAATTTAATAATTTTATTTACAATTTTTTTCAATCATATGAAATTTGTGTAAAATCCTTGTGAATCTTTTATTATTGAAGAAAAATGTAGACAAAAGCACACATACCTAGAAACCATGATTTTATTCTTATTAGACAGAGCCTAATTAATTATCAAACTCAAATGTTAAATTAGCCCACTTTTATCATTACAATTTCCCTCCAAATTATTGAATGATGGTTTGAGGCTAGTACCCCTATTACTGGATGGTCCAAAATCAATGACCTAAATCCTATTCTAGGCCAAACTTTTAAAAAGATAACAAGTTGTAAATGGTCCCCAAAATAAAGACACATGACAACAATCAAATCTATTTTGGACCAAAGTGAGAAAGGATAAAGTGTTTCATGGGAAGTCTTAGTAATAGAGACACGTGCCAAATCTATGTACTTGACCTTTAATCTAACTTAAATTCTTACCAAATATTGGCAAATATGACTTACGATTAAAAAAAGACTTGGAAATTGCAAGCGAAAATATTTAATTTACCTTGAGGAAAAATAAGATTTCATTGTCAAATTCATCACTAAATGCAAATACTTCTATATTGTTAGTGGCGATTGGCCTAAGCATGGGCCCCAATTTTTGTAAAATGTAGGCAATATGGCTACCCCAAAAGTGTAAAATATTTAGCCAAATTTGGAGTCCTTGGTGTGTGACATTAGCCATTTGGTGAATATTAATCATTTAAGTTATCCTTGTTCTTAAATTTGAATAATAATTTAATCACATGGAAGGTAAGATTTGACAAGAAGGAAGTTAGCACGAAGTCTTTTCTTTCATTTTTGAGATAGAGATAGATTTTCTAATATTTTGATCATATTGATCAATGCCACAAAGATGACATGTTTGGAATTTCTTAAATTTGAATAATATTTGTATTCAAATGGAAATTAATAAGGGATCTACTCTATATAGTTGAATTATAAGCCTTAATAGTCTAAACAATACAACATAATAAAAAATCATGTTATTTAAAGAAATCAAAATATATAAAATATATATTTTTAAAAAACTATATAGATTTTATGGTTGAAGTCTAGTGAGAAGTTTGATTTTCTAGCAATGGTATCAGAACTTATCTTATTTTGGCTTGTTATGGGTCAATCAAAGATGTCGAAATTCAATGTTAATTTTTAATTTTTAATTTTAGATATTTTAGTGTGAGTTTAATTAATAGATCATTTAGCAAATGATGATTAAGGTTTCAATGAATAACTTGGAATCTATTGTATATTCAATTATTTGAAAAATCTTTATTTTAGATTTAATTATAATATTTTTTTAATTTAGATTTTTATATTATAAGAAATGTGTTTGTTGAAAATGGGTGTTTCGAGTTAAAGTAATACTTTAAAATAAGTAGAAAGAATCTTTTCATTTCTTTTATGATTATATATTTCAATGCACATAAGTAACGTTTTATTATTTTCAAAAATATGAATTAATTTTTAAATTAATGAACAAGATTTCATTTTTTAACTACTTTTTTTTTCAAATCAAAGGACAATATGATATCTTATTAGATTTTTTGTATAATTTTTTGTAGTAATCATACATTACATTTCAAAATAAAATGAACATACTTCAATAAATGTTGCACCTGATTATCCATTATATTTAAATATGAAATGAAGATACCTTCTCATAACTCTTAGACACCTTTGTTGTAAATTTCTCTTTCTTTGACTCTTTTTTGCCACATGTCTTGTAATATGCACCATAACTCTTACAACTCAAAATCTAATTATTTTTTATTTAGTTTAAACATAGGTTTTTAAGGGACCCTTAAACCTAGGTTACCATCTCTTACAAGATAGTTATTTTATACTTAAAATTAATAAAGAAAACAACTACTGAATAAGAAAGTACCAATGCAAATTACCTCAAAATAGACAAATATTCAACTAACAACAAAAATACATAATACAAATACCAAGCATGCAACCCCTTGACGTAGAGTAACAAAACCAAAAAACCAAAATAGAACAATTGAGACCCAAACTAATTGAAATTAGATAAAATTTCTTAATATGATAGAAGTATCCTTCTCAAGTTTGTTAAGCATGTAAAAGACCTCTTCCAACTTTCCCTTCTCTTTATGTTCTTGATTTTGTATATTCTTTGTATTAGATCTAATGCATTTTCTAGAGCCAATATTAGTTTAAGCTAAGGTGTCAACCTAGTTGTCCACATTGATAATCTTCTAGTTTTCAATCATGGAATTAATGTGATGCCACCTTAATGACATGATTTGAAAATAATTTTGAGACACTAGATTCGATTGCTAGATTTTATGATTGTGGTAGGAAACTAGATGATGCTTTACATGATGAGTTTTGAGTTACACTTTGTATGTTACATTTTATATACTTTCATTTATGGATTATGGAATAGTGATTCCTATGGATGAGGTTAGAATGGAATTAATTGGGGTTAGGAGACATTCTCACATAATTACATCAAACATAAATAAGAAAAAATGAGTAGTATAATAGGAGAGTACTTAAGAGGTGAATTTTGATTGAGTCTAAAGGAAGTGGAGAGAAAGTGAAACATTTGAGGAAAAAACTGAAAACTAGGAGGTACTAGTACATTAATGATGATGAGGAAGAGAATGATACTAAGTCCTCCTTGAAGATGGGTAGATTCAAAACACCTGGGAAGGATAGATTCACTAAAGAGGGTGAAATGGTACCTTCCAATCCCTACTCAAGGAGATTGATAGCCACCACTCACTGGGTATGCCTTCTACACCAAACACCATTCCATAAGCACATATTTTCAAAATTTCTTGAAGTCAAGTTGGAACGTGAAACCATGGGGTTGTTAGTGATGTTGTTTCTGAAAGAAAACAAGGCTTCCAAGTCCCCCTTCTCAAAAAAATCCTCATCAATGAGCAAACGATCTTTAAGCAACACAGACAACATCCATATAGTGGGAGGGTTATGTAAAGGAGAGAACATGAGGATAAGAGGGGGCATTATGAAGGGATATTGTGGTGGAGAAGTTTAATGTGATCAAGGATACATACAATACTAAGAACAAAATTTCCATCAACATGTTCCCACTCATGAGCATCCCTCCAACTTCTAAAATCAGTGTCCAATATAACTTATGAGAAAGTCTAAGTCTATCTATAGAACAAGAAGAAAAGTAGCTTTGGTTTTAGAGTCATCAATTGTAAAAAAAAAGTCATTGATGATAAGGGTGATTCTTTGCATATTAATGATATGCAAATTGTTCTAGATAATGTAAAGAAAGGCTTTTTATAGATATTTTTCAAGGATTGACACTTTATAAAGAATTGTCTATGTTTGTGAGAGTTCATAAGGATGAAAATTAAAGAACTAGAAATTTGAAATTTTGTTGTGAAACAAAGAAAATTTGATTAATAATGATTATAGAAAGCAACAATGAAGACTTGAGTATGAAGGGGCCACTTTCAATTCTCCAAAAAAATACTATGAAATAAATTTTGGTAGTAGGCCCTCAAGAAAGTTCACCCCAACATCAATCTAATCAATATTAGTACATTTTCTTATTTCTAGAGGGATGGTACTACCTAAAAGATTGCCTAGACCATATAGTGATAGTTGGCCAAAATGTTTTAGATTTCCTAGTTTAGACTGTATATTGCCATATAGCTTTCAATTCCCAATAAACAATACCTCTAGATATGTGCAATTTCCTAGAACATGAGGGACCTAGGTCTTCTATAGGATAAACTTTAAGCAAACCCCCTCTAGAAAAAGATCTTAAAAAATGGGCAAATCTTACATTATTTTGAAATTTTTAAAATAATTTATATTATTCAATTGATGAATCTTACACAATTTAAATATTTTTAGAACCAAATTTTATAAAATTGTGGTAATTTCAAATATTTTAAAGAATTAAATCAATAGCTAAAATTTTCTAAAATTAGTTGATTTCTGAATATATTAGAAACTTAAAAAATACCCTAGTGTTCAACTTGTTATGTTTGTGGAAGTGTACTACAATTTATCAAGTCTCTCAAACTCAGATGGAATAAGTTTCTTGTGAAGTTGTTATGACCACAAACAGTTAAGTATAGTTGAAAAAAAATAGCTAGAGAAGATATGGGCATTTTTCCTTGAGTGTAAAGAGATTATATGTGTGTGTATCTATGAGATTGTTAAGTACAAAGTTTTCATCATAATGTTCCCACTCAAGAGCATCGCTCCAACTTCTAAACAAAGCATCCAACTACACTTATGAGTAAGTCTAAGTTTTTCTATAGAACAAGAAGAAAAGTAGCCTGGTTTTAGAGTTATCAATTGTTAAAAATAGTCATTGATGATAAGCATTATTCTTAGCATATTAATGATATGTAAGTTATTATGGACCAAGTATAGAAAGGTTTTCTATGGACATTTTTCAAGGATTGTCAGTTATAGAGAATTTTTTTTGATTGCAAGAGTTTGTAAGGCTAATAAGAAAAGAACTAGAAATTTGAAATCTTCGTGTGAAAATAAGAAAATTTGATTAATAATAATCATAAAAAATAACAACAAAGACTTGAGTACAAAGGAGTCACTTTCAATCCTCAAATAACTTACTATGAAATAATTTAAGTTTCAGTAAAGTGAGTCAGACTATTTAATACTTTTCATCTAAGAATTAGTTGTTTACTTATACTATTTATAATTATAAGGCAAAACTTTGTCTATATGTTATAATAAACTTAATAGAAAAGAAGTGGTAGAAATTGACGTAGAAGATAATATGTAATATATATAAAACAAAAAATTAGTAAAAATTTGATAGTAAACTAATGTTTCCAAATAATCAACAATACAATAGAGTCAAATCTTCTCATTGGTTATTTCCAATATTTCTTATGTTGTTTGTGGTATACCTTTATGAGCGGTTAGGATTTTGTTTACTAAAAGGGACCTTCAATGAATAGTTTATTGTTTAAATTTGTATATTTAGCAAAGAAGGCTACTTACGTATTGACATATCATACTAATTACACAAAATTTTCACTTACCCCTTTCATTTGACAAGAAGAAAGTCAACAATCACAACTTATTCTTTTCTTTAGTTGATGGTAGAGTTTTTTTAAAACTTTGATAATATTAGTTGGTGCTAGAAAATGGTGTGATTCACAAGTTCTTAAATTTGAATAATATTTCTATTCACATGGAAAGTAGCAAGAGGTACTTTATGACATTGAATTATAAGCCTTCACAGTTGAAATATACAACATAATAAAAAATATGACATTCAAAGTCATCCAAATGTAAAATTATGTTGAGTGGTCTTTTTCTTATTTTGGTGTATTATAATTTGGTCAAAGATTTGGAAAGTCAATATTAAATAAAGATTTTTTTATTAATATTTCAATGTGAAGTCAATTAATAGATCATTTAGCAAATGGTGCTTAATATGAAACAAAGGTTTCAATAGATAACTTCAAATCAACAATAGATTCAAATATTTGAAATACCTTCATTTTTTATTTAGGTATTTAAATTAGTTTTTTTTTTGTTTTTGTTTATATATATATAATTTATGGAGGTTCAACATTTTTTTTCCTAGCCTCTGGGTGAACCCACAATAATGGGTTCCACTTTAGTGGGACAAAGGAAAAAGAAATTGCAAAAAATGGAAGTTAGATTTTACGTACATTTGCGCGAACACTTAAAATATGTTTGCTGTGGACATATTTTAAAAAGTTTTCATTGCAAACACATTTAACAAATTTAAGGAATGTTTGTGTGAACATTCTTAATTAAGAATGTTCACACGAACATATTAAAGCTGAATTATGGCATAAAAGCACCATTTTTACCCCCTCACTGTTCATTTTTACGGCATTGAACAGTGGTTGGAGCAAATGTGTGATATTGGTGACTGCCCCCCCACATCATTTTCCTTCATATTCTCATCCTCGCACAATTCAAGAATGTTTATATATTATTATTTTAATGTTTTTTAAGTTTTTAGTGTTTTCAAATTATATTTTAATGTTTTTTACATTTTTAATGTTTTCAAAGCATATTTTAATGGTAATTTAATATTTTTATTGTTTATTTATGTTAAACTTAATTATATTAATTTAGAAAATGGTAGAAAAAAATTAGAAAAACTTTAGAAAAACATTATAAAAAATATTAGAAAAGCATTATAATTTAAAACATTAGAGAAAAAACATTAGAAAAACATTAGAAAAAATTTAGAAAAACATTTAAAAATTTATAATAATATAAAATTTAGAATTTTTTTTAAAGAAAAATATTATAAAATTCATAATAATATAACATTGGAAAAACATTACATTTAAGTATTAGAAAAACATTAGAAAATATATTTTTTAAGAAAAAAGTTTAGAAAATATTAGAGAACTATGAGAAAATATTAGGATTTAAACATTAGAAAAAATTAGAAAAAAATTAGAAAATATTTTTTAAAACATTAGTCTTGAAAATTAGAAAACATTAGAAAAATATTTAAAAATATTAAAAAAAAATAGTGTAGAAAATAACATTTACAAAAATATTAGTTTTATTAGAAAAACATTAGAAAGAATATTACATTTTTAAATATTCGAAAAGCATTAGAAAATATATTTTTTAAATTAGTTTGAAAAATATTAGAAAATAGTGAGAAAATATTAGGAAAAACAACAAAAAATATTAGAAACATATTTTCAATATTCATATAAATTTATTAATGTTTATGTACATGTTATTGCTCTTTTAATGTCTTAATCTTTTATGTTTATATATATGTTTTATTCATGTTTTTGTATACATGTTATTCATCTTAATGCCTTAAATTCATCTTAATCTAAACTGTATAATTAACTATATTTAATGACATGCATCTTAAGGGAAGATCCTAAATTATACATAAGAATGGAGATTAAAATGTACATATTTTATTTCATAGATATATGAATATATGTTCATGTTAAATGTAGACATGTATGTTTTCAATATTCATGTTTATGTATATGTTAAATTCATTTTAACGTCTTAATCTCAGTGTAAACATAAGACATGTCTTAAGGGTCTAGATCCTAAATTATAGATAAGAATGTAGATTAAAATGTATTTTTTATTTTGAACATAGATGTATGTATATTTGTTCATGTTAAAAGTATACATGTATGTTTTCAATATTCACATTTTTATATGTATATGTTATTGATCTTAATGTCTTTATTTAAGTGTAATTAACTATATTTAATGACATGTCTTAAGGGGAGATCCTAAATTATACATAACAATGTAGATTAATGTATATTTTATTTCATAAATGTACATGATCAATATTCATGTTTATGTATATGTTATTATTTTTAATGCATTAATCTAAGTATATAATTAACAATATTCAATGACATGTCTTAAGGGGAGATCCTAAATTATACATATATAAGAATGTAGATTAATGCATAGGTGAGAATATAACATACATGTACATAAGAACATATAAAGAGTATGACCTATTTAGAATACCTGTTACAACGTTTAATTAATAAAAGTTAATTATAAGAACATAACTTGATTATATACAAAGATAAAGAATGTACATCATATAAGAACATAAAGATTATATACATAAATACATAACAAAATTAACAATTTCATAAGAAAATATAAACAATGTCTGCACATAACCCTAAAACTAACTATAACTAGGCTAAAAGATAACACTAACCATAATCCTAACCCTAAATCAAACTCTAACTCTAATTTCTAACCCTAACTTGAAAACTCTAACCCTAATTTCTAACGCTAACCCTAATTTCAAACTCCTACATATATTTACACTTTCTTAAGACCAATTATATATACATCCATACTAGTAGCTCAAAGAAAAAGAGAGGTACCTAGATCTACTTCTATTAAATATGTTAACAAAGAGAAGGAAGATATTATTTATAGAAGAATCTCATGCAAGGTTCACAACATTGTTTATCCATTTTAATTCTTTTGTATCTACCTAACTTAGTCATCACCATCATACCCATGGCTTTGAATGATCTAATTGTAAAGTTACCTGTGTTATGTTGCCCCTAGAAAAATTATAGTCAAAATGGAGTATGCACATGAGTTGTATTTGATATACCTGATCATTCACCAAAGACCATAATTCACAATTCCTTACTGTAAGTTTCTTCAATCCTCAACTAGATTCAATAAACATGCTAAATGATACCAAATGAGAGAGCTATAGAAATGTTTTGAACTACACTTCTTAGAAAATTATAAAAACATATTACTTAAATAGAATTTAAGATGAACCCTTTATATTTCTTATACAATTAGTAATCAAACTAGACAAAATAGGAAAACTATATATATTCTAGAATTTAACTACTTCAAATATTTGATCTAGGCCCAATAAAATAAGATCTAATATCCTTAGAACATTCTTATTTTATATATATTTTAAATGATGGATTATGGACCAATGTGTTCAAATTAATAATTAATTACATGTTTAGACTAAATTTAGAAGGATGACCAAATTCAAGTTATGAAAATTACAAACATAAATAATCCCCCAAGATTTTAGAAGTATAATTTCTCCTAATTGGTAATAAATAACCTCTTCTTGAATCTTTAACACCTAGCCAAAGGAATATCCTTTTTATTCCCTCAAGCTTGTTGAACCACATGTCAAGTATATGTAAGAGATACATGATATAGATAGCTAGGTAATTTTAATTAACCTCATGAGCATTTTGAGTTACTTGCATTGCTAAGAAGATACCATTTTTAGGCTTAGATAAGGCTCTAGAGTCTAGAAAAAAAAAATTCTACTTTACCATAAAAAAGAACTTACCTAGAGATAAGAAGAAGTCCAAGATTGGAAATGTGGCTATGTGAGCTCCTAAAATGTTAGCACCCATTATTAGAGGCTCTAATAACTATTAGACCTCATTTTGGTGATTTCAAGGTGTGGATGTCTTTAATGTGTGTTTCTTGAATATATCTTTTGATTTCACTCCCTTCTTTTTATAACAATGCCAAGACTTGGCTGACTAGGTCTACATTTAGGTAATATTTGAGTCCAATGTGAGGGATCTTCTTCCCAGTCTTTATGTTCTATCATGCTAACAATGTTGAATCCAAAATTTATATAAAAGGGGTTTTCCCCCTTTCACTTTCAATAACATGAAATCAATAGATCAATAAATTTAAATTTTCCATGAATTTTCCAAGTTTTTGTGTAATTGAAGACTTGTACTCAACATTTGAAGGAAAATGCCCAATTAAAGAACCCAAAGTCTTCACTTTTTTAAGATCCATTCAAAATATAGAAATATTCTATGTATTTGATGTACATTTTTCTTCATACATGATTACCAATTAGAATAATTCTCAAGAAATAAAGAAGATCCAAATTTATCCATTCTTCTTATCTCTTCTTTTCCATTTATGACCAGAAAGAACACCAATTTATTCTAGATCTAAGATTGGAAATTGTATATATAAACATGCATTTAAAAAGGAATCCTTGATTCAAAAATACATTTCAAGCACATGTATTCAACCATACAAGTTTATGGATTCTAGTATTTATTTCTTATTACGAAGAAGATACCATTTCTAGGTTCAAATCATGAAATTACTAAGAAACTATCTATACCAAATTTCTAGGCTGAAATCATGAAATTTTGTCTAGGACTAGGTTGACTAGACATGATCCATCTCAAGGTAAGTTTACTCTTTCTATCTCACATCTTGTGCCTACTTTTATACATTAGATGTAATATCATGTACCTTTCTATTTTCCAATTTCCTTTGAAGTATAACAAAATACTTTAATAATTATATATACCATAAGCACATATTTATCTTGAAAGGAATACATCCTTGACTCCCCCATGATCCTTGAATATATATCTTGCACTAGAATAGGCCTCTATTCATATTGGGTTGTGATAATTCACTTTTGGTTTGACGGTGAGCCTCAGATTGAGGTTTTTATGGTTTTATCATACCTAAAATTTGGTGAGTGATCATCACCATTTCATACTTCTCAAACATTCTTAGTTTTTATCATTTTCACTCTCAAATAATTAATATTTTCACAAAATCAACAAAGGGTATTTAAGCATCAAATATACCCATTAGCACATGACTTAGATGGATGATGATACTATTGCACAAGTGCAACACCATCGATTGTCACAAAATTCATAAGTAGGATAACCAAACTTTGTGACACCACACATGATGTCTCAACAAAATGAAAGTAAATTATCATGAAATCGAGCAATGTTTTGAATTGTTTAAACTTTAATTGCAAATTAGAAAGTTTTGATGAACCACTCACTAGCTACTTTGAATCTTCATTAAAAATGACAAGTCTTAAAAATAATTTGTTTGCATGCAATTACTTTGAACCCTAATCTAACTCATGTTGAACCATTTAAGTCATTTACCTAGGTACTAATCTTTAATTCCTAAAGTTCTTAAAACCCAAGAACTCAGTAAATAACTCTAACTCTAACTCTAACTCTCATGTATGTATATGTGATCATATTTAAATTTTATCAGATATGTACATGTTATAGATTATCAAAACATGTGATGTACATTCAATTACATGTATAAATTTTAATTTTTTAAATAAAAAATTATGCAGTAGACTTAGCTCTTGATATGTATTTGTACAGATATGACTTCACATGATCGGCTTGTTGTGGATCCTATTGCACCTCCTACTATGACACCTGATGTAGTTCCTATTGTAGCACCTGATGCAATTCCTATTCTGGCTCCTCATGTAGCTCATCATGTTTCTTATGGTGGGGCTTTTGCTATAGCTAGTGGTGGGGGTCGTGGTGTACCTCATCCTAGGGCTCGTCATGTGGCTCATGTTGCGGCTCCTAGTGCAGCTCTAGGTGGTGTAGGTCTTGGCATGGCTCTTGGTGTGGCTCCTATTGGAGGTCAGGTTGTACTTGCAGCTCTAATTGGAGGTCCTATTGCACCACCTCCATGCATTGATATCAATGCATTATTTGCATTTTTAGAGTAGGAGGTTGCTAGAATACAACAATCTATATTGTCCTCTGATGATGGTCTTTATAGAGACATATGTGCTACTATATGTAGGAGTTTATAGGATTTAATTGCTAGATTTAGAGCTCACCATTCATTTACTCCTAACATATTAGCTTCCATATCTAGGGAGCTTAGGGATGAGATTTTAGGAGATGCATCTTTTGATGACATCAAGAGGGTGGCCCCCAAAGAAAACATCAAAAGAGATCTCTTTCCATCATATGAGGGACCACGAGGTAGGGTGAGAGGCTACTAAGTCACACGATGCACAGATCCTATTATTGTTAATATGATCTATCCTCATTTTTTAGCTGCACATGGTCGTTATCTTAATAACAACCAGATACCTCTTTATTTTGCATAGCAGTTGTACATTGAGTTCCACATGGGACTCAATGTTAACTACTTAGACATTCCAGATTATTGCACACAAGGGTGTGGTCAGATCGCAAATTGTGACCAATATTGCAGTGCACAACGTCTACTGCCTCTAGATGTCAGATAAATTGTTGGACAAAGACTACCTCCAGTGACTCTAGCACTAGTACCTATTGCAGATAGAGTTTTCATTGCTTCCCAAAGGGGATCAATTGACACTATTGGACACATTGCATTTGTGGCCGCTAGTATCACATCTAATTCTCTTGGTCGTTATATTCATAGTCAATGTCCTCGTCCACCTGGTTGACCATCTTCAAAGGGATCTAGTAGCACTTTAGACACCTCCCTTGATGAGGCATATAGAGTTGTTGGGATACCACTATCAGGTGATGTTCGTGCTCTTTTGGGACATCACACACATATGCATTTAGCACTATATTTTTTGGTGGATCTATTGTAGAGTATTAGTTATACTTCTAATACACAAGGGATGCCAGTTCACTTAGTGATGGATGTCATTAGACAACATTAGAGTCCCGTAGTTCCAGAGGCATAGGCCACCACACTAGTGATAGATGATACACCTATGTATAGCTCACAGCATTCAGTACCAGGCTCATGACACTCTACAGATGACTCAAGCATATGAGTTAGAGATGTCAAGATCACAACTGAGGATCTTGATGATTTTGGTGAGCAGTTACAAGGCCTATCTAAGATATATACTAGTTCGAGCATGGGTATTTCATCATGCATGGAGATGTTATTCCAACCTGATAGATGATATGATGGAGTTTGTTGATCATCCTCCACCTTTGGAGACCCAGGTATATGTGTGTGTGTGTGTGTGTGTGTGTGTGTGAAATTAAAAAATATGAATCTATTTAAAAATTCAATTTAGATAGATATTTAATTTAATCTTTAACTATAATAAATCATGTAGGCATAGGTCGATGAGCACATGGTTACATCTGGTGTTTGTTCAAGGCATCATGTATGTAAGAGAGATGATTCTATTGAGGCACCCGATCGTGCTCAAGTACAAGTTTTAAATAGTTTGTTTAAAGTTATTTATGTTTCAAACTATATATATATATATATATATGCACTCATATTTAATTTGAATGTACACACACACACATTTAGATAGAACTCTAATTTACATACATACATACATACATACATACATACATACATACATACATACATACATACATACATACATACATACATACATACATACATACATACATACATATATATATATATATATATATATATATATATATATATATATATATATGATGCACTTATATATTAGAGTAGTTTACACACACATATATGTGTATTTTAGTACGTTGACATGACACATGTATACATATGTTTCACTATTTATTTGATTATTTAGTACTTCAGTAGTTAGATAGTCACATGTATATATGACTTTTAATATTTTGCTATGTACATGTATTTACTTGAGATTTATAGTTTGCATATGTATGCATTTCAGTTGTAGATATATAGTAGATGTAGATGTTTATTCTTGAGATGCGTATATGTGTATGTGTATTTTTTTTGTATTATAGCTATAGAATGTTCATGTTCTTGAGATGTGTACATGTGTATATACATGTGTTTTTTTTTGTATTATAGTATAACATTCTTAATGAATTACATTATAGCTTTTAAACTTTAGATTTTATGTCATCATTATAAAATAATCAAATTAACTTCTCTAAATACCTACTTCAATAGTTAAATAGTCAAAGAAGTTCCAAATTGATCTCTATGAACCTAGTTTAAAATTTTGAAAAATAATAATAATTTATAGGGTGATTGAATTGAATTAATATAGGTGCTTAAAACTACTAAATTAACCCAAATGATTTAGATTAAATAAATTTAAAACATTATATTTATTTGTAATCATTATATGAAATAAATAATTAGTAAGACTGGAGATATGTAAATTTGGTAAATCAAATAATAGGAATAAAGATACATATTTCTTAAATTATCAATTACTAACCTGCTAAAGATAAATATTAGTTCTATGTGGATAAAAATACATTAATTAGGTAAGCCAATACATTATTTTAGAAAACTTTTACAAAATATGATATTTAAAAACATATTAGTTTAAACTAATTTAAACTAAGAGTATGACCGTAGATGTAATAAACTAATATTAAAATATATAGTTTTTTAATAAACTAATGATCTAACTATGAACTTATTAATCTTACAATTTTAAAAGAACATTTAATTGACTTATGAAATTCAATAGTTTGAAAAAAAAAAGTTGATAAATGAATTTCAAAAAAAAGTTAAATTATCTTTGATATATACATATCTATCTTTAATTATTGTGTAAGTTTGAACTAACTTGAATTGCCTATTTATATCAAGTTGTTAAATTATTAAATTCATCCATTGTACAATTAATTTATTATTAAATTATATAGTTTTTTAATAAACTAATGATAATTAAGAACTTATGATTATATAATTAAAAACACATTTAATTCAAGATGAAATTTAATAGTTTGAAAAGAAGTTGATATTTAAGAATTCTAACATATTAAATTATCTTTGATACATGTATCTATAGATAATGATTGTGTAAGTTTGAACTAACTTAGCCTATTTATATATCAAGTTGTTAAATTATTAAATTCATCCCTAGGACAATTAATATTATTAATTTATATAGTTTTTTTAATAAACTAATGATAACTAATCTAGTATGATTGTACAATTAAAAACACATTTAATTCAAGATGAAATTCAATAGTTTGAAAAGATGTTGATATTTAAGAATTCTAACATATTAAATTATCTTTGATACATATCTATCTAATGATTGTGTAAGTTCGAACTAACTTGTATTGCCTATTTATATCAAGTTGTTAAATTATTAAATTCATCCATGGTACAATTAATATTATTAATCTATATAGTTTTTTAATAAACTAATGATAGCTGAGAGTATGATCATATAATTAAAAACACATTTAATTCAAGATGAAATTCAATAGTTTGAAAAGAAGTTGATATTCAAATTATTATAAAATAAATCTCAAATGCCCGTTCAACCATGATGTACACTTATAACATGTAATATCTTCTCATGATCTTCACTACCTAGTCTCCACTTGTGATGTGCACGCTTAACTTTCACCAGGTGGTTGTATTGTAAAACCTTATTGTTAGGTTGATAATCAACAAAGTGTATTCCATGTTGGACTATTTTGTATTGCTTCAAATATGTTCCCTCTATCATGACAGAACCTGCACCACAAATTTAAGTATTTTAAATTTTGATAAATATAAAGTTATATATATATATATATATATCATGGTGTGCCAAAAAGTGGCGATGTGAAAAAAATTAGATTTTGAAAATGTCTAAAAGCTCTTCAAAATCTGCTCTGACTTTTTTTCACCTATCCAGGCAGCAAACCTGGAAAGTAAGCCAAACCTTATCAGATATCCAATTTGATATTGGATATTCGATCTCATATCAAATATCTAATAACCCACACAATAATATTATAATAATATAATAATTATAATTATTATACTATAACATAATATTATTATAATATTATAATAATATTAAAATATTAAATTATAATAGTATAATATATTATTTGATATAATATAATATAATATAATATTTTATATTATAATATATAGTAATGTAATATAATATATATAAAATATAATAATAAAAAATAAAAAATAAAATATAATGTAATATAATATATATATATATATATAATATTATATTATAATATAATATATAATAAAAAAGTAGTACATTATAATTAATATATAATATATGTTATAATTAATATATAATATATGCATGGGAGATCAGATATCTGATATGATATTAGATATTCGATATTACATCGAATATCCAATATTTGTGCTATTACATAAAAAAAACATAGGCCCACAGGGCCCTTATTTCGCATTTTTTGGGGCCAATTTTTAGCATGGCGATTAGATATATGATATAGAATTGGATATCAGATATTAAGTTTTTTTTTTTTTTTTTCGACTCATTTTAAACCTAAATTCAATAGATTTTAGCATGATTTTATTTGTTTTAGTTGAATCTAGGGTTTTTCTGAAAAAACTGGTTAAAATTAAGGTTGTTTTTCAATATATATTACATTTTTCAATTCAATAGGAATGGTTGATCAAAATGATGAGACTGAGGCAGGGAATAATATTCCTCATAACCCCCCACCAAATGATCCAAGACCCCCACAAAACCATCCAGAAAATGATCCTCTACCCCCTCAAAACCCTCATCGAATCGAGGATTTGATAAATAAAATTCTCACTGAGTTGAGAGGTTTGCATAAAACATATAATAATGTACCTCCATTGGCTCCTATGTTATCCATGTTAAACACCATAGTGGATAACATTAAAACCCTTATGAACCAACAAAATGCCACTCTTCCTTGGCATGATGAAATGCACAAGATGTTTGATGATGGTTTGGATTATGATGAGGTTGTGGCCCTCAATATAACCAAAGACGATTTGGCTAGCCTTTTTGCGAACCCAAAAATAGGTTTACTAGTCAACCCAAAAAAATCTAAACTATCGATTAAATGGTGCACAAATTATGCCATACATGCAAACTTTTGGGATCATTGGTGGATGGTCTTTGATATCCCTCCACATGGAAATTTAGACATACCATTTTACTTCCTTAGAAAAATATATGCGAAATTTGTGTTGAAACTTAAAGTGAACTATTGGAGCATGAAGCCCAAAATGGGCATAGGACTAGGAGCTCCTCAGGATAGACCCTCTTCCCAATGGAAGAAAATTGGCACTTTTTCCCCCCCTTACTGATATCTCCCCCCCTCCTTGAGTGCAACATCCAAATATTATGGCAGAGGCTAGCTCTCATCAGATCCATTCATAGGCTAAGTAGCCTAACGATATCTCAGGCTAGGTCAGTCTTGCCTCCTCGTGTTGATGATGCTAGTGCCAGTTCATCATTGGCTAGCTCATCACACATTTGTGTACACTTGCATTACATGCAAGAATATTTTCCTACGTCCCATAGGTGATCTTCTTGAGTATCATTTTGTATTAGACGAGGATACACCAGACACACGTGCAGAGGCTACAGACCCTGATGCGAGAGAGGAGGCAAATGTAGAGGCATGGACTCCTTCGATGTCGGTATGTGTATACATTTTTTTGTTATGACATATGCAATTTAAAGTTAATTTTTATAATAGAATAATTTTAATTTTTAAGCCATACTGACTTTTACATGTATGTGATCTTCATTCATGTTTAGTTGACGACCAAGGAGGAGCTCAGACAGATTGATGATGCCACGCTCTCAGCTATTTCATTTGGCCTTGAGACATCTATGGTACATTATGTTGTGTTCACATTTTTATATATATTTGATATTGTAGCATATATGGTTACTAATCTTTCTTTTATCTTGTAGGTACCACCTGTCCTAAGGGGACAAAGTGCGAGGGGTGAGCTAGCACGCATTGAAAAAGGAAAGGTAATTAGCTGCTTTCTATTTGATTAAATATCAATGTATTCTTGTAAAATGTTTGTGGTAATCTCATTTAATTACATTCTTTATTGTATATAGGCCGTGGCTACTAGCGATGAGCCTGTATAGATTTTGCATCGTAGACCATTAGGGATTTCCAGTCACACTAAGAGCCCCATTGTATGTATAAGTATCATTTATTTTTTATTATCCTTATCTTCATAAATAAATTCAAAACTGATTTTCGTGATGTTAACAACTACTATTTTGTATCTCATAGGAGACTCCTAGTGCACATGAGGTCTGACAGAAGAGTTATGTAGATTTGATGATATGGCCACTCTCTCCTAAGGAGGAGCCTACAATAGTAAGTTGCAGTTTGAATTCATGATTAAATATGTTATAAATTTAGCATGCTATGAATTATAATGTTATAGTTTAAATTTTAGATTCATCTGACAAACATATTTGAACATATATAGCCCACAATCAGAGAGGTACAAGCATTGCCAAGCGCATATGAGAGGACTCCTAACTGGCACAGGAGGTTGACGAGAGAGGTATTTATTATAAAATTTTGATAGTATAAATCTTCATTACAAAAAAGATCATTATGCATTTGAGTAATTCAATGTTAGATACAAAGAATCATATAAATTTAGTAGTCTAACTTTGGGTTTTCCTTTTTTGCTTATGTAGGAGGCATCTGATCCACCTGGTGTAGTGAAGAGGCTGCATTTTGATCATCCACCAACACCCTAGGATAGTATAGTTTTCGTAAGATGCATCATGAGACATTTTGAGATGGCATATGCCACATTGTATACAGAAACATTGATATTATACACATTCTGATTGCATGATCAACCACATTTTGTATATGGATCTATGTATTTTGATATATATTTGAGTACTTTGTTTATGGATACATGATCTTTGATATATATTTGTGTAAAATTTTGTCTATGGATACATGCATTTTGATATATATTTTTGTCATTTATGTGAACATTGATATACATATTAATTTAGTATCTAGTATTGTTCAATTTATCGTGGCTCATGTGTATTGTTCATGTTTATGGAATATCATTAATTTTGATTATGTTTGTTATATTCGATTCAAATGCAATAATTTTTTAATAACATTTTAACAACCTTTATTATCAAATTTGGATTTAATGTATAATTTGAAGTGCTATCATGACATAAACACACTTATTAACCTCCTACACAAGGTTCAAATAACCCCAAATCTGATTTTAAACGCCACCTTCAACCATGAAACTAACTCTTGGCTTCAAATCTAATCTCAATACAATTAAGGACTCCACTCCTCAACCATGGATTCTATTCCCAACCACCAAGTCATTCATAGATTCATAATCTTTGATAACTAGCACTTCACTTTGTTACTATCGTCATACTACAACTTTTCAATTTCAACATAACTTCAAAATATTTCAACTTAAGAGACTTGATTGGATAGTTCATCGATAGCCCTCACGAGCTCTGACTTATTTTAGGCCTCAGCATCATCGTCCTGTAGCATTCAATAGTTCATTGATAGCCTTCACGAGCTCTGAGTTATGACCCTTAGAATATCAACCTCAAAATGCACTTAGAGCACCTTGGAGACTCCTCGGTATGGGGTGGCTGCAAATGATGGATGATCTCCATGGCAGGAACAATGGTGTCACTAAGGTTCACCCACCCACCCAGAGCTAATGGCGCTGACAATTCGATGCCAAGATCAGTGATTTCAAAGTTACGATGTGCTCCACCTATGAACTAAGGCACATTAAAAGTTTCAGCATCGAGCGAGATCGTAGTGCCGAATCCAAACAAAATGTGATCTCTCAAAAATGAGATAGGGTATTTTAGGTCTTAGCATCACCATCCTGTAGCATTTGACAATTCATTGATAGTCCTCATGAGCTCTGAGTTATGACCCTCAGAAGATCGACCTCGAAATGCACTTAGAGCACCTTGGAGACTCCTCGATATGGGGTGGCCACAAATGATGGATGGTCTCTGTGTCCAAAAAAAGGGTGTGACTAGGGTTCACCCACCCACCTAGAGCTAATGGTGCTGACAATTCAATACCAAGATCAACAGTTTCAAAGTTACGCTATGGTGCACCTATGAACTGAGGCACACTACGAGTTTTGGCATCAAACGAGATCATTGTGCCGAATCCAAATGGAATCTGATTTATTGAAAATGAGATAGGTTATTTTAGGCCTCAACATCATTGTCTTATAGCATTTGACAGTTCATTGATAGCCCTCACGAGCTCCAAGTTATGACCCTCGAAAGATTGACCTCAAAATGCACTTAGAGCATCTTGGAGACTCCTCGATATAAGGTGGCCGTGAATGATGGATGGTCTTCGTAGCTAGAACAAGGGTGTGACTAGGGTTTAACCACCCATTTGGAGCTAATGGCACTAACAATTTGATGCCAAGATCAGCAGTTTCAAAGTTACGCTGTGGTGCACCTATGAACTAAGGCACACTGTGAGTTTTGGCATTGAGGGAGATCATTGTGCCGAATCCAAATGGAATGTGATCTCTCAAAAATGAGATAAGTTATTTTAGGCCTTAGCTTCACCATCTTGTAGCATTCAATAGTTGATCAATAGCCATCACAAGCTCCGAGTTATGACCCTTGAAAGATTGACCTTGAAATGCACTTAGAGCACCTTGGAGACTCCTCAATATGGGGTGGCTGTGAATGATGGATGGTCTCTGTGGTCGAAAAAAGGGTGTGAATAGGGTTCACTCACCCACCCAAAGCTAATGGTACTGATGATCCAATGCCAAGATCAATGGTTTCAAAGTTACATTGTGGTGTAGCTATGAACTGAGGCACATGATGAGTTTTGGCATCAAGCAAGATTTTTGTGCCGAATCCAAATGGAATGTGATCTCTCAAAAAAGAGATAGGTTATTTTAGGCCTTAACGTCACCATCCTTTAGCATTTGATAGTTCATCGATAGCCCTCATGAGCTTCAAGTTATGACCCACAAAATATTGACCTCAAAATGCACTTAGAGCACCTTGGAGACTCCTCAGCATGGGGGGGGCATGAATGATGGATGGTCTCTGTGGCCAAAACAAGGGTGTGACTAGGATTCACCCACCCACCTAGACCTAATGGTGTTGAAGATTCGATGCCAAGATTAGTGGTTTCAAAGTTATGTTGTGCTGCACCTATGAACTGAGGCACATTGCAAGTTTTGGCATCGAGCGAGATTGTAGTGTCGAATCCAAATGGAATGTGATCTCTCAAAAATGAGATAGGTTATTTTAGATCTCAGCATCACCATCTTGTAGCATTTGATAGTTCATTGATAGTCCTCACGATCTCCAAGTTATGACCCTTGGAAGATCGACCTCAAAATGCACTTAGAGCACCTTGGAGACTCCTTGATATGGGGTGGCCGCGAATGATGGATGGTCTCTATGGATGGAAAAAGGGTGAGACTAGGGTTCACCCACCCACTCAGACCTAATGGCACTAACAATTTGATGCCAAGATCAGTGGTTTCAAAGTTACACTTTGGTGCACCTATGAATTGAGGCACACTGTGAGTTTTGGCATTGAGTGAGATTGTTGTGCCGAATCCAAATGAAATTTAATCTCTAAAAAATGAGATAGGTTATTTTAGGCCTTAGAATCACCATATTGTAGCATTCAAGAGTTCATTGATAGCCCTTATGAGCTCTGAGTTATGACCCCCAAAATATCGACCTCAAAGCGCACTTAGAGAACCTTGGAGACTCCTTGATATGGGGTGGCCGCAGATGATGGATCGTCTCCATGGCCAAAAAAAGTATCACTAGGGTTCACCCGCCCTAATGGCACTGATGATTCGATACCAAGATCAGCGGTTTCAAAGTTATGTTGTGTTGCACCTATGAACTGAGGCACACTATGAGTTTTGGCATCGAGCGAGATCACTGTGCTGAATCCAAATGGAATGTGATCTCTCCAAAATGAGATAGGTTATTTTAGGTCTCATCATCACCATCCTATAGCATTTGATAGTTCATCGATAGTCCTCATGAGCTCTAAGTTATGACCCTCGAAATATCTACCTCAAAATGCACTTAGAGCACCTTGGAGACTCCTCAGTACGGGGTGGCCGTGGATGATGGATGGTTTTTGTGGCCAGAACAAGGGTGTGACTAGGGTTCACCTGCCCACCTAGAGCTAATGGTGCTAATGATTTGAATAGTTCTAGCTATTAGGAGTTAGATTTTAAAAAGTTGTCAAGAAAATTGCAAAAGTTGCTAAGCAACTTTTTGCAACTTTTGCAATTTTTATGCTAAGACAAGTTTTATTGTAAATTTGTTTGCAAATGGATTGTACAAACTCATAGGGACCCTAATAATGTTCTAAACATCTAGACTTACCTAAAAAAATATGGAATTTACCAAAAAATCTATTTTATTGGACCAATTGATGGCCAAGGCTTATAGTTGCACCATGGGGTCTTGTGTCCATTACAAATGTGGATGGTCATAGGGAGATCATTAGATCTATCCCTAGACCTTATTACATCAAGAAAAGAAAAATGATTAGGTTCTTTGCACTAGTGTTCCATGTATTGATGTGATAAAAAAGTGCATAGAATGGTTAGTGATTGTGCATACCTCATGTATGTGTTACTTGATTTATTTATTTTTGATGAGATGTGGTTGGTATGTGATCGATTAACAGCTTTCTTAGCATGAGAATTGTTGGATAACTAATCCATTTTCCTACTAATTCAAATAGGTGTGCCTAAGGGCTCAACATGTTTGAGTGATATTGAATCCACACGAAAATCACTTGCTCTTCTAGAGATGCTAAAGGGTGTAAGCAAAGGGACTAGCATCCTTTAATATCATAAAATTTCATTTTTGTGCATTTTTATGGATATGCATTTGGAAACATGTCATGCATTCTTGAAAATTCTTTTTATTAGATGTAGTAGGTATGCGGATGATTAACAACCCTGTATCTCATTAATGTTATTGGACTGAGAACTAGTTTTCCTCTTAGTTGGAAGGGTGGGCCTAAGGGTTCAACACTAATGGATGATGTTGAACCACCTTGGTAATGACTAGTTCATTTAGGGAGGCTTGAGACTGCATGCAAAGGGATTCTTGTCAATTTTACTCTTGTTTCAAGGGGTGGGCCTAAGAGCTCTATGTCAAATAAGAAAAAAGCCAAACTTGTAATAAGATATCTGCAAGCAATTATCTTTCATATAATTATAGATGCTCTTAAAATTGTCCTTATAGCCTTGTATCACATGCAAATATGATTTGCAAGAACTTGTTCAATATCATCCTCTTATAATTGCTTACAAAGAACCTACCAAAATACAAATTAGAATGTGCAACTAATTTAACCTGTCTTTTTCATTATTAATAAAACCATATACAAAAAATGTTCACATTTTACATCATAATACATCATAAATCTTAAGAATTCTCCTCAACACTACCCCTCGCCCCCAACTCTTCATGCTGTACCTACATTCCAATATCATAAAAAAATAGTAACTTATTGTATTAAACAAGATAATCATCAGTTTATTGAATCATTATGAAGAAAATAACATAAGAAGTGAATATACCTAATCGAGTGTTCCATTAGGGTCCTCTCTCTATTTTAGGGTCTCCAACAGGGCTTCATGATCAGCATTAGTAATAGTAAAAAGTTCTTTTACTTTTGGTCTTCTTTGATGCTTCAACAACTTGACATTTGTTGCTATAATAAGATGTGAATATATGAGAATTATTTTGTGCTTCTAGTAGTCTTTGAATGCAAGAATTATGTTCCTTCTAAGAATGTATGTCTGTAGCCATGCTCTAGCGACAACCATTGAACCAATAGGATATGTGAATCCATCATCATCTATTATTGGTTGTGCAAGTTTTTGTTTACCTCTTACACAATGTGCTAACCAATAATCAGATTTCTCATCATTCTCCTATGGTGCGATCAATGCAAAGACATGTCCTGGCTGAAGTAGATCTGATAGATGGTTATGCTCAAGTGAACTTTTCATGTCATCATTTTTGATAGAGGGTATGATAGACAATGGAGTAAGATAATGTGGAGCCCATGTTTCCACCCACTCACTTGACTCACAGCAATTGCAATCACACTGAAAACAACTAGGACAAAATAAAGCTAGCTATCATGTCCAAATGGTCCATGTGCTAGAATCAGAGATCCAGAATGAATGCATTTTTTATGAGTCTCTCACTGTAGCACAATCTGATCTATCAGCTATGGACCCTTCCTCAACCAACCAAAAGAACATGTGTACCACTGAATCAAGAGTCCAAATTAATACACATTTGTCTCATATATCTACCCTTTCTCAAATGATGACTTACCAAAGATGTTGTAATAACCCTTCGAGTAGCTCTGTTATCGTTCTCCCTGCTATTTTTTCCAATGCTATTGAGAGTACTAAAAATATTCTTCACAATAATGGCATTTCTTTCCAACCTTTTATTGACATGAATCTTCAATTTGGAAAGCATAGGTCTCATCTTTTACATCTTTAATAAGTGCATCAAAATTTGACATTGTTCTACCACTGTCTTGTTGCTGAAAAACATCTTATATAATCTTGAAGCCCATAACCAAATGGTTCTTTCTGATTTTTTCCCTTCCAAACTAGTAATAATCATTTCATAAATTTTAATTATCCATTTTGGTGTTTTAGAACCTTCATGTCGATTATAATTAGGAGATATGTAAGGTTCTTGTCCATTAGGTTCCTGTGCATTGTCATGTTCGACATGGTCAATTATGCAATTTGGATTATGACTAGGTAGCATTTCATCCTGAAAATTTTCATTCTCAAAATTTTCAATTCTGGCATTATCATTTTCAATAGGTTCATTTTCATTCCCTAACTATACATATTCATTATCTGACTCTATGATTTCACCTTCGACTAATTCATCGTCAACTTGACTGATATTTAACATACCTTGTATTTTTCTTTAGTGTTCCATTTTGTCCCTTTCCCTATATGCTGCAATGTCTTCATTGGATACCTTCATTTTGTGTTTAGCTTTTCAATGATTGTTGTTCCCCATTCAGATGACAATATCGGACACCTAGGGTTATATTTTCGAACTTTTTTCGATTAGTTGGTCCCCAAAACATGACTTTTTGTAAAACTTGTGAAAAAAAACCTCAAAAAGTGATGTCGGGTCTATAGAGACAGGGAATATGTTGGAAAATGATGCTAGTAATATTGGATATCCAATTTCAAATCAAATATCTGATTTCAAATTGGATATCAGATATGCCCCCTAAAAGATTTTGGAGGGAAAACCGAATATGTGAGTTATAGTTTATGGGTATGTGCAAGATCATGGTGTACCAAACTATGGCCTTAAGTGGCAGTGAAAAATCAGCAAATCAGGTTTATGTCAACTTGACACATAATTTTGAAGTGGTTATGGACTTTATATCAAAAAGTTGTAAGAAAATAATTTGTAGAAAATTGAATGTAGTTTCTAAACTACTAGGCCTTATCAGGAGAAAAAAATAATTGATTGGTCAAAAGTTTGAATTTTAATGCAGTACTAAGAAAATTTCAAGGCGAAAATAAAAAGTAGGTATATGTCTGACCACCTTAATCAAAATCAAATCATAATATTTTTTTAATATAGTTATAGATATGAAAACTAGACTCATGCTCGGATGTGACGCATATTTTTTGATATTTTTATTCCAAATAAATAATTAAATATGAATTTTCTACCAAAACATTTTTGGATTAAAAAAAGTCTCGTGTCTGACCACCCTAACTAATAGAAAATTTGATCAAATTTTTATTTTTTTATTTTTTTCTTATACTAGGCAAAGTATAGAATATGACGCAACTTTTAGATTTAAAAAATGTTATACCGTTTGAAAGTTATAGCTATTTTTCATTCAATATGTCAATCAGCACTTTACAATAATCTTCATTGATAATTAACTAATAAATACTTATCGAACTCAGAATTTGACAGAAATTATATTGATGGAATCTAGAGAGCGATATTAAAAAACCCATTTCGTTTCATTCAATTTCGATCAAAATAACATTGTCAAATGGCTACCCGAAGTCTGAGTATCACTAAAACTCTCTATAAACACGTCTTTGGGGTTGACCGGGCAGGCTTGGTAAATACCAAGCCTGATCCGATATCCGATTCAAAATCGGATATCCGATTTCAAATCGGATATCCGATTTGACATCGGATATCCGATATGGCTCGGTAGTCAAATTCCAAAAATCTTCAAATTTTGGAGGGAAATTCGATTTAAACGTTCTAGTTTTTTATTTTTAAATTATTTCACTTATATTAATATGTAAAGTCATATTTTAATAAATTATATATATATAATAACGTAATGTAAACATACAAGATATAATCTAGTAATATATAATAATATCTTATGTTAATCTTATTACAATCTATAAATATAATATATATTATTATTATTTTTACTAAATATAATAACGTAATTTATATATATATAAAATACATATTATATATTATTATATTAATATGTATGTTATTAATATATACAATAACGTAATATTTTCATTAAATGTAATATGTATTATATATTATTATATTAATATGTATAATAATATAATATTTATATAACAGCGTAATATTTTTATTAAATATAATATATATTATAAATATTATTATATTAATATGTATGTTATTAATATATTTATATAATAACGTAATATTTTCATTAAATATAATAATGTAATATGTATATGTATATATATATATATATTATTATATTGATATGTATATTATTAATATATATGTATATTATTAATATGTATATTATTAATATATAAGAGTCAAAGGGGGTCATAGGGTGACCTATAACCCTCTTTGACCCATTAAACGACGATATATGTCTCTAGGGGTCCTATGACCCCTAGGGACATATGTCATCCTTTAATGGGTCAAAGGGGGTCCCTTTGACCCATTAAATGACGACATATGTCCCTAGGACACCCAGGGACATAGCCGAATCGTTCATATCGGTCAAAGGGGGTCATAGGGTGACCTATGACCCCCTTTGACCCATTAAACGACGCCATATGTCTCTAGGGGTCCTAGGACCCCTAGGGACATATTCGAATGGGTATTTTGGGTCAAAGGGGTTCATAGGGTGACCTATGACCCTCTTTGACCCATTAAACAATGACATATGTCCCTAGGGGTCCTAAGACCCCTAAGGACATAGTCAAATCATTCATATGGGTCAAAGGGGGTCATAGGGTGGCCTATGACCCCCTTTGACCCATTAAACGACGACATATGTCCCTAGGGGTCCTAGGACCTCTAGGGCCATATTCGAATGGGTAATATGGGTCAAAGGGGGTCATAGGGTGACCTATGACCCTCTTTGACCCATTAAACGAAGACATATGTCCCTAGGGGTCCTAGGACCCCTAGGGACATATTCCAATCATTCATATGGGTCAAAGGGGGTCATAGGGTGACCTATGACCCTCTTTGAACCATTAAACGATGATATATGTCTCTAGGGGTCCTAGGACACCTAGGGACATATTCGAATGGGTAATATGGGTCAAAGGGGGTCATAGGGTGACCTATGACCCTCTCTGACTCATTAAACGATGACATATTTCTCTAGGGGTCCTTGGACCCCTAGGGACATATTCGAATTGTTCATATGGATCAAAGGGGGTCATAGGGTGACCTATGACCCCTTTTGACCCATTAAAAGATGACATATGTCCCTAGGGGTCTTAGGACCCCTAGGGACATATTCGAATGGGTAATATGGGTCAAATGGGGTCATGGGGTAACCTATGACCCTCTTTGACCCATTAAACGATGACATATGTCCCTAGGGGTCCTCAGACCCCTAGGGACATATTCGAATCGTTCATATGGGTCAAAGAGGGTCATAGGGTGACCTATGACACTCTTTGACCCATTAAACGATGACATATGTCCCTAGAGGTCCTCGGACCCCTAGGGACATATTCGAATCATTCATATGGGTCAAAGGGGGTCATAGGGTGACCTATGACCCTCTTTGACCCATTAAACGATGACATATGTCTCTAGGGGTCCTAGAACCCCTAGGGACATATTCGAATCATACATATGGGTCAAAGAGGGTCATAGGGTGACCTATGACCTCCTTTGACCCATTAAACGATGGCATATGTCTCTAGGGGTCCTATGTTCCTAGGGGTCCTAGGACCTCTAGAGACATATGCCATCGTTTAATGGGTCAAAGGGGGTCATAGGTCACCCTATGACCCTCTTTGACCCATTAAATGACGACATATGTCCCTAGGGGTCCTTAGACCCCAAGAGATATATTCGAATGGGTAATATGGGTCAAAGGGGGTCATAGGGTGACGTATGACCCTGTTTGACCCATTCAACGATGACATATGTCCCTAGTGGTCCTAGGACCCTAGGGACATATTCGAATTGTTCATATGGGTCAAAGGGGGTCATAGGGTGACCTATGACCCCCTTTGACCCATTAAACGACGACATATGTCCCTAGGGGTCCTAGGACTCCTAGGGACAAATTTGAATGGGTAATATGGGTCAAATGGGGTCATAGGGTAACCTATGACCCTCTTTGACCCATTAAACAATGACATATGTCTCTAGAGGTCCTAGGACCCCTAGGGACATATTCGAATCGTTCATATGGGTCAAAGGGGGTCATAGGGTGACCTATAACCCTCTTGACCCATTAAACAACGATATATGTCTCTAGGGGTCCTAGGACCCCTAGGGACATATTCGAATGGGTAATATGGGTCAAAGGGGGTCATAGGGTGACCTATGACCCTCTTTGACCCATTAAATGATGACATATGTCCCTAGGGGTCCTAGGACCCTAGAGACATATTCGAATCGTTCATATGGGTCAAAGGGGGTCATAGGGTGACCTATGACCCTCTTTGACTAATTAAATGATGACATATGTCCCTAGGGGTCCTAGGACCCCTAGGGACTTATTTGAATCATTCATATGAATCAAAGGGGGTCGTAGGGTGACCTATGACCCCCTTTGACCCATTAAACGATGACATATGTCCCTAGGGGTCCTAGGACCCCTAGGGACATATTCGAATGGGTAATATGGGTCGATCCATTAAATGACGACATATGTCTCTAGGGGTCCTAGGACCCCTAGGGACATATTCGAATCATTCATATGGGTCAAAGGGGGTCATAGGGTGACCTATGACCCTCTTGACCCATTAAACGATGATATATGTCTCTAGGGGTCCTAGGACCCCTAGGGACATATTCGAATGGGTAATATGGGTCAAAGGGGGTCATAGGGTGACCTATGACCCTCTTTGACCCATTAAACGATGACATATGTCCCTAGGGGTCCTAGGACCCCTAGGGACATATTCGAATGGGTAATATGGGTCAAAGGGGGTCATAGGGTGACCTATGACCCTCTTTGACCCATTAAACGAAGACATATGTCCCTAGGGGTCTTAGGACCCTAGGGACATATTCGAATGGTTCATATGGGTCAAAGGGGTTCATAGGGTGACCTATGACACCCTATGACCCATTAAACGATGACATATGTCCCTAGGGGTCCTAGGACCCCTAGGGATATATTTGAATCATTCATATGAGTCAAACGGGGTCATAGGGTGACCTATGACCCCCTTTGACCCATTAAACGATGACATATGTCCCTAGGGGTCCTAGGACCCTAGGGACATATTCGAATGGTTCATATGGGTCAAAGGGGGTCATAGGGTGACCTATGACCCCCTCTGACCCATTAAACGATGACATATGTCCCTAGGTGTCCTAGGACCCCTAGGGACATATTTGAATCGTTCATATGAGTCAAATGGGGTCATAGGGTGACCTATGACCCCCTTTGACCCATTAAACGACGACATATGTCCCTAGGGGTCCTAGGACCCCTAGGGACATATTCGAATGGGTAATATGGGTCAAATGGGGTCATAGGGTAACCTATGACCCTCTTTGACCCATTAAACGACGACATATGTCTCTAGGGGTCCTAGGACCCCTAGGGACATATTCGAATCGTTCATATGGGTCAAAGGGTGTCATAGGGTGACCTATGACCCTCTTGACCCATTAAACGATGACCCTCTTAACAACAAGACTGAGAGGAACATCACTCACTTGGTGGACTAGTGTTCAGAATGAGAGAGAGGAAAGGTGGTGCAGGGCACCTAACCTATGTGGCAGGGGGGAACAAGTATCTCTGTTGCCGGACACCTTGCCACTCCATGAAAGTGAGGATTCAAGTAGATTAGGAAGTTGGAATAAAGGTTTGGTCCATATTTTACAAGTTGGTCTATGTTTTGTAATAAAGGCACATGTAAGGCCCACAAGCATTTTGGTGTGGTTATAAACCAAGTGACTCCATGGGACCAAAAGGCCTTAGAATAGGGTATTTAGAGTCTAAACAGTCTTAGCAAAAAGCGGTTGTTTGTTTGTTTTATGGTTGGGAACGCCTATATGGTTGTTCCAATGGTCATGTAGACCTTTATATATGTTATATGTGATCTCAGTTGAAAGGGGGAGATCAGAGTGTACGGTGGTTTGGAGAAAAAATAATAAAAACTTTAATTTTTTGGAAATTTACTTAGTTGCATTTAATAAATCCATATGACCAATTTTGAGTCAATGGAATAGTTTAGAAAGTTAGGGAATGCATAAAAACTATAGTTTGAAATTTGAATTTCAAATTCAAACGGTCATATTAGTTTTGGAGGTAAAGTAGTAATTTGGTATTTGTTTGATTAAATAAACCTTTGTAACCAACTTGGTCGATTGGACAAGTGCATATAAGCCTATTTAAGTTGTAATGAACATATGCAAGACATGAATCATTATTGGTACGGAAAAAATCATAGAAATTGTATAGAACAACAATCATACTTTCCTCTGCATCAATTAAAAAAATAAAAAATAAATGATACTTATACATACAATGGGGCTCTCTGTGCGAATGAAAATCCCTGATGATCTAGGACGCCGAATCTGTACAGGCTCATCGCCAGTAGCCACACCCTATATACAATAAATAATGTAATTAAATGAGATTACCACAAACATTTTACAAGAATGCATCAATATTTAATCAATTAGAAAACATCTAATTACCTTTCCTTTGTCAATGCATGCTGGCTCACCCCCCGCACTTTGTCCCCCCAGGGCAGGTGGTATCTGCAAGATAAAAGAAAGATTAGCAACCATATATGCTACAATATCAAATAGAAAAAAGAAATGCGAACACAACATAATGTACCATAGATGTCTCAAGGCCAAATGAAATGGCCGAGAGTGTAGCATCATCTATCTGTCTGAGCTCCTCCTCGGTCATCAACTAAACATGAATGAAGATCACATACATGTAAAAGTTAGTATGGCTTAAAAATTAAAATTACTCTATTATAAAAATTAACTTTAAATCACATATGTCATAACAAAAAAATGTATACACGTACCGACACTGAAGGAGTCCATGCCTCTACATTCCCCTCCTCTCTCGCATCAGGGTCTGTAGCCTCTGCACGTGCGTTTGGTGTATCCTCGTCTAATACAAAATGATACTCAGGAAGATTACCTATGGGACCCAGGAAAATATTCTTGCATGTAATGCAAGTGTGAGGCACACAAACGTGTGATGAGCTAGCCGATGATGAACTGGCACCAACATCATCAACACAAGGAGCCAAGACTGACCTAGCCTGAGATATCATTAGGCTACTCAGCCTATGAATGGCTTTGATGGTCTGAGAGCTAGCCTCTGCCATAATATCTGGATGCTGCACTCGAGGAGGGGGGGAGATATCAGGGGGGGGGGGACAAAAGTGCCAAGTTTCTTCCGCTGGGAAGAGGGTCTATCCTGAGGAGCTCCTAGTCCTAAGCCCATGTTGGGCTTCATGCTCCAATAGTTCACTTTAAGTTTCAACACAAATTCTGCATATAAGTTTATAAGGAAATAAAATGGTATGTCTAAATTTCCATGTGAAGGGATATCAAAGACCATCCACCAACGGTCCCAAAAATTTGCACGTATGGCGTCATTTGTGCACCATTTAATCGATAGTTTGGTTTTTTTTGGGTCAACTGGTATACCCATTTTTGGGTTAGCAAAAAGGCTTGCCAAATCGTATTTGGTTATGTTGAGGGCCGCGACCTCATCATAATCCAAACCATCATCAAACATCTGGTGCATTTCATCACGCCAACGAAGAGTGGCATTGTGTTGGTTTGTAAGAGTTTCAATGTTATCCACTATGGCGTTTAACGTGGATAACATAGGAGCCAGTGCAGGTACATTATTGTATGTTCTATGCAAACCTCTCAACTTAGTGAGATTTTCATTTATCAAATCCTTGATTCGAGGAGGGTTTTGAGGAGGTAGAGGATCATTTGGTGGACGGTTTTGTGGGGATACTGGATCGTTTGGTGGTGGGTTGTGAGGAATATTATTCCCTGCCTCAGTGTCATCATTTTGATCAGCCATTCCTATTGAATTGCAAAACGTAATATATATTAAAAAAAATCTAAAATTTAACCATTTTTGTCAAAAAAACCCTAGATTCAACTAATACAAACAAAATCTTGTTAAAATCTATTAAATTTAGGTTAAAAATGAGTCAGGGGGGGGGGGGGGGGGGGGGGGAACATACCTGATATCTGATATCCGATTTGCTATTTGATATCCGATTTATTATCTGATATCCGATCTGACTGGTCCAAATTCGCGTGAAAATAAGGGTCGTGGGTCTGTGATTTTGTGTTTAATCCATGCATAGGTATCGGATATCCGATATTATAATATATATAATATAACATATGTATTACATTTTATATATTTTTACATTATATTTTATATTTATTATATTAATTTACTATATATTATAATATAAAATATTATTATTATACTATATTATTATAATTTATAATATATTATACTTTTTTATTATATATTATATTATAAGATATTACTTTTTATTATTATATTATATTATATTATATATATATATATATTATATTACATTACTATATATTATAATATAATATGTTATTATAATATTATTATTATAGTATAATATTATATGATTATAATATAATAATAATAATATTATTATATTATAGTATAATAATTATTATAATAATATTATTATTATATTATAGTATAATAATAATTATAATATTATTATTATATTATAGTATAATAATAATTATAATAATAATAATATTATATTATAGTATAATAATAATTATAATAATATTATTATAATAATAATATTAAATAATAATAATATTATTATAATATAATAGTATGATATATTATTTAATATTATTATTATTATTTTATATCAATAATAATAATATTAAATAATATATCATACTATTATATGATTTTAATTATTAGTCGGATATTGGATTTAAAATCGAATATCCGATATGATATCGGATATCTGATAAGGCTCGGCATAACCTTCCAAGTTTGGTTCCTGGATAGGTAAAAAAAAGTCAAAGCAAATTTTGAAGCGCTTTTAGGCGTCTTCAAACTCTTTTTTTTTCACATCGCCACTTTTTGGCACACCATGATCCTGCACATACAGACTTATCAATTATTTGAGTTATATATATATATATATATATATATATATACATATATATATATATGTATATATACATATATATATATATATACATATATATATATATACATATATATATATATATATTTATATATATAATAACGTAACATAAAGATATAACATATAATCTATTAATATCTTATAATATATTATTTTATTCTTATTATAATCTATAAATATAATATATATAATTATATTATATTATTATTATTATTCCTAGGACCCCTAGGGACATATTACAATCCTTCATATGGCTTGAAGGGGGTCATAGGGTGACCTATGACCCCCTTCGACACATTAAATGATGACATATGTCCCTAGGGGTCTTAGGACACCTAGTAACAAATTAGAATCATTCATATGGGTTGAAGGGGGTCATAGGGTGACCTATGAACCCCTTCGACCCATTACATGACAACATATGTCCCTAGGGGTCCTAAGACCCCTAGGGACATATTAGAATCCTTCTTATGGGTAAAATTTGACCCATTACTTTATGACATATGTCCCTAGGGGTCCTACGACCCCTAGGGACATATTAGAATGCTTCGTATGGGTCGAAGGGGGTCATCGGGTGACCTATGACCCCCTTCGACCCATTACTTGATGACATATGTCCCTAGGGGTCCTAAGACTCCTAAGGACGTATTAGAATCCTTCATATGGGTCGATGAGGGTCATAGGTTGACCTATGACCCCCTTTGACCCATTACATGATGACATATGTCCCTAGGGGTCTTAGGACCCATAGAGACATATTAGAATCTTTCATATGGGTCAAAGGGGGTCATAGTTCTTCGACCAATTACATGACGACATATGTCCCTAGGGTTCCTAAGACCCCTAGGGACATATTAGAATTGTTCATATGGGTCAAAGTGGGTCATAGGTCAACCTATGACCCCCTTTGACCAATTAGATGATGGCTTATGTTCCTAAGAGTCCTAGGACCCCTAAGGACATATTAGAATCCTTTGTATGGGTTATTACATGATGACATATGTCCCTAGGGATCCTAAGACCCCTAAGGACATATTAGAATCCATCGTATTGGTCAAAGGGGGTCATATTAGAATCCTAGAAGACTTAGGGACATATTAGAATCCTTCATATGGGTCTAAGGGGGCATAGGTTGACCTATCACCCTCTTCGATGCATTACATGATGACATGTCCCTAGGGGTCCTAGGACCCTTAGGAACATATTAGAATCCTTCGCATGGGTCGAAGCTATGACCCCTTTTGACCCATTACATGATGAAATATGTCTCTAAGACCCCTAGGGACATATTATAATCCTTTGTATGGGTGGAAGGGGGTCATAGGGTGACCTATGACCCCCTTCGACCCATTACATGATGACATATGTCCTTAGGGGTCCTAGGACCACTAAGGACATATTAGATTCCTTCGTATGGGTTGAAGGGGGTCATAAGGTGACCTATGACCTTCTTCAACCCATTACATGATGACATATGTCCCTAGGGGTCCTAGGACACCTAGGGACATATTAAAATCCTTCGTATGGGTCGAAAGGGGTCATAGGTTGACCTATGACCCCCTTTGACCCATTAAATCATGACATATGTCCCTAGGGGTCCTAGGACCCCTAGGGAAATATTAAAATCCTTCGTATAGGTCAAAGGGGGTCATAGGTTGACCTATGACCCCCTTCGTATAGGTCAAAGGGGGTCATAGGTTGACCTATGACCCCTTTCAACTCATTACATGATGACATATGTTCCTAGGGGTCCTAGGACCCCTAGGGACATATTAGAATCCTTCATATGGGTCGAAGGGGGTCATATGGTGACTTATGACCCCTTTCGACCCATTACATGATGACATATATCCTTAGGGGTCCTAGGACCCCTATGGACAATTAGAATCCTTCATATGGGTCGAAGGAGGTCATAGGGTGACCTATGACCCCCTTCGACCCATTACATGACAACATATGTCCCTAGAGGTCCTAGGAACCCTAGGGACGTATTAGAATCCTTCATATGAGTTGAAGGGTCTCATAAGGTGACCCAACCTATGATCCTGTTCAACCCATTACATGACGACATATGTACCTAGGGGTCCTAGGACCTCTAGGGACATATTAGAATCCTTTGTATGGGTTGAGGGGTTCATAGGCTAACTTATGACTTACTTCGACCAATTAAATGACGACATATGTCCCTAGGGTTCCTATGATCCTTAGGAACATATTAAAATCCTTCGTATGGGTCGAAGGGGGTCATAGGTCCCTTGAACTAATCAAATGATGACATATATCTTTAGGGTTCCTAAGACCCCTAGGAACATATTAAAATGCTTCATATGGGTCGAAGGGGGTCATAGGTTGACCTATGACCCCCTTCGATCCATTACATGATGACATATGTCCCTAGGGGTCCTAGGACCAATAGGGACATATTAGAATCATTCATATGGGTCGAAAGGGGTCATAGGGTGACCTATGACCCCCTTTGACCCATTACATGATGACATATGTCCCTAAAGGTCCGAGGACCCCTAGGGACATATTAGAATCATTCATATGGGTCGAATGGGGTTATAGGTTGATCTATGACCCCATTTGACCCATTACATGAGAACATATGTCCCTAGGGGTCCTAGAACCCCTAGGGACATATTAGAATCTTTCCTATGGGTCGAAGGGGGTCATAGGTTGACTTATGATCCCCTTCGACCAATTAAATGATGACATATGTCTCTAGGGGTCCTAGGACCCCAAAGGACATATTAGAATGCTTCATTTGGGTCAAAGGGGGTGATAGGTTGACCTATGACCCCCTTCAATCCATTACATAATGACATATGTCCCTAGGGGTCCTAGGACTCTTAGGGACATATTAGAATCATTCATATGGGTCGAAGGGGGTCATAGGATGTCCTATGACCCCCTTCGACCCATTACATGATGACATATGTCATATGGGTCGAATGAACAATATTATATTTAATAATTATATTATATTATATATTTTTATATAATAATAATACATTATTAGATTATATAACAATAATAATCATATATGTTACTAGATTGTAGATTTAATAATAATAATATATATCATATATATCACTATATTATATTTAGAACTATATTATATTTTGTAGTAATAATCATACATATTACTATAATGTAGTAATAATTATAATAATAATATTAATATTCACACATTCATGAAATATATTTTCCTTTAAAATTGTCTAAAGTTATTCTCTTAAATTTGTCTTCCTTCAAATTTAAAATTAAAAAAAATTCCCTTTTGAAATTTCTCACCAAAAATAAGTTTGAAATTACTATGGCTAATCAAATATCCGATTTGAAATCGGATATCTAATTAGGCCTGGTATTTACCAAGCCTACTCGATCAACCCAAAAAATGTGTTTGAGGAGGGTTTCAGTGACACTCAGACTTCGGGTAGCCATTTGACAATATTTTTTTAATCAAAATTGACTGAAATGAGAAGGGTTTTTTAATATCACTCTCAAGATTCCATCGATTTTAATTGCTGTCAAATTTTGAGTTCGACAATTATTTATTAGTTAATTTTCAATGTAGATTATTGTAAAGTGTTGATTGACATACTGATTGAAAAATAGCTATAACTTTCAAATGGTATAACATTTTTTAAATCTAAAAGTTGCGTCACATTCTATGCTTCGCCTAGTGTAGGAAAAATTTAAAAAAATTTAATTTGGTAAAATTTTCTATTAATTAAGGTGGTCAGACACAGGAGATTTTTTTTCCAAAAATGTTTTGGTAGAAAATTCATATTTAATTATTTATTTGTAATAAAAATACCAAAAAATATGCGTCACATCCGGACATGAGTTTACTTTTATATCTATAATTATATTTAAATAAATTATCATTTGATTTTGATTAAGGTGGTTAGACATACACCTACTTTTTATTTTCTCACTGATTTTTTTTTTTACTTCATTAAAATCCAAACTTTTGACCAATCAATTTTTTTCCCTCCTAATAAGACCTAGTAGTTTAGAAACTACATTCAATTTTCTACAGATTATTTTTTTACAACATTTTGATATAAATTCCATAACCACTTTAAAATTATGTGTCAAGTTGACATAACCCTGATTTGCTGATTTTTCACTACCACTTAAGGCCATAGTTTGGTACACCATGATTTTGCACATACCCTATATATATATATATATATATATATATATATATATATATATATATATATATATATATATATATATATATATATATATATATATATATATATATATATATATATATATATATATATATATATATATATATATATAAATATATAAAGTTACCTATGGGGAACAACATTCCATCACTTTCTTTAGGGTTATATAACTTTGTCCTCTATATTACATCATAATAAATAATAATTGACACCTTCTTGATTTCTAGGCTCAACAATCACTGCAAAGAAATCTCTTGCATAACAAGTATACATGTGTATGTGTACAATAGATATATACGACAGTTCAAATTAATAATTAAATAACACTTGTTGAGAATAATTTTTATGATATTTACCCACTTTTACCAATCTAGAGATATGATTATAATCATCAAAAATCAATGGAATATCATCTAAATTTTCATCATCTTTATCAAATGTATTAGTAACATCAAGTGGTACTGAAATCCATGCACCTATATATCCATGTGCTTGATTGATGCATTCTTCATAATCTTCATCAATGCAACTATCACAAAAATATGAATATTCTCTTGTCTTCAATGTCCAATTGCAATTATCTGTACTCATGACTAATTGTAAGGAACATGTCTTTTTTATCCTCTTATAACCATGCATTTTTTTTTCTATTAAAACCTAAAAGTTCATTAAATTGAAAATATGGATAAATTAAATTTAAACTTCAACAAATTGAAAAATAAAACTTAACAATAAAATTTTATAATGTAATTGCATAAAAATTAAATAGATGTACACATCCATACCTATTATCTCCCAAAAGACTCTATATGGTACCTGTTGATTCATTGTTGATGATGTCCTAACCTCATCTAATGCAAAAAGTGTCTTACACCATTCAATAACATCATGTGCATCATTTACACAAAATCCCTGATAATTCATTTGATACTTTCGCAAAGCACATTTGATGCAAGCTCAAACACCATCATGTTCACTTTTTACATGGCCACTCTCAAAGAAATTTCATATGTGTTTTATATTCTCATTGTGATGATATCTACATAATGCATAAAATGGTCTAGATGATTTGAATTGTGTGACACATCCATCAAACCAAACATAATGTTTATCAAAATTTATGTTTCTTTCTTTCAAATAAGAAAAGAAGATATTGAAGCAATGTTTGACATAATGAATGTCATGTTCTTTATCATCACTTATATAAAAATGATATTCCTTTTTAATCACTCATGCTTGAACTGTACTCTAAACACCATCCAAATCTAACTGTGCATATCTATAACAAACATGTACCATAATAGTGACCTACTTAGAAAAGTAATAATTTGATTGAATTGCTTTCTGATGAATAAAGGAATAGTTCTCTACAAAATCAACAACTAATACAATCATTTCAAGTGGGAAATTATCTCTCAAAGTTCAAACTTTTGTGCTTGCCACTTTGCAAAAAATGCATGATGAATATAAGGTTGAATCAAATTCTTAAATCTGTCCATAAATGTTAGAACAGGTAACTCATCTTCAACTTATTCCAACCTTTTTGTCTCTTTCCCCAACTTTGTTTCATTCTTGACATACTTGTAATTTTTTCAATTCAAATTTTTTTGTTGCATCAATATTTTTAATTTTTAAAGGAAATAGAGTCAATTCACCACATGTTTCACATAATCCTTTGATGCAATTTGTTTGACCAGCTAGATTATCTATTTTGTCACATAGAATGGATGATATAAACTCACTTCTCCTACTAGGAGGAGTAGCATGAAAACCATATGTGTCTTCTACAAGCTTTCGAAATACCTAATAGTGGAAATCAAACTCAATATGATGATGACAACAACATGCTTCAAACACTTCGTTTGACCTCACAAACTATGGCTTCAATTTTTCAAACAACATTTGCCCAAATTTTACATTAGGATGTTCACTACAAAATGACACATATAACTCATGTTGTGTTGTGTCCAACCAATATTTTGTATGATATTCATATTGACCCGATGCAATCCTATGCTTGATAACATCTCTACTATTTGATGAAGGAGGAGTATTATCAATCCAAAATGATATGACTAAATTTTTTAATGACTCTTCAATCCTATCAAAATGAGGTGCTCTACACATGATTGCCCAATTGCCCTGCATAGTAGTGTCATCCACAATTAATCTTCTCTTAACATATTTTCTCATTGTTTCCCTACTAAAACCCATTTCAGACAAAATTGAAGATATTTGTCTATTTTGGGTCATATTCGTATTTACAATAGACATCAACATCACTTTTTCTTGCCATAGACTTATCTTTAGTTCAAGAGTATTTTCCTATGTTTCTCAAACCTTGTTCAACATTTTCAATCATATCAGTTTGCATGCTAGAAAATCTTCTCTTTTTTTATGTTGTGTCTACACCTAACAATTTCAATTCCTCTTGCAACTTCTTTTATGTAAGAAAAAGTGAAAGTAACTGAGTTCGTTCAAGTGTTTTAGTGTTATCAAATTGAGTCATAATTTCTCTTATCTTCTTATTCATTGACCTTTTCTTAGACAAACTTAATGGTTGAACAATAGTTGCAAGTCTTCTCAATTTATCCACATCCATTTTAAGTAAATGATCTAATTTTTTTTAAAAAATAGCATTCTTTACAGATTGGGCAATATTCAGGAGTTCATCCATATCAGTTTCTACACTTGATCCCAACCCTTCTCTGACTTCTGTTACTAGAATTTCTATAGGGAGTGATCTTGAGCCTTCTCCTACATTCATTGTTTGAGATTCTGTAGGCAAAGATTTTGACCCTTCTCCAACTTTTGTTATTCAAAACTATATAGGGAGCAATCTTGAACCTTCTTCAACATTCATTGTTTGAGATTCCATACGAAATGTTCATGACCTCTCTCCCATATCCACTTCTTCTACTTCTATCAAGCCTTCTTCAACATTTCCTTCACCTTGTTGATTGGCTGCAATAGATTTATAAATAAATCAAATTAGATAAAAAAATAAGATTGAAACATAATTAAATTCAAAATCATAAAATAAAAACTAATATATATAATTACATACCTTGTTTAATTTGATGATAATGTGCCATAGTCTTATGAAGATGTCATTGTTCTGCTTCATCAAATCTCTTCCTTGCATTTTTTTTCCTTCCTTTCTTATTTCCCATTATAAAATCATTAAAAAAAAAAAAAATTTACTTGTTGCCTCAATATAAATTTCGTGCAATAACTATATAAAAATTTTGTTGTACGAATTCATAGTATGGCTTCACTATTTTTAAGCTGACCTATCTGAAGTTGACATCAGCATTTTTTCTTTTTTACATGTTCATGCAAACGCTAAATTTTTTTTGACTGCATGTTCACTGTGAACATATGTTCGTAGCGAACATGCATTATATGTTTGCTGCAAATAGTTTGTTTGCGCAAACATGCAAAATTAATTTTTTTTTGGGCCCTTCTTTTTTTTTTTTTTGCTCTTTCGACACCCATAATTGTAGATGAATATTCTCCTACTATAAAATTAAAAATGCCAAAATGTGCTGCTCGGAGAAAGCTTTCCATTGACTATAATTGTAATACATATTTTAATCATTAAGACTTTCAAATATGAGTTTAACTCATCATAGGTTCATTACTAATTAAACATCAACTAACTTCAAAACTTCGAGAAAATTAGTAAATTAGGTCAATTTGTTTTTGAAAATCATCTAGGAAATAGCTTATTGAGATAGCTTTCTAATAAAAAAAAGATTTATGATAAATTGACTTCAAGTTATCTATGTCAAAATGAACATATGTCTAAATTACAATTGGTGTCACTTCAAAACTTCATAAACTATACAATATTTAACCAAATCAAATCAAACCAAATGCATCCTTAGGATATTGACGTTACGAATCCAACACCAAAAGAATTACCTCATTATCTTTTCTAGAAAAAAATTATGTGTGTCAAGCAGACTATCACTCTTTAAAACTATTGAATTTTATTATGTACCAATTTTCAAAGGAGACGAAAAAATTGACATAAATAATTATTAGTTTTAGATTAAAAAATATGGTTACAAAGTAGGAAGAGTACTAAAAATCACTAGTTTATGTCATCTTGAAATTATTTATAGTTTTAGAGAAATAGTCACTCGAACGTGAGGTTTGTTTCAAAAATATTGATTTTAGTGTCAAAATTGGTCAAAAAGTGGAACCCATTATTGTGGGATCACCCCTCTTTGGTTAAGAACCAAGGACTAAGGGGTATCCATTTTGCAAAATTCTCCTAGGGAACAATCTCAGCCTCACCCCTTTTAGATGTTGGGGGCCTTGCAGTCAACAAGACTTGATCCCTAGTGGGCTCTTTGTGAGTCTTTCAACTTCACCAGTAGACCAAGGGCCCTTTGACTTAATTTATATTTTTATATGTATGAAAATGAACATTTCTAATTTAAAGTAATAACTTAAAATCATTAGAAATAATCTTTTTCATTTCTTCTATGTTTATGTATTTTCATGCACATAACTATTTGTTTATTTTTAAAATCTAAACAAAATTTCAAATTTACAAGCAAGATATCATTTTTAAAAAAATTAACGGACAATGTGATATCTTATAATTATTTTTGTCTAATTTATTGCACAAATTATACATGACATTTAAATATGAAATAAAGATACTTCAAATAGATGTTGCAACTAATTATACATTACATTTAAAAATCAAATGAAGATACCTTCTCATAATTCTTCAACTCACTTTTCATAGATTCCTTGTTCTTTGGCTTTTTTGTATTTCATGTCTTGTAATCTTCCAGTATGTGCCATAAATCCTCCAACTAAAACTGTAATTGTTGAAACTCTACTTGTGGCTCATTTGTTAACTTTTCCCTTTGTTTTGGTCATATATAATATTCAACACTTGTTATTCTCTTTTTTATACTCTCATATAACTATATATTAGGATTCACAACAATATCTACCACATTAAAATTAAGTCTCTACTTATTTCTCTTCTTTGATATTCAATAAAAAAAATTGATCACACTCCTCTTTCAAAATCAATCCTTTTTCATTACTTTAATAAACTTATTCATTCTTTTTCATAGTCTCCATGTCCAATATCTTAAATTCTTTCTTACCAAATTGATGATGACAACCCCATCGATCTACAAATCGGCTCATGCACATACTATTCATAATAGAAGAATAATAGACATAGTGATGAAGGGTATTCCCCTTAATACCTTAAACACATTACATAAATAAAGAAATAACAACAATTTGTGAGGATAAAATATGGGCTTCTTATTATTGCCACAAATGCATAATTACATAATTCAAAATTACAATATGGTAACCCACATGGGTGCCTTAATTGTAGTAATATTGCAAGGAAAAGTTGTAAACTATATCACTAAGAGTTGTCCTAGACAATCTATGGGCATTTCTTAAATAAACAATTTTATGTCTCTCAGGAGGGTTCCAAACACTCACACTTAATACCTAGTGCCGACATACCGTAACAATAGATATAGAGTTAGCAAAATACAAATTTGACATTTATTTTGGAAGTTTTTAGTTGAAATAACTTTGAAAATCATGTATTTTAAATCATTTCTCTAATTTTCTATTATAACCCCTTTTTATCTAAATCCTTAGCTTCTAATATACAAGCTCAAAATCATGCAATTTCCCATCCATTGAGTTTTTGGGCCTCATCCAGACATGTTTAGGCCTTCTAAACTGATCCCAAATTTTTTATACCAAAAATTTGTAATAACTTCAATGATACTTATGATATGGAATTAAGCCTAAACTCTAGGCTAATATTGCTAAGATGAACCTCTTCCTCTAAAATTACGACATTCTGAGCTTGTATGAATGACTTATTGAGTAGAAAGCCTCCAAAAACAAAAACTCTACATTAAGATAACCCTTATTGAAGAAACTAAAATGAAATATTTTAGTTGATGCAAGATTTCTCTTGCACCCAGGATGCTCGTGCATCAAACACCTAGTATAATTTTAGAAGTGAACCCATCACATCTCAAGTATTCAGATGAAAACCAAGATGGTTTGTTGGTGTGATTTTTCACAGTATAGAAAAATCCTTTTATTTGGATGAAAAATTAGTTAAGTCTTTGTTTCTTGCAGACTAGGGTTTTATTTTGTGAAATCCTAAAAATTGTTAGATTACCCTAGTTATGCCCTGTTCTGTAAGTTGTATTTTCCCTTCAAAATTCTCAGGGTTTGGCTTTCAAATTATCTATAAAAAGGCCCTAAGTGCATAAAAAACCCTTATACCTTGGTTTTATGTTGCCCTTTTTTTCAAAATTTAAAAAAGGGGGGGGGGGGGGGGGGGGTGTTTCTTCAAGTATCTTAGCAAGATGTTTTATCCTAATGTTTTGTTCGCATCAGAGTATTTTTTAATCCTTGTGATAAACCTTTCATGTGCCTTTATTTTGATATTGTTTTTGAAAGGATGCCAAGTTGAAGAGCTTTTTCAAACACCATTGATCTATCAGAGATCAAGGGCCATCGCATCCCCGCATTATGAAGATGTAGGAATTTAAGCAATGCGGGGAAGTGCATTTGCGACGCGTGGCAAAGTGGGGTCAGGTATTTCTAATTAAGTGTGCTACACTGTAAAAGATGGATGATGTGTACTACTAGATGTGCACTGAAGGATTTCAGCCGTTGAATAGAAGTGAGATCTTATCAACTGTAGATCTTTCAAAGATCTACAGTTAGCACATCCTTGCATTATGAAGATGTAGGAATTTAAGTAAAGTGAGGAAGTGCATTTGTGACACGCGTCACAATGGGGCAAGACTATGAAGAATGTAGAAGTCACGCCATAGGATCTAACAATTGTGCTTAGTTGGAACTACTCATCCATGTGGGTCAGAAAGGTGTTAGAAATAAATGCAACAGTCAGAACACGCGGGTTAACAATAGTCATATCATTGGCCCAAGTGGATAATGCAAGCATGAAATAAAGCACTATTTCTAATCGTCGATCTTGTCTTGATCAACAAACAGTGCGTCCCCACATTTTGCATTTGAGTGAAGTTTAAACAAAATAGGGATGCACCCTGCAGACATGTCTCCGTGGTGACGTCAAAGTTTTTCTTAGATGCCCAGCAGGGTGGAGTGAGTATCACCATTGATCTTTCGAAGATCTACGGTTAGTACATCCCCGTATTATGAAGTTATAGGTTTTTAAGTAATGCGGGGAAGCGCATTTGTGACACGTGGACTAGATGATGTCAATTACTTGCTTGCTTAGAAGAAGATATGAGATCTGCTGGCATGGAATGTTGTCAGATAGTATGAGCTCATATGGTGATTTCTTATTGGTCAGCTCAGCTAGCTGGTTATTAATAAAAAGTGGATTAGTCTAATCATTGATCTTGTTCTAATCAACGGACGACGCATCCCCGCATTATGAAGTTGTAGGTTTTTAAGTAATGCGGGGAAGCACATTTGTGACACATAGCACTTTTCCAAAAATTGTAAAGCTTGTTATTTTTAAATCAGAACTGTCTGATCCGATAAAATCTACGGATGGGATTCAAACTTGAATGCAAATTGTAGGCAATGGTTACTGAGAGTAAATGTGATTCAGACCTTGTGCGTGCAGTTTTAATTTATGAAAAGAGCCCACGATTTCACCATTAATGAACCATTGAAGTGTAAATAGAACATCAAGGCATTCAAGATTTTAGAGCTAGGGCACGAAAATTCTTGGTTTTTACTCCAGTAAAATTGCAGAAGACATCATATAGTGCAGAAGTGTGAATTCTGGCAGGTAAGTGCTTTGTGACTTTCTAAGTAAATTTGAAGCATCTGGTGTTGTGAATTTCCTAGGGTTCATTCAAAATGCCTCCCCAAAAAGAGTTTACTGGTCAAAAGGATTATTTAAAACATTCTCTGCATGATGATTTTCTTGAACAATTCCCCTTATCAGTGCATGAATTAACTAAGGGAAGGGAACTCATTCCAAAAAGTCCTAGAATAGTTGTAGCAAAAGGCTTTTATGAAAAAGCTAATTGGATAAGGGTGCCCAGGTTTCCATGGGAGGTCTAGAGTTGTTTAAGAAATGGTTTTCAGAGCAAAAACTGGACACTCCTATGAGCAATGTTTGGGAATTTGATATCGGAAAATTAATAGTCCCCACTATTTTCTTTGATAGTGATTTATTGATGGACTTGGCAAAGAAGTATGATCCTATCATGGGATGGGTTAAAAATTATTCTGGAGTCAATCTTTTTAGGATTTTTCCTGAGCTATTCAGTGAGGTTTTCAACCTTAACCCTAACCACATTGTGCATGAAATCATTGATATGGATGATTTGCAAGCCATATATGATGCACAATGAATGTACTTGAGAACAGGGCCACTACAGGAGCATGCTGCTAAGGTCGATAATTTGCCTGTGATTACAGCTAGTACCCCAGAGCCATTGTTGAGAAGACATTTCAACTTGAGAGCCCAAGCACTGTATTTTTCTCTTTGCAAGATCTTTGAGATAGATGAAGGTGATCAAATTCCAAGTTCTGTTGTCCTTATAATTGCTTAAACCCTTCAATTTGGAATGAGTACCATTCTGGATTTTGCCACTTTTCTAGCAAAAGAGATTCACAATGGTTTGGTTGGAATAGCAAAGGGAAAAGTAAACAAACCATTTTGTTGGTATTCATTGATGATGCATGTATGCTTATACAAAGGATATACTTTCTTCTCCAAGGGTATGGAGTTGGAAACAACAAAGGATGAACAGAGGAATCTAGTATAGTTGTGGAGTGTGGATATGACTTCAGAAGCCATAGATGTTAGCTATCCAAGATTTGATATGTATTTTGCATCAAAGCTTAGACTACTTTTAAGAGGAGATAGCCCTAGAATCCCACAATCATTATTAGAATTGGTCAGACCCAAGGACCATGCTAAAGGGCTACTTGTCATTCATAACTGGGGGGATATAATTCCCTACAATGTTTCAACAGTGATAAGAGTTTATGGTTTTTTGGGAAAACCTCATGTGCTACCGCTTCATGTGCCTTTGAAGATAGGGATTGTTGAGCTCTTATGGCAGATAGGTACTATAGATGAAAGGGAATTGGTTAAGAAGGGCACTTTCTTTCCAATGGTTACTATGGTGCATGATTTTGTCTTTGTCAAAAAGGGACGGAAGCACTTAAATTTGTTTTTGGATAGGTATAACATGGTAGAGTCTCACACCCGATTCATGGACCTTGAAGGATTCTATGACCTATTTAAATAAAGGGTGAGAGCTTCTCGTATGGTACATTAGGTTTACTATCTAGAAGATATAATCAGAAACATCTTCACATTGCAGGAGCAAGAATTGAGGAAAGAGAAATGGATAGTTTTGAGTAAAACCCTAGAATTCATTAATGCTTTTGACCCCCAGTATGACCCATTAAAAGATAAGAAATACTGGGGAGCCAAAATAGAAGAATTAATGAATAATTTTTCCTTAATAATTCAAACCATGAATGAAAAGAAAGCTATGTTTGTTGAGGCACATCCAGACAAGGTAGCAAAAGTACAAGGAAGAATAAACAGTAGAAATATAGTAGCTCCTGGCCAATATACATTGCAAAAAAGGGTAGTATATGTCATTCAAAATGTGCAACAGGCACCCCCTCATAAGAAATCAAGGTCAAGAAGTCCATCTGCAGCCAGCTCTCCAAAAAGACAAAAATTAGAGTAGGGGTTTTCTTCTTCTCAAAAGGAATAATACTCCCCAAGCCAATCCCCAATCCAGATAGATGATGAGGCATCTCTAAGGGAACAACTTAGATAAATGGGTGGAGAAAGGGATGTGATTGTCACTTCTACAGACCTGGATATTGGAGAGCCACAAGAACCTCCTATACCTTCCTTGGACCTAACCATTGCTGATTACCAAGGTAAGGAAATTGACCCAATTATTGCCCAGGCTTCTGAAAGATTTATTAATGATGAAAATTTTGTAAGATCTAGAGCCTTTGCATAGTTTTTGTGGAGATTAAATATGAATTTTTTTGAGAAAGCCTATGAGAAGATCAAGGCTGAGCAACCAGATAAACCCGACCTCATTATTAAAGAAGAGGTAAAGTCAAAATTTTTGAATGATTTTTCCCAGTTTACTCCTAAAGCTGGGAGGAAAATAGTTAGACAATGAGGACTCCTCCTTCTACCAGAATGGGATATAGAAAATGCTATTGTTTTTGATTCAGTAAGGAAGCAGAAGGATGTTCAATTAACAACTGATGAAGAAGTACTACAGGCTCATAGAGGGGTCAAATTTAGTGATGACCACCAAGCCCTTGTTATATGGTCCATAGATAAGAGGGAAAATACAAGGATGCATGAGTTTGCTATAGTAGAGCATATTGGTACATTGATAGTATACAAGGCTGGTGAGGTAACTAGTAAACAAGTAATGGGAATGGCCTAAGAAGTGCTAAAATTGGGTGGTGTTGTATCTGGCCAGGAATAAGATAAGTTTAACCAACTCAATGCTAGGTTTGAAGAATTTTTTAAAGCATATGATGAAAGAGGTATACAGATACAGTCACTTGAAAACAAGGTATCTCAAATGGAGAAGATACTTGGGAAAAGAAAGGTGGGAGAATCTAGTGCACCTAGAATTGCATACTCTTCACAGTCATTTTTTGGACCAACCCCTATTATCGAAATACCAGACACCCCTGAAAGGCCCCAATTCTATACTCCAGAAGACTTCGAAGAACAAAAAACCAAATTACATGAGTTGCAAGTAGACTTAAAAAATCAATATGAAGTAAAATTAAAGCAGGGTGTGATGATTATCAAAATGCAGCATTAAATCAAACTTTACTTTTATTTCCTGTAGATCTTCAAAGTTGGCCAGCACTTGTCTGCATGGAATGTTTTAGCTTCAGTTAGCCACTATTGTCTAGAACATCTACACATGTATAGAAGAATTCTTGGCCATATCTGTTTTATGGGATGTATTTATCAAGTTAGTAAAGAATTATGTATATGTCTGAGGATTTTGAAATGAGAATCAGAATGAAACTAAGAATAATCCTCATATAGTTGTTCCAATTTTGAATCATCCCTGGGTACACCCACCCTAGTTTTGTAGAGCCAAAAGAGTAGAAAATCATCTGTGGTTTTGTTGAAGTTGGGTCCAAATACTTTGCATATGCAATTGTTAATAAGAATTGGCTAGTCTTTAGATTGTGTATGTACTGTCATTCTGGTATTAAGCATTTTGTCGCTTAGTAGTTTTAGTACATTTTAAAACACCAACAAAATGGCGACTTTGCTGGGGAGTTGTCCAACACATCTGTGAGAAAGTACTGCAATTTCTTTGGTCCTACTATGTGATCTAAGTTTTGCCCGTGGTTATAAGGGAATATTTTAGTGAAAAACCTTGAGAATTTAAAGAAGATAAAGCCCAAGTACCATTGCTACACATTGACATATCCAGCCTATCCAAGTGTCTTATCTAACAAGCAAGAGTTGCAGTCTTATGACATTAGTGATTAGTTTGTCTGTGCCAGATATTTTTGTTTCTACTTGTGTATTGTTTTCCTTAAGTCAGGAAAAGTGTCATTACATATTTTCCCGAAATAGGGTGGCAACTCAATCAAAGTTTTGAAGCTAGTGCTTGTTGTAACAGAAGGTGAATATGGCTGACAAGAGAAAGAACACAAGAGCTTACATGAGAGCCAACCCTAATGTATCAATGCATACTGATCTACTCCAAGGTGGTAGAAAGAATCAAAATAAGAAGAAGACAGATCTGAATCCCACTTGGAAACCCAGAGGCAATCCATCCGTTAATTCCCAGTATCAACCAATATTAGGGAGAGAGTCTTCTTCACTTAGTTTTGAATCTGAAACTACAAGACTCTTAGGAGACATTTTCAGTACCCCATTACCTAATGAGAGAGTTTTTTAGGATAAGGATGTGTCCACTATAGGAGTTGCTTCATCAAGGCCAGATCCTATAGCAGACATTAATTATAGGCTAGGATTTAGGAATTCATTTGATAATCCTTTTAATCCCAGAGCAGCCCTATACATGGAACCAAATCTTATAGATTTGGATGACCCTGTTGATTCAGAGGCAACTTCTGCAGATCCTACAGAAGTGCACTCTGAAATAGGATTTTTGAAGAAATGGATTGTTGAGGAAGAAGCTAAATGCATTCATCTTGAAAAAGAGAAGGAGCAAGCCACCTTGGATGCCATAATAGAAAGGGATGCTTTGCTAAGAAGGATGGCTTCTTTGAAAGAGAAAAATAAAAAGTTAGAAGAGAATACCACAACTCTCCATAAGGATGTTTTTGGAGATGTTGATAATCTAAGAGCTAAAGTTCAAGAACAAGAGAAATGCCTAAATCAAAGGCAAGAACCAGTTATTGCTCAAATCCAAGCCTATAAACCTGTTCAAGTGGATCCTGTAGAGCCTACTGCAAAAGCTCCTGATAAAGGAAAAGGCAAGGCTATAGGAATCCAAATAAATGAGCGTCAAGCTATACCAAGCAAACCTATACAACCCTCCATGTCAAAATTAGATCTAGATCTTGAGAAGGCTTGAAAAGAGAGGGAATATCTTCCAATAGAACTTGAGAAGGTTGAGAATGAAGCTCAAGCTGCAAAAACTAGAAGAAAAATCCAATTCATAAAATCTAATTTTGCATTGGCTTCATGGACCAATTTGTCTATCCCACCTACAATTCCTGCACCAGTTAGTGGTCCAATAATCTCAACTCAGGGAGTACCCCAATCTGCTCCTACCTCATCTTCCACTATTGGCACCCAAGTCTCATTTGTCCCACCTCAACAATCTCAAGTTGTTCCTCTGAGTCAAGCTAATATAGCTAGCACCTCAAATGTTCTTGGTTTCCAAAAGAAACCTGTATATCTGGAAAAGTATAGACAAATATCATTTGCTGGTATTCCTGGTGCTCCACATCCCATATCATTTGATTTAAGAGATAAAGTGGTTAAGTTTTCTAGGAATAATGCTATTACTGGTGAAGAACATTTGAGAATTTTCATTGATATGTTGAATGATTATGAAGTTGAACATGAAGATATGGTAATGAAATTGTTTGTGCATTCACTAACAGAGGATGCAAGGGATTAGTTTAGGAGGTTGCCTGATGATAGTATTACCTCATGGAGTGCTTTGGAGAAATTGTTCAAGGAGAAATATGGAGACAACACTAATGCAGGATTCATGTTGAATGAGTTCAACAACATCAAGAAGAATCCAAATGAGTCTACATTTGATTTCAATGTAAGATTCCAGAAAGGTATGTACAGACTATTTCAAGTTATGAGGTTAAATGAAGATGTCTATCTCGCAACATATTTCAATGCCTTTGATAGCAAAATGGCTTATCAATTGAGGGATAAGGATCCTAAGACTTTAAGGGATGGCTATAAAATTGCAATAAATATAGAGAATAATAGGAAAGCATCTGGTAAACTGGGTAGGAGGAATGATCCGAAGCTTTTTAATCCTAAGAATAATAATAAAAGGGAGGGTGACAAAACTCCTATAGGAAAGAAGCCCGAAGAACCTACTATAGGCTAGGTTTTGGAATTTCTCAAGAAGATGAATCCTACTAATTTCAATAAGCCAAATGTTGCCGAAAGACCCCCTGTGAATAACAATAATTTCAATAGGTAGCTTAGAATGGAAAATTACCCTTACACCACTAAGTGGAAAGATGGTAAGCCAGTTCCCAACCAGACCCACAATGTGAAGGATAAGGGTACTCCAGATCCCCTGCAAAGGAACACGTTAAATATGAATGATGATGTACCATGGTGCATTATATGTCTATCACCTCATTCTGCTAATTATTGTGTTGTTGCTCAATCATTTTCCCAAGGTCAAGGAGTGCAACCTAAAGAAGAAACTGAAGAGAAAATCCATGATGACATAAGTTGCAGTATGGTAAGAATGTGTGATGATTTGATAGATTCTGATTCAGAAGAGCCCGAAAGTGATATTACTAGCCAGAGAATTGCTTATCATTTACATCATTAGCAAGTGCTTTCAGATGATAAAGGGTATGATACAGGTAAGGTATGCAGTACATTTTCTGATGTAGGTCTCACAAGCTTAAGAATGCCATCCAAAGAGGAGATTGACAGAATTACAGCAGAAATGATTTCACAAGTCCATAGTAATTACAATTTGAGAAATAGATTAGTAAATAATGATGCAGGAAAGCCATCCAGTGTATTCATCAAAGATATCACTCATAAGATGAATGATCAAAACAAGAAAGTAAATGTAGATGTGCCTAAGATCAAGGAAAATAAGGTTAAGAAATGGGAACCAAAGAAGAAGGTTCAATTTTAGATAAGTGAAGCAACAAAACCAATTGTGCAACCAAAGAAATCAGAACCTGATACTATCAAGCAAATAGTGGTGCCTACTGCTCAAAAGATTCCAACTCCAAGTATTCTTGTAAGACCCACTATTGTTGAACCTGTTGATATGATATCCATGTTATCTCAAATTACTGTAAAAGTGCCCTTGTCTGAACTTTTTAGAATTGAAGAGCATAAGAATAAGGCTTTGTCATGGTTGGGCGGAATAGGAAACAATAATATTATTGTAGAGCAAACTGTGTCCCAACAAACCCCATTAATAATAGAGGATAGTGGTATCATATCCCAGATTCCTCAAATGTTTTTAGATGATTCCTCAGTGGCATTTATAGAAGATATTGATCATTTTTTCCTCAGTCTAATCATAAAAGGGAAGACCTTAAAAAATTGCATGATAGACTCAGGAGCTTCCAACACTATAATGCCTTTCAAAGTAATGGAAGCCTTAGGTTTGAAGGTGGATACTAAGTAGGGAAAATGCAAAGGAATGGATGCTAGGGAAGTCCCAGTCATAGGTACCATAAATGCCTTACCATTCAAATTGGCTACATATCCTAAAGTAGAATTAACCATGTATGTCCTTGTGGTAGATATACCTCCACACTATGGAATGTTACTCTCTAGGAAATGGAGTGCTGCCATGGGGGGAAGCCTGCAATGTGATCTCATTTATACCACTTTTGATATAGGGGACAAAGCTATCAGGGTAAATAGGGAGCCAAGGGTTAATCACATTTTAGGAGAAGAAATTGACAAAGATACCACTTGTTTCCTAGATATTGGGATTAATGCTTTTAGGGCTGAATTAATTATTCAGGAAGTTGAAAATTTACCTGCTATCATTGAACATGAAGTTGAATGTTGCATGAACTCACCAAAATTATGAAAAATGTTCTTTGATGGAGCTAGTTCTAAAGAGGGTGCAGGGGCAGGTGTAGTTTTTGTGTCCTCTGAAAATAACACTTTTAGGTATTCATTCACTTTGAAGTTTTCCTGCACTAATAATATTGCAAAATATGAAGCATTGTTGCTAGGACTCAAAGTTACCATACATCATAGAATTAAGAAATTATGTGTCATAGGGGATTCTGAACTAATTATCTCTCAGACCAAAGGAACCTAATCATCCAAGAATAGGAGATTGAAACAATATAGAAATGTAGTTTGGGATTAGATAGAATTCTTTAATGCATTTGGGATCTCATGGAGAGATAGGACTAAAAAGAAGATGGTTGATCTGTTAACAAATGTAGCAATCAAGCCAAAAGAGATATCATTTGTAGGAATCTCTCAGATTGAGGTGCAAAATAGACCTTCCATACCTAATAACATTGAAAATTGGTAGGTCTTTGAAGATGACAAAGATATTACAAATTTTTTGTTAAATGAAGACAAGTACCACGGTCAGGAAATGGATTGCAGTGGACTGATCGAAACCATAAATGGGAAGGAAACCATTTTTGGTCAAGAGATTATGCAATTGAAAAAAATAAGATGCCGAAGGAGTTAGTGGTCTTGGAGAATATTTTTGATAACCAAGACAGAGTAAAATCAGGAGTTAACGACCCCAAACCTCAAGAGTTAGAAGAAATAAACTTGGGTACTAATGAAGTTCCTAAAAAGGTTTATATTGGCCAAAATCTGCCTGTTAAAATTAGGAAAACATTGATTGACCTACTTATAAAATAAAGACATGTTTTTGCTTGGTCATATGATGACCTTAAGGCTTATAGGGAAGATCTATTCCAACATGTTATACCATTGAAGGAAAATGTAAAACCTTTCAGGAAAAAACAAAGACCAATCAATCCTACCCTTGCCCCAAAAATGCAAGAAGAACTGACAAAACTAAGAGATGGTGGGATAATCAAACCAATTAGGCATTCCACCTGGGTTTCAAACTTGGTTCCTGTCAGGAAGAAGAATGGAGATATTAGGCTATGTGTGGATTTTAGAAACTTAAACATTGCATCTCTGAAAGACAATTATGGCTTACCTAATATGGAAGCCATGTTGTAGCAAGTGACTGGCTCTGAATTAATGTCAATGATGGATGGTTTCTCTGGATATAATCAAGTTCTAGTAAAGGAAAGTGAATAGTTCAAGATAGCCTTCAGAACCCCATGGGGAACATATGTATATATGAGGATGCCTTTTGGCCTGATTAATGCAGGAGCTACCTTCTAAAGAGCCATGGATGTAGCATTTCATGATTATATTGATAAATTTATGGTTGTGTACCAGGATGATCTTACAACATATTCTAATAAGGCTAAAGATCACTGCAAACATTTGGAAAAAAATCTTTATCAAAGCTATGGAATATGGAGTTTCTTTAAACCCAAAGAAATATGCACTTGGGGTCACAGAAGGCAAACTACTAGGACATATAGTGTCTAAGGATGGGGTGAAAATAGACCCTAAGAGAGTAGCGGCCATTGACAAAGTCCCCAAGCCAAAAAATGTAAAAAGAACCCAATCTTTCTTTGGCCAAGTTAATTTCCTTAGGAGATTTGTTACAAATTTTGTTGAGATCAGTAGACCTATCTCAAAGATGCTCAAGAAGGGAGCGACTATAGATTATAATGGTGAGCCTTCACAAGCTTTCCAGGATATTAAAATTGCAATAAAAAATGCTCCAATACTAAGAACCCTAGATTATGCAAAACTCATGCATATTTTTTCTTTTGCATCCTTCCATACTGTAGCTGCAGTCTTATTGCAGAAAAATCAAGGAGGATATGAGCAGCCTATTGCCTTTTTCAGTAAGTCACTGCAGCCTGTTGAAATGAAATATGAAATAAATGAAAAGCAAGCATATGCTTTATTAAAGGCTATAAAAGCTTTCAGATGTTACTTGGTAGGTGCTACTGTTATTGCTTTTGTACCTACTATTGCAGTCAAGGATATATTTTCTCAATAGGAAGTATCAGGTAGGAGATGTAGATGGATTAATAGAATCCAAGAATTTAACATTGACATACAAATAACAAAGTTAGTAAGGGGTCAAGGTTTGGCCAAACTCATGGCTAAAACTAATCTAGAGGCTAATCAGATAAATCTGATAAATGATGATCTCAGAGCTGGCTTATGTGACATGGACCAGTGTGATTGGTACACCAATGTCATATATTACTTGCAACATATGGAAGCTCCTCCCCATCTGCCTAAAAATGAAAAGAGGAATACTAAATTGCAATCCATCAGGTACATAATTGTCCAAAACAACCTAGGGTGGAGAAATTTTGAGGGAGTTTTGTTGAAATGTGTTGATAAAGAAAAGGCAAAAGAGGTTTTGAAAGAAATGCATGCTAGAGTGTGTGGGGGACACTATATGCCCAAAACTACTACACATAAGATAATGAGGGTTGGATTTTGGTGGCCTTCCCTTTTCAAGGATGCCCAAGTTATGGTTAGAAAATGTGATCCTTGTCAAAGGTTTGCTAGAAAGCTAAAGTTCTCAGGAAATACCCCATTGAAGCTAATGGAGATTCAAGCACCTTTTCAACAATGGGGTCTGGATTTCATAGGAGAGATTTTCCCCAAGTCTAGCACTGGCTATTCTTGGATTCCGGTTGCTACTGACTACTTTACAAAATGGGTAGAGGCTATCCCCACAATAAATGCAACAAATAAAGTTGTCAATAATTTCCTACTGAATAATATTATTTCTAAATTTGGTTGTCCACAAAAAATTGTAACAGATAATGCTATGTGCTTCAGGTCTGAGGAATTCATCAAGTTTTGTGATAAATATGGAATAACAAGGTCATCATCTACTCCATATCATCCACAAGGGAATGGACAAGCTGAGTCCACAAATAAGAGCCTATTGAAGGTCATTAAGAGAACCTTGAATGATAATAAAAAGGCATGGGATTCCAAGTTACAGTTGGCAATATGGGCTGACAAAGCAACTGTAAAGAAAGCAATTGGTGTAGCTCCATTTGATTTAGTATATGGAATTCAAGCCAGAATGCCTCAGAACAACTTGATGGGACTCTACAATTACATCCAGTTATATGATGAAGATACTACAGATGAAATGCAAGAAAGAATGGATGAATTGGTTGGACTGATAGAAACTAGAAGAGAAGCATCTCTAAAGAACTAAAAGTTGCAATTGCAAGTCAAGACACTCTATGATAAAAGAACTGTAAGCAGAAAGTTCGAACATGGAGATTTAGTCCTGATGTGGAATGCCAGAATTGAGGATAAAGGAAAATATGGCAAATTTGATCCTATTTGGTTAGGCCCATATCTAATTGAAAATACTTGGGGGGAAGATTCTTAATACTCAAAGATGTACTCGACAATATTCTTGAATTGCCAGTTCATGGATAGTTCTTGAAGAGATATTTTTTTTGAAAAAATATTTATTTTCTCCATGAACAGTAGTTTTAGGGTTTCCTAGTGTTTTGTACATTTTGTATATTCTGTAAGTCCTTGTAAGTATCCCTGTGCAGTCTTGTTCTGTGTTTCTGTGTGTTGCCCAGTGCTCTCTGAAGAAGTTGTCATTTTACCAAATATGTGGTTTGCTCTCCCAAAGATTCTGAATTCTTGCATAGACTCAGGTAGTCTATTATCCCTAGATAGAGCCACTGTTGGTGTGATTTTTCATAATATAGAAAAATCCTATTATTTGGATGAAAAATTAGTTAAGTCTTTGTTTCTTGCAGACTAGGGTTTTATTTTGTGAAATCCTAAAAATTGTTACATTACCCTAGATATGCCCTGTTTTGTAAGTTGTATTTTCCCTTTAAAATTCTCAGGGTTTGGCTTTCAAATTATCCATAAAAAGTCCCTAAGTGCGTAAAAAACCCTTACACCTTGGTTTTATGTTGCCTATTTTTCAAAATTTAAAAAAAAGTGGGGGGGGTTTCTTCAAGTATCTTGGCGGGATGTTTTATCCTAATGTTTTGTTCACATCAGAGTATTTTTTAATCCTTGTGATAAACCTTTCATGTGCCTTTAATTGTGATATTCTTTTTGAAAGGATGCCAAGTTGAAGAGCTTTTTCAAACATCGTTGATCTATCAGAGATCAAGGGCCATCGCATCCCCACATTATGAAGATGTAGGAATTTAAGCAATGCGAGGAACCGCATTTGCAATGCATGGTAAAGTGGGGTAGGGTATTTCTAATTAAGTGTGCTACACTGTAAAAGATGGATGATGTGTACTGCCAGATGTGCACTGAAGGATTTCGACCGCTGAATGGAAGTGAGATCTTATCAACCGTAGATCTTTGAAAGATCTACGGTTAGTGCATCCCCACATTATGAAGAGGTAAGAATTTAAGTAAAGTGGGGAAGTGCATTTGTGACGCGTGTCACAATGGAGCCAAACTATGAAGAATGCATAAGTCATGCCATAGGATCTGACAATTGTGCTTAGTTGGAACTACTCATCCATGTGGGTCAGAAAGGTGTTAGAAATAAATGCAACAGTCAGAACACACTGGTTAACAATAGTCATATCATTGGCCCAAGTGGATTATGCAAGCATGAAATAAAGGACTGTTTCTGATCGTCGATCTTGTCTTGATCAATGAACAGCTCATCCCCACATTTTGCATTTGAGTGAAGTTTAAACAAAGAGAGGATGCGCCCTGCAAGCATGTGTCCATGGTGACGTCAAAGTTTTGTTTAGATGCTTAGTAGGGTGGAGTCAGTATCGCCATTGATCTTTCGAAGATCTATGGTTAGTGCATCCCCACATTATGAAGTTGTAGGTTTTTAAGTAATGCGAGGAAGCAGATTTGCGACACATGGACTAGATGATGTCAATTACTTGCTTGCTCAGAAGAAGATACGGGATCTGCTAGCGTGGAATGTTGTCAGATAGTATGAGCTCATATGGCAGTTTCTTATTGGTCAGCTCAACTCGCTGGTTGTTAATAAAAAGCGGATTATTCTTATCGTTGATCTTGTTCTGATCAACGGATGGCACATCCCCGCATTATGAAGTTGTAGGTTTTTAAGTAATGCGGGGAAGTGCATTTGTGACACGTAGCACTTTTCTAAAAATTGTAAAGCCTGTTATTTTTAAATCAAAACTGTTCGATCCAATAAAATCTACGAATGGGATTCAAACTTGAATGCAAATTGCAGGCAACGGTTACTAAGAGTAAATGTGATTCAGACCTTGTGTGTGCAGTTTTAATTTATGAAAAGAGCCCATGATTTCACCATTAATGAACCATCGAAGTGCAGAAAGAACATCAGGGCATTCAAAATTTCAGAACTAGGGCACAAAAATTCTTGGTTATTACTCTAGTAAAATTGCAGAAGACATCATATAGTGTAGAAGTGTGAATTCTGGCATGTAAGTGCTCTGTGACTTTCTAAGTAAATTTGAAGCATCTGCTGTTGTGAATTTCCTAGGGTTCATTCAAAATGCCTCCTTGAAAAGAGTTTACTGGTCAAAAGGATTATTTAAAACGTTCTCTGCATGATGATTTTCTTGAACAATTCCCCTTATCAATGCATGAATTAACTAAGGGAAGGGAACTCATTCTGAAAATCCTAGAATAGTTTTAGCAGAAGGCTTTTATGACAAAGCTAATTGGATAAGAGATGCCCAGGTTTCCATGGGAGGTCTGGAGTTGTTTAAGAAATGGTTTTCAGAGCAAAAACTGGACACTCCTATGAGCAATGTTTGGGAATTTGATATTGGAAAATTAATAGTCCCCACTATTTTCTTTGATAGTGATTTGGACCTGGCAAAGAAGTATGATCCTATCACGAGATGGGTAAAAAATCATTCTGGAGTTAATCTTTTTAGGATTTGCCCTAAGCTGTTCAATGAGGTTTTCAACCTTAACCCTAACCATGCTATGCATGAAATCATTGATATGGATGATTTGCAAGCCAGATATGATGCACAACGAATGTACTTGAGAATAGGGCCACTACAGGAGCATGCTGCCAAGGTCAGTAATTTGCCTGTGATTACAGTGAGTACCCCAGAGCCATTGTTGAGAAGACATTTCAACTTGAGAGCCCAAGCACTATATTTTTCTCTTTGCAAGATCTTTGGGATGGATGAAGGTGATCAAATTCCAGGTTCTGTTGTCCTTATAATTGCTCAAACCCTTTAATTTGGAATGAGTACCATTATGGATTTTGCCACTTTTCTAGCAAAAGAGATTCACAATGGTTTGGTTGGAATAGCAAAGGGAAAAGTAAACAAACCATTCCATTGGTATTCATTGATGATGCATGTATGCTTATACAAAGGATATACTTTCTTCTCCAAGGGTATGGAGTTGGAAACAACAAAGGATGGAGAGAGGAATCTAGTACAGTTGTGGAGTGTGGATATGACTTTAGAAGCCATAGATGCTAGCTATGTAAGATTTGATAGGTATTTTGCATCAAAGCTTAGACTGCTTTTAAGATGAGATAGCCCTAGAATCCCACAAGCATTATTAGAATTGGTCAAACCCAAGGACCATGCTAAAGGGCTACTTTTTAGTCATAATTGTGGGGATATAATTCCCTACAATGTTTCAATAGTGATAACAGTTTATGGTTTTTTGGGAAAACCTCATGTGCTACCATTTCATGTGCCTTTGAAGATAGGGATTGCTGAGCTCTTATGGTAGATAGGTACTATAGATGAGAGGGAATTGGTTAAGAAGGGCACTTTCTTTCCAATGGTTACTATGGTGCATGATTTTATCTTTGTCAAAAAGAGATGGAAGCACTTAAATTTGTTTTTGGATAGGTATAACATGGCAGAGTCTCACACCCGATTCATTGACCCTGAAGGATTCTATGATCTATTTAAAGAAAGGGTGAGAGCTTCCGGTATGGTACATCAGGTTTACTATCTAGAAGATATAATCAAAAACATCTTCACATTGCAGGAGCAAGAATTGAGGAAAGAGAAATGGATAGTTTTGAGTAAAACCCTAGAATTCATTAATGCTTTTGACCCCTAGTATGACCCATTGAAAGATAAGAAATAATGGGGAGCCAAAATACAAGCATTAATGAATAATTTTGCCTTAATAATTCAAACCATGAATGAAAAGAAGGCTATGTTTGTTGAGGCACATCCAGATAAGGTAGCAGAAGTACAAGGAGGAATAAACAATAGAAATATGGTAGCTCCTAGCCAATATACATTACAAAAAAGGGCAGGTTATGTCATGATTCAAAATGTGCAACAGGCACCCCCTCATAAGAAATCAAGGTCAAGAAGTCCATCTGCAGCCAACTCTCCAAAAAGACAAAAATTAGAGTAGGGGTTTTCTTCTTCTCAAAAGGAATAATACTCCCCAAGCCAGTCCCCAATCCAGATAGATGATGAGGACTCTCTAAGGGAACAACTTAGACAAATGGGTGGAGAAGGGGATGTGATTGTCACTTCTACAGACCTGGATATTGGAGAGCCACAAGAACCTCCTATACCTTCCTTGGACCTAACCATTGCTGATTACCAAGTTAAGGAAATTGACCCAATTGTTGCCCAGGCTTCTGAAAGATTTATTAATGATGAAAATTTTGTAAGATCTAGAGCCTTTGCATAGTTTTTGTGGAGATTAAATATGAAATTTTTTGAGAAAGCCTGTGAGAAGATCAAGGCTGAGCAACCAGATAAACCCGACCTGGTTATTAAAGAAGAGGTAAAGTCAATTTTGCTGAATGATTTTGCCCAGTTTACTCCTAAAGTCGGGAGGCAAATAGTTAGACAATCAGGAGTCCTCCTTCTGTCAGAATGGGATATAGAAAATGCTATTTTTTTTGATTCAGTAAGGAAGCAGAAGGATGTTCAATTAACAACTGCTGAAGAAGTACTATAGGCTCATAGAGGGGTCAAATTTAGTGATGAACACCAAGCCCTTGTTATATGGTCCATAGATAAGAGGGAAAATACTAGGATGCATGAGTTTCCTACAGTAGAGCATACTGGTACATTGACAGTATATAGGGCTGGTGAGGTAACTAGTAAACAAGTAATGGGAATGGCCTCAGAAGTGCTAAAATTGGGTGGTGCTGTATCTGGCCAAGAAGAAGATAAGTTTACCCAACTCAATGCTAGGTTTGAAGAAGTCTTAAAAGCATATGAGGAAAGAGGTATACAGATACAGTCACTTGAAAACAAGGTATCTCAAATGGAGAAGATACTTGGGAAAAGAAAGGTGGGAGAATCTAGTGCACCTAGAATTGTATACTCTTCATAGTCATTTGTTGGACCAACCCCTATTATCGAAATACCAGACACCCCTGAAAGGCCCCAATTCTATATTGCAGAAGACTTTGAAGAAGAAAAAACCAAATTACATGAGTTGCAAGTAGACTTAAAAAATCAATATGAAAGAAAATTAAAGTAGGGTGTGATGTATTTAAGGAATAAAATACAATGGTCAACCTTCTTTGATCAGTTGACAAGAATTACAACCCTCATGGATGAGTTGAACAAAGATAAGGATAAATTGACTCCTCTAGCACAGAAGTGGAGGGAGAGGAATAATGATATTACAATTATATGTATATCTACCGTCCAAATGCCTTATCATCAAGTAGAGAAAATTTTTGATTTGTTAAATAAACTAGAAGATTTTGATGATAAAAGGGATTCTTTACAGAAAAGATTAACACTCTATTTTTTCAAATATATTGCTAAAAAATTCACTTTATTTCTTTGTGCTTTAGAATCTTTTGATACAATAAAGGAAAAAGAAAAGTGGAAAAAGGAGTTAGATGAAATATTTAATGAAAGGATCAGGAACATCATGAGTGAAACTGGCCACTGGTTTTGGGCAAGTACAAATGAAGAATTGGTAAAGATACAGTTATTTTATAATGACATCAGAAAAGAGCTTGATGATTTAGAAGAAATTGCAATTTCTTTACTGGTTATACAAAGAGAGGCTCTAAATTTTGATTGGCTAGATGATGCTGCCTATAATAAATGGAAAAATCAGGTTATAGAATAGATGTCAGGAGATGAGGAGGAGGAAGATGCAAAATTAAAAGTTACCCTTGTAGTTAGTAATGAGGACATGGAAAATCCCCAGGTTAAAGTAAGTTTGCAGGTAACTGAAGATGATACATCACTTTCAAACCTCATGAATATGTACTCCGAGGATGAAGAATGATTGTAAAATTAGATGATATTTTCTTGTCTCAACAACTGAGAAGCATAATAGAAAGGGACCCACCAAGGAATGTTTGATGTAATAGCCTTTCTGTTATTTGTTTTTGTCTTTTATGATAGAAGTATATGTAAGTGTCTTTAAAGGACACCTATCATTTTTGTCTTTAGCCTGAAGCTTGTTGCATCTCGCACTATTTAGGTGAGATCCCAAGGCTAAAGAAGGGTTTGAATTCTATTTTTCTAAGTAATATGCTTAGTCTGTTTTTGGTCCAAATTTTGAAAGCAAGTTTATGATGTATTTTCTCTTTTAATTATCTAAGAATACGTGAATATAGAATGAGCTCTATTTCTTTTTGAAAGTCATTCTGAGTCTATTGTAAAGGATATACCATTTTCAAAGAAAATGAATACAAATTGTGAACTGTCCCCATATCATTTCTTTCTGAATCTTGTCTCCTTTCAATTACTTGGTTGTCTTGATATTGTATAAGTAAAGGCTTGTGCAATTGAATGCAATCTAGTTAGGTTGTATATCTATTTATCACTGATGTTAATTCAATGGATTAAATAAAAGCTTTGATGGATGTGATAAGGTTTCTTTAGTAGTGGAAAGGATTTTGAATGATGAATTCTGATTAGAATTGCTGATAGAATTTGTTGTAAGGCAACAAACCAGATCTGAGAACTTACTATAGACTATGAATCCCAATGGATTAGGCAATGATCAAGTTGATACAACTGAAGGAGAAATATATCATAAATGATTATCAAAATGCAGCATTAAATCAAAATTTACTTTTATTTCTTGTAGATATTCAAAGTTGGCCAGCACTTGTCTACATGGAATGTTTTAGCTTCAGTTAGCCACTATTGTCTAGAACATCTGCAGATCTATAGAAGAATTCCTAGCCATATCTATTTTATGGGATGTATTTATCAAGTTAGTAAAGAATTATGTATATGTTTAAGGATTTTGAAATGAGAATCAAAATGAAACTAAGAATAATCCTCATACAATTGTTCCAGTTTTGAATCATCCCTGGGTACACCCACCCTAGTTTTGCAGAGCCAAAAGAGTAGAAAACCATCTGTGGTTTTGTTGAAGTTGGGTCCAAATACTTTGCATATGCAATTGTTAATAAGAATTGGCTATTCTTTAGATTGTGTATGTATTGTCATTCTGGTATTAAGCATTTTGTTGCTTAGTAGTTTTAGTGCATTTTAAAACACCAACATGGTTAACCTCCTCCCTTTCTATTCATGATGAACCTTCTACTGGCCTCCCTTTTCATTTGACCAGGTACTCTGCATAGGTTTTTTCCTTGTACTTCCTCAAACAAAACTATTCAATATCTCTTCAATCTCATTTATAGTCGAACTAGCTACTAGAATACTTGATTATGCTTCTACAACTTCATCTTCATCACCTCCTTCATAATACTCTATCAAATATGAAATTTTGAATACTAGTGAAATATTTAGTTCATCAAGAAATTCCTCTTCATAGGAATTTCCAGAATCGCTCCTTTTCACTATCTTCCATAGTCCAAACTTCTTCATTTTCAACTTATTACATGTACCTTGAATTCTAGGTATAACAACTTGTAGCTTGAACTGTTGCATCTGCTTCAACAAATCAAGCTCATAATTCACATGAATGAATTGTCACTTCATTTTAGCTATCATTCAATCCCATCTCATGATTTTGTCTTTTTCTCTTCTATTTTGTTCCAATTGGATCTCTTGCCACCAGATCTTCATGTGACCCTTTAGTTTGGCCTTTGCAAATCAAACCTTATCTAAATCTTCAATGTCTTCATATTTAAAGAATTCTTCCAATTCATTGATCCAATTCATCAATTCCATTGGGTTAAGATTTCCCAAAAATTTGAGAACATCAAACGTTGGTCTTTTTCGAATCTTGGAAATGGCCTTAAAAATATTTTCCTCCTCTAGGTTAAGAAATTCATCTACTACCGCTTGATCATTGTTTCCTTCTTCTTCTCTTTCATCTAGACTTACATCATCACCTACACCAAGATTCATTCCTTTGCACATTTTTTCTTGTAATGCTTGCATTTGCCTCTGGAGGGCTCTAAAACCCTAAGGTTTAACACCTATGACTCTTCCACCATGATTTCTTTATAGAGGGATCTTCACACTTTTGCTAAAACCTTGGTGAAAACTGTCTCACAGTTGACAGTCTATCTACATGCACAACCCAAACCATGGTCCTAATGCAACTTCCTCATTGTCGACGATATTTTTTCACACTCATGAACTCCTCTAATACCACTTGATGAAGGGTGTTCCCCTTAATATATTAAACACATAATAGAAATGCAAAAATAACAAAAATTTATGAGAATAAAATATGGGCTTCTTATTGTTGTCGCAAATGCAGGATTACAGAATTCAAAATTACAATATGCTAACCCACATGGGTGCCTTCATTATAGTAATCTTCCAAGACAAAGATGTGAACTATATCACCCAAAGTTTTCCTTGCAAAAATCTATGGGCATTTATTAAATATACAATTTTATGTCTCCTACGAATGTTCTAGACACTCAAACTTAAGGGTATGTGCAGGATCATGGTGTGCCAAAAAGTGGGGATGCAAAAAATATGTAGTTTTGAAACATCTAAAAGTGTTTCAAAATGTGCATTGAAATTTTCCCCACCAATCCTAATACCAAATCAATTTAAATTTAATACTTTGCTTGATCAAGTACTCAATTTGAGAAGGGGTACCCGGTCTATGCTCCCAAATTGTGGCACCAAATTAAAATTTAAAGGGAGTGGGGACCAATTTTTAAGTCATATCAAGTCCTAGTATAATATAGTTATAGCATAATCTGGAGGGGATTTATTATATATAGTTACTAAAATTTATTATTATTTATTATATAATTATTTTATATATAGTTATTAATTATTATATAATTATATATCATATATATATTATTATTATATAAAATATATGACGATGTATGTTCCTAGGGGCCCCCCTAGAGACATACATGTGTTCCAATGAGTCCAAATGGGTCATGGGATACCATAATTATATATCATATATATTATTATTATATATTATATATATTAATAACCTAAGTCAATAAACTATATGATGATGTATGTTCAGGTAGGGGTCCCCCTAGGGACATACATGCGTTCCAATGAGTCCAAATGGGTCATAAGATACAGGCTATGACCCCTTTTGACCCATTATATGACAACATATCTTCCTAAGGGTCAAAGGATGCCTAGGGACATACATCTTGTGTCTCAATGGGTAGAAAGGGGTTATAAAGTGTCTTATGACCCCTTTTGACCTATTACATGATAAAATATGTTCCTAGGGGTCCTAGGACCCTTATAGACATATGTGTTGTGTTCTAATGGGTTGAAAGGGGTCATAGAGTATCTTATGACCCTTTTGAACCATTACATGACAACATACATTCCTAGAGGTCATAGGACCCCCACGAACATATGCTTTCATGCAATGAGTTGAAAGGGATCATAGGGTATCTAATGACCCCTTTTGACACATTGGAACACAAAATGTATGGCCCTAGGGTCTTAAGACCCCTCAGAACATATGTTATCATGTAATGGGTAAAAATTTTACCCATTGGAGCACAACACACAAAATGATAAGGGTCCTAGGACCCCTAGGAACACATGTTCTCATGTAATGTGTCAAAATGGGTCATATAATACTTTATGATCCCTTTCTACCCATTGGTATATAAGAGGTATGTCCTTAGGGGTCATAGTATATCCTATGACCCCTTTATATCCATTGGAACACAACATATATGTCCCTAGGGGCCCTAGGATCCCTATAAACATAATTTGTCATGTATTTGATTGAAATAGGTCATAGGTTATCCACTAACCTCTTTCTAGTCATTTCAACACAACATGCTTGTCCCTAGGGGTCTTAGGACCCACAAGAACATATTTTGTCATGTAATGGGTCAAAATGGGTTATAGGATATCCTTCAACACCATTTGACCCATTGGAACATAACATGTGTGTCTCTAGGGGTCCTACAAACCCTATAAATGTATTTTGTCATGTAATAGGTCTAAATTTGTCATTGCATGCCCTATGACCCCTTTTTACCCATTACAACACATCATGTATGTCTCTAAGGGTCCTAGGTCCCCTAAGAACATACATCATGTGTTTGAATGGATCGAAATGGGTCATAGGGTTCCATATGACCCCTTTTGACTCATTAAATGATAACTTAGTTCATAGGGGTCCTAGAACCCTAGGAAAATATATCATGTGTTCAAATGAGTTGAAAGGGGTCATAGAGTACACCATGACCCATTTCAATACATCATATGACAATATATGTTCTTAGGGGTCCTAAGACCACTAGGGACATAAATCATGTGTTCAAATGGGTTGAAAGAGGTCATAGGGTAACCTATGGCCTATTTTGACCTATTAAATGATACATATCTTCCCAAGGGTCCTAAGACCACTAGGAACATATATCATGTACTCAAATGAGTCAAAAGGGGTCATAGAGTACCCTATGACCCCTTTTGACATATTTCATGATAACATATGGCTTTCAGGGTCCTTGGACCCCTAGGGACCTATTTTGTTTGTTCTAATGGGTCGAAAGGGGTCATAGGATAATCTATAATCCCTTTCAATGCATTTCATGACAACATATGTCCTTAGGGGTGCTAAGACCCCTAGGGACCTATTCCATTTGTTCAAATGGGTTGAAAGTGATCATAGGATAACCTATGACCCCTTTTGATGCATTTCATTATAAATTATGTCCCTAGAGGTCCTAGGTCCCCTAAGGATCTATTAAATTTGTTCAAATGGATTGAAAGGGGTCATAGGATAACCTATGGTTACTTTCAACATATTTCATGATATCATATGTCCATAGAAGTCTTAGGACCTCTAGGGCACTAATTCATTTGTTTGAATGGATCAAATGAGGTCATAAGATAACCTTTAACCCCTTTGGACATAGTTCATGACAAAATATGTCTCTAGGTGTCCTAGCACCCCTAGGGACCTATTTTATTTATTTGAATGAGTGGAAAGGGGTCATAGGTTAAACTATGATCCCTTTTGATGTATTTCATGACAACACATCCCTAGGGGTCCTAAGACCTCTAATGACCTATTTGATTTGTTTGAATGGGTCGAAAGAGGTCATAAGTTAACCTGTGACCTCTTTCGACCCATTTTATGACAACATATGTTCCTAGGGGTCCCAAGACCCCTAAGGACCTATTTGATTTGTTTGAACGGGTTGAAAGGGATCATAAGTTAACCTATGACCCCTTAAGACATATTTCATGGAAACATATGTCCCTAGGGTTCCTATAACCCTTAGGGACCAATTTGATTAGTTTGAATAGGTTGAAAGGTGTCATAGGTTATACCTATGACCCATTTTGATGTATTTTATGACAACATATGTCCCTAGGGGTCCTAGGAGCCCTAAAGACCTATTTGATTTGTTTGAATGAGTTGAAAGGGGTCATAGGTTAACCTATGTCCTCTTTCGATGTATTTTATCACAACCTATTTGATTTGTTCAAATGGGATGAAAGAGGACATAGGATAACCTATGACTCCTTTCGACACATTTCATGACAACGTATTTTCCTGGGGATCCTAGGACCTGTAGGGAACTATTTTGTTTGTTTGGATGGGTCAAAAGGAGTCATAGGTTAACCTATGACCCCTTTCCATGCATTTCATGACAACATGTGACCCTAGGGGTCCTAGGACCCCTAAGAACCTATTTTGTTTGTTTAAATGCATTGAAAATGCTCATAGGTTAACCTATGACCCCTTTTGATGCATTTCATGATAACATATGTCCCTAGGGATCCTAGGACCCCCATGGACCTATTTAATTTGTTGGAATGGGTTGAAAGGGGTCATAGGTTAACCTATGACCCATTTTGATGCATTTCATGACATGTCCCTAGGGGTCCTAGGACCCCTAGAGACCTATCTGATTTGTTCGAATGGGTCAAAACCTATGACCCCTTTAGATGCATTTAATGACAACATATGTCTCTAGTGGTCCTAGGAGCCCTAGGGACCTATTTGATTTGTTTGAATGGGTGGAAAAGGGTTATAGGATAACTTATGACCCCTTTCTATGTATTTCATGACAACATATGTCGCTAGCATTCCTAGGACCCTTAGGGACCCATTTGATTTGCTCAAATGGGTCAAAAAATGTCATAGGTTAACCTATGACCCCTTTCAACACATTTCATGATAAAATATGTCCTTAGAGCTTCTTGGACCCCTAGGGACCTATTTGATTTGTTTGAATAGGTCGAAAGGGGTCATAAGATAAGCTATGGCCCCTTTCGACGTATTTATTAACAATATATGTCCCTAGAGGACCTAGGACCCCTAATGACCTATTTGATTTGTTTGAATGGGTCGAAAGGGTTCATGAGATAACCTATGATCCCTTTCGATGTATTTCATGACAACATATGTCCCTATGGGTCTGAGTACCCTTAGAGACCTATTTGATTTATTTGAAAGGGTTGAAAGGGGTGTCATAGGTTAACCTATGACCCCTTTTGATATATTTCATCACAACATATGTCCGTAGAGGTCCTAGGACCCCTAAGGACCTATTTGATTTGTTTGAATGGATTGAAAGGGGTCATAGGATAACCTATGGGCCCTTTCAATACATATCATGTCAACATATGTCCTTATGGGTCTTAGGACCCCTAAGGACTTATTTCATTTGTTTAGATGGGTCAAAAGGGATCATAGTTTAACCTATGACCCCTTTCAACTCACTTTCATGACAATATATGTCTCTAGGGTCCTATGACCCTTAGGCATCTATATTGTTTATTTGAATGAGTACCCCTTTCGATGCATTTCATGATAACATATGTCCCTAGGGGTCCTAGGACCACTATGGACCTATTTGATTTGTTTGAATGGGTCGAAGGTGGTCATAGGTTAACCTATGACTCGTTTTGATGCATTTCATGACAAAATTTATTCTGACAGGTCCTATGACCCCTAGGGACGTATTTAATTTGTTCGAATGGGTCAAAAAGGGTCATAGGTTAACCTATGATCCCTTTTGACATAATTTATTGCTACATATAGACCCCTAGAGACCTATTTGATTTATTCAAATGGGTCAAAAGGTGTTATAGGCTAACCTATGATTGGGTCGAAAGGGTTCATAGGATAACCTATGAGCCCTTTTGATGTAATTCATGACAACATATGTCCCTAGGGGTCCCAAGATGCCTAGGAACCCATTTAATTTGTCAAAATGGGTCGAAAGGTGTCATAGGTTAACCTATGAACCCTTGGATGTATTTTATGACAACATATGTCCCAAGGGGTCCTAAGATCTCTAAGGACCTATTTGATTTGTTTGAATGGGTTGAAAGGGTTAATAGAATAACCTATGACCCCTTTCAACATATTTCATGATAACACATGTCCCTAGGAGTCCTAGGATCCCCAAGAACTTATTTGATTTGTTCAAATGGGTTGAAAGGGTTCATAGGTTAACCTATGACCCCTTTTTATTGCATTATATGACAAAATATGTTCATAGGTGTACTAGGACCCCTAGGGACATACATCATGTGTTTGAATGGATTCAAAGGGGTCATAAGGTACCGTATGATTCCTTTTGACCCATTATATGACAATGTATGTTCCTATAGGTACAAAGGCCCCTAAGGACATACATCATGTGTTTGAATGGATCAAAGTGGGTCATCGGGTACATTGTGACCCCTCTCGACCCATTATATGAGAATGTATGATCTTGGGGGTCCTAAGACCCCTAAGGAGATGCATCATGTGTTTGAATGGGTCAAATGTGATTATAGGGAGCCCTATGACCCCTTTTGACCCATTAAATGATATCATACGTTGCTAGGGCTCTTAGAACCTCTAACATATATAATGTGTTTGAATGAGTTGGAAGGTGCCATAAAATACCCTATGGCCCCTTTTGATGCATTATGCATTAGGGTAAAAGTCCAAAGTTGTGTCACCTTTTAGGCTAACTTATCATAATGACTAAATTTGAGTGCATCATAGGTTAAACTATGACCCCTTCAATGTTTTTTATAGTAACATATGTCCCTAGGGGTCCTAGGACCCTTAAGGGCCTATTTGATTTGTTTGAATGGGTTGAAAGGGGTCATAGAATAGCCTATGACCCCTTTCGACATATTTCATCATAACATATGTCTGTAGGAGTTCTAAAATCCCTAAGAACCTATTTGATTTGTTTGAATGAGTTGAAAGGGGTCATAGGTTAACTTGTGACCCCTTTTTATTCCATTATATGACAAAATATGTCCGTAGGTGTACTAGGACCCCTAGGGACATACATCATGTGTTTGAATGGATTCAAAGGGGTCATAAGGTACCTATGATCCCTTTCAACCCATTATATGACAATGTATGTTCTTATAGGTGCAAAGACCCCTAAGGACATACATCATGTGTTTGAATGGATAAAAATGGGTCATAAGGTACATTGTGACCCCTTTCAACCCATTATATGAGAACGTATCTAAGACCCCTAAGGAGATACATCATGTGTTTGAATGGGTCAAATGCGATCATAGGGAGCCCTATGACCCCTTTTGACCCATTAAATGATATCATATGTTTCTAGGGGTCTTAGAACCCCTAACATATATAATGTGTTTGAATGAGTTAAAAGGTGCCATAGAATACCCTATGGCCCTTTTTGATGCATTATGCATTGAAACATATATTCCTAGGGGTACTAGGGCTCCTAGTGACATATAACATGTGTCTAAATGTATCTAATGGGGTTATAGGGTGCCTTATGACCCCTTTTGACCCATGAAATGAGAACATGTGTTCCTAGGGGTCTTAGGATTCCTTCGAACATATATCATGTGTTTGAATAAGTCGAAAGGGGTCATAGAGCCCCCTATGACCCATTTTTATGGATTATATGATAACATATATTCTAAGGGGTCCTAGGACCCATAGGGACATACATTATATTTTATGAATGGATCGAATGGGGTCATAAAGTTCCCTATGACCCCTTTTGACCCATTAAACTATAAAATACATTCCTAGCAGTCCTTGGAACATATATTATGTTTTGAAATGAGTTGAAAGGGGTAATAGAGTATCCTATGACCCCTAAGCACACTTAATGTCATTGAATGAGAAAAAGGGGTCATAGGGTATTCTAAGGACTATTTTAAGCCATTAGATCATATCATTTATGTGGTTAGGGGGTCCTAGGATCCATGAGAACACATATTGTGATTGAATAGGTCAAAGAGTGTCAAAGGGTACCCTATGACCCCTTTTGATGTTTAAAACCATTATATGTATGGTTAAGGGTCCTAAAGCATTTTAAAAACATATTAAGTATCCTAAAAAAGGGTCATACTACTATACAAGAAATTGAAAAAAGATAATTTAATTTAATTTTAAAGATTATTTAAAAAATAAAATAATAAATAAATGGGTATCGGATTTGAGAACAAGTACCTGATTTGGGAATGGGCATCCAATTTTAGAATGGGTACCATATTAGGCTTGATTTTGTTATGGATGCCAACCCTCCATGGTCAACACCAAAAACATGTTTTTAGCCTGTTGTGTGTTTCTAACTTCAACGATGTAGATGACAACTTTTTTTCATCCAAATTTGATGAAATGAAAAGGGTTTTTTGAGAACGGTCTCAACTTTCTATTGATATAATGTCTATCAAATTATGAGTTTACTAAATAATTATTACTCATTTTCTAATGGAGTTAGCTACAAAGTGCTGATTGACATACTAATTGAAAAATAGCTATAACTTTCCAACCATATAAGATTTTTGAAATCCAAAAGATACATCACATTCTATGCTTCGATTACTATAAATTAAATTTTTATTTATTTTTTATTAGTTAAGGTGGTCAAACATGGGAGTTTTTTTAATTATGAGAATAACATAGTAAAAAATGTTAGGAATAAGGTGTCTTAACCTTGTATAGTTCCTATTCTTATTATTATTTGTTTTGTAAAATGTATTTTTGCAAATAATATGTAAATGTGAGTGTACATGTCTAGTTGGCATGTTGATCACTTACATGTGTCAGCATCTTGAAGTGTGTGAAGGAGATTGTGGCTAAAATGGTTATGACGGATTCTTATGACATGTAAGAGCTATTTAAGGAATGAGCTATGATAGGTGTAAGAGCATCTTATGACATGAGGCCTATTTGGGCACCCAAGAATGAGTGGTTGGTGTGTGTAAGAGAATATGCCAAAAATAGCTTGGTATGATAGATTCCCTTACACTTCTCTTGTGGCCGCTATTTTTGGTAGATTCTATGACAAACTGTCATTGTTTATTTAAGGGATGGACACCCTTTTCTTGGTATTGGATGTACATGTGGCATTGTGCATGTTTCTTGGTGGTTGAGCCATGAAAAATGCCCAACTCCATTATGGGCATTTTGTTGGGGTCTTAAGATGTTCATAAAATGGGCATTGCATGTTGTAATGCAATAGTGTGATAGATGAAAGTTTGTAGGTACTGAGGTGTTACTAGAGTCTTCTATTGTTGATGTTGAACTTGCATTGCAAGTGTATTGTAATCTTGTGTTGAAGATAATACATTGTGTAGGTTTTGGAGGGGTGGGGTTGTTTTACCAAAAGGTTTTTCCCACCGGCAAATCTTTGTGTTATGTGTTCTTTCTCTATCTAATTTCTGTATGCATGGTTGGCTGCAATAATGTTGTTTACATGATATTGAATCTGTAAGTGTAGAAGATTTTAAAAGGATTTGCACCATACTTTCCTTATGAGATTAGTGCAGGAAGCTGTTTTCGCACCTGAGTTTCCTTACAAGTGGTATCAGAGCTTGATCAACTTTTGATCCTAGTTGTTGGGTAGGGTTTTTTGAGCTAATCTCAAGTTGAGTGGGAGTCTTGTGTAGAGCATCCTGAATCTTATTTGCAAATTAAGATGGCGAGTTCATCATATGGAAGAATGGAGGTGGAGAAATTTAATGGCACTAATTTTGAGTTGTGGAAACTCAAGATGGAAGACATGTTGGAAGATCATGACCTATGGGAAGCGACTACAAGCGCTACAAGACTAGCAACTATAACTCAAGCAGATTGGGATATCAAAGATTGTAAAGCTAAGGGTCTCATAAGACTCTGTTTAACCGATGCAGTCCTTCTGAATGTTCTAGATGAGAAAATCACATATAGTTTGTGGGAGAGACTTGGGGCCGTGTATCAGGCCAAATCTCTAGTGAAAAAGTTGTTCCCGAGGAAGAAGTTGTATTCTCTATGAATGGAGAAAGGTGGATCCTTAACGCATCATTTAAATGCATTTAATCTACTGGCTGCACAATTGACATTTGTTGGTGTCAAGTTAGAGGAAGAGGATCGTTGCTACACACTTTTGTGTTCTTTACCAGATTCATGGGACCATCTTGTGATGGCTCTCGGAAGCACATTAGTCACCTTCAAAATGGATGATGTGGTGTCTTCACTGCTATTAGAGGAGATGTAGAGAAAGGCTTCCATTTCAGAAAAAGAAGCCCTTGCTATTCGTGGGAGATCCATAGAAAGAGGAAAGAAAAATGACAATAAGTCTAACAATAAGGGTAGATCCAAATCCCATGGGAAGTCAAAGACTTCCAATAAGTCCAAGGCAAAATGTTGGAACTATGAAAAGGCTGGGCACTTTCATAAAGACTGTAAAGAGCCTAAGAAGAAGAAGAAAGCCTCAGATTCTAGTTCTGAAAAATCTCAAAAAGATGGCGATGCATTCATCGTAGCTTTGGAAGCCCATGCATCTGATGATGTGTGGTTGGTTGACTCAGGTGCATCTTTTCACATGACATCTCATCGAAACTAGTTCTCAAGATATGAAGAGTTCGATGGTGGAAAGGTGTACTTGGGTGATGATTCTCACCTGAAGATAGTTGGACACGGAAGGGTCACTATCAAATTTCTTGATGGACGAGTAAAGGGAATCAATGGAGTTATGCACATTCCAGGTTTGGCATGAAACCTATTATCTGTAAGCATGCTGAATGATGTAGGTGTGCAAGTTGTTTTTTCAAAAGAAGGATGTAAGATGATTAGAGGATCGATGGTGCTTGCTAAGGGTACTAGGAGAGGTACTTTGTTTCAGCTAGATGCATGTATTCCTCTATGTAATAGTTCTTCATCCTCACCATCTGAACAAGCAGTGAAGAATTCTATGGTTATTGGTTTTGATGGCAATGCAAACACTTTGGAAGGAAAGCTTCCTGCAGAAAAGACAATGTTGTGGCATATGACACTTGGCCACATTGGTGAGAAGGGTCTCAGAACCCTGAAAAAGAAAAATCTCGTTGAGGGGTTAAATGATTGCAATCTCAAGTTTGACTTCTATGAACACTGTGTATATGGTAAACAAAATCGCGTTCAGTTTTACTCTAGTTCTCACAAATCTTCTGATGTTTTGGATCTTATTCATTTTGATGTATTTGGTCCTGTAAAAGTTCATTCGATCTCCAAGTCTGTATTTTTTGTATCTTTCATAGATGATTATAGTAGAAGGACATGGATTTATTTCCTTAAAAGTAAGACACAAGTCTTTAGTCGATTCAAGGAATTTAAAGCCCTTGTAGAGAATCAGACTAGTAAGAAGATTAAGTGTGTGAGAACTAACATGGTGATGAGTTTTTCTCAGTAGAGTTTGAACAGTTCTGTAAAGAACAAGGTATCGAGAGGCATAAGACAACTCCTTATACCCTAGAGAAAAATGGAGTTGTAGAGAGAATGAACAGGACACTGATGGAGAATGCTATGAGTATGCTTAGTGGAGCTGGTTTAGAACAAAGGTTTTGGGCCGAAGCTGTGGCCACTACTTGCTATCTGGTTAACAGATCTCCTACATCAGCTCTTGTTGGTAAGACACCCATGGAGGTGTGGTCTGGTAAGAAGCCTTCAATTAGACATCTTCGTGTTTTTGGTTGTGAAGCTTATGCATATGTTCCAAAGGAGAAAAGATCTAAGTTGGAAAACAAAGCTGTTAAATGTATTTTCATCGGGTACAGTGCTGGTGTGAAAGGATACAAGCTTTGGGATCCTGTGACTAGTAAGGTGTTGTATAGAAAAAATGTTATTTTTAGAGAGCTAACATCTTCTCCTATTGTGCTACAACCAGATGAAAAAGAAAAGAAAAAAGAAGTTTTTCAGTTGCCTCCTACCCCTGAGAAGACTAAACAGAGAGACCATGTTGGGTCTAATAATGAGGAGAGCTCTAGCAACTTTGATAGTTTAGAAGAAGAGGAAGAACAAACTCAACCTCAGCCCTTGAGGATATCCATGAGAGAAAGAAAGAAAATAGAAAGGTTTGGTTATTCTATGTTAGATTCCAGTTGCGCTTTTTCTTTGATTACTAACACTGATGAGCCTAGATCTGTGAAAGAGGCTTTGGGCATGGAAGATGTAGGTTCCTAGATTGAGGCTATGGATGATGAGATGGCTTCATTAGAGAAAAAAAAAACATGGGACCTTATACCTTTGCCTAAAGGGAGAAAACCTATTGGCTGTAAATGGGTGTTCAAGAAGAAATTCTATGTAGATGGCAGTGTTGAAAGGTACAAAGCTAGATTGGTTGCAAAGGGGTATTCACAGGTAGAGGGAATAGATTATGGTGAAATATTCTCTCCTATTGCAAAGTTGACATCCATTAGATTTTTGTTATCTCTTGTTGCATCATATGATTTAGAGATAGAGTAGATGGATGTGAAGACAGCTTTCCTTCATGGTGATTTGGAGGAAGAGATTTATATGTCATAGCCTGAGCACTACATTGTTAAAGGCATAGAATCCTTTGTTTGTAGATTGAAGAAATCTCTATATGGTTTGAAGCAATCTCCTAGGATGCGGTACCTTAAGTTTGATGCCTTTGTGTTATCAATTGGATTTGTAAGATCGAAATCAGATCATTGTGTTTATTTCAGAGTTGAAAATGATCGCCTTCTTATTGTTGCATTATATGTTGATGATATGTTGCTGTTTGGGAAGGGTAAGGGTATGATTTTTGATTTTAAATCTCAGTTGTCAGCACAGTTTGAGATGAAAGATCTTGGGGCAGTGAGGTACATCTTGGGTATGGAAATCAATAGAGACAGGTCTAACAGAAAACTTTGGTTGAGTCAGAGTAAGTATGTGAAGTTTGTGTTGGACAAGTTCAGCATGGCAGATTGTAGACCACTATGTGTTCCTATGTCTGTGGGAACAAAGTTATATGTAGATGATTGTCCAAAATCTCCTAGTGAGGTGGAGGACATGAGTAGAGTACCTTATGCTAGTGTAGTTGGCAGTCTTATGTATGCTATGGTCTATACTAGACCAGACATTGCCTAAGTAGTGGGAGTCCTAAGTCGGTTTATGGCTAATCCTGGATGGATACATTGGGATGCAGTTAAGCAAGTATTCAAATATTTGAGGGGTACATTAGATTACTCCATATGTTATCATGGTAACTCTTCTGGATCTCCGCATTTAGTTTGTATTCATGGGTTTGTGGATTTAGATTGGGCAGGTGATATTGATCATAGGAGATCCACTAGTGGTTATGTGTTCACTATGTTTGGTGGTGCCATCAGTTGGATGAGTAAGCGACAACCTATGGTTGCTTTGTCCACTACAGAAGCTGAGTACATAGCTGCTACTCATGCTTGTAAGGAATCCATTTGGCTTAAGAGATTGTGTTCTAATGTTAGTGTTGATGCAGAATAGATTACTATTTGGTGTGATAGTCAGAGTGTTATTTTCCTTGCAAAGAATCCAACTTTCCATGCTAGAACGAAGCACATTGATGTGTAGTTTCACTTTGTGAGAGATATAGTGGAAGATAGAAAGGTAAATTTGGAGAAGGTAGATACTGTGAAGAATGTTGCAGATGCATTAACAGAACCAGTGGGCACTGAGAAGTTCAGATGGTGTTCGGAGTCTATGGGCCTTTCGGCCTATAGCGGTTAGTTCCTGTTATGTTCCTAATTGCTCTTACAAGATGTTTGACAAGTGGGAGAATGTTAGGAATAAGGCGTCTCAACCTTGTATAATTCCTATTCTTATTATTATTTGTTTTGTAAAATGTATTTTTGCAAATAATATGTAAATGTGAGTGTACATGTCTAGTTGGCATGTTGATCACTTACATGTGTCAGCATCTTGAAGTGTGTGAAGGAGATCATGGCTAAAATGGTCATGACAGATTCCTATGATGCATAAGAGCTATTTAAGGAATGAGCTATGATAGATGTAAGAGCATCTTATGACATGAGGCCTATTTGGGCACCCAAGAATGAGTGGTCGGTGTGTGTAAGAGAATATGCAAAAAATAGGTTGGTATGATGGATTCCCTTACACTTCTCTTGTGACTGCTATTTTTGGTGGATTCTATGACAAGTTGTCATTGTCTATTCAAGGGATGGATGCCATTTTCTTGGTATTGGATGTACATGTGGCATTGTGCATGTTTCTTGGTGGTTGAGCCATGAAAAATGCCCAACTCCATTATGGGCATTTTGTTGGGTCTTAAGATGTTCATAAAATGGGTATTGCATGTTGTAATACAATAGTGTGATAGATGAAAGTTTGCAGGTACTGAGGTGCTTCTGGAGTCTTCTGTTGTTGATGTTGAACTTGCATTGTAAGTGTATTGTAATCTTGTGTTGAAGATAATACATTGTGCAGGTTCTGGAGGGGTGGGGTTGTTTTACCAAAAGGTTTTTCCCCACCGACAAATATTTGTGTTATGTGTTCTTTCTCTATCTAATTTCTGTATGCATGGTTGGCTGTAATAATGTTGTTTACATGATATTGAATTTGTAAATGTAGAAGACTTTAAAAGGATTTGCACCATACTTTCCTTATGAGATTAGTGTAGGAAGCTATTTTTGCACCTGAGTTTCCTTACAAAAAAATCATAATTAATTAGTTATTTCAAATAAAAATACCCAAAAATATGTGTCACATCCAAACATGAGTCTACTTTTTATATCTATAATTATATTTAAAAATATTTTCATTTGATTTTGATTAAGGTGGTCAGACATACACCTACTTTTTATTTTTGCCTTGAAATTTTTGTACTACTTGTTGCATTAAAATCCAAAATTTTGACCAATCAAATAATTTTTTCTCCAAATAAGGCCTAGTAGTTTAGAAACTATATTTAATTTTCTATAGATTCTTTTCTTACAACTATTTGATATAAAGTCTAGAACTACTTTAAAATTATGTGTCAAGTTGACATAACCTTGATTTGTTGGTCTTACACTACCACTTAAGGCCATAGTTTGGTTGATCATGATCTTGTACATACCATTAATACTTAGGGCCAATAGACCATAAAAATATATATAGTCAGCTAAATAAACCTTTGACATTTATTTTGGAAGTTTCTTATCAGCCCAACTTTGGAAGGCCATAACTTTTAAATTGTTTCTTTGATTTTCTATTATAACCCTTTTTTTCAAAATCCTTAGCTTGTGTAATATAGGCTTAGATTTGTACAAGCATCCACCTATCAAGTTTTTGGGCCTCATCTGGGCATGTTTAGGCCTTTAAAACTAAGCCCAAAGGTTTTGTAAAAATAAAATTATACCAAAAATCCATAATAACTTCACTAATACTTATGATATGGCATTGAGTCTTAATTAGTAGGATGATATCACTAAGATAAACCTCCACCTCTGAAATTAGGACATTCTGACCTTGTATGACTAACTTATTGAGTAGCATGCCTCTATAGATAGAAAATTTGCATTAAGATAACCCTTATTCAAATAAGCAAAATGAAATATATTTGGTTGATATAAGATTGCTTTTACACCTTGGATGCTCTTGCATCACATAGACACAAAATAATTACACTAAATAGAAACACAAATTAAAATATTTAAAGGCTATCATATACAAAAGCCTCAGTTCTTTTCTTCATCTTTGTAATACAATAAATTACATCTTCTAATTACTAAACTCTATAGGTTCATCTCTTTCGTTCATGATTAATAAGCTCCTAGGTAAACATTTTGATGGAATCATAAGCCCGTATATTTAATCATACAAATAATACAATTGAAATAACAATCCACAACATATATAATTAACTCTTAAATCTACTCTTACGATGATTTTAAGGTAAATAATAGATTGTTTGAGAATCAGATCCTAAATTTACTTGTACATAGCTCTCTCTCAACTAATATTTGAAGCTCAGAAAACATAACACACCATCTACTAAAGATGACTAGTTTAAAAATTGGATGTGTTGCCAATCAACCTATAGCTATTACACAAACAAATTTTTATCAAAGAAGATAGCGATTTATGAGCAATTGATAGAAGATAAATTCTAGAATAAATAGAGTTAAAAATTGTGGTAGCATCTTAATCATGATAAGTAGTATGAAAGAGTACTTATGACTACATAATTTTATATGAGGGTCTTTGTACATTCAGTTAGAGAATATAAGATAGGTACATATAACCTATTTAAAATAAATAAATTATGAAATGTAAATTACTGATATTTAAGTTAGAAATTGAAACATCCATATGTAAGATCAATAAGCTTATTGAAAAACTCTTCCATGTTATAAAACTTGCAAAAATCCTTTTTTCCCTATTGTTCTTAATTTCTAAAAAAATGAACTAATTAATTCTCTCTTAAGAGCATGTTGAAAAATGGTGAAATTATGTTCTACCTCCTTATGTGGTTAAATTAGGGGCAACCAAAAATTAAATATAATTATTATGCACAGTCATCATCACTTATATTGTGTTCTATTTATTTCCATTATAGACAATAGACTTATAGTTTGACCATCAACCCTCTAGTTATATTTTTCAATCAAATATTCTAGGCTTTCTCTACCTTGTGAACTATTCCTAGACTATATTGTCACCTTTGGAGGCTATCAGTTCAAATACATAAAATTTACTTGATTTATCATTGACAATGAGTTTGTACAGAGAAAGCCCCTATCCATGAGCACAAATATATCGTTAGTTGATATATCAACAACATTTATAAAAACCCAAAATTTTGTATATTAAATTATTGAAAATACTAAATTTTAGTCCTTACCTACCTATTGACCATAAATTCAAATTTTTTCAGTCATGTATTCAAAATAACCTTGAGACTAGGTAGTGATATGCAGAATAAAAAAATTAAAAATTAATGAGCGTACAAACATCAACTATGATAAAGGTGGTTTTAAATGATATAATAGAGTTGATAAGTAGGAGAAAATTTCCATAGCAAGTCAAATTATGATATTGCTACGAGGATTTAATTGTGTAGCTTTTTAGTCAAATTCATTGACCCATATTTCATGAGTAGTGATTCAACACAAATTGACCTCTCATGAGAATAAATGGAACACTTAGCATTCATTGGATCTAGGTGATTCTCACAGAGGTGAAGCACTATCACTTCCTACGAGGTCACCCATCTTAATACTACTCCATCTTGAGCATAGTTAACTATAGAGTTTCCTCCATGGTTAAACTCATTTTTCTTGCAACCCCATTTGCAAAATCTTCACAAAGTGTTGTGCTTTATGAGCCATTCATTAGAAATCCCCTTGAGTTCATCAATTAATAAGTAGGAGATAATTTCCACAACAAGTAAAATTATGATATTGCTATCAAGATTTAACTATGTAGCTTTTGAGTCAAACTCATTGACCCATATTTCATGAGTAGTGATCTAACATGAATCCATCTCTCATGAAAATAAATTGAGCATTCAACACTCATTGGATCTAGGTGATGCTCATAGAGGTGAAGCACTAGGACTTCCCAGGAGGTCACCCATCTTAGTATTTAAGTGTGCTCAAGCTGGAGTAGTACTAGGATGGGTGATCTCTCAGGAAATCCTACTGAGAAGTCCTAGTGCTTCACCTCTGTGAGCATCACCTAGATCCAATGAGTGATAAGTGTCCCATTTATTATCATGAGAGATGGATTCATGTTGAATCACTACTCGTGAAATATGGGTCAATGAGTTTGCCTCAAAAACTACACAATTAAATTATAATAGCAACATCATAATTTGACTTGCTTTGGAAATTATCTCCTACTTATCAATTGATGAGCTCAAGGGATTTATATTGAATGGTTCATAAGGCACAATACTTGGTGAAGTTTTTGCAAATGGGGTTGCAAGTAGAGTGGGTTTAACCATGGATGAAACTCTATAGTTAAGTGCACTCAAGCTAGAGTACTACTAGGATGGGTGACCTCTGGGGAAGTCCTGGTGCTTCACCTTTGTAAGTTTCACCTAGATCCAATGAGTGATAATTGTTCTATTTATTCTCATGAGAGATGTATTCATGTTGAGTCACTACTCATGGAATATGGATCAATCAGTTTGACTAAAAAACTACATAGTTAAATCCTGATAGCAATATCATAATTTAACTAGTTGTGGAAATTATCTCCTACTTATTAATTAATGAGCTCAAGGGGCTTTCTAATGAATGGTTCATAAGGCACAACACTTGGCAAAGGTTTTACAAATGGGGTTGCAAGAAGAGTAGGTTTAACATGGAGAAAAATCTGTAGTTAAGTGCACTCAAGCTGGAGTAGCATTGAGATGGGTAACCTCCTAGGAAGTCCCCGTGTGTCACCTCTGTGAGCATCGCCTAGATCCAATGAGTGCTAAGTGTTCCATTTATTCTCATGAGATATGGATTTGTGTTGAATCACTACTCATGAAATATGGTTCAATGGGTTTGACTAAAAAACTAGACACTTAAATCCTTATAGCAATATCATATAATAGAGTTTCCAATGTCACTTGACTAGTAACATATACAACTTAGGCAATTCCCTCCAAAATGTGGATTAATATTTTTATAGAATGTTTATGCAATATTGGATGAGTTTGAATCTATAAACATGTCTTGATAAATATAATTTATAAGATCTATTATTTAATGGATAGTAGAGGTCTACAAAAAATATCTCTAAAAAATATTATCCATATTTTGTTTTAGATATTTTTGTATTTTCAACGTAAGGAAATAATTAGATTTTTTTCTCATATCTGTCATTTGATTGAATAATGATTACTTTCCTATTTAATCTTATACCTAAGTTTAACAACATAATCTTTTTTTTTCTTTTTTTTTCATTCTTCCTAATATAAAATAAAGCTTTCTATTCAAATTTCATTCAAGATTAAAGGATTATAACTTTATAATCTCCACAGCTAATTAACTAATGAAAACACTTAATAATTCTACTAGAATATTCCACATCAGATTCCTTGATTTTAAAGGGTAAAACAAAATAATGGATTGCGAAAAATAATGATTGATGATAAGGGTTCTCCCTAACATAACAATGTGCAACTTATCCTCGAGCAAATATAGCAAGGCTTTTAAAGGGTACATTTCCAAAGGTTTGTCACTTGATCAAGGATATAGCCCCTACCCTCACCGAAACGTGACACACTTATTAGTTTGTTATATAGCGTGAGTTTTCGTGGTGGAAAACAAAAGAACTAAAAATATGAAAACCTTGGTGTAAAGAAAGAAAATTTGAGGACCTACGCGGAAGACTTCAACTATTTTGCTTAGTCTTTTCATGTGTGAAACGGGAAAACGTACTCTCATCCCCAATTATATTGTATAGACATAATAGGTTAAGGAGTACTAAATTTCGATGCGAAAAGATAAGAGGGAAAGGATAGTGTGATTTCCTTGGAAATATTACAAATTATATATAGGTTAAGGAGTATTAAATTTCGATGCGAAAGGATAAGAGGGGAAGGATAGTGTGATTTCATATATATATATATACCTGTTTATTATAATATTATTTTCTAATTATATTTTTATTTAGATAATTTTGTTTATATTGTATTTATATATTTAGATTTATAATTTATAGGTATATATCATATTTATAATTAAAATTGATATTTAATATAAAGTTTGATAAAATAAATAATTTAATCTACTTTCATAATTTAAATTTAGTATAAAACATAATATTGTGTGTATATCACATTTAATTTACTTTATTTTTTTTTAAATATTATATTATCTATATCAAATTTGATGTCAATAGTTCCTTACTACTTATATTTTATTTTTTCAATAAAAAAAACTAATAAAATTATTAAAGTATACATATGGATAGATTTATAGTATAGAGTTAAAATAAAGCAAAAATGTGTGTGTGTGTGTGTGTGTGATGACAAATAATTAAGAGATATTTATATTTTTGAAAATAAATGATTTGTTTTAATATCATTTACATTAATAATTAGCATTTACCTATTGTATTCTTATAAATCATCATAAAAAAGAGAATGACTTTGCATTGTTGTCATGCCCAAAATAACGGGGCAAAAACACATGGAATATTTTTAAAAAGTTAATTAATCCACTATTTTAATACATGTTTGACTATTGACACACAAGACACATTAAGTTTTCTAAGGTTCCATATTTCATTTTGTGTCTCAGTTCAATCTCCTAGTTGAGCCAGGTTATATCATTTCAAAACATTTTCCTACATACCTTAATACTTGTCAACATTAATTAAATGAACCTTTAAACTAATTATACTCATTAAATATTGACTATCAAAATATTTAAAACATTTATTCCATAGGTTAATTCAACGTTATAATGTTCATTGACTTAGTCTTAACCCAATAGACTATTGTTCTTAGTTACATATAAAACTTCATCAAAACTATAAATTATAGGAATTAGATTTGCAAGGTTATTAAATATATATTAAAATATTAAAACTAAAGTTCAATCATTTAAAAAATAAATCTATCCCCCTTTTAAAATTATACTATTCCTATATATTCTTCTTTCAAAGTTAAATGACAACATATCTAATTGTCAATTTCAAATAAAAATTAAACAATTCTAATTGTGAATCTAACATTCTACTTTCTAAACTAAACAAATAAACTTAATTTAAGAACATCCTCACAATTAATTTTAAGCAATTCAAAAGCAACTTTGAATTAAGTCCAATAGCCCAAACTAATTACCTCTTAATCTCTTTTTAAAAAGAAACATAACAAAAATATATTTAAACAATGCTCAAAGTAACTTACAATAATAAAATAATTTATTAAGTCTAAAACTAATTAATTAAATTACTTAACTCAAAACTAATATTAAGCTTATTTAAGTAATTTCTTAACTACTAACTAAAAACTAATCCTAACTAAACCCTTCTAGCCAAGCCTTACTTACTTACCTAACTCTCTTCTTAACCTACCCCACCTACCATGGATGGTCCCCAACACTCAGCAAATTGTCCTAGGCCTGCAATTTGTAGCCCATGTGCAAATTTTGTCTCCACTTTGGAGGTACGTGAGACATGGTTGGGCAATTTTTTAAAGTTTCCTTTAAAATTTAAAGTTTCTATGTGTTGAAGGAAGGAGTTTAATGTTTCTCTTCAATGCATAAAGAAAACCTTTATTACGTCCCCGTCCAAGTCAGTGTGGATCAGCAATGGGTCTCATCACACATGGAAAATGTAAAAGGTGGAACTTGGGTGATGTTGACATAAGGGAAGTGGGTAGCTTAGGAAAGTTTGAGGAGAGTAGTTATTGTTTAAAGTTTTATGGGTGAGACTTAGGATAGGATAGGGTAGTAGATATTTCTTTGGGGTATTTTTTTTTTTTTTTTTGTTTATTTAATTTCTAATATCAATAAAATAAAATAAAGGATTTTGAAAGGAATATACTCTTCAAAAAGAATTAAAACCTTCCTCATACAAAAGGCAATGAGCTTTTAGCTCCAAGGATGTAAAATTTTCACAAGTCCCATATTTTTTCTCTAAGGGTGGGATTTTGAATACAAGTTACATTTTCATGGCAAGGGAAGGATATATATATATATATATATATATATATATATATATATATATATATATATATATATATATATATATATATATATATATATATATATATATATATATATATATATATATAAGTCCCTTATTTTCTAAGTATTGAATTATTAAATCTATTTAGTTAACCATAGGGAACATTTTTTTTTTCTTTCCCTAAGTTGCTTATAACATCGGGTTCAATATTTTGTTGAGTATTTGAATAGGAATATTATGCTTCCTGATAATTACGAAAATGCAAGATAATCTATCCTTCAAGTAATTGAATTTCCTTAACATAGTTTGGTATCAAATTACATAAATGAATATATTTCATCATTTTATCCAATTAACATTAATTAAATGAATACAAATTCAAAGTATGGAATTGCCATAGTAAAGGTAAAACATCGTTACATCCATTTCCCATTAAGCATATGCATATAAATTTAATCACACATAATATCATATGAACAAAAAATACTTTCCTGTCCCCCCCCCCCCCCCCCGCCCCTTTTTTAATTCATCTAATTCAAGGACTCTCTCGGAAAAGAACTAGGGAAGAAAACTTGAGATCGTAGTCATTTCCATAATAAGTTTAGCAAGACATTTTTACAATGGGATCATTATCTCAAGGAGAAATCTCCCAACATTTGAATTTAAATAACAACTTTGAATTTCCTGCTTGGCTCCTCAACAGTGTAGCCATTTCCAAAATCTGCAAACACACCAAGGTAACCATGGAGAGAACGAAACTAACCAGGATACAAACAATTTTAACATGAAGACAATTCCAACATTTGCTCCCATCTAGGTTTTCAGAATAGGTTTGTCATTGAACCTAACTAGGGAGAAGGTGGATTTTTCCAACAGGAAACATCAGTCATAACACCATAATAGGTGCCCTTTCGGGGTTATAAACTCAAGAAATTTTGTTCTTCCATTTCTTAAATTCCAAAACTCAAAACATGGTTTATGCTGATGAGTAGGGGCCCATAACACCCTACTCTCTCTCCCTCTTCTCATCTTGAGAAGAGACTCTGCACTATCGAAGTCCAACTAAAGACCTCCTATACATGGCCACTTCTACCCTATTCGAGGGTGAGTAATGCCAATACAACCCATACAATCCTTTCAAAAATCAAAGAAAAATACTAAGGAAAGACATTTAAGAAAAAACCATTTCAATCCCTCCCAAACATATTCATCAAACACACAAACATACATATGCAAGAAAACTACTTAAGCATAAACACAACATGAACAAAATGAGCTTGAGGGATTCCTACCTTCACAATAAGGTTATGGTAGCTGAACAATTTGAGATGAGCTTTCCTTCCTTCTCCTTCTCCTTCAATCCTGAATTGCTCTCTAAAACTAGAGGTTGGGTGAACACTCTTCCTCTCTCAAATTTGGCTCTAAAATAGGATATTAACTCAACCACCTCCAAAATGCAGTAACTCCCCACCTTCCTAAATGTTCTAGAGTCTTCTAACTCAACTTGACATAAGGCTAACTTCAAGGTGGAGTTTAACTTATCCAACTCATGGTGAAACATTCAATTTTCGCAATAAAGAAAAAATGGGATATTTAGGTGACCATAAAAGTCAACAAAAGGGGTTAGAGGGGTGGAAAATTCCCCCAACCCATACCTATACCCCTTAGATACTTAGTTTTTATGATTTTTGGCCTCTAGGACTATTTAGGGACCTATCAAGAGCTTGGAAAATTATAGATTTTCTAACAACCCTTAAAAATGCAAATTAATCACTAATCTTGATTAGGGTAATTAATCTTGATTACTAATTGATTGGTAAAAATTTCACTAACCTAGTCCAACTTAGATCTTTAAGTTACTTGGTTAACTCTAATTATCATGCTGAAATGCATATACGAATCACGAGTGTCAAGTGACACTATAAGATTATTGTTACAAAATATTAACACTTAATGCTTACAAAATGACACATTCATTCAATTCACGATACAAATAAAATATGAACAATGGGGTCTGCATCTTTTATTAGACTCAACCTTGATTTCCACAAACGATACATAGGGTCTAGTTCTGATTCTTCATTTGATTTCTCGGCTGATAAATCCTGCACACTCATTTCACAGACTAGTAGCTCAAGAAAATTACATGCATATATTTAAAACTTATTTGGATAGTCACATAAATTAAAACATAAATCTTTCATATAATTAACTATTTAGTTCATTTTTGCTCACATTTAATCATCAATAATTACATAATCAATATAACCTAACTTATTTATTAATTCAAATTAAAATACTAGATAATCATCATTAGGCATGAATATACCTCACATCATAAACATCACCAATTGAGGAATACTAAACTATCTGAATGCGTATAACCTAATCATCAATGTACAATAATCAATGTCACCATCCTTAGGTGAAAACACCTCATATAATTGTTAGTGAAATTTTAATGTTTAAAAAATTGAGATAATGTAGTATTTCTCGAACCACTAAGTATTTAAAACATGAATGAATCAGCTGATCTCAATTTCTATTAGGACATTTAAACCATAAGATATTACTTCATATCCATTTCAATTCTCCTATAACAGATTTAATAAGGAAATTCATATTAAATAAGTACATATGAGGAGGGACCTTACATCCTCCCCCACTAGCCTTTGACTTCCTCCTAGAAGTCACACAACTAAAAATATTCATTCTATGCTAGGCCTCTTGTCTAGACTTATTTCAAGATTTACTCATGTAAAATTAATGATTAATAATTTATATACATACTTAGGGATGATAACATAATTGCCTAATTATTCTTACTAAAAGGGAGTTCAATCCAAAATTCTAACATGGTTACATTTTCCAGGGTCAAATACTCCTTAAAACATATTGATCACATATAAACATCATTCAAATCTAGTATAACATACTTATAAAGTCTCTAATAATAATAATATCATAGATATTCCATATTCCACACATCCACTCATTGGGGTAACATTTGTACAAGACTCCCTCAAACAAGATTTTCATATTAAGAAACTTGGCTCTTTATTAAGGTTAAACACTTTTACTTTAGAGTTTCCACGACGTACTGATTCTTTAATAGGCCACAAAACAAGTCCATCACTACACATGCACCTTTTTGCATCTAAAAATATATTAGGTTAACTCGTAACCTTAACTAGTTGTATGCTTGGGTGCAATTTCATTATTCATAATAGTCAACAAATATTCACTGGTCCTATTTTCAAAGTCTTGGGAGAGGGTGGGGCATGAATACTCTCACTAATAACCCCATAGCCTAATGTTATGCAACCACTTAATTGTCAAGAATCCTTTTTGGTAGGCCCATCATATGTCACTTTGCTAACAAAAATCACAAGAAAATGCCTCAAATTTAAATTCAACATCAAGAATGAAACATCCAATGCAAAAGTCTAAAAAAAAGAAATAAAGAGTGGCCACAATAGAAAAATTTTAATCAAGAAATAAAGACATGACGTAGAGGTGAAATATCATCATCAATAATACAGTTGGCTTAATAGTCCCACATCACGTTGCTGGCAAAAAGAAAAGAACATTAAAATACCAAAATTTGGAATCAAAACAAATAAGGAAATAAATCCAATCACTTACAAAATTTACATTAGTGACATAATGCGTCTATAGCAATGTATCTAAAAGAAAGAGGAAAGCTTAGGTCTTCAAATAACATCATAGGGATCTTAAATTTATTTTAGATGGTGGTCTAATGATCATGTCACTCAACCTATGATTGATCCCACATACTAATTACATAGCTCACTTTATTGACATTTCCCTTTGATTAGGGTTTGTTGTACTAAGGGGTCTAACTTGATCAAAACTCACTCAAAAGTGCAAATGCAAGGATACTAAAATTAGTCCCCTTCAATCCTCTTATTGTTACGTTGGTTTCTTTTCAAAGAATCTATACATGTGGGGACATCAGTGTTAGTAGAGTTATACTTTGAGTTACAATTACAAAACCAAATCTCTTATCATTAATTCACTTATAATTACATATTAGGGCATCTACCCATAAATTTTCCTAAATCAATTTCACCATCTCTACACTGGTTAAAGTTGTGCTATCAATCTCACCAAGTTGGTATGATCCTCTATACATAAATATATATATCACTATCCGTGTTATTCCAATGCTACACAAGTTCTAATTATCATCTGAGAATGCACTGAATGCTATTGTTCTTATCAATAATCCATACTTCACATTTTTCTATTTATAAGTGACTTATGAATACATCCTTGGGTAGTAGGTTTGAAACTACTTAGGTATAAAACCATTATTAGGATATCGTCAATGTTTACTTATTCTTTCTTAAAACTATCTCCTTGTTGTCAATATAGGTCATCATCATTGTTCTTAGCATGCCTTGTGGCTTATACTCCTCTTATTACTTAACTCTAATATCTAAAATTTTAGCTTGTGTCAAGCTAATGACCTCATCATGACTTTACTTTCTTTATATTGTAGGGTTATAATTTATCCAAGAATTCCAATGTTAGATTCTATGAGTATTCACTTGATAGTTAAAATTTGGTATTACTTGTGCTTTATACAATAAGCCTGTTAACATAAGTAGACTCACATAACCCTAACTCAAAATTTTGCATCTTCCCACCATTTAATTTTTGTTCTTACGACCATATTTTTAGATAGCTATCAGTTAGTTGTTAATTTATTTTTATTTTATATTTGTTTATTCAAGTTAGTGTTATTTTATTGTTTAGTAGGTTTAAATTAGTTCATTTAATTTATTAGATTATATTAAAGCTTGGAGTTATATATATTTTAAATCAAAAAATGACATAGCACTTTATATAATATATTTATTAATAAACTAGAAAAAGGGCTCATCAGAGAAAGAACTAGCAAGAAAACTCTAAATCATTGCTGAAATACAAAAGTGTTAAAAGCTGATATGTCATACTAGGCATACCTACAAAAAAATACAATTTCTTTGCACTAAGCAGGAGTACTCAAAATATGATATATATCAATACTCAACAATAATCAGGGTCCAATTATGCCAATAAACCTCTCCTTCTGAAAGATTTAACTAAAATCAAGAGAGCTTTGAACCTCCTATCAAATTGGAGCATTTGTGAACATGCACAAAGAATGTGCAAGCTAATAGCCATGTGTCGATCAAATATAGTACTAGTTTCTATTAAGCTTCATTCATCTTCTTTGTGTCCCAAATATGGCACTCTGCTAAGCATGGGAATTTCGAAAAAATAATCTCTGAATGGCAAGATTTAAATATGGAGCCTTCAAAACCAAGATTAGCTAGACAATCAGCTAGTTTATTTCCCTCCCTCAGAGTATGAGCGAAACAAGTAGCTTGAAAAGAATCAATTAAATCCCAGCATTGTTGAAGGATATAGGCTAGTTTCTAGGTATGAGAAGATCGTGAGAGACAAGAGTTTATAATTACCTGAGAATCACCTTCAATATGGATGGTGGAAACATTACATCTCTTTGCCAAAATTAGACGTGCCAATAGGCCTTGAGCTTCTGCAAGGTTACTAGTACCAACTAGTAAAACATCTACTTTGATTGCAACTACTTCACCTTGCCAATATCTAATACAAGCACCCAATCCTGACTTACCAAGGTTCGCACGAGAGCAACCATCAAAATTTAACTTTAGAAAATTTCTAGAGGGGGGAGACCATTTTACATGAAGCTGATCAGATTGATGATTGTAGACACCTAAATTTGATTACACTACTTTGGTAATCTAATTTAGCCATCTCTAAAGGCATCATTAATTAAATTCTTATTTAATTAATCCTTTGCCATCCCTAGTTGATTAATTTAATTAATCATCTATAGTCCTAATTGATAAATCAAATAATCTATTATTTATCAATTAAATCCTTTTCTCCTATCTAATTCCAAAAATCCCCATTTATTAAATAAATCTATTTGATAAATGAAATCCTCAAATTCAAAAACCCCTAACCTATCTCTAATCCTCCATTTAGCCTAATCCACCCCATCCACCCATACTAACCAAGCTTAGCCACTAACTCACCCACCCTCATTAATGCCATCCACTTGCACATCTCTAACATCCCTAATCTAATCCTAAACCCAAGCCTAATCCACCCCCTAATGTTGTCACATTATTTAAACAAGTTTAAGACTTTCCTAATCCAAACCAAAGTCTCCCCTCAAAAAGCCCAACCACTAAGTCATGAGTGCTCTTACAAAACATAAAAGACTCTTACAAGCCCACTCATGACTCTTACACCCATCTTCCACACTCTTCCCTCTTCCACACTCATTCCTCTTACATCCCTCTTACATACTCAACCCCACTCATCATGCCTTTAACCAACCCTTTACCCTACCCTCTCACACTCATCCTCGTGACAAGTGTCACCTTCCCATTGGTGCTAAACAAGCACAATCCATGTGCTCTCCTTTGAGTGCATCCTAGCCCTCCTTAAGCCTTCATCCATCCTTGCATCTAAGCCCTCCATCCCTCTACCCCTTAGCCTATAAATTGAATCCCATCCCAAGCCATTTCATCAACAATCTTTGAGCTAAAGTTACCATGCTATTTTGAGAACCAAAGCCATCAATCTTACCCTTATAATGCCAAATTGAGAGCTCACAAAGCTACCAATTTGCCATTACCCATCTCCATTGAAGCAGCTTTTGAGCATCTTGAGCATACATCCACAACAAAAGGACACATCTACAGAATCCAGAAAGCATGGAGTGTTTTCTCTTGTGAGGTTTGCGCTTCTTGTTTGCTTTCTTTGTCTAAGAATATATGTGAATTTAGTTTTTGGTTTGTGAATGTTTACTTTATTTGTTAATGTTCTTTGCATACTAAATCTTGTTCTACAATGATTAGAATTCCAATTTGCAGAGAAACCTGGAGGTAACTTAATTTGTTTCCAGAGTTTTAGAAGAAGATAATCCCAAGTAGAAACTGAAATATTATTCATACAATTGAACATATTTGCATTTACTCTTTCTGAAATTGCATTCTCAATCCCATCTAGAACAGATTCTAGGTTTGATTTTTCATTGCAAAAAATGATATAGTTACATCCCCACCAGATGGCCCACACCACAGTAGCTGGGATGCACTTCCAAATACTAGCAAATAGAGATCTTGAGAATAGAACTGGCCAAGATTGAAATAGGTCCCAAAGACTGTTTGGCAAAGGTAAATACATTTGAAGCTTGTTCAACACAAAAACCCAACACTCATAAGCAAAGGGACACTGGAGAAGAAGATGATCTATAGATTCTAGCTCTTTGTTGCATAATTTACAAATAAAAGATTCAGCAATACCTAGCTTGGACAACCGTTCACTGGTGAGTATTCTTTTTCTAAGGGCTAGCCAAGCAAAACATCTAGCCTTAGGCAACACAGTGGAGTTCCAGCAAAAGGAAAAAGCTCTACACTTCTTGCTTGAATTATATGCTTGTTGAAGGCCATAATAACCACCACCTTTGGCCGGGGCCCATATAACTATATCTTCCCTATTAGAAAGAAAAACAATTCTTTTAGCAAGAGAGTCCCTCAAGGAAAGGAGACTTGGTTGAATAAGAAGATGTGTTGGAGGTTCTTTCCAGAGAACCATTCTTGAATGAATTTCAATAGCTAAAACATAGTCCCCAAAAGAGGAGCCCCACTCAGCTTTTAGGACTTGGCATACTTCATCCAAATTTTCTTGTCTGCATAGAGGGGGAAATCCATTCCATGAGTCTTCCCAAAACTTTACTTTCTCTCCACTGTGAATTTTCCAAGTAACATAATTACAAACAATATCCTTTGAAGAGATCATAAAATTCCATATGGCTGAACCTAAAGGAGGATTAGACACAGTAAATTTTTTGGAAGGACTTGGAGAATCTAAGTATTTTCCTTGCATGATTGAACACAATTTTTCATGAGATTTTGTATACATTTGCCACACAAGCTTGCCCCCAAAAGCCTTATTTCTAGTAGCAATATCATGCAACCCCACACCCCCAGATGCCTTATCATGAGACATTTCAAGAAAAGAAACAAGAGGAAGCTTCTTTTCATCTGACAAATTTCCTTTCCATATAAAGTCTTTGATAATCTTTTGAATTTGCAAAATTGTAGAAGAGGGAGCATTGAGAATTGAAAAGTAATAGTTTGGGATAGCTGTTAGGACAACTTTAACTAACAAAATACGACCTGACAAAGATAACCATCTAGTTTTCCAAGTAGAGATCCTAGCCCTAATTCTGTCAATGATAGGAAGCCAAAAATTTGTCTTGTTTGCTCCCATAAAAAAAGGAATTCCAAGATAAACAGATGGGAGGTGGTCCACCGGGAAACCCAAAGTTGAAGAAATCCTCTGAGCTACTGCATCATTAGTGTTGAAAATGAAAATTTTGGATTTGTTTGCATTGATTCTCTAACAAAAAACTTCTGAATCTAGATCCAAGGTATTTAATATGGTTAGCTTCCTTTTCATTTGACATACCAAAAAGAAGATTATCATCAGCAAATAGGGAATGGGTAACTGTAGTAGATGTACGAGGAATCAAAATTCCTTGCCATAAGCCCAATTGTGAAGATCTATTGATGAATCTACTGAAAGCATCGGCCATAAGAATAAATAAAACTGGAGATAGTGGATCACCCTGACGGATCCCTATTTTAAATTGTTGTGTTATTTAATTTATGGAGAAAATTTTAGTAATTAGTATTTTAGGATTATAATTTATTTATAATTATTATGAATATAGTAAATTAAAAGATGTTTTGTTGTGATAAGTTTAAATAAAGTTTAATTATTTGTATGTTAGATGTGATGTTATTAGTTAGTTAGTTCTTTTGAGTTCAATATTTTGAATTGTTAGATTTATAATTATTTAAACTATTATTAGAATAATTTGGTTACAATTCTTATTAATATTTTGATTAAATAATGTTATAACGTTCATATTAAGACTACTATAAGGTAGTTGTAGATTATGTTTACTAGTAGGTTTGCTATACTATTGTTTTGGTGGGCATAATATTTTAAAATTAAATAAAAGTAATAATGTGTTAGATCTTTTAATTAATTAAATTTAGATTGTTTAATTTAATTAATCAATTTAATAATGAAAGTTTAATTTAATGACTTATTTCTATGCTTTAATTATAAACCTAAATGGAATGTCAAGTTATTAATAGGAGAACTTATTATGCCTTACAATGTACCTATGCTTTAACTTACGAAATAAACTTATCAAACTTAGTGGATTTAATTATTATTGCCTTTTAAAAAAAATCATGTGTGTTTTTGCCCTGTATTTTGGGCATGACAATTGTGTATATGGTTTCTTTTCATTATCTTTCTAAGTTACCAAAGTTTTAAATTTTAAGATATTGTAACCCATAACAAAACTTGATATGATATATTTATAAAATTAAAATCATTTAAAAATATTTTATTATAACTAATCTTAATTTTTATATTAAACTAAAGATTTCAATATTAGTTGTTATATATTTTTAGGAGTACATGATTAATCATAAAAATATAAATTTACAATTTTCATAATATATTATGAATGATTAATAATATTTTAAAAAGCTACCTTTTTTATCGATTTGATTGTTGGCATAGGATAGGACAATGTTGATTTGATTGATTTGACAATCCAATATGGACATGCATGGCATGATCATAAAAGCATAACACTCACCTGGTGCAAATCTTTGGTTATTTAGCAATCACCACAACATCATTTCTCTAAATCACCTCTTTGAGATTTCCAATGATCGTTAGAACTTTTTCATCTCATAGGTCACCAAAAATCTCAATCCATCCCAACATATTCAAGTGCTTACCATCATAGATCATGATACATGTGAGTAACATTAATATTGGTCCATAATCCACCCAATTATGATGCATCATCAAGATGAACATATACCTCAAGCTCTCCAACATGAGCCCTTCAATCATAGTCATTACACCCTCCCTTGCCTAACTTATGGAGACACCCTCAATGTTCATGCACCTTTCGCATTAAGATGCATGAGAGGCGTTGCACCACAACTAATCTCTGTTGTGATGAGTTCCCCTTGAGGATCCCCCATCATTTTCTCTTTTTCTTGCTACAATGTCTCACCTTTTTCGCATGTTGACCCCTTACAAGATGATCCTTCCCAAATTACCAAGAACTCCTAGAACACCTTTCTTTTGTGTCCTCTAGTGTACAATGCCAACACTTGACTAACTCTTCAATTTGGATTGTCCATCATATTTCTAGGACCTCTCATCAAAATATTCTAGACCAAATAATCCTCATTTGGATGATGCACATAGAGTTGAGAAACATGGAAAATTGGATGCATGCTTAGATGAAAAGGTAGATTCAACTTGTATGCAACATTGTCAACCTTCTGCATGACTTCAAAAGGGCCATCCCATATTCTTATTATCAAAGTACTCAATCCCTTGGGTGCCTTGAATTGATTTGGATCCATGTGTAGTAGAAAGTTGTTGTCTACATTGAACTCAACCTTTCTATGCTTCTCATCTGCAAATCTCTTTGTGCAATCTATTGGTTTGGGGAGGTGATATCTTGCCAAATCAACTTGTTCATTCAAAGGTTTTACTAGCTTAACAACATCAATATTGGATCCATGATATCCATGCATGACCATGTGAAGCATGAGTAGTTGTTGTCTCATTGCCAACTCAAATAGAGAGAACTTCAATGATTCACTCTTATGAAAATTATTGTTGAATTGATCCGCATCAAGAAATCTAGGCCAATTGCTCTGATTGGATGCCACATAGTGTCACAAGTAATCGTCTAGTATAGTATTGATCTAGTCATTAGTTTGAAGATGATAGAGAATGATAACTCATACCCATCAATAGCCTTGTGCCAACCAGCTTGAACAACCCAAACCAAAACTTTGAAGTGAATCTCGAATCTCTGTCAAAGCAATGTTGATTGGAGTTCCCAAATCCTTCACCACATTCTTGAATAAGTACTCTTCTGCCAACTCATTTGAAGAAGCTTTCTTACAAGAAACAAACACTTCTTACTTAAAAATCGACGACCACCATGATACTTGAGTAAACCATCAACATTTGACACCTATGTAGTGGATTATAGGCTCATACTTGAACAAACATAACATAAGCATAATATTAATGAAATATGATTTTGTTCCTAATTTAGAAATTTAGTTTTATTTGTGTTTGAATCCTTCTATGTGGATGGATAGCCGATTGAAAGCTATTTCTTCTTCACTGAGAGTTTTACTACACAAATAATATCATTTTAATTGACTTCACACACTACATAGATATATTAAAAAAATAGAACCAAAACTTTCTAATTGACATTCTACACTTTTTCCACATACCCATTGCATATCAAAGTAAGATTGGTAGTTGTTTTAGATTTTGGGTGACCATAACTTTTTTTTAATTGTGCATAATTTAATTCTTGAAGGAGAAAAGTTAAAAGATGACAATCGAACCAAGGCTAGATGGACGTCGATCCAAATAACCGTACAAAGAAAGTTTGTAAACAGCCACAAATCCAAGAGGAAATAGGCTAATTATTAATTAGAATAAATCCCGAGTGGTCTAAGACGCCAGACTCAAGATCTGGTCCTCTTACGCGTGGGTTCAAATCCCACTTCTGAGATTCTTATTTGAATACATGTTTTCTTTTTATTGAAACCGCGCAAAAATGGATAGTATCATAGTTGGATACGGTCAACATTAAGCATTTCTTGATGAATTTTCTGAACAAAAATGGATGACCTCAGGATTTCCGTGCAGGCGCGTAATGTTTTCTGCATAAGCTCTGCAAAATTAAAATTATGATCCTGTACAAGATAAAAAATAAATTTTGTTGTAAGACAGAACATATATATGTATCATATTGAGACAATACCTAATTCAGTGGCGTTTACTTACTCATTTCTTTTTCACAGAAACGAATGTTTCTGTTTTGATAAAAACACATGATATGCAATTATCAATTTCAATTAACTTTACTGTTTAAATTTCTTAAAAAATTAAAAAGCAGTTACACTCGAATACACAGAGGCGTATGAAAACAAAAGAACACTTGAGAGTTATATTTGTATTTGCATGAAAGTGGAAGATGAAAGAGATGTGATAGTTATCTTTGCACGATTGCGGATACTCATTCTGCCTTTGCAGTAGCAATTTACGAATATCTCATTTACTTTGTTTGGCTACCTCTTTCAGAGGAGCTCAATATTTCTGATATCAGAATTGTGGGGAACAGCTATCATTAAACATTATACACTATAGTTGAAGAAATTAAGTTTGAAAAAATAAGTCAAGTTTGATTATTTAACACTTTTAACACTATACACAGCTCTTTGCTAATCTATGGGTCATTATACCAGCCATTGTCATTTGATATATTTGGTCGGAGAGAAATAAATGGATTTTTTGAAAGACTGCCTCTACTATCCAGGTGTTTCAGAAAAAGATTGGTTTCTTCAATTGTGGAATCATTAAATTCATTTTCTTCCAATATTTCCTTGAGTTCTTCAAAATTCTCATCCTAGGATAATGACATCCTTAAACTATGGCCTGGTCTAAGAATACCACCATTTCACCATACTGCTAATAAGGTAAAAGTGAATAGAAAGGAGGTCAGGTGGCACACTCCTACATTTCCATTGGTTAAATTAAATTTTGATTCGGCTTCAAGGGGTAACTTAGGCCTTTCAGGGGTTGGAATATGTTTTAGGAACTTTCAAGGAAAGTTAATTCAAGCTAATGCTATTCCAATTGGGTTATACACTAATAATCAAGCCGAAGCACTCACTCTTCTTAATGGTATTCAAATGACAATTCAGCTGAGCATTTCGAAGATCCATATTGAGGAGGACTCTCAACTCATAATTCAAGCTGCTCAACATGGATCATGTCAGAACTAAAAATTACAGTATATTGTTCAAAAGTGTTGGTCATTGTTGGACAAGTTTTGCTCTTATATGATCTCCCACACATATAGAGAAGGTAATACATTAGTTGACTACATGGAAAATATGGTAATTGATAAAGGTCTGGTGAATATTGTTCCTAATTTTGAAAATCAAGTTTTATTCCCTGCTCTCTTTCACATTGTTGATTAGGAAGATACCTCTCTACTTCATCATTCATCCATCTCGGCATGACAGGGCTATATATATACTTCTACTTTGGGGTTGGCTGTGGTGCATCTTAGTATTGATAGTTTGGCAACTCTATGTGATTAATTTGTTGTATGCTCATCTCTACGAAATGTGACTCATAGTCAATCATAGTGATTGATTGGTGTGCCTAGTTAGTGTTCTGGACTAAAGTTGTAAAGGTTCAATAGCTATTATGAATTATGATGTAAAAAATTCTTTATAGGCTATTTATGCCTTTTGTTTTCTCTTGTTTAAAAGAACACTTTTAATCTAAGAATATATCATATTAAGAACATCCCACTCATACTCTTAGCCATTATTAAATATCAAAAACTAAGATTTGAGATGGACAACTGCCAATCTCTTTTTTTCATATTTAACATCTGTCGTGGAATGATGACGATGCCTCTGACTCCTAAAAGCAAGTGTGGTTTCAATCATCTTGACTCGTTTCATGGAAATCTGGATGCTATTTCTATGGCTTCTTAGCCCAGTTATCCATGAACTTGAATCTGACACTATTGTTATTGCTACTCTAAAAATTTGAGGTTATAACACACGACATTTGTGTGTTTCAAGAAAAGAAATTGAAGGGAATTCCAATGGAAATTTTGTAGTGATATTATTAGTTCCTATCTTTAGGCCATAAACCAGTGTTTTTTAAGTTGTATCTTGGTATTGTTCAATTCATTCTCTCATATAGAAAATTGAATTTATCTTATAGTCTTATCTTATGATAGTATTAGACTTAATTTGCCCGCATTAATCTTAACTGTGTTATTGTTTGCTCTCTATTTTGTTAGTAATTATTAATGTATCAGACTGTATGACTTGTAGTACTTGGAACAAATTCTCAAGATAAAGGTAGAATATAATATGGAACAAAGTATAATAAAATATGGTGATTATGAAAATTGAGATGTTTCGGATGAATCTGCTAATCTTGCAAAGTATCCACTTGAAGACTTATGTATTTTCTGTGTTTGCTGTGCAGTAAAGATATGTGGAGCTATAAGTATGCAGGGAGACAAGTAGTGATTTATGACCAGTAGGCATGACTCATGCTTGAGTCATGTCTATCGGGTGTGACTTACTATTAACCCAATACATTTGTTTATTGTTGTCAAAATATGTTAAGCCGCTAACACAAGTTAGTAAGGTTAACAATCTTATTAACTTTATTATTGTATATTTTTCTATTCACTTTATCAAACATATTGGCAAGTTGAATATATATATGACTATATTTTAATATCTAAACATAAATAATAATAACATAAGTATTCATAGGATTCATAATTAAATCTTTATAACTAATCTATACATTAACACTCCTTTTTAGATTAGTAATAAAAAATACATAGAAGAATTTTTTTATCAGAAGCCTTCTTAATGTCAGATAAGGGTTGATTTATCAATGAAATGATATTCATCAACTAATATTTGACATCATATAACATGAGAGTTGGTCTATCATAATATCTACAATAAGATATTCACCAAGCTCTTGAGAGTAATGGCTTATCAGAAACATCAATTTAATGATGATCTTCAAGTACTTAGTGTGGTATTAGCCTATCAGAATATCAAGGCAAGATATTCACCAAGTACTGAAAATATATCTATACAAACAACTTGTAGATAATCAAATTAATGATATCAAATGCCTAGTTGTTGATTTATAAGATAAAGCCTTTGCATGAAATAATTTCACAAAATGAATCATGCTACAAGTTATTGTAAGGGTGTCACTTTACAACAACTTCTCCTGATACAAGTGAAATCATTTTGAAGTCATCACTTCTTAATGATTAACACATGTTTTATAAATTTATAATATATAAAATGTACAATAATCAATTTCTCTAAGACATTTCCTTAGATTTTACAATCATACCAAGTTCTTTAAGAAAATGCTCCACTTTTGTTTTAGCAAGTGGTTTGGTAAGAGTTGCTGTAATTTGATCCTTTGTACTAATATATTCCAACTTGATTACATCATTCTCAACCATGTCTCGAACATAGTGGTATGGTATCTCAATGTGCTTTGATCTATTATGAAACATTAGATTAAGAGATAGTTTGATGCAACTCTGGTTATCACAATAAATAGTAGTAGGTGGAAGTGGCTTCCCAAATAATTCAAATAGAAGTTTCCTCAACCATATAGCTTCTCTTACTCCCATAGATGCAGTAATGTACTTGGCTTCTGTAGAATTCTATGTTACTAAAGATTGCTTCTGATTAAACCAAGATATCATTGTTGAACCTAGGGTAAAACAACATCCTAAAGTGCTCTTACGATTCTCTGAATTTCTCACCCAATCAAAATCTATATATCCTCTTATATTTGGTTCAGTTTTAGTGTATTTGAGACCATATCCAATTGTACCACTAAGATACCTAAGAATGTGTTTTTTTGCTGCTAAATGAGCTCATTCATGTTTGCACATGAATTGACTAAGAACATTTACAACATAATAGATGTCAGGTCTTCTGTTTACCAAATACATTAAAGAACCAATTATCTATCGATATAGAGGGGTAAGTACATCAAGTTGTGGTGCCAAAAGGGGGGTATAAGTGGACACTTTTTTTTGAAATCAGCAATTTCTAAACTTCTAAAAGAATTTGAAGATAGTTACGCTCAAAATTTTAAGATATGACCAAAAAAAAAGTAGTAGTCCTTTGAATCTAGTTTCTAAACTACTAATTTTTTTTCAAAACGGTTTAGTTTTAGGTCCTCAAAAAAGGGGGCCATAGAAAGTGGTACTATTTATTCCAAAAAACATAACATAGTACAAAGTGTGCCCCCTCTAAAATTTTAACTTTTTTTTAAAATTATTTAATCGCTCTAGTCAAAAGTTACTTAACACTATGTAGTTTATCTTAGATTTTTTGGGTAATTTTATAATGTGTATTTGATTTTTTATGAAGTTTTTAACTAGACACGTCTCAAAAATGTGAAATATCTGTGTGCTCCCCCTAGAAATGATTGAAAACTAATCTAAAATAAAAACTTTTTTTTTTCAAAGTGTGTAGAATGGAGTCTAGTTTCTAAAAAACTAAGTTGTTGCAAAATTTGATGAATGAGCTAAAATCTACAGCCTAATTAGTACATGTTGGTTTTTTGACAAAAAATGGGCATACATTGAAAATAAATTATAGATGAAAGGCTTGAAATAATTCAAATAAAAAATAAATTATATGGTTATTTAGCTAACACAAAGACCTACAATGTCATGTAACCTGATCTTATTGATGCTCAACCATAGGGAATCTTGAAGGAGAGCACACAAGAAAAATCAATTATTTTTTGTATGTTTGTAGCAAAACATGTCTCAAACTAGTTTATAGACTCCAAACCTTTGGGTTGGATCCCCAAGGGAAAGCCAAGCCTTAGGCTTGGTAGAATGCAAAGGTTTAAATAGCACATATGCCCTATAACATGTACACACTGTAGTGCGCACACATTATTTAAAGCTTTTTAAATTTGGGTCTCAATAGCATGTGCATGCTATAGTGCGCATGCACTATTGAGACCTCAGTAGTGCATAGAGAGGGAAGAAGAGATGCAAAGGAAGAGCAAGAGAGAGGGGGGGCATGGGTGTGTGTGTGTGTGAGAGAGAGAGAGAGAGAGAGAGAGATTAGGGGATGGGAAAGGGGAGAGAGAGAGTAGGGGATGTGAGAGAGAGGAAGTGTGAGAGAGAGTATGGGTGGTAGAGAGAGTATAGGATGGGGGAGAGAGAGAGAGAGAGAGAGAGAGAGAGAGCGAGAGCGAGAGTAGGGGTGACAAAGAGAGAGTACAGGATGGGAGAGAGAGTAAGTGTGAGAGAGTGAGTAGGGGTGGCAAAGAGAGTACGAGATGGGAGAGAGAGATTGAGAGTAGGGGATGATAGAGAGAGTAGGCAATGGGAGAGGGAGCGAGAGAGGGAGAGAGAGAGGAGAGGATGGGAGTGTGTGTGAGAGAGAGTATTGTATGGGAGAGAGAGTGAGAGAGAAAGTAGGGGATGGGAGAAGGGAGAGAGAGAGTATGGGATGGGGGAGAGAGAGTAGAGACAGAGAGTGAGAGAGAGAGAGATAGTAGATAGTGGGAGAGGGAGTGGGAGAGGGAGAGAGGGAGGGATAGGAGTGTGTGTGAGAGATCTAGAGAGTAGGGGATGAGAGAGAGGAGAGAGAGGGGGGATGGGAGTGTGTGGGTGTGTGAAAGAGAGAGAGTAGGGGATGGGAGAGGGGAGAGAGAGAGAGTAGGGGATGGTAGAGAGAGTAGGTAGTGGGAGAGGGAGAGAAAGGGGGGAATGGGAATGTGTGTGTGTGTGTGTGTGAGAGAGAGAGAGAGAGAGAGAGAGAATAGGGGATGGGAGACAGAGGAAGTGTGAGAAAGAGTAGGGGTGGCAAAGAGAGAGTATAGGATGGGAGAGAGAGATTGAGAGTAGGGGATGGGGGAGAGAGAGAGATTACAGGATGGGAGAGAGAGAGATTACAAGATGGGAGAGAGAGAGATTGAGAGTAGGGGATGAGGGAGAGAGAGAGAGTAGGTAGTGGGAGATAGAGTGGGAGAGGGATAGTGAGAGAGAGAGGAGGATGGGAGTGCATGTGTGTGAAAGAGAGAGAGTAGGGAATGGGAGAGGGGGGGAGAGAGTAGGGGATGGGAGAGAGAGAGTAGGTTGTGGGAGAGGGAGAGAGGAGGGATGGAAATGTGTGTAAGAGAGAGAGAGAGTGGGGAATGGGAGAGAGTGTGAAAATGTGAGAGAGAGTAGGGGGTGGCAGAGAGAGTAGAGAGAGAGAGAGAGTAGGGGATGGGAGAGGAGAGAGAGAGGGGGAATGGGTGTGTGTGTGTGTGAAAGAGAAAGAGTAGGGGATGTGAGATGGGGGAGAGAGATAGAGAGAGAGTAGGGGATGGGAGAGAGAGAGTAGGCAATGGGAGAGAGAGTGGGAGAGGGAGAGGGAGAGAGAGGGGGATGGGAGTGTGTGTAAGAAAGAGAGTAGGGGATGGGAGAGAGAGTAGGCAGTAGGAGAGAGAGTGGGAGAGGGAGAGGGAGAGAGAGGGGGATGGGAGTGTGTGTAAGAAAGAGAGTAGGGGATGGGAGAGTGTGAGAGTTTGAGAGAGAGTAGGGGTGGCAGAGAGAGTAGGGGATGGGAGAGAGTGAGTGAGATTAGGGGATGGGAGAGAGAGTAGAGAGGGAGAGAGTGAGAGAGAGAGACAGTAGATGGTGGGAGAGGGAGTGGGAGAGGGAGAGAGAGAGGGGGGGATGGGAGTGTGTGTGAGAGATCTAGAGTAGGAGATGGGAGAGGAGAGAGATGGGGGATGGGAGTGTGTGGGTGTGTGAAAGAGAGAGAGTCAAGGATGGGAGAGCAGAGAGAGAGAGAGAGTAGGAGATGGGGGAGAGAGAGTAGGCAGTGGGAGAGGGAGTGGGAGAGGGAGAGAGAGAGGGGGAATGGGAATGTGTGCAGGAGAGAGATAGAGTAGGGGATGGGAGAGAGTGTGAGAGTGTGAGAGAGAGTAGGGGGTGGTAAAGAGAGTATGAGATGGGAGAGAGAGAGAGAGAGAGAGAGTATGGGATGGGAGAGAGTGTGAGAGAGAGTAGGGGATGGGAGAGAGAGAGTGAGAGTAGGGGATGGGAGAGAGACTAGAATAGAGAGAGAGAGAGAGAGAGAGAGAGAGAGAGAGAGAGAGAGAGAGAGAGAGAGAGAGAGAGAATAGGTGGTGGGAGAGGGAGTGGGAGAGGGAGAGAGAGGGGGGATGGGAGTGTGTGTGAGAGATCTAGAGAGTAGGGGATGGGAGAGGAGAGAGAGAGGGGATAAGAGTGTGTGTTTGTGAAAGAGAGAGAGTGGAGGATGGGAGAGGGGAGAGAGAGAGTAGGGGATGGGGGAGAGAGTAGGCAGTGGGAGAGGGAGAGAGAGAGGGGGAATAGAAATGTGTGTGAGAGAGAGAGTAGGGGATGGGAGAGAGTGTGAGAGAGAGTAGAGAGGGAGAGAGACAGAGTGAGAGAGATAGTAGGCAGTGGGAGAGGGAGAGAGAAAGGGGGGATGGGAGTGTGTGTGAGATATCTAGAGAGTAGGGGATGGGAGAGGAGAGAGAGAGGGGGGATGGGAGTGTGCATTATGAAAGAGAGAGAAGGGGATGAGAGAGGGGAGAGAGAGAGAGTAGCAAATGGGAGAGAGAGAGTAGGTGGTGGGAGAGGGAGTGGGAGAGGGAGAGAGAGGGGGGAGATGGGAGTGTGTGTAACAGAGAGAGTAGGGGATGGGAGAGAGTGAGAGAGTGAGAAAGTAGGGGGTGGCACAAAGAGAGAACAAGATGGAGGAGAGAGAGTGAGATTAGGGGATGGGAGAGAGAGAGTGAGAGAGAGACAGTAGGCAGTGGGAGAGGGAGAGAGAGGGGGGATGGGAGTGTGTGTGAGAGATCTAGAGAGTAGGGGATGGGAGAGAGAGTAGGTGGTGGGAGAGGGAGAGAGAGAGGGGGGATGGGAGTGTGAGAGAGAGAGAGTAGGGGATGGGAGAGGAGAGAGGGTGAGAGAGAGTAGGGGATAGGAGAGGAGAGAGGGTGAGAGAGAGTAGGGGATGGAAGAGAGATATTAGGCAATGGGAGAGGGTGAGCAAGAGAGAGAGAGTAGGGGATGGGAGAGGGGAGAGTGTAGGGAGAGAGAGTAGGGGATTGGAGAGGAAAGAGAGAGTAGGGAGAGAGAGAGAGAGAGAGAGAGAGAGAGAGAGAGAGAGAGAGAGAGAGAATAGGGGATGGGAGAGGGGGGATGGGAGTGTGTGAAACAGAGAGAGTAGGGGATGGGAGAGGAGAGAGGGTGAGAGAGAGTAGGTGGTGGGAGAGGGAGAGTGAGAGAGAGTAGGGGATGGAAGAGGAGAGAGAGTTAGAGAGAGAGAGTAGGGGATGGGAGAGGAGAGAGAGAGCAAGAGAGAGTAGGGGATGGGAGAGAGAGAGAGTGAGAGAAAGTAGGCAATGGGAGAGGGAGAGTGTGAGAGAGAGTAGGGAATGGGAGAGGAGAGAGAGAGTAGGGAGAGAGAAAGAGAGTAGGGTATGGGGGATGGTTGGATAGGGAGAGATGTGTTTTGACATAGTGCATACACACTATAGTGCATACGCACTATGTGAAATCACCTAAAAATAGTCAAAAAGAAAGTTTGGGTCCCTTTTGATCCATATTCTACTTTTTGTCTATTGTGCATTCTGTTGTTTTGATAGAAAACATAGGTTTCAATCTATTGGAAGTTAGAAAAAACTATTTGAAGACTTTTTAAAGCTAGCAAACACCAAATTCAATCATTAGATCGACTTTTTGAATATTCTTTCTATAGAAAAAGTTAGTGTAGTCCTTTTTAAATATTGTTTGTTGACATATAGAGACAAATTTGATTATAATTTGACATGTTTAATATATAGTGAATTCATTTAAATTTGTATGTTTGAATGAATTGTTATTTGGAAATGGTTAGAAATTTGGCAAGTTGTTTGATGTATATTGTGTATTCATTGAATTAATTGTAATTTTTATGTACTTGAATGATTTATAATTTACAAATTGTAAGTAATTTAGATGCTTGAATAATTTGACATGTAGAAATCATTATCATGCCAAGGAAGAAACCAAAAACTCAAATAGATAAAGATAGGGAGAGAGATTTGGCAATTAAAAGAGATAAAATGAAACTACTATGTGAACAAAAAAAATTGCAAAGCAATAATGAAGAATTGACTTTCGAAGAGGATCAAGAACCACTGATACAAAGAAACAAAGAGGAAGAATTGAAAAGACAAAGAGAACAAATGAGACTATTACACTTAAGAAGACAATTGAATTGTGTGTTGGAAATACAGATGGACTAATTGAGAAAGGGGGTGAATTAGATACCACAAAAAAAAATCTACAAATCCCTTAGATGTCTTATAAAACTAGTTACTACTGTCACTCAGTAGCCACATAGAAAAATGCTGTAACTTGGTAGATGTATTGTGTATTAACTTATTACTAATATTTAAGCATTCACAAAGATTTAACATGCATGCATAAAAGAAATAACATGAACACAAGAGACACCAGATTTAACATGGAAACTCAATATGGGAAAAACCACCAAGCAATAGCTACTAATTTTCACTCTTCTAAAGTGAGCCTTGTTAGGAGCCAACCCTATGAAAGGTTACGAAACACATTTTTAGGTGTGACCTTGTTAGAGGATTTAATCACTCTGCTAGGAGTGGCCTTGCTAGAGGACTTTAGAATAATTCAATAGAACTATCACCTTGTTAGAGGATTTACAAAATGGCTATTAACCCAACTCTGTTAAGATATTTAGGAATCACTTCTACAATGGTGAAAAGTAACAATGAAGTGACCTGAATGAGATGTAACTGAACTTTGCTGATACAGATCTCTATTTTGCTTCACTAGATCCTCCCTGATCGAATACACGTTTGCTGCTCCTCAAGGATATCTGATCCTTCTTCAAAATTTTCTCACACTTTCCTCTTCACACAATCAACTCACTTGCATGCTTGTTCATTACAATTTAGAATTCACAACTTGACCTTTTATTTATACCATACAAATTGTCAAGTCAGTTCATTTACAAGTTACAATTACTAATAATCATTACATCAATCAGATACAAACATTACATTAAATAATTAAACTAAATTTCCCAAAACAATGAAATCCATCATTGGTTGACCCTACTCGGTAAACATTGCTCCAAAAATAATTTCCAATGTTAACCAACTGAAGCTCGATAAATATTGCAAACTCTGCAAAATCCTTTGGAGACCGAGTGAACTCGATAAACACTGACTTTCCTTCACTGACCTTGTGAGCTCGGTAGAGAATAACTTCTGCCATAGAAGCCTTTGATGTCCAAGTAAGCTCAGTAGACCTTGGAATTTGCTTTGCTGACCAACTGAGCTCAGTAGACTCTGTCTAATAACTGATATGAAATTTTTGTAACATCAAAGACAATACACAATTGAACAATTATATCCAACAATCTCCCTCTTTGGCATTGATGGAAACACAACATGTTATAGCATAATGAAATTTGAGAACAAATATTTTACTGATAGAATATTTCTCCCTCTTAGGTTTTATGCCACAAACTCTTCTAACATAGTAATCTCCCTCAATGAAGGAATTACATAGATTCTTTTCAAACAACAAAATTTCTGCAATCAAATTCAAATTTCAAAAAGATATGACATTATACTCTCCCTCTTTGAAAACACATTCCAAAGACAACACAAACCAAATGAGTAACAATGTACCTTAAGTACTAATTCATATGCAATGTTTCCATGACTATGCTGCATCAACTAATAGATCTTCAATTTGGTACCTATTGATGCATGACTAAAACTTCATTTTAGTGAGCTTCAGATAGGGGAATGACCCCTAACTTACCTCTTAGATACAAGAATGCATCCTTAGGTAATGGTTTGGTGAATATGTCAGCAATTTGTTCTTTTGTATGGACATATTCCAATATGATCTCCTTACCCTACACCAATTCTCTGACAAAGTGATACTTTATTGCAATGTGCTTGGTTTTTTAATGCATTACTAGATTCTTTGATATTTTAATTGCTCTTGTATTGTCACAAAACATAACAACTAGTTCTTTGATTTCCACCTTCATGTCTTCCAACAACTGTTTAAGCTAAATAATTTTAGAATAATTTACTATTGCTACAACATACTCTGCTTCTGTTGTAGATTAGGATGTGCAATTTTTCTGTTTACTTGTCCAAGAAACCAACCACTTTCCAAGAAAGAATGCTCCTCCACTTGTACTCTTTCTATCATCAATGTTTCTTACCCAATCTTCATCAGTAAACACTTTCAAATCTAGATTACCTCCAAATTTGTACCACAATCCATAATCTTTAGTACCTTTCAAGTATCTCATGATCCTTTTGATTGCCATCATGTGATTTTCTCTTGGTTTTGCCAAAAATCTTGCTACAATACCAACTACAAGAGCAATATATGGCCTTGTATGGACTACATATTGCAGCTTTCCAATCATTGATCAATATAAGGTGTGATCCACCTCTTTTGATTCATCATCCTTGGTAAGCTTTAGTCTAGTACACATAGGAGTCCCAGCTGGTTTACAATCCTCCATACCAAACTTTTTGAGTATCTCCTTGATGTATTTAGAATGAGTGATGTAGGTACCATTCTTGCTTTGCTAAATTTGAAGACTAACAAAGAATTTAATCTCACCAAACATTGACATCTCAAATTCCTTGTTTATTTTCTTTGAAAATTCTTTGCATAGATCATCATTCCCTGTAAAAAAAGTATCATCCAAAAATATTTCTGCCAAAACAATTTTGTTATCCGGTCCTTCCTTGATATACAAACTACTGTTATCATTAGTTCTTTGAAAACTAATCTGAATAAGATAGTTATGCAATATTTCATACCATGCTCTAGGGGATTGTTTTAGACCATACAATGCTTTGTGTAATTTTAAAACCATGTCCTTCTTTTCTAGATCAACAAAACCTTTAGGTTTCTCAATGTAAACTTCTTCATCCAAAATACCATCAAGAAATGCAGATTTGACATCCATCTGATATACCTTAAATCCTTTGTATGTAGCATTTGCAAGTAGGGTCTTGACACCTTCCAGTCTTGCAACAAGAGCAAAAGTCTCTCCATAGTCTATTCCTTCTTCTTGAAAGTAGCCTTTACATACCATACTAGCTTTGTTTCTTTATATCTTACCATCTTCATTCAACTTATTTCTGAATACCCACTTAGTTCCAATCGCATTTTTATCTTTAGGTCTCAGTACAAGAGTCTATGTTGTGTTCTTCTCTATTTTCTCTATCTCTTCATTCATAGCCTCAATCCAAATTTCATTTTCTAATGCATCTTTGACATTTTTAGATTCAAAATCAAGAAGTAAACAAGTACCTTTTAGTTTACTTCTTGTCATAGTACCTTCAGATTTGTCTCCAACAATCTAATATGGTGCATGATGTTTCCTAATATACTTAGCTAATATAGGTTCTTTACCTTTTGAATGAATTGCATTGTCATCCTCTTGCACTTCAACTTTAGGTTCTGGTTGTTGTAGCTTGGTAGGCCTTGGCTCAATGGCATCTAAATGTGACTCAGGTTCTTGCAGCTTTGTTTGAACTTCTTGCAACTCAATAATTGAAGACTCAAGAGTAGAAGTTTCCTGATTGACAGCTGTATCTAGCACTATATCAAGTTCAATGAAAACAAATCTCCTATAATCTTCTAGTTCCATTTTGCTTTCTTCTTCAGTCCTTTCTGCAAACTCATCAACTTTCACATGTGCACCTTCTATGACTTTATGAGTAGACAAATTCAAACATCTATATGCGTTACTTTTTCAAGAATATCTCAAAAATATGCCTTCATCACCCTTCACATCAAATTTTCCTTTCTAGATTCTTTTAAAATATAGAATTTGCTTCCAAATACTTTTAGGTAACTTACATTAGGTTTATAACCATACCATAACTCATAGCAGTTTTTGAATGAGTCCTTCTTCAATTATACAAGGTATGAATTGTAGTGCCAATTTCTTCCTTCCAGTATTTGATAGCAATGTTCTTTTCAATCATTAGAGTTCTTGCATAGTCCATGATAGATCTATTTCTCCTTTCAGCTATTCCATTTTTCTCAGGAGTACCAGGGGCTGATACCTATCTTTTGATTCCTCTTTCAATGAAAAAGTTATTGAATTCATGGGAGATGAATTCATCACCTCTGTCTGACCTCAAGTATTTTAGTCTTTTCCCTATTTCCTTTTCTATTCTAGCCAAATATCACTTGAACTTCTCAAATTCTTCTGACTTCTCTCTTAGATACCTGACAGCCATCATTCTTGAGTAATAATCAATAAAAAGAATGAAGAACTTTTCTCTAGTATAGCTCTCAATTCCAATAGGTCCACTCAAATCAGTATGCACAATTTCCAATTTTTTTTAGATTGATAGTTCTTACTTTTAAAGCTAGTCTTTCCCATCTTACCAATATGGCAATTCTTGCATAGACCAACATCAGGTTTCTTTATATTAGGAATGCCTCTTACTTTTTTGAATTTGTTTATTTTCACTAGATTATCAAAATTCACATGACATAACCTTTTATGCCATAACCAACTTTCTTCAAATTGAGCAATAAAATATGAACATTCACCAAGTTCAAGATAGAACAAGGTACCTTTTGTTTGTACGCTAGATCCAATCAACTTTCTTTTATCATCCAGCAGTCTTGCATTTCCATGCATGAATTCCACCTTAAATCCAATATTATTAGTTGTGCCACACTCAATAGATTGTGTTTTAGTCCTTCAACCTAGTAGGCATTATCACATACAAGCTCTTTGGTTAGTGAGATTCTTCCTCTTCCTTTTATGCAACAAGGTTCATTATTACCAAACCTCACACTACCACCATCATAGTCTTCAAAATATTCAAACTTTGTTTTCTCACTAGTCATATAATGTGAACAACCACTATCTATGATCCATGTATCATTTTTTATCACATGAGAGATAAGTGCCATTTTATCTTCCTCGTCATTATCAAATTCATCTTTCACAACAATGTAAACAATTTCATCTTCACCATCATCAAAATCATTAGAATCTTTATCTATGAAATATGTTTTCTTACCTTGTCCTTGAATGATTTGAAATCTTTCTTGCCATTGCACTTGTGACCTTTCTTCTCATCCTTATTTTGCTTGTTTGGGCATCTAGCAAAAATATGACCAATTTTCTCACATGAAAAATAGATTAGAGGAACCTTACCTTGTATTTCCCTTTGTCTTTAGAATATTTCCTTACAAGAAAAGCTTTAACCACCTCAAGATCACTGTTAGAACTCTATTATGATTCTTCTTCACCTTCTAATTGAGAATCCTTTATCTTCTTGCCTTTCTCTTTGACCTCAAGATCACTGTTAGAACTCTATTATGATTCTTCTTCACCTTCTAATTGAGAATCCTTTATCTTCTTGCCTTTCTATTTGAGTGAAAGCTTGGCTTCAAATGTTGATTGAATGTTCTTGGAAGCTAGAACATGTAGACACCTAAAAATCCTTTAGAAATTAAAGTATTTTTATTTTTCGAAAAAATTCCTGATGACATCATCATTTATTAATTGATTAATTGATTAATTAATTAATTAATTAATTTTTATGCCATTAAATCCTTTTATCTTAATTAAAAATATTTAATTAAGGAATTCCTCCCAAAAATGTTTAAATCTTATTTAAACATTATTTTCTTATTTATTAATTATTTAATTAATAAATTGACCAAAAATCTTAAAATAAATATTAAAAAAAAATTTTGCCCAAAACTTGGCCAATTTCCTTAAGACCACTAACCTCTTCCAAAATCTTCTAATCCTTCTTTAATTTTGATTAAAGGTTAATCCCATCATTTCCTACCCCTAATCCAAACTCAAAATATTTAATCAAGATTAAATATTAATCCTCATGTTTATTAAAAATATTTTAATAAATATCTCCTCAACCCAAACCCTTGAAATAAATAAAACTTTATTTATTTCATAAAATCTCATCCTAGGAAGTTCTAGACTCTTCTAGAAAGTCTTTATCCTCATCCAAAGCCTAGACTCTTCTAGAAGATCTCTTTAACCCTAATCCTAATCCCCTCCTAAACTTGTCACATTCCCTAAACATGGGTTAAGACTTGCTAACTCAAGCCAAAGTTAACAAATATCTCCTCCTTCACCCACCCTCATTAATTGCAATCCACTTGCCATCCACTTGCCTAGTCCTAAGCCATCTCTAACCCTTCCTCTAATCATTTTTACAACCCTAAGCAAGCTTAAAACCCCCCTAAACCCTCAAATTCAAATTTCATGGTATCTCTCACAAATATCCTCAACCACAAAACTTTATAAAGCCCACAAAGTCATAAATGTTCTTACAAAGCACTTATGAAGGGTCTTTATGAAGATTTTATCTCTTGAGCCTCTTTTGTTGACTCATCCTTGTCCTTTCCTCCATTCTCTCACCCTGTGACATGTGTCACTCCCTAATTGGTTGTAAGGAATCACAATCCATGTGCTCTCCTCTCATGCAATCTAAGCCCTCCATGAGTTTTTCCCCATCCTTGCATCTTAGCCCTCAATTCCTCAAGCCTCTTGCCTATAAATTGGATCCTTCCTCTTTGCAAAATAACACAATCCATGAAGTAAAGTTATAATGCTATTTTGAGAGCCAAATCCATACTAAAGCCATCTATCCACACTAAAAATCCACAATCACCCATTGAAGCCTTTGGAAGCATATTGAGCATACATCCTATCCATTTAGATAAAGCTACTCAACAAGAGAGCTTCTTATTGAGAGAGTCCATTAATGGCTCATATTCTCAATTGAGAGTTCATCTTAGTCTATCTTGAAGTTTATGAATTTTGTTTAGTTTGTAGAAGCTTTATTTAAATTTGGTTTCTATTAGCATACTAACATTTCTCATATATAGAACATAGTTGTCATAGTTATCTAGCTCAAATGCAATCAATCTTCCTACTATGGCCTCTAAATTTATCTTATGATTTGCTTCACATCTTCTTTCTTGAATTGCAGAAACTGTAATTACATAAATGAGAAGTAATGTTCTAAGAACTTTACTTACAACTATTTCTTTCTCAATATCTCTTCTAGAAGCCTTGATTGCACTGATGACTACTTTGACCCTTTCAACATATTTGGTAATGTTTTCATCCTCTCTTATCCTCATCTGATCAAATTGTCCTCTTAAACTTTTACTTTGGCTCTTCTCACATTATCATCACCTCCATAGATATCCTTCAGCTTGTTCCACATTTCAAAGGCAGTTTTGCAATCCTTGACATCATCAAATTCTTCAAAGCTTAGGGAAGATGCAATGTCTATCATCATGGTGTTATAAGTTTTCTTCTTAGCAATGTTATTAGCAGATAATGTACCAACAGGAGTTTTATATGCTTCATTAAGATATTTCAATCCTAAATCTCCAATGGAAGCTAGATGGAGTCTCATGAGACCTTGCCATGCTAAAAAGTTATCCCTGTTAAGCCTTCGAATTTCCCTCTTGTAAAACATTCTAATCTTTAGCTTAGATCCTTGAAATCCTTCTTGCAAGAACCAAATGCTCTAATACTAATTGTTGGAAATATAGATGGAGTAAATGAGAGGGGGGGTGAATAAGTTACCACAAAAACAAATCTATAGATCCCTTAGATGTCTTATAAAACTAGTCACTATTGTCACTTGGTAGCTAGATAGAAAAATGCCACAACTCAATAGATGTACTATGTATTAACTTATTATTGATCTTTAAGAATTCACAATGATTTAACATGCATGCATAAAAGAAATAACATGAACATAAGAGACACCAGATTTAATGTGAAAACTCAATATGAAAAAAACTACCAAGTAACTAGCTACTGATTTTTACTCTTCTGAAGTGATCCCTGTTAGGAGCTAACCCTGTTAAAGGTTACAAAACACACTATTAGGTGTGACCTTGTTAGAGGATTTAATCACCCTACTAGGAGTGGCCTTTCTAGAGGAATTTAGAATAATTCAATAGAATTGTCACCTTGTTAGAGGATTTGCAAAATGGCTGTTAAACCAACTCTATTAAGAGATTTAGTAATCACTGCTACAATGGTGAGAAAGTAACAATGAAGTGACCTGAATGAAATGCAACTAAACTTTGCTGATACAAATCTCTATTCTACTTCACTAGATCCTCTATGATCGAATACACCTTTTCTGCTCCTCAAGGATATCTAATCCTTCTTCAAAATTCACTCACACTTTCCTCTTCACACAATCAACTCACTTAGATGCTCGTTCATTACAATTTAGAATTCACAACTTGACATTTTATTTATACCATACAAATTGTCAAGTTAGCTCATTTACAAGTTACAATTACCAATAATCATTACATTATTTGGCTACAAACATTAGATGAAATAATAAAACTTAATTTCTCAAAATAATGAAATCAATCATTGGCCAACCCTGCTCAGTAAACACTGCTCCAGAAATGATTTCCAGTGTTAACCAATTGAAGCTTGGTAAACATTGCAAACTCTGCAAAATCTTTTGGAGACCGAGTGAACTTGGTAAACACTGACTTTCCTTCGCTAACCTTGTGAGCTTGATATAAACTAACTTCTGCCATAGAAGCCGTCGATGCTTAAGTGAGCTTAGTAGACTCTAGAATTTTCTTTTTTGACCAATTGAGCTTAGTAGACTCTGTCTAATAACTGATATGACATTTTTGTAACATCAAAGACAACACACAATTAAACAATTGTACCAACATTGTGAAGCTACGCCATCTTCAAATGTTGGAGTCATATCATCCTCTCATGTTGAAGAGACACTAATTTGTAGATCTAACAATGTACACACTCCATCATGTCATGTTGAAGGTACAATATCAACATATCAAGTAGCTTATATTCCATCTTTTGCATCTTATTGCCAAGGCACATCATATTTGGTTCAAAGTATGCAAAACACTCAACTTTATATTAATGTTCAAAATGTTGAAGGAATGGAAGAGATTATAACACCTTCTAGAATTCATTTTAGAAGACCAAAATATTTGATTGATATTGATACTAACATTTTGAAATAAATGCTTGACAAGATTAGCAGGCATACTTGTTAAAAAAAAGTTAATCATATGTGGAGATTATTCTTTGAAGAATTAAATATTATAGGTCAATGCCAATTATTTTTTGAAATGATGAGAAATTTGAAATTGAGGCCTATCATGAAGATTCTTGGGCTAAGAATGATGGATGATTCAAATGAAAAAAGCATTGTAAAGAATCTAATGAGTGCTTATGTCAAAGTGGGATCTAAATCACACACCAAAGATAGTAATATCACAAGATGAGTACTTACATCGACAATAGTAAGTACCCAAATAAAGAAAGCTTGACTAATGAAAAAAATAAGAAAAACATTGAAAATTGGTAGAGGTACTCTAAGGAGAGCTATGCTAAGGCATGAGAGATTGGAAGATCCAACAAAAAATGAGTAATGGACATTTAGCGGTAGACTACTATGAAAGAATAAAGAAATTAGTGAAGGTTTGAAATCATTGATCAAATTTTTTTGGAAAAATAACACACATGTTTCCTCTAATCAAAGATATGTTGTAAGAAGGACGATTGGTAGCCAAAATCATGACCCACATGTGAAACATTTTTTGGACTCAACTTAGACACAATTTTTTGCAAAATTTATTGGTATATATTCTCAAATTCGAATAAGTCAAAATTTTTTTGAGACGGGAAAACCTTTTTATGTGAAGATAAATCACACATGCACAAATTCTTGTTGTAGGATACATACTGAATTTTCTAACCATTTTGATGTTTTTAGGCATATATGTGTGTTTTTGTATTCTAAGTTTGTTTTACAAGATTGTGACATGAATGAGCCACCAAGATCTTCAAAGGAATTCATATCCAAAATTTTATGTGAAATAGGAGATGGCCAACAATTTTACAAGACATCATGCTTGGATTGTACATGCTTATTTTGTGGTTCTTTACAAATTTTATCAGCTTGTGAACATATGGATAGTACACATGCAATTGGAAATGAAATAGTAGATTAGAAAAAATTTAAGACAATGACATATGCTCTAAAAGATGGGAAATATGGTAAAAGATGTGATTTAGTCATTGAAAAGATTCTAGTCTATGATTCATGAAAAGATTATTTACAAGTATGCAAGGCATACACATAGAGCTTGATGGCTAGATTTGCAATTCAAGTTGTGCAAGGATACATTTCCACTAGATACCATTGTTTCAGTTGTAGACTTCATAGAGAACTACACACTACAACCACAAAATGAGGTTCAAGCAAAGTATTATACTTCTCAATAAGTTTTCATATTTGTTCACATAACATTCATGCATTCACCTAAAAGTATACAGGATGATAGGAAGATTTTGAGGCAGTACCATTTTTACATCAGCAATCATTGATCACATTCTATGGACTTTGTACATGGTTGTTTTCAACTATTTTATGGAGATTTGGTTAATAGGGGCATAACATATCATTAGCACATTATTTGGTCAGACAATTGTGCATCTTAATTCAAGAATACATAGATGTTCTATTGGTTGAGCATGATGCACATGTTGTGTAGAATTCAATATATGTGAAATTTCATAGAGGTTGGTCATGGAAAGGGAGAGCACGCTAGTGTAGGCACATGCATCAAAAGAGCCTTAGTTCATGAAGAACTAAAGTACAAAGATGGAGCAATATTGACATATGCAAAATCCATCATCCAGTTGTGTAACACTACAATGGGTCTAGGTAAGGAAGGTGAGTCTACGGTTCATAGATTTTTTTGGTTGATAGATAATACTAACATTGCACCATATGAGGATTGTTGCACACTAATAGGATCTAGTGAGTTGCACTCTTTTAGAAGCTTTGATGTAGGTTCATGGAGTATCCACACACTAAAAATGGCATGCTATTTTCCATCACATGCAAAGGAAAATTGGGATGACTATGAGTCAACTGAATGGGTGGCCAAATGGGATATATGAGTTTTGGACCCAATTGACACCTATCGTCCACCACAACACTAGAAATGGTAGAGATCGATTAATCTATTGACTTTGACCACTTATTTGATCTAGTGAAACCTAGTTATATATATATATATATATATATATATATATATATATATCTTTGTAATTTCAATATGTAACTTTATGACTTTTACCTAAGTATTTTTTGAATTAATGATCGCATTTTGTACATTTTTCACTACAGGCCATGTTTTTGTTGTTATTGCACCTAAAGACAATGAAGAAGGGATAGATTATTATTTTTGTCATTGTGTCCAAGCCAAAAAAAAACTAGATCACTCAGTTATAAATGGTGAAGGTTTAGAGTACCATATCAATGTAGTGGTTGTAACTGGCACATGACTTAGATGATATTCTATGAAGAACCTTAACTTGTGGTTATTCGAGGATTGGCAAATAGAGAAAGATTCTTCATTATTCAAAACTTGTTGTTGCATCAAATGTCCACTTGATAAAATATGGTAGAAAACCACATAATAAGATTCTTTGGAAAGTTCGCGAGTTAGACCACGAGGCAATACTTGAGACATAAAAATGTAGAGAAAATCTAGTTGGTTTATTAGATTGAATAGGGATAGAGGGAGAGAGAGAAAGAGTGATCAATTGGATCCAAATACAATGTTGCAACCTCTCCCCTAATATTGTCCACATGACAAGGTGGGTATTGTTATTATGTGTAAGTGATGATATAAGTTTAAATCATAGATTTTATGTTTTGATTTGTTCAAAATCTAGATACATTATTTGAATTTATATTAGATTCTTTAATAGGACCCATTTTCAGATTAGTCATTTGAATAAGTGAAAGTTTCAAATTTGTTGTTTAGATCAAAATGTAATGAAAGAACATGAAAATTGTTACAATTTGAATGCTTTGTGATGTAAAGTCATGATTATGTGCATGTAACCAAAAATTTCAAGCTGGCAAAAGCAAGGATGCAATGGGAGAAGTTTCCAAGATTCATCAAGCCATTCAGTAAGCCACTTGATCATTGTTAGAAGCTCAAATAAATAATTATTTTCATTTGGAAAATTGTTACCAATAATGATATTATGACTAACATGCTTTTATCTTCTTTTTGTTTGGTCATCTGTAATTATTTTAGATAAACTCCAAAACAAATTTATATCCAAATCATAAACTTATAAAACACATCTTATACATTTTTTAGATGTTGTCTATTTGGAATCATTAAGACCAAGGTGTATGATCTTTGGTTCACTCCTAGTCACAAGATTCAAGTTTTTAGCATATGTATGGGTTCAGGGGTCAAATCATTTAAGGATGACCATAGGATGTTATGTTTGTTTGCTCTTAGTCTCAAGATGGCAAGGTTGTGACTGTGTGGAAGAATCCAAACCCTTAAGGATAATCATAGGTGGTTGATCAATATTTGATTTGAGGCAAAATGAAAATGACAAGAGAATGTCAAAGGAAGATCAGAGGCACATGACTACAAAAATTGATGAGAAATATACTAAAATACAAAGGTTGACACAAAACCAAATTGACATGGTAAATCATTTCCTTAGTGCTAATAATGATATTGTAAGAAAGATGGAAGAGATTGCAAGAGAGAGGTAAAAAAAAATAGTACCTAAAAAATTTGATGAAGACTAGGAAAGAAACCAATGAAAGGCTAAAGAGATAACAAGAAAGTACAAGGAGGTTGGATGACTATTTAAGAAGCCAAAGAAGACCAAGAGATGCCACTTGAAAAGGTTATAATGAGGATTCTACAACTAAGGAAGGAGAGTCATTAAATAAATCTAAATATAGGAATATTTATGCTACTCCAAAACCCAAGAATCCAACATGCTATCACTATGCAAAATAGGGTCACACACCCAATGTATGCATGAGAAAGTTTAGATTTTATGGCTACTATTATAATTGCAATAAGTATGGACATCAATAATTTGAGTAAAAATCAAAGTTCAACAAGATTTCAAGGTGACCAAATTTTGATAGCTATTGATAAACTTATAATAAGTATGGTCATAAGGTACAAGATTGCATATCACATAAGAAGCAATACTTGATACTGAGTAGACAAGGTAAAATAGTCAATTGGGATTACAATATATGGGTTACATGCACAACACATGGAAGATATTGTCACATTGTAGCGACTACAACATTTGAAGCTATTTTACAATAGAAAATCATCATAATTGCGACATCCAACTATTGCCCTAGTGATGACCTGCTCATCAGCTCCTATTGAACTATTGTTTTCACAAATTGAGAAGGTAGGAGAATCCATCATAATTACGATGGTAAAAACTGTCATAACTTGGAAGAAGGGATGGACAAGACTTCACGTTCATGATGTCTCAATTGCAACAATATGTTGTCATAAGTATGATAGTTTAAACTTTCACTCAACCTTTACAATTAAGACGTATATATGAAAGTTGTGATGTATAAGTGATAGTTATCCATTGGAGATTGTCATCATAGTTATGACATTGTTGTGACAGTTGTGTTGTGGAAGGGATGGATAGCTACCATAATTGACCATCGCTTTCAAGGTGGGTCTATCATAATTGTGACAGCTAGTTGAATTATTAAAAAAAAATTATTTATTTTGTCCACTAGCATATATATGTATTTTATACTCATTTCACTACAAAGGGTGTGGATGATGGCTTGAAAATCCTTACAAAGGGAGGAACTCCTCTATGTTTCTTGATTATTGACAAGAGAGTTCAATAGATTGGTAGTGAAATGGAAGATCTCAAGACTACCATACAAAAGGGTGCACAATTTGTGAGTCAATTAATTGGAATTAAAGAGAATTACAAGTTCCAAAAGTACCACAAAGGAACTAAAATAGAAAAACCCCATAGGCATGAAACATGTTGTAGAAGAAGCAAAGGAGTGCTAGAATATGAAATATGTTTATGCATTCAATGCTCTTACTAATTACTAAGTGGAGTCAAACATTGTGCTTCTAGGAATGGAACATTATGATATGGATCTTTCTTACAAAATATTATTGAGGCTTTAGGTATAGGACATGGTGGTTATGCAATTTATGTTCATGTAAAACTCAATATTCACAATTTTGACCTCTTGGAAAAACTTGTTTTTGTGGATGGAGCTATGTTATGTGCACAATTACCTAAAATCCTTATTTGTGATTATATCTTTGAGGATCTAGCTAGAGATGGGAAATTGATGCAATGATGGTGGTGATGATACTTTTTTCTTAACACAAAAGCTCTCAAACTAGACTAGGCTTCTTCCAAGCCTACCTAAGCATGAAATATGCTATCCCTTTCAATTCTCTAAGGTTCGAGACAAGGTGAATGACCTATTCCTTGTGCCACTTTCACCTATTCTAGTTCTCTCTATCTACACCTTCACAAAATCACACAACAACCCCATTACACCTCACCACACAACACCTTGATCACCTTGCACCTCTAGGATCTTTATCAACACCATCTCCCTATAAGCTTCCAAAGGAATTAATTCATTGCCATTATAGTACATTCACTATTCATAAGGTTCTAGACACCTTAGAGACTTCATAACACCAATAAAAACTACTCTATCTCATAGCCTACCTTGGAATGTAGGTTAAAACTCAAATCCCTTAAATCATCTACCAATACTAAAATAGATTCTAATACCTTTTACTGTGCTTTTTAAAAAAAAATTCCAAAATTTGAGATTCTAACTTTCTTATTCAAGCATATAATTTGAAGACGTAGGCCTATTCTATTAGGCGTACAATCGTCACTCAAAATATGACTCTTAACAACCTCAATCAACTCTACCAAATGAACTTATATACTTCATTACCTCATTAAAGTCTTTTAAATTGTTGATGTTCAGCTCCCAATTATTGAGGAGATCTTTAAACTGTCAAACCCTTGTATTGATGAGAATTTTATTGCTGATTACTATGGTTGGTTTCTAAGCTCCAATATCCTACCTTTCCTTCTCTTTCAAATTCTTCTTTAGTGTCTTATGAACAAAAGAAATCTCCCAACAAACATGTAGACCACACACCAACTTCTACCACATTTTCTTTATTTTCAAATTGCGGATTCACTATTAATGTATGCTGCAGCAACTTTCTGATTATGGGCATCTCCCTTACAAGGAACAAGTTAAGGTGTTAACTTAGTAAGAGGACAAACTAGAACAACCATGGGAACCATTAATACCTTCCACTATCTTCATGAATGAGAATATGCAATCATTATTACACCATATTCTAAAAAATTATAGAATTTACTATCTAAACAACACAAATGAGAATATGCAATCATTATCACACTATATTCTAAAAAATTATAGAATTTACTATCCAAACAACAAGTAATGTATTCCTAGTAATAATATTTAATGATAACATACAAATGTTCTATCAACCAAAGAAGTATTATGCTCTTCACCATAAATAGGAAACTTTAAAGATCATCATAACCATGAATTCCTAAGAGAGGATAGAAGGACTGTAATCTAAATGCCAATATAGCAGCAATATTACACCAAAATACTGATTTTCATTTCACAACTATATACAAAATACTTTGTTTCTCTTCTCCACAAATTCTCCCCTTCAATCTATATCTCTCGATATGAGATTACAATTTATAGCATAAAATGTCTCTTTACCTTCCTAAGAAGTTCTAACAATATGAATGACTGTTTGTCTTCTACAGTTTCTCAATTTTACACAAATTGCTGATTGCACTTTTTAGCAATTTTACACCTTTTCCATATTTTGCATTTTAAGTTCTAATATACTTTCCTAGGTACCTTAAAAGGTTTATCATCATATTATAACATCTTAATGCTATCATATATTTAATTTATGCCTTTGCATGGCATTTTTCCACTTTTTATTCACTATGACTCATAACACTTAAAACATGAAATTGGTCAACATAACTTTAATTTAAACACCTAATAATAGGATATGAAACAACTAATTCATAATTTATCAAGACTCAAACCATACTAAATAAGATTCAAGATTCCATGGAGATGGTCAGAGTTCCCTACACTAGAAATTCTTTTTGAAGACATAGAATTTAAACAAAAATATTAGGTTGATGGATGTCTTCGATTGCCAAGGTGTAGGATGGTGCAAAGTTGAGAAGAAATAATGGTGGCATTTATTCATCAAACCTTGTATACAATGATTTTTAAAGATCTCATTACAACCAACTAAATATAAAATAGTCAAAGACAATAGTAGACATGATTGTAGTTAGTGAATTCCACATTTGGCATTTGAATTTTTTAGGAGTTTTAAGACATTTTTAGAATAAGAATAAACAAAAATCAGATATTGGAAAAAATTCAAGACTTTAAAAATCATAAATTCAAACCTAAAGAGGTGTAAACTTGCATATCTAGGAAATAAAATTAGAATATAAGGAAATATCACACAAGTATTAAAGTGGTTAACTCAAATTTTATTTCTACTCGTACCATTTCATTTCATGTGGTAGAGAATTTTTAAGCACATACTTGATGATAAAAATAGTTGACCTTCAGTCCATCCTACTCTCTTGCTACACAAATATTGAGTTGTGGAGAGAGATAGAACCAAACCTTGTAGTTAGACAAAGAAGTTGTTCCAAGACATTGTTTTCATTTAAGTTGTTTTATTGTTATGAAATGGGTAGATGTTCACTATCATTTGTCAAGATTTAGATTTTCATCTATAATTGCTAGTAATTTGGTGGATAAATTCTTTGTACAACTAGGTAGTATGTTAGTCCAATTGACCTTACATCTTGGGTCTTATTAAAAAATTTGTAATCTTGTACCTAATTTCCAACTAGGATCTCTACCAATTTGCCTTGGTGCCCTGCACCAAAATTTAATACATTTTCATGCACCCAAGCACTCCAAACTTGTCTAGTTGGATGATCATTGGTCTAGGGCACCAATAAAAATAGATAGGTGTCATCCTAGTTGTGAATTAGGAACAATGTTGCAAAATGATGTAATAAGACCCAAGATGTAAGGTCAATTGGACTCTAGGTGCCATTATAAGGCAGAGTGCCAAATTGAACTAAGGGGTCAAAAATGACAATATAGGTGATTTTCCAAGGCAAAAAGGATTTTTATGTTTCTTAGAAGGTTATAAAGGTCCTTAGGGTAATTAGGTTAAGTTTTAGGCATCTAGGAGTTAAGATGTCAAAAATTGCAAAAAGTTGTAAAAGTTGTCAAAGCAAAATTGCAAAAATGCTAACAACTTTGTAGGAGTTTGGGAATTGGTGAAGGGCTAAGAATTTGAAAATAGGTTTTATTATTATTTACAAACCTTTTTCAAGTTGTAGAAGTGGAATCAAGTGAAAAATGTAAGAATTGCACTTTTTGTGCAAAGTTGCATTGTTGCAAGTTGTAAAAGTTGCTCAAATTTGCAACTTAGTGGAAAAAGGGTCGTGGGATCAAAGTAACTATTCTATTAGCTCTGGGTGGCTGGAAAAACTCTATCCCCAAGCTCATCCCATCTTATTGAACATTCAACCATTCTCGAGCACACTGAACCGAAACATCCCTAAGGGTCACTAAATGCCATAGGGCAGTGATCTTTGATGTTGCATATCTTAGAGCTCGTGTGAGGTATGGATGCAATTCTAGATCCTATAGGACCATGTTGTGAATATCTACAATAACATTTTTCACTTTTTGGAGATCTTACTCCATTTTGATTTTGTAACACCATCTTGGGTGATGCTGAAACTTGTAGTGTTGGCTAGTACAAAGCTGCCAATTGCCAAATCTCTCTCACCTTTCATTATGGGATTGAACTATCTATTCTATTAGCTCTGAGTGGCCAAGTAAACCCTATCCCCAAGCTCATCCTATCCTACTAAGCACTCTAACATTCTTAGGCATGCCAAATCGAAACGTCCCTAAGGGTCGCTAAATGCCATAGGGAAATAATCTTTGATGGGGTATATCTCAGAGCTCGTGCAAGGTATGGATGTGATTATAATTCCTATAGGACCATGTTGTAGAGAACTACAATAACCTCTCTTTATTTTTGGAGATCTTACTCCATTTTGATTTTGCAATGCCATCTCGGGCGATGCTGAAACTTGTAGTGTTGGCCAGTACAAAGTTGCCAATTGCCAAATCTCTCACCTTTCATTATGGGATCAAATTATTTGTTCTATTAGCTCCAAGTGGCCAAGTAAACCCTATCACCAAACTCATCCCATCCTATTGAGCACTCAAACATTCTCAGGCATGTCGAACCGAAACGTCCCTAAGGGTCACTATATGTCATAGGACAACATCTTTGATGGGTCATATCTCAAAGTTCGTGTAAGGTATGGATGTAATTCTAGTTCCTATAGGACTATGTTGCAAAGACCTACAATAAACTCTCTCACTTTTTGGAGATCTTACTCCATTTTAATTTTATGATTCCATCTCAGGTGATGCTGAAACTTGTATTGTTGGCTAGTACAAAGTTGCTAATTGTCAAATCTCTCTCACCTTTCATCATGGGATCAAACTATCTATTCTATTAGCCTTGGGTGGCCAAGTAAACCCTATCCCCAAGCTCATCCCATCCTATTGAGCACTCGAACATTCTTAGGCATACTAAACTAAAACGTCCCTAAGGGTCGCTAAATGCCATAGGGCAATGATCTTTGATGGGGCATATCACAGAACTCATGTGAGGTATGGATGCAATTCTAGTTCCTATAGGACCATGTTGTAGAGACTTACAATAAACTCTCTCACTTTTTGGAGATCTTACTCCATTTTAATTTTGCGATGTCATCTCAAATGATGTTGAAACTTGTAGTGTTGGCCAATACAAAGTTGCCAACTATCAAATCTCTCTCACCTTTCATCATGGGATCGAACTGTCTATTCTGTTAGCTTTGAGTGGCTAGGTAAACCCTATCCAAAATCTTGTCCCATCCCATTGAGTGCTCAAATGTTCTTGGGCATGCCAAACCAAAACATCCCTAAGGGTCACTAAATGGAATAGGGCAACAATCTTTGATGAGGCATATCTCAGAGCTCATGCAAGGCATGGATGTGATTCTAATTCCTATAGGACCATGTTGCAAATACCTACAATAACCTCTCTCTCTTTTTGGAGATCTTACTTCATTTTGATTTTACAATGCCATCTCAGGTGATATTGAAACTTGTAGTATTGGCTAGAACAAATTGCCAACTACAAAATCTCTCTCACCTTTCATCATGGGATCAAACTATCTATTTTTTTAGCTCTGAGTGGCCAAGTAAACCCTATCCCTAAGCTTTTCCTATCTTTTTGAGTGCTCAAATGTTCTCGAACATGCCGAACTGAAACATCCGTAAGGGTCACTATATGCCATAGGGCAATGATCTTTGATGGGGCATATCTTAGAGCTCATGTGAGGTATGGATGCAATTTCAATTCCTATAGGACCATGTTACAAAGACCTACAATAACCTCTCTTTCTTTTTAGAGATCTTACTCTATTTTGATTTTGCGATGCCATCTTAGTTGATGCTGAAACTTGTACTGTTGGCTAGTATAAAGTTTCCAACTACCAAATCTCTCACCTTTTTTCATGAGATTGAACTGTCTATTTTGTTAGCTCTAGGTGGCTAGGTAAACCCTATCTCCAAGCTTGTGTTGTCCTTTTCAGTGCTCAAACATTTTTGGGCATGCTAAACCGAAACGTCCCTAAGGGTCACTAAATATCATAGGGCAGCGATCTTTGATAGGGCATATCTTGGAGTTCATGCAAGGTATGGATGTGATTCTAGTTCCTATAAGATCATGCTATAGAGACCTACAATAACCTCTCTCATTTTTTGGAGATCTTACTCCATTTTGATTTTGCAACACCATCTCAAATGATGTTGAAAATTGTAGTGTTGACTAGTACAAAGTTGTCAATTGCCAAATATCTCTCACCTCTCATCATGGGATCAAACTATCTATTCTATTAGGTATAAGTGGTTAGGTAAACCCTATCCCCAACCTTGTCTCATCCTTTTGAGCACTCAAACATTCTTGGGCATGTCAAACCAAAATGTTCCTAAGGGTCACTAAATGCCATAAGGTAGTGATCTTTTATGGGGGATATCTCAGAGCTCGTGCAAGATATGGATGCAATTCTAGTTCCTATAGGACCATATTGTGGAGACTTACAATAACCTCTCTCTCTTTTTGAAGATCTTACTCCATTTTGATTTTGAGATGCCATCTCAGGTGATGCAAAAACTTGTAGTGTTGGCCAGTACAATGTTGCCAACTACCAAATCTCTCTCACTTTCATCATGAGATTGAACTATCTATTTTGTTAGCTTCAGATGGCCAAGTAAACCCTATCCCCAACCTCATCTTGTCCTGTTGAGCACTCAAACATTCTTTGGCATGCTGGACCAAAACGTCCCTAACAAAGACTATGGAAAGTGTTACATTCCAATTAATGATTGGTTGGGATGTATGTCATAGACTAAGGGAGATGATATTCATGAAGGGTTTTAGATAAAAGGCCTACTATAATTATCAAAACAACATTAATAATAATCAATGCATAAGGTAAAGGCATTATGAAGGAATGAGATCAAAGGAAAATATTCAAGACAACAATAGTGAGTGTGATGAACAACTTTTTAAACCTTTGTAGTAGTGTAACTATCAATATCTCTAAAAAATCTCTTAAATCTTTATCAAAATGCTAATTTCCATGAAAACAATGACATGGTATTAAACTTAATATTTCTGTTCATTTCTAGGGCTTTGTGGTAGGGTTAAAGAAAGTGGAATCATTTCCTATGTAGATGGAATAAGTAAAAGAATGTCAAGTGGAAAAGTATGATCATGACAATCTTTAAAAGCCTTTTGACTTTTCTTTCAACTAAGCACAACAATAGTGCTTGGTCCAAACAAGTGAAAAAGTACGTATGAGAAGCCTATGTAGTAGTTATATGCAAATGGAATGGAGGTGTCCAATTGAGACCAATGATTGATTAAAGTGTAATAAAAAACCTCTTAAAAGCTAGTTTACTACTATATCACATAGATTATAGTCATATAGTAAAAAGCATGGAGAACCTTTATGGTAGAGGTATATAAGAACTAATTTAATGGATCATATGATAGTGAATTTAAAAAATAATAAGACATAGTGAGACAACAATATTAATAAATCTAGTAATCATGTGTAATAGAATAGAAGACATTTAGTACTATTTATAGTAGGAGTAATAAATTAAAATGTTTTGAGGATCTTTTAACAAAACAACTAGTTCTGTATGTGCAAGATGACTCACAATCAAATACTACAATGAGTTGTAAAGTTGTGAGTTAGTTCATAAAGGGATAACCACAAAGGAACAATCATAGTTCTAAAGCTATGAAGAGGAGCTCCAAATGAAATTTAGGTGATGGTAGGTTGGTAGTTTGAGGAAACTTATTATCTACTCCTATTTTTTCAATGTTGAACTCTATTAGAATAAATTTACTAGTTTCACCTAGTATGAACTAAGAATTCAACAATGACATCAAATATTTTTGCATACATGTCAGTGCACTAGTGATATATTGTGATTTTGAGGCTACACTATATCAATATATTATTATATTGTTATGACAAATGGTGATCTAATGAATAAGAACCTAAAAAATCTAGAGGTTCAAAGTTGTGTAATTGTCATAGCATTAGTGAGGTTTTCCCTTTGGAGATTGCGAAAGTTATAGCTTTATGGAAATAGTAGTTTAAAGAAGATGACAATAGGCACTCCAAAATTCATGGCCTAAATGAGCAAAGGGATTCCAAAAGATGTCAAAATAATGAAGTTCATGGTTGTCTTGTTGGTGATGTGAAAGATGATTTGTATAGTAGAAAAAGTGACAAATTCAAGAAGTTAAAGAACAAAAAGGTTTAGGAAAGTAGTTTGTCACAGATGAACATGGGACATGCATCCATTATCTTAAAGCACTAGCATAATACACTTTTAAGGATATTAATGCCATGAAAGTAGAGTGTTAAGCTAGGAGACATGGATTGAATGAGGTCAAGAAATAGGTATATGAAAGTTCTATGTAATAGCTAAAGCCATTAGATACTTGCAGCCTCTATATTCACCATGCATTAGTTATTGTTTTTGACCAATTTTTGAAAGGTTTTGTAAATTTCTTCAAAGGTACCTAGGTGTTGCCAATTTTGGAGTTGTTTATCATGAAAGGGCAGTAAGTCTTGTCTCCACTGTGGAAATTCCATGGTCTTATAGATTTAAAGGCTATAGAACCTAATGTATTATATTATTCAAGAAAGGGCCTTGAAAGTGAGTGCAAAGAATTCTTTGACCAAGCCCTAGGCGAGCTAGGCAATGCCTGACTAGGGACTATCAGCAAAGAAAGAGCTCTCGAGAGAAAAGCTTGAAGAACGAAGACTTTCCCTCCTGCAAGATTCAAGAGGAGTATGAGGAGGTTATAAATTGTGGAGGAGGAGTCTTGATGAAGTGTGGAAGGTGTCTTAAAAGTGGGGACAACAGGAAACCAGGAAAACCCTACCAAACCCTCAATTTTGCTATTTTTGTTTTATAGCCTGTACACACCCTAAGACCCTAAAAATCCTTGAGCATGGGTCCCATGTATCAATTTTTATTAAGGCTAGATGTGTTGAAACTCTAAGATAAAGGAGATATTGGCCCTAGAAATCCAAGTGGAGGCCTAATTAGGGGCTCTCCTTGTAGCCCTTTTGTGAAGAAATCTTGAAATTGGGTACAAACCCATTGTTGTTATCCATTCAAGAATAGTGCAAGTGTTCCAATAACACCTTAGAAAATCATGAAAACCTTGTTTGGACTAGGGAATTCTATGGTACCCTAGTAGAGCTATAAAACCTTTGGAGGGATACTATTCCTAGAAGAGTAAGGGAGTGATGCTGCAAGTTTGGATCAGTTAACCTGGTGAGGAGGTTGTGTTGGAATATTCAAATATGGAAAGAATACTTATGAGAGGGGGGGGGGGGGGAGTTGAATAAGAAGTATCACACTTTAAGCAATAAAACTTTTAACTGAAAGTAAATTGCATGCATGTAAACACATCAAATAAACATGAAACTAATACATGCATCAACAACACATAATACTGGAATTTGATAACCCAAAAACCCTCCAAAAATAAGAAGATAAAACTAGGGTGGGGATGATACCCACAAAAATCACTGTAGTAATATTGTTCAACCACTTCTGATGGTTTGCCTTGTTAAAGGCCTACCCTGTTAAAGGCTTTACACTGTGTCAATAGTGACCTGGTTAAAAGATTTACAAACACTTAACATGAAGTGTCACCCTGTTAAAGGATTTAATCACCTTTAGATAAGGATCTACAAATAGTTGTTAAGCCAACCTATCTACATAGGATTTCCTTTCTAATTCAATGGTAAAAGAGTATTAGGTATTATAAACCTGATAGTTTGCAATCCTTGATTGCTAAATGTAGGCACTTGTTCTAGCCCTCTCTTTGATTTTGATCCTTTGAGATCTGATTTTTTTTTGTCTCCTTTGCTTTGTTCTGATCAACTGAATACTGAATTGCTGCTCTTACTCTCTATGTCTCCTTTCACTGAATTCTATTATGTTTTTCCCTTAACACTATTCTCCTTCTCTCATCCCTATTAAAATGAAACTTTAGTCTTCCTTAAAAAGACTTCAAAGACTTAGGGTTAGATATGGATCTATGATCCACATTGAATCTCAATTTCCCACTCAATACTTCCCTTTTTGCTGATTGGTTGCATGCCTTTCCAATTTTCCAATTGGCTATGTGCAGATTGCATAGGAAGTGTAAAAGATTCGTTCTTATCTCTAGATCTTTTGAGATTTACCTTTTGTCAGCTAGAAAGACAATTTACATCATAGTTTGTGCAATTACAAACTCTTATGCTGATATTTTGAGTTACTCGGCTCATGAAGCATTACTGATGCTTGACACATGTTGTTTCTTGGATAGCTCGACACCTAAACAAAACTGTATCAGTCGACACCTTATGTTACTCGGCACTTGATATCACTCGGCACTTGATATCACTTGGCACTTGATATCACTTGGCACTTGATATCACTTGGCATGTATAGTGTAAAATGGTTGTGTATTGACACTTAGCTGTCAAAATTATTCTTTAAACCAACAATCTCCCCCTTTGACATGAGTGGCAAAAACACTTAACTAAGATCCTATGATCTTGACACTATTTCGTGCATCTTCTTATTTGCTTCAAAAAATTTAGAAACAAATAAAAATATACCTTATGACTCCCTGTGAGTTGATTATGCCTTGTACACTCAGTGACTTCTATCCTGTTTCTACATTCTGACCAATATGTTATATCAAAATTTGTCAAAATTCTCCCAAAATTTTCTATCTCCCCCTTTCATCATAATTACCATTTCATTCTGTACTGAACTCCCCCATACTTATTCTCCCCCTTTTTGACACTTATGTCAAGGGTTCTATAGGGAAATTCCATACTTGGCCAAAAATGTACTATTTACTTCAAGGAGTACCTTCAGAGCTGCATCCCAATTTGCTAGTGCAACATCCAATGACTTATGCTAGATGGCAATCTTTCCTGCTAGGTGTACAAGTCCATCAGATGTAGAAAGATTGGGGTCTTTCTTGAGAACTGTCTTTGCATTCATCTGCTCCTTGTGAAGTATTCCAAATGAGGAGTGATAGAGGATTTAATTTGTATCAATTTGGCTTTGGTGGTTGCCTCCTTTCCTGCTAAGATAGCTAACTCTCTTTGTGTGTGAACTAATTGGGTAAAATGCTTCTCACTCTGAGCTGGATTTGTAGGGAGTTGCATGCTAGAAATTTTTAGATTTCTCTCCAAACTCAGTATTTTTTGGCTAGTGTCCTGTGTGAATGTGGAAAAATCACACAACTTCTTGTATAGGGAAAATATGTTTCCAAGTATAGTTTTGGCTGTTTCAATTTTCTTAGCCAGCTCCATTTGTGATAGAGCTATATCACCATATATTTTCATATTTACCTTGCCTTGGAATTTTCTTCCTAATCAGTCCAGTAATTTGGTGTTTGTTTCTTGGTCTTCACTAGTCACCTGGTCAACTATATTAGATAGTTGCTCTATAATTGGCCTTGACTCATCCAGAGACTATAAATAGAAAGCTTCTATGAATATGTCTTTGATTTCATTTAAGGTATGCTTGTGCTTGTGTTCTCTTCTTAGTGCTTCTTGTCTCCTTCTTCTATCCAATGCACTCTAAATTTCATTGATCTTCTCTTCAGTGAGAGTGCTGGATTCATAATATGGAATCTTTATTTCTTCATCAAGCTTAGGAACTCCATAGTGAAGTTTCTTGACTGCCTTTGATGAGCTCGAGCCTGGTGTCCTGATTTGCAATGGTAACCTATCAGTACTTGGTTGCTGAAGAGTCTGTGTTGGAGTACCAGATTTGGGTAATGCAACCAATGTTTGTATTGCAGACTCCTCCTTCTTACTTGTCTCATCTTTTTCTTCAGCTAGTTTATCCTTTTGGTGATCACTAGGTGGGGTTGAACTTGCTGGCTATTCAGATGTTTCTTTAACTTCCCCTACTGCTATACTCGGCATCTGAAGTGTATCAGTGACTACACTTGGTGGAGGTGGTGGAGGAAGGAATAGAATACTAGTAGGTTGTATGGTTGAAGGTGGTTCTTGTGTTTTCACCTTGACTTCCTTTGTCTTAACTACTGGATTCTACAATTCATCAACACTAACCAATACAGGATTTGAACATAATTTTTCTACTAGTGTTGATTGGTCAAGGATTTCTAAATCCTTTGTAGTTAATGGATTGATGTTTGGATCAGAAGTGTCTGTAATATCCTTGATTTTAACAATCTCTATAGGTGTGATGATGGCATGAGGAGGACTAGGAGGGGATAACTATGTTTCTTGCACAATTTGATCTTGTGGTACAGCTATATCTTTCTCTTCCTCTTTCTCCTCTGTATGTGCATTTTCTTCCTTTTCTTCTTCAAACTTCTTCTCCACTTGCTCCTTTTCTTTTTCCTTATTTCCTGATACCTTCATCTCCTTTTTCTTGGCACTTGCCTCTACCTTATATTCTTCATTGTATACATCTTCTATTTTCTTGTAAACTATCTTCCACAATCTTGTGGATTTTGTAACTACATCCTGAATTTTGTTCTGCAAAATGCTGAAAGCTCTATGTTTGGGAGTGAATCTATTGTTATGCCTCTTAACTGCATTTGTTACTTGATCCTTAGTCAAATCAGGCAAGAGAATCTTGCTTATATTGATTCCCTTATCTCCCTCTCCATTTGTAAACAAAAATGCCATTTATCCTCTACAATTTTGTACAATTCTTTACGTATTGATTCATCTAACTCTAGAGGTATGTGCTTATACTCAACCATCATAGCATACACTAATTCCTCTAATTTATTTTGTTCTTCCTTGGTGAGATTAGAAAAATTTAGGTTCTTTAAACCTTTCAAATCATCATTCTTAATCTTTCTGCATAATTTATCAATAGTAGTCTGAGGTTTGTGCCTTACCATTTGAAATTGGTTGTTGTCCTCTGACTCAGTCTTCTCTTCATTTGTTTGAGGCTAGGAAACAAATTTTCTTTTCTTCTTTGGCTTGACAGTAGTCTTCTTTGAAGTTTTCTTCTTCTCTTTTTCCTACTCTTGGGCTTTTTGTGCTGCAACCATTGTAGTAGGTCTCTTTGGTGCAGGAGCAGCTACATTCTTTGCCTTGGGTTGAGGAGCAGGAGGAGTTGTGGCCTTTATTTTTGTGACCTTGGTTTTAACTTGTGCTTCCTTAGCTTCTTCTTCCTCATCACTTTCTTCTTTATCTTCTCCTAACCCTTGAGTGAGACCTTGAGATTCATCTTCCTCATCTTTAATGTCTTCTTCTTCCTCTTCTGCTGTTCCTTCTCCTTCAACACCAAATTTTCTCTTGATTTTCCTTACCAATTTTTCTTTCTACTTTACTACTGAGGCAGTCTTCAAATCTGTCATCACCCTAGATTTTACAACATCATAGGTTCCAAAGGCTTTTGCATTCTTATCAACTTCTTCTGCAAGAAGGGTTGTTACTGTTGTAGAGGCTTGATCAATATCGAGTTCATAACCTAGTGGCCTAAGCCATCTCACTCTAGGTATGACTGCTTGTATATAGGTATAATCAATATCTACAAGAAAGAAAATGTCTTTTTCATATTTATTAGTCAATGAGACTGGAATCCTCATTCTTTGTTTCATGGACTGTTTGAAGTCCTCAAAGTAGCTAGTCATTTGGGCATCAAAATTATCACCCATTTGTTCAATATATCCATTGATTTGTTCAACAATTGTTTTGTCTGGATTCCATTTCACCTTACCCACAGAAGGAAATTCTTTCATCAGATAGAAAAAGATGCACACCAAAACTGATCCAAATTTACACTGAGATCCCTTGCTCTTCCTTATGGCTCCCAAATTCTCATTAATCTATTGAAACATGAGCTCTGCTAGATCATAGGTATGATCCTTTTTAATCAATTTGTATGCAACATCAACTGCTATACAAGGCACACTGTTTAACCTGCTTGACTAATAGAATTTGTGTGAAATGATTCTCACAAAAAAATCTAATAGGGGTTTTGTGATTGTATCAATAGTCATTCCCCTATTGTTCTATTTAGCACTCGTGTTTTTCTCTATTACTTCCTTTTTGTCACTATGCAGGGTCTTTGGCCAATCTAGGGTTGGAATACTAGTAACCCTATGAATAGTTCTCTTGGTAAATTTCACTGGCCCTGTTTCTAACCAAAAGGCTCCATCATGTATTCTGTTCAAAAGTATGCGTACCCATTCAACTTTGAAAACAATAGGAAATTCTAGGGTTTTGGTCAATCCTTTTCTCTTGACTATTGAGAACTCATCTTTTAGTATTTTGTTCTCACATAGCTTGTCATATGCATTGTAAATTTCTAAATCTCCTATGGCTCCAATTTTGCAATTATAGCATCTACGAACATCTTGGACCATAACAACTTTATCAGGAATAACTGATAATGCACCTGCGGGATCATTCTTGTATGAAACTTTTGGAATGGGCTTGAATTCTAGTTGCTTAACTTCATTACTAACCAACTATATTTCATGACTCTCCTTTCTCTTAGTGGTTCCAGACCCAGATGCCATTGTTTGCCAAACTAGGGATTACAGTTTAAACAAGGTTATAAACACTACATAGCTCGGCACACAAGTAAAATACCTCAAATCGATGAAACTCGTGCTGAATTGTTGTGGAAATCTTTTGCAAATGGCTTTTGAGCTGACCTTGATCTTCTGCACTCTTCTCGTCTTTGCTTTGCATTTGAATGGTGAGAAGTGATCAAAAATTGAACTATGTACCCTTCAAAATAGAGTAATTAATGCTTAGTGTGCTGACAATTGTCTACTCGTCTCCTGAAGGATTTCAACATGACTTGGCACCCATTGTGTTTCACTTTGCTCGGCTCCCATTGATATTTCACAGCTCGGCATCATCTATCAACTCGATCGCTATTAGCAACTCGGCACCTGAAGACAACTTCAACAAATTTTTCAAGATTCTTTATTTTGACTTAGCATCTTTGTTTATGTTGATTTCTTCTTTGTAGTTCTTCTATGTCTTGGGACTGATGTATGATGTAACTTAGTTTATCAATCCCACACACACCCATTCTTACTTAATTAGATGAAGTGTGATCACTTGACCCATTAGGTGAAGTGATCTTTGCATTTGATGTGTTGCACTCATCTTTCTTCTTCCATGTCTTATTCATCTCACTTCTGATGTGTTCAACATCTATCTTTACCTTTCCATTGTTGTACTCAAAACTTGGTGCCTTTGACCTTGTTGGGCAATTCTTGCTGACATGACCAATTTTTAAGCAACTGAAACATGTGGTTTGACTCAACCATCTTTTATAGTTCCCCTTGAAATGTGTTCTTATGCAATTCTAAGGTATATGTCCATATTCTTGACAATAGTGACAACTGTACCTGGTGTTGTAATCCCAATAGTAGTGATTTTCATGGTTTGATGTTTTTACTGGTTGATTTGATGTCCACATAGGCTTTGATCTGCATTCAAAATCTTTATGCCCATATTTCTTGCAATTATGACAGTGACCCTCAAATCTTGATGTCTTAATAGTTTTGGTTCTACATTCATGTGCTTGATGACCTTGCTTCTTGCACTTATGACAATAGTTTACACTCTTAGGCTTATCATGCTGATGGGCATTCTTGCTTCTACATACATTAGATGTATGTCCTTTCTTTCCATAGAAATGACATGTAGGTTTGACATTTTTACCTTTGTTGCTTCTTTGTTCAACACTCTTTGATGATTCTCCAACTTCAGTGCTATTGTATCCAAGTCCTGATGTATCATGGGTTGATCTTGGGGATTTTAGTAATTGCTCAAAATACTTGATGGCTTCATTGGGTTTGTTGATGCTTTCAAAAATTTCCTTTTCTCTTCTCAAGTCAATCTGCAATTGTTCATTCTGCATCTTTAGTGTAGAGATCTCAATGTCTTTCACATTGAGTTCATGATGAAGGTTCATCATTTGGGCAAGTGTATCCATCTGCATGTTTGAGATCCTTGTCAATTTAGTACATTTTTCTTCAAGTCCATTTGCAAGATTTCTTTTGTCATTTTCCATCATGACTTTATCTTCAACTGCTCTTTTCTTTTGTTTAGTGATTTCACACAACATTATGGCCTGTGATTCATGTTCCATCTTGAGAGATCTTATTTCATCTGCTTGAACTTTTTTTTTCTCCATCAGTTCTGCAATTGCCACATCAAACTCTTTAGTATCTCCATTGGAAAATATATTTGTGGTATCAATCTCCATGTAGTTTATCTCATTTTCAGCTATGGCTAAATGCTTTCTTCTTTTCAAGGAATTTCTCAACTTATCTCTAGCTTCCTCCAAGCTATGCAGAGCAAGTTGCACATCTATCACCTAGTTTTCAATGATCTTTCCAAGTTTGAAAACTTCCATCTTTAGATTTTTCCTCCAAGCTGTTAAGAGTTTTCTTGTGAGAACCTAATCTACTTTGATACCAATTGTTGGAATATTCAAATATGGAAAGAATACTTATGAGAGGGGGTGGTGAATCAGAAGTACCACACTTTAAGCAATAAAACTTTTAAGAGAAAGTAAATTGCATGCATGTAAACACATCAAATAAACATGAAACTAATACATGCATCAACAAACATAATACTGGAATTTGATAACCTAAAAACCCTCCAGAAATAAGAAGGTAAAACTAGAGTGGGGATGATACCCACAAAAATCACTATAGTAATATTGTTCAACCACTTCTGATGGTCTGCCCTGTTAAAGGCCTACCCTGTTAAAGGCTTTACACTATGTCAATAGTGACTTGGTTAAAGGATTTACAAACACTTAACATGAAGTGTCACCCTATTAAAGGATTTAATCACCTTTTGATAAGGATCTACAAATAGCTGTTAAGCCAACCTATCTACATAGGATTTCCTTTCTAATACAATGGTGAAAGAGCATTAGGTATTATAAACCTGATAGTTTGCAATCCTTGATTGCTAAATGTAGGCACTTGTTCTGGCTCTCTCTTTGATTTTGATCCTCTAAGATCTAATTTTTTTTCATCTCCTTTGCTTTGTTCTAATCAACTGAATACTGAATTGCTGCTCTTATACTCTATGTCTCCTTTCATTGAATTCCATTATGTTTTTCCCTTAAAACTATTCTCCTTCTCTCATCCCTATTAAAATGAAACTTTCATCTTCCTTAAAAATACTTCAAAGACTTAGGGTTAGATATGGATCTATGATCCACATTGAATCTCAATTTCCTGCTCAATACTTCCCTTTTTGCTGATTGGTTGCATGCCTTTCCAATTTTTCAATTGATTGGATGCAAATTGCATAGTAAGTGTAAAATATTTGTTCTTATATCTAAATCTTTCAAGATTTACCTTGTTTCAGCTACAAAGACAATTTACATCATAGTTTGTGCAATTACAAACTCTTATGGTAATATTCTGAGTTACTCGGCTCATGAAGCATTACTGATTCTCGGCACCTTAACAAAATTGTATCACTCGGCACCTTATGTTACTCGACACTTGATATTACTTGGCACTTAATATCACTCGGCACTTGATATCACTCAGCATGTATAGTGAAAAATGGTTAAGTGTATTGACACTCAGCTATCAAAATTATTCTTTAAACCAACAGGTTGGACAAGGTTAGGGGATGTTCTAAGTAGCAAGAGATCCTATAGACCGCATAGGTGTATTGAAAACGCAAAAATCCACATATAGTATACAAAGTTGCATGGGGATAGGGGTACTTGGGGTACTTAGGGTACAGGTACATCTATTTTTTATAATAGGGAACGGGGGTACTTGGGTATGTCAAACTTTATTTTTAATTATACTTTTATATTTATAGAAAACCTAAATTTATGAGTCATGACAATGATTTTTCAAATCAAGAACAGTGATAAAGTTTGCAAATGTAATGTATTGTTTTCAGTTTTAGATTTGTTATATGTTTGTAATAATAATTTATGATAAATGTTTAGATGCATAACATAGAAGGTAGGTTTAAACATGAACAAGAAGATCATAAATCATATGACAATGACATATTGCAAATGATAAATTTCTAGCATTAACAAGTTGATAAAGTTTATTGTTGATCAATATTGTATCAAAGTTTCAAACTAATTAGGTATTTAATTAAGCTTGATAAACAAATAATAGAGAAGGAAAATTTTAAACATGAACAAGATCATAAATCATATGATGATGACATATTGGAAATGATAAACTTATGCTTAAACAATGATAAAGTTTATTGTTAATCAATATTCTATCAAAGTTTTTAATTTATTATGTATTAAATTAAGCTTGATAAACAATGAGCTAATATACAAACAAAAAACTGAAAAAAAAATCCAAAATCTCAATCAAGGTCCTTAGCTATGATGCTCTCTACTGAGTACTTGGTACTTGGGATATGTGTACCCGGTACTTGGGTACATGGGTACGAGTACCAGGGGTGTCATACATGAAGGAAAATATAATATATTATGATAACCAATAATGTCATAAGTCTAATAATTTCATGCATCAAATAAATGTCATACATCAAATATAAAATGTCATATATACATAAAATGTATATCAAATATGTCCACTAACATAAAATCCAACATATATGTCCGCTAATGCCCATACATGTATGTCTATCAACTATATCTTATCCTTCCCACAAGGGGAAAGGAAACAAATCTCTAGAGGTCTTCGGTCATCATGTGGAGGGAGATGATGGCAATGATGGGGTCTTCCTCACATGCTCACTCGTCCTCTTGTTGAGGCTCTTCTCTAACTCGAGTTGACACAAACAAAGTAGATATGAATCAATAATTATTATACATTGAAATAAAATATATGTACACACAAAATTAATTATTTTCTTACCACCATCATATAGTCACTCTGCAAGTCCACCTCGAAGGCTTGTGGACAATTGGGTGTAACAAGACCCTACAACAATTCAATCAATATAATCACTTATAAATAACATTAGAAATTTTGATACTATCTATTATAAACAACAACTAAAACCACGAAAATTCTTTCATACCTCAGTCAATGGTTGTGAACTAGCCATAGCTATAGCCACTCCATGATCGACAAACTGCCAAAGATGAGGAGGAATCCTAGATGTCAAGAGCTACATGTCATACAATACATGTGACATGTGACATGTAACATGAAGAAAACATGATCAAATGAATTAAATTAACATGAAACAAATGTATCTGTACAAAGCTCGTATCATGTTTAGGCTTAGAGTCCATAGTGAATGTCGATGGTCCTGTAGAGAACTGATGCACATGCATAAATTATTTATCAATCTTTCATATGATTACTTAATAAATACATGTATTGATTTAAATGATTAAATCAATACATACCTCTGGACTTGTTGACAGGACGAAAAATGGGGACAAAGGATCGCTACTAGGGCTACCAACACTCTAACCCTAAATTTTGAACAATGTCAATACATGCTAATTAATTAGTCATTCACTATACATATGAAATGTGATCAAATTAGTTTATTATAATTGTAATTTACCTGTGTGTCAATGCCAAATGTCTCATTCAGGAACTGATCAGTCACTAGCCCATCATCCACACCATCTCTAGCATGACTGCCAAATGTGTATAAGGATCTGCATGATGTGCACATGTGACCACGATGTGCAAAAGGCTCCTCCTCAACTAATGGACTCATGTAATGAATGAGGGTCTATGTCAAAGCACTAATAGTCCCTAGAGTGTTGGCCTCTACATGTTCCTTCACAACTGAAGCAATAGTCACATGCTCACTCCATGGCTTGACCACAGGTGCCCTAACTACATTAGGGTCATGACGTGTCCTTGGCATCTCAAATGATGACTCCCGACCTCTACCCTAAGAGTCTAATATATCAAAGTAATTGGGGATCTCCCCAAGGACAAACTCACAATACAATTTCATTAAGAAATACATTGGGACCTTGTGATTATTGCAAGGAGGGGCATCAAAAACCATCTACCATCTATCCCAAAAATTATTTCTAATACCATCATGTATGCACCAATCGATGGGGAACCATTTATTTGTCTCTCTAACAATATCTTGTTCACCAAGCTTTCTAAATAATGCACAAATCCTCTCTTTTAGTATATCTTTTTTTTTAACATCTTGATATGATAATTTATTTGCATAATATTTTTTTTTTCCATCCCTCTTAACCCACCAAAAATCTAACTAACCACTAAAAAAAGCTATGTGGGTCTTAATGGACTCGAGGGAGGATGCCAATTGAGCTATCATTGAATTGGTTTGTCCACAAGCTTTCAACCTACCAACGAGTGCTTCTGATTGATTTTTTCCTCTTTCTATTTCATTTATTATGTTTTCTTGTGTGCCAAGAGGAGGTCTTCCAATTGGTGCAGGTTGCAGAATTTGTTGTTCTTGTTGTGGAGGGTTTTGGTTTGGATCTTGTTGAGGGTTTTGGTTTTGCTCTTCTTGGGGATTTGCTAGTTCATTATTCACTTTTTCTGATAAGAAAACAATTGAAATATAAATAAATAAACAAATTTAAAGAAAAACTAAAAAAACCCTACAAAACAATACAAAAAACATATAAAATAATGCAAAAAGAAGGTCAGACAACATAGGGCATGCTTGTAATCTCAAACTTTGAAGGTGAGGAGGCATATTGACAAGGTGAGTGGTGAAAACCTTCAATTTTTTGAAATTGCATATGTACTGTGAGGAGGGGAAGCTATAAAATGAAGTTAAAATGAATGGGCTATGGGTTTGCAGACCATTTATAATAATTGGAGTTTTTTAAAGTTGTGTACATGCTATAGAAAATATGCACTATGGCTTAGAATACCCAAGCCATAGCATGTTCATGCTATAGCACGTACATGCTATTGAAAGTTACAAAAAAAAATAGTGTCACCTTTTTGGCACCACAACTCGGTGCACTTACCTAGAGTAGGATCAACAATTTTTGAATCTTCAATTGCTTCTTTTAGTTTCTAGAGGTTTGTTTCCATAGGAGTTTTCATTGCCTTGCTATCCAACATGCCAAATCTATTGAGAATATCCAGAGTATACTTCCCTTGATTTAAGAAGATTCCTTTTGAATGTTGCCATACTTCTAGTCCCAAGTAGTGTAGTATTCCTAGGTCTTTCATTTCAAATTCAGATATGAGATATTGTTTACATTTTTCAATTAGATGATCTTCTCTTATAATCAAAAAATATCAACATATAGAACCATGATTAACATATCCCCCTTGTATTACCTTGTAATATAAATTTGGATCTACAATTTTTTTAGAAAAATCAAGTTTAGTTAGATGATGATCCATCCATTCATACTAAGCTCGAGGAGCTTGTTTCAATCCATATAAAGCCTTTTTAAATTTGTATACATGACATTTTTTTATTGTGTACTTCAAATCCTTCTAGTTGTTCAAGATAAACTTCCTCTTTTATAACACCATTCTAAATGTAGTCTGTACATCCATTTGATGAACTTTCCATCCCTTGGATGCAAAAATGGCTAAGACAATTCTGACTGAATTATATTTGGCTATTGGAGAAAAAGTTTCCTCATTGTCTATTCCTTCCTTTTGAGAAAATCCTCTTGCTACAAACCTTTATTTGTACTTATCAATACTTCCATCTACAACATGTTTAATTTTAAATAACCATTTTGAGGAGACAATTGATTTATTTTTGGGTCTAGGAACAATATCCTACACATTATTTTTATGTATGGAGTTATATTCTTCTGTCATGGAATCTTTCCAATGCTGATGTTTTATTGCTTCTTTTACATTAGATGGTTTAGATTTGGAGATTTCACTCATTAATGCAATGTAACTTGAGTATATGTTAGGATGTTTTCTTTCCCTAATGAAATTTAAGGGAATGGAATTGTTTTCTTCAATTAGCTTTCTGGCCCATAGTGGTCTTTTCTTTTCCTTAGAGGTGTAACTAATGTCCATGGGTTCAATTGATTTATCTTCCTCCATTAAAGACTCCCTCTCATTATCAAAGTTTTTTTCTTCTAAAGTTTCTTCTGAATTTGATTCATTTTCATCTTTAGATTTTTTTTAGGCCAAATTTTCATCAAATATTACATCTTTTCTTAGTTCAATATTTCTTTGTTGAGGGATATAGATATGATAAGCTTTGGAAGTTTCACTATAACCTACAAAGATTCTTTCTTTCTTGAGGGCTCTAGTTTGGTTCTCTTCTCTTTAGTAATATGTACATAGACAGGGCAACCAAAAATTCTTAAGTATTTAAGATTAGGTTTCTTCCCAGTAAATGCCTCTTTAGGGGTCTTGAATTGAAGATGAGAGTGAGGACATATAAATTTTTAAGGAAAACAATAGTATTTGAAGCTTTCCCAAAGAAAAGTTTCAAGATTTTGATCATGAAGCATTGCTTTAGCAGAATGAATTATTGATCTATTCTTTCACTCAGCTATTCCATTTACTTGAGGATTATAAAGAACAAAACACTCCCTCTTTATCCCAATAGTTTTACAATAATTTATAAAGATATCAAAAATGTATTCTTTACCATTTTCTCTTATTAAGACTTTTATTTTCTTTCTAGAAAGGTTTTCTACAAGGGCTTTAAACTCTTTAAATTTTTTCAAGATTTCTTTAGATTCTTTACTTTAAAGAAAATAGATCCAAGTCTTCCTAGAGAAATCATCCACAAATATGATATAGTATAAAGAACCTCCTAGAGTAGGAACTGAATATGACCACATAAGTCTGAGTGAATACGTTCTAGAACTTCTTTGGATTTAGTTTGACTATATTTTGGAATTTTGTTTTAATATTCTTCCCTAGAGCACAAACTTTATGAGTTCCTTCATGGTATGGATTAAGTTTAGGTATACCTATTACCATTTTTCCTAGAGAAGGTAATCCTAAAAAATGAAGATGACCTAGTCTCCTATGCTAGATTTCATTTTCTTTCAAAGAATCATGAATTAGAATTGAATGAGTGAGAGAGTTAATTTGATAAAGACATCCATGTCTGGAGCCAATCATGTATGCATTTTTTATGTTAGAATTCTTAGGCCAAGCTAAGACCTTTCCTTCCATAAATGTAACTCTGAATCCTTCATCTTCAAGAGCAGAGATAGAAGGCAAGTTTCTTTTTATACTAGGTGCATATAGTACCTTAGTAAGTCTAATTGTTTTCCCTAATTTTAGATGAATATTACATGTTCGTGTTCCCATTATGGGATAGCTTGTTTGATCTCCAATGGTTACTTCATCAAAATAGTCTTCTTTGATAGAGTCTAACTATCCTTTAAAACCTATAATATGTCAAGAGGCTCCACTATCAATTACCCAAGTACTTAATTTGGTTGATGCTTCAATGGAGAATGCTGAGTAGAAAGCATTGTGTTTAGAATTTCCATTTGAGTTTTGAGTGGTTGCAAATGAAGCTTGTGGCTTAATTCTATTAGGACATCTAGATATTGGATGTCCAATTTTATCACATCTAAAACATTACATTTTGGAGAAGTTAGGTGGCTTCCTTTTTCCTTTGAATTTTCTTTTCTTCTTATTTACTTGAGTAGAGAGAACTTGTAAATATTCTTTTGAGGAGGAAACATTTTTGCCTCGAGCTACTTGCATACACTCTTCTTATATACAGTTCACTTCAAGTCTTTCAAATTTAGGTAGTTTTGACAAAGAGCATACCCCTTGTCTAAAGGTATCCCATGATGATGGAATGCCTTTTAGAGCCATTATTGTTAACTCCTTTCCATCATAGATGTATCCTATGGAAGAGAGTTGATTTATAATTCATTTATTCTCATAAAGTAAGAGGAAATTTTCTCTCCTTTATTCATTTTAATATTTGACATTCTATCTTTTAACGTGATGATCTAAAAAACATTATTTATCTCAAACATATTTTCAAGAGCATTGTACATCTCATGTGCAATGTCTAGTTCCGAGATTACAGGAAGTAGATGAGTTTTAACACCATCCACAATAATTTTTAAAGCTTTATTATTGTCACTCTCCCATTTTTCTAGTTCACCATTTCCTTTAGGTGATGGGTCAGATTTTTCAATAAACTTATTTAGGCCATATTCTTTAAGTATGAGTTTTAGTCATAATTTCTAGCTTGCAAAATCTGAATCACCTTCTAATATGTCTTCCAGCTTCATGTCGTTCACCATTTTGAATAATATTTGATTGATTTAAATTCCAATTTTAGGATCACTTCTTTAAACCTGCTCTGATATCATGTTAATGTATGAGACTATATGACTTGTGTTACTTAGAAAAAAATCTCAAGATAAAGGTAGAATATAATATGGAACAAAGTATAATAAAATATGGTGATTATGAAAATTGAGATGTTTTAGATGAATCCACTAATCTTGCAAAGTATCCACTTGAAGACTTATGCATTTTCTATGTTTGTTGTGTATTGAAGATCTCTGGAGGTAATGGTATAAGTATGCGGGAAGACAAGTAGTGAGTCATGACAGATAGGCATGACTCATGCTTGAGTCACATCTATTGGGCGTGACTTACTATTAACCTGATATGTTTGTTTATTGTTGTCAAAATATGTTAAGCTACTAACACAAGTTAGTAAGGTTAACGATCTTATTCAATTTATTATAATATATTTTTCTATCCACTTTATTAAAATATATTTGCAAGTTGAATCTACATACATACATACATACATACATACATACATACATACATATATATATGATTATATTTTAATATCTAAACATAAATAATAATAACATAAGCATTCATAGGATTCATAATTAAATCTTTATAACTAATCTATACATTAATAGTAATATATATATTTATTGACAAAAAATAAGGAATATTTCAACCACCAACATGACCTTTGCAAGTTTTTGTAACTTGCACTTCTTAAGACAAATGCTATTAACATTTTGTGTTTGGTCTTTGTCCAATAGTCTAGTGTATTTTATTTTTAGATTGCCTAACATATTTTAAAAGGAACCTCTCACTGAAGTGATTAGAAATTCATCTACTCAGTTGTTGATGGGGGTGGATGGATTAGATCCACAATGATAATCAAACACAAAATACACAATAAAAGAACTTATAGAAATTATAAAATGATTTCATTGCCTAATTGATAAAAAAATATTACATTGTGTTGCTTTTATAGAGGTTTTTGATTGTTTTCGAAAATATCAAAATTAATTGACATAAGACAAATAGACTTTTCTAGAGATATCTACACATAAATGAGTTCTAGAACCTAACCCTATCTAATAATTTCTAGAATCCTTTGTTATGCCTTTACATTTCATTTGAGGGGAAATTACACATTCCAAAAAATCTTATAGAATTTTGCAAGTAGAAGAAATTTGCATATGAAACTTTGCTAGGTTTACCAGCTACCTAAGCTCAGTTGACTTAATTAATCAAATACATGTTGTGTTATATCTAGAATAAAAAACCCAACGTAGTTTGTGATTTCAACTATGCATCTTTCTATATAAATATGGGTTTGGTTATTTCAATTTTCTACAATCAAATGTGATGATAAAATTGAATTTTTAGTATTATTTTTGTTGATCATGTTGAGAAGAAAGGAAAATTAATTTTGTACTTGATTTTTGAATAGCTTGATACAGATCTAAAGAAATTCATTCATTCTAGCCTATATGTGATTAATGTCAATCCTCTCCTTCAAAATTAATTCAGGCATTTCTTTAACAAAACCTATATTTATATTTATATTTAAGTATATATGTGATAGTTTACTGAGTGAATACTCATATTTCTTTTTGTTGATGGACTACATAGTTTCATGTATGAACTTTGCAAAGTTGTAGCTAACTACCGCAACTATGGAGAACTGCACTAAGCATGTTGCACTATCCATGTAAGAATACATATATGTTTACATATTATAGGTTTTCAAATTTTGTTTTTGGGTTTTGTGATCTACCTTGTTTAGTTATGATGGGGATGGATGGATTGGATCCAAAATGATAATTAAATATAGGATACACACTATAGGTGCTTATATAAATTATAAACTCATTTCATTTCTTGATCGATAAAAACCATTACATTGTGCCTCTTTTCTAGAAGTCTTTGATTATTTCTAGAAACATCTAAATTAATGGACATAGGAAAAATAGGCTTTTCTAGAGCTATCTACACAAATGACTTCTAGAACTTTATAGAATTAAATATTAATTTTACCTAACCCTATTTAGTAATCCAGTTGGAGATTCTAGAATCCTCTAGTATTATTTTACATTTCATTTGAGGGGAAATTGCATTCCAACACTCCCCCCTAATTTCAACCTCAAATGTTACTACATACATATTCCAATGTGCCATGATTATTATTATTTTTTGCTGATTTCTCATGTCCACATCCAAGCCTATAGTCTTTGAAACCTTTGATCATAATATTTAGGCTTTCAAATTCCCTTTTATCTTACCTATTATTTTCCTTTTTCTTATCATTATTGACTATTCAAATCCTTTCTTTTGCTAGATGCCAAAATGCCATTCTCTAATACTCTTTATATTTGCTAATGCCTTCATGAATAGTGTCTTCCAAGGTTGTGGTCTTTAATTTATACAAACATTTTGCTAGCAATTGGCTGCCAATGATTTCCTCTTTTCACAAGATCCATTGGTAATTTTGCCTCATTTGTCACAAATGCAAGTGATAGGGTTTACTAATAACCTTTTTCCTCTTTGATGCCTTTCTCTAATATGTTTCCCAATGTTGTTGCATTCCTTCTTACACTTGAACATTTGTATGTGAATAAACCTCTAATCATTCCTATAATCTTCTATCAACTCGATTCGTAGCTCCATCCACAATCCATCCTTATACAACTTGCCATAAAATCTTTATTGCACTCTCTATTCCTACATGTCTTATCACAATGATTTTTCAAGCCACAAATATTGCAATGATGTATATCCCAAAATCTATCATTTTTATGTCCTTTCTTATTATAGTGTGACCATTGCACAATCTTTATGCTTTCAATTGATTCTCTTGAACCTTTATTCATCTTTCCACTACTTGCATCATATCCAACACCTACATATTTTAGACTAACTATAGTCTCAATCAGATTCCTTAATCCCTATTCATCCTTTCCTAAACCTTTACCTTTAAAACCAATTCTTTTTTTAATCATCAAAATAATATTGTCATTATAATAGCTAGAAGTTCTATCAATACATTTTTCATGTTAATCATTACACTCTTTTTTGCAAACAACTTTAGCAAAATCACATTTCTCAATCCCATAATTACTCAAATCATTTATGTCACATGATATATTGTATACAAATGGTTTCTCATTCAAACATTCTTTCGCTTGCTTCAGAGTAGACAATTCCTTCTTTAACATACTATTTTCCTCTTCCAATTTCTTCACATTTTCTTCTAAAACTTTGTTCTTTTTCTTAGAATCGTCAAACAACTTTAAATTTTCTTCTAATTCTTTATTTTTCTCTCTAAGTTTTCATGTTTCCTTCACCTACCAATTATGTACTTCTTCCACAAATTTTAACCTATTTTCTAGCTCTTCAATTTCCTCTACGTAGATACTAATTTCATTTAACAATTTAGAATTTTCTTCTTCCATTTCATTTCTTACATTTTCCAATTCCTTTTGCAAAATATTTTTTTCACACAATAATCTTGCATTTCCTTTCTTCACCATCACTAATTCTTCTTCTAACTTATTTGTCTTCTCTTTTTGAACTCTAGTAGCTTTTCTCATTGAAATCAACAATTAATAGGCCTTACTCTTTTTTTTAGATAATTCTAAATGCCTTTTTACTTCTAAATTTTTAATTAAATCTTCAAACAACTTGAAACAAACCCTACATAAATATCAAACTTGATTCCATGTCATATCCTTTTCTTTCTTTTTTCTTTTAATGGCAATAGGAGAATTTCTCAAATGACCATACCTTTTGTTCTTTCCTCCAACCTTTCTTTCGTGCTTTACAAACACTTTAGTTCCTTCATAATCTTCATGAAAAGTCTTCTTTCCACTGATTTTGTTGTTCTTGATAATGTGCTTTCTTGCTAACTTTCCCTCTTTCCTTTTTCTCATAGCTGCACAACACTTCTTGTGTGGTCTTCTTTAAAACAATTATCTCTTCTATAACACTAATCAATCCTCCATATTTTAGTAGTACCAAAATATTGCTTCCTCTTTATTCAGTAATTTTGTCTGCCTGGTTTTATACCAAAATGATGGGGGTGGATGGATTGGATCCACAATGATAATTAAACATCGAATACACACTCTAGGAGCTTATAGAAATTATAAAATCATTTCATTTCATAATTGATAAAAACCATTACATTGTGCCTCTTTTATAAAGGTCTTTGATTGTTTCTAGAAACATTTAAATTAATGGACATAGAACAAATAGACTTTTCTAGAGCTATCTACAAAAATAACTTCTAGAACTTTACAAAATTAAATATTAATTTTACCTAACCCTATTTGATAATCCAGCTAGAGATTCTAGAATCCACTAGTATTATTTTACATTTCATTTGAGGGGAAATTGCATTCCAACAAGTTAAAGAGCCATTATTTCATTATGTACATCTAGATTATTCATGGTATCAAGCATTTTTCATCATCATCTTCTAATTCTTCCCATGTATGATGCTAGTAAGGACCATAATGAAGGATTTTGTTATACCTCTTAGATATCATTGTAATGGAGTATATGTAAGCATTTGACTATTTAACATGGATGACACCTCTACCATTTTTTTTTATTATAGACAAACTATTGGTAAGGTTTATAGCACAAAAAATATGTTTAGAATCAAAATAAATCTCATGTTTATTCTAGCTAAAGCAAAGTCTCATTCTGGAATGGTTACAATACCAGGCATTTTGAGTTGGGTATACCAAGGTGGGTAATCATAATCAAAGGGTAATATGTTAAGTATTTGTAGCCATAAGCTCAAAACATGTCTTTGTTAGTTTTTTCTAAACTTGTATTAGGGTGTTATCTTAATAATTAAGGTTAATGAGCATAATATATTCTCAATCAATGCCTTTTTGGCAAAGAAAGAGGATTCAATAACTTTATATAAATCTACATCCTTCTTTTTAGTATCAAGCACATGTAAAGTTTTTAGGTACAAGACAAAAAATTATAGAATGGTTTACTTGTCTCCTAGTGGTTTTGATGTAATTGAAAATCATTTTTTGGTCTAGAAAATTCTAGGATTCCTCAAGATTTCTAAGGCTTAGAATTGAAAACTTGGATTCTTGAAGTTAGCTCTTGTAGTTGAAAAGTGCAACTTGCCATAGATTTTATAGAAGTATATGCAGGATTCCCTCTTTACCAACAACAAGCCTTCTCTTTAGAGTCACTCAAAATTTAATTTCATGACTATTTAATTTCTTCAATCAATTGTTTCTTTATAGCACTTAGTTATGCCATCTTCTTTCTGGACACTTATCAAAGAGCTTAACACACTTGCACCTGGTTCTAAGGACATCCAATTTTCTACACAATATTTTCAAAGCTAATTTTACAATGCATAAATTTCTTTTGGAAGAAAAATTGGTCTTACTTGAGGATTCCACCATTACAATATTGTCCTTATTTTATTTCCACTTGTGTCTTGCCCATTATGTTTGAAAGTATATTATAGAAACTTGGCAGGAAAATGTAAAATTTGGTTGAAATAGTTGGCCTCATATAATAAAATACTCAAGCTATTTTTTTGATATCATTTGTAGGGTAATTTGATAATAGTATTAGATTTTTTGTTTGATAGGAATAAAGACAAAGATGTGAACAATATCTTTGGAACCCTGTATATGATAAAACTTTTCCTTGTGGTGAAAAAAATTCTTCTTCTATTTAACCCATTGTTGTTGTAGAAAAAACATTATTATATCTAGAAATAACACTCAACAAGTACTTAGTTGTACCCTATGCATTAGCTCAAATAAAAGGATTTTTTCTATTCACAACATCTATGTTCTTTAATAAATGAAATCCTAAAATCACATGCTTCACCAAACAAAAGTGACCCAAATCATGTAGCAACTAGATAAATTCTTAAACAATATATTTAAATAGGGTAATATGAGTGACAATATAATTAGATTAATGTTAGAGAAAGAGTTTTCAATGTTGATGTAAATAAAAGCACTAAAAGGTCAACATGGGGATTTTTTAAAAGAAAAAACTAGTATTTGTTTTCCAATTTGGATTATATTTTAATTCTAATTCATACCCATGAAACATTGTGAATTTGAAAAATATAAAAAAAATTATCTTATATCACTTACTTTTAACTATTTTTCAGGTTGGCATTGAGATCCCATATTTCATGGCCCAAATAATCCTATACACTACTTTGTTCCATGATTGGCTTCTACTGGACAAAACATAGTTTTTCATGATTTTTATTTGTCATGTTCATGTGTTTAATCCACAAACATATTAAAAGCGAAAGAATATATATTTTCAAATGAATTGAGAATTTTTTTTTGGTATTTTGTGATTTAGTGTTCATAATGGAAAATTTGGTTCTCTCAAGGCTGAAATAGCCCCAAGTCACATATGTCTACTTTGGCTTAAAATGTTATTAATTTACGAGTGCAATCTCTTGGCCATCAACTCACACACTTATTATTATTTCTTATTTTGAATGTTATTATATTTTTTAATGTACAAGTTTGGAAATTAATATATCCCATTTAAGGTATTGCAATCTATGGGGAAAACCCTTGTAACCATTAGGGGGTCCAATGACCATGATAGCTTTGTGATAGATCCACTCTAAAAGTTGATTTTTGAGAGCCAGTGCCTACAAAACAAATGTTGAAAAATAATCGCCATGAATACCCAATAGACATGAACTATTACATTAATATGTGTACAATCACTTTAAATGCATAGTCATTGCAAACAATCATGTTTGTTACACAACTTGTTGCAAAAAAATGTGACATTTTTAATTTATTGTTGCACATTTTTACCAAATGACATGATTAATTGAATAATTGAAATTTTGTATTATATTCATGCACATACATACACAACTATTGGTGCATTACATATTTGGTGATAGAAAAATATGCACAAATATTGGTGCATAACCATTTTTGAAACAATCTCATCTACACATAGGCCCCAAACAGTATGACAACTTCAAGAATTTAGGACAAGTGTTTTTAGTACCTGTAATGCCCCAACATGTGACCCAAAAGAAGTTAACCTAAATTTTTACCAAGTTTACTAATTTTTTTTTAAAAAGAAAAAGATACAAAAATAGTAATAATATAGCGGAAGCAGTTAACACACACTCATATAATTATAAAATAAAGTAAGTGCACAAAGTTGTGGTGCCAAAAGGGGGGTATAAGTGGACACCTTTTTCCTGAAATCAGCAAATTCTAGACTTCAACAAGAATTTGAAGATGGTTACGCTCAAAATTTTAAGATATGACAAAAACAAAAGTCGTAGTCCTTTGAATCTAGTTTCTAAACTACTAATTTTTTTTCAAAATGGTTTAGTTTTAGGTCCTCAAAAAAGGGGGCCACAGAAAGTGGTACTGTTTATTCCAAAAAAACATAACATAGTACAAAGTGTGGCCCCCCTAAAATTTTAACTTTTTTTTTGAAATTCTTTAATTGCTCCAGTCAAAAGTTACCTAACACTATGTAGTTTATCCCAGATTTTTCGGGTAATTTTATAATGTGTATTTTTTTTTTAATGAATTTTTAAATTAGACCCATCCCAAAAATGTGAAATATTTGTGTGCTCCCCCTAGAAACGATTGAAAACTAATCTAAAATCAAAACTTCTTTTTTTCAAAGTGTGTAGAATGGAGTCTAGTTTCTAAAAAACTAAGTTGTTACAAAATTCGATGAATGAGCTAAAATCTACAGCCCAATTAGTACATGGTGATTTTTGACAAAAAATGAACATACATTCAAAAGAAATTATAGATGAAAGACTTAAAATAGTTCAAATTAAAAATAAATTATATGGTTAGATAGCTAACACAGAGACCTATAATGTTATGTAACCTGATCTTATCGATACCCAACCACGAAGAATCTTGAAGGGGAGCACACAAGAAAAATCAATCATTTTTTGTATGTTTGTTGGAAAACATGTCTTAGACCTATTTATAAACTCCAAACCTTTGGGTTGGATCTCCAAGGAAAAATCAAGCCTTAGGCTTGGTTTTAATGCAAAGCTTTGAATAGCACGTGCGCCCTATAGCGTGCACGCCCTATTAAAATGCTATTGAATTCGAGGTAGTGCGCACACACTATTGAGACCTAAATTGCAAACCAAAACCAAGAGAGAGCTGGGGGGGTGGGGCGAGGGAATGGCTATTTGTGTGTGAGAGAGAGATAGAGAGAAAGTAGGGGATGGGAGAGGGGAGAGAGGAAGTGAGAAAGAGTAGGGGTGGCAGAGAGAGTATAGGATAGGAGATAGAGGAAATGTGAGAGAGTAGGGGTGGCAAAGAGAGTACAAGATGCAAGAGAGAGGAAGTGTGAGAGAGAGAGTAGAGGTGGCAAAGAGAGAGTATGGGATGGGGGAGAGAGATTGAAAGTAGGGGATGGGAGAGAGAGGAAGTGTGAGAGAGAGTACAAGTTGGGAGAGAGATATTGAGAGTAGGGGATGGGGGAGAGAGAGAGTAGGTGGTGGGAGATGGAGTGGGAGAGGAAGAGTGAGAGAGAGGAGGATGGGAGTGCATGTGTGTGAAAGAGAGAGAGTAGGGAATGGGAGAGGGGGAAGATAGAGTAGCTTGAGAGAGAGTAGGGGATGGAAGAGAGAGTAGGCGATGGGAGAGGGAGTGGGAGAGGGAGAGGGAGAGGGGAGATGGAAATGTGTGTAAGAGAGAAAGAGAGAGAGTGTGAAAATGTGAGAGAGGGTAGGGGGTAGTAGAGAGAGAGTAGAGAGGGAGAGAGTGAGAGAGAGAGAGAGTGAGAGAGAGTGAGAGTAGGCAGTGGGAGAGGGAGAGTGAGTGAGAGAAAAAGTAGAGGATGGGAGAGGAGAGAGGGGGGATGGGTGTGTGTGAAATAGAGAGAGTAGGGAATGAGAGAGGGGAGAGAGAGATAGAGAGAGTAGGGGATGGGATAGAAAGAGAGTAGGCAATGGCAGAGGGAGTGGGAGAGGGAGAGAGAGGGTGGATGGAAGAGAAAGAGATTAGGCAATGGTAGAGGGAGTGGGAGAGGGAGAGAGAGGGGGGATGGAAGTGTGTGTAAGAGAGAAAGTAGGGGATGGGAGAGAGTGTGAGAGAGAGTAGGGGTGGCAAAGAGAGAGAGTGATAGTAGGGGATGGGAGAGAGAGGGAGAGAGAGAGATAGTAGGCAATGGGAGAGGGAGTGGGAGGGAGAGAGAGAGGGGGAATGGAAGTGTGTAAGAGAGATAGAGTTGGGGATGGGAGAGAGTAGGCAATGAGAGAGGGAGTGAGAGAGCGAGGGGGGGGGGGGGAATGGGAATGTGTATAAGAGAGATAGAGTAGGGGATGGGAGAGAGTGTGAGAGTTTGAGAGAGAGTAGGGGGTGGTAGAGAGAGCTTGTACAGGATGGGGGTGAGAGAGAGAGAGAGAGTATGAGAGAGAGTAGGGGATGGAAGAGAGAGAGTGAGAGTAGGGGATGGGAGAGAGAAAGTAAAGAAGGAAAGAGAGTACTTGAGAGAGAGAGAGAGATAGTAGGTGGTGCAAGAGGGAGTGGGAGAGGGAGAGAGAGGGGGGATGGGAGTGTGTGTGACAAATCTAAAGAGTAGGGGATGGGAGAGGAGAGAGAGAGGGGGGGATGGGAGTGCATGTCTAAGAAAGAGAGAGAGTAGGGGATGGGAGAGGGGAGAGAGAGAGTAGGGGATGGGGGAGAGGGAGTGGGAGAGGGAGAGAGAGAGAGGGGGAATGGGAATGTGTGTAAGAGAGATAGAGTAGGGGATGGGAGAGAGTGTGAGAGTGTGAGAGAGAGTAGGTGGTGGCAGAGAGAGCTCGTATGGTATGGGAGAGAGAGAGTGAGATTAGGGGATGGGAGTGTGAGAGAGAGTAGGGGATGGGAGAGAGAGAGTGAGAGTAAGGGATGGGATGGGAGAGAGAGACAGAGTAGAGAGGGAGAGAGAGATCTAGTAGGCGGTAGGAGAGGGAGAGGGAGAGAGATAGGGGGATGGGAGCGTGCGTGATAGATGTAGAGAGTAGGGGATGGGAGAGAAGAGAGTGGGGGGATAAGAGTGTGTGTGTCTGTGAAAGAGAGAGAGTAGGGGATGGGAGAGAGTGTGAGAGTGTGAGAGAGAGTAGGGGGTGGCAGAGAGAGAGTACAAGATGGGAGAGACGGAGTGAAAGGATGGGAGAGATAGAGTGAAAGGATGGGAGAGAGTGAGAGAGAGAGTAGGGGGCAGAAGAGAGAGAGAGAGAGAGAGAGAGAGAGAGAGAGAGAGAGAGAGAGTACGAGATGGGAGAGACAGAGTGAAAGGATGGGAGAGAGTGTGAGAGAGAGTAGGGGATGGGAGAGAGTGTGAGAGAGAGTTGGGAATGGGAGAGAGAGAGTAAGAGTAGGGGATGGGAGAGAGAGAGTAGAGAGGGAGAGAGAGAACTTGAGAGAGAGAAATAGTAGGTGACCTGGGAGAGGGAGTGGGAGAGGAGGAGAGAGAGGGATGGGAGTGCATGTGACAAATCTAGAGAGTAGGGGATGGGAGAGAAGAGAGAGGGGGGATGGGAGTGTGAGTGTGTGTGTGTCTGTGAAAGAGAGAGAGTAGGGGATAGGAGAGAGTTTGAGAGTGTGAGAGAGAGTAGGGGGTGGCAAAGAGAGAGTACGAGATGGGAGAGATAGAGTGAAAGGATGGGAAAGAGTGTGAGAGAGAGTAGGAGGTGACAGAGAGAGAGAGTACGAGATGAGAGAGACAGAGTGAAAGGATGAGAGAGAGTGTCAGAGAGAGTAGGGGATGGGAGAGAGTGTGAGAGAGAGTTGGGGATTGGAGAGAGAGAGAGAGTAAGAGTAGGGTATGGGAGAGAGAGAGAGAGAGAGAGAGTAGAGAGGGAGAGAGAGAACTTGAGAGAGAGATAGTAGGTGGTGGGAGAGGGAGTGGGAGAGGAGGAGAGAGAGGGATGGGAGTGCGTGTGAGCGATCTAGAGAGTAAGGGATGGGAGAGGGGAGAGAGAGAGGGGGATGGGAGTGTGTATCTACAAAAGAGAGAGTTTAGGGGATGGGAGAGGGGAGAGAGAGAGTAGCGAATGGGAGTGTGTGTAAGAGAGAGTAGGGGATGGGAGAGAGTGTGAGAGAGAGTAGGAGGTGGCAGAGAGAGAGAGTAAGAAGTGGGAGAGGGAGGATGGGAGTGTGTGTGAGAGATCTAAAGAGTAAAGGATGGAAGAGGGGAGAGAGAGAGAGTGTAGGGGATGGGAGGGGGGAGAGAGAGTAGGAAGAGAGAGAGAGTAGGCAGAGAGAGAGTAGGGAGGGTGGAGAGTGATGTGTTCTCATATAGTGCGTACGCGCTATAGTGCGTATGCGCTATAGCACGTACGCACTATTTGAAATCACCTAAAAATTGTCAAAAAGCAACATTGGGGCCCGTTTCATTCATTCTCTGCTTTTGTTCTGTTCTGCACTCTATTATCCTGATAGAAATTGTGGGTTTCAACATAGCAAACATTCTTTCAAAGTGGAAAACACTATTTCAAGCTAACAAACACTATTTCAAGGTGGCAAACACTTTTGGAAGCTAACAAACACCAAATTCAATCATTGGATACACGATTTGAAGACTTTTTGAATATTCCTTGTATAGAAAAGGTTAGTGCAATCTATTTTAAATATTGTTTGTTGATATATAGATACAAATTTGATTATAATTTGACATGTTGTTTAATATATAGTGAATTCATTGAAATTTGTATGTTTCAAAGAAATGTTATTTCGAAATGGTTAGAAATTTGACAAGTCGTTTTATATATATATATTGTATTCATTAAAATAATTATAATTTTTATATGTATTTGAATAATTTGTAATTTACACATTTTAAGTAATTCAAATGTTTGAATAATTTGACATGTAGAAATCATCATCATGCCAAGGAAGAAACCAAAAAATCAAACAAATGAAGATAGGGAGAGAGATTTGGCAATTAAAAGAGATAAAATGAAATTACTACGTGAGCAAAGAAAATTGCAAAGCAATAATGAAGAATTGACTTTCAAAGAGGATCAAGAACCACTGGTACCAAGAAGCAAAGAGGAAGAATTGGAAAGACAAAGAGAACGAATGAGACTGTTACGCTCAAGAAGACAATTGAATTGTGAAGCTAAACCATCTTCTAATGTTGGAGTCATATCGTCCGCTACACCATCTTCCAATGTTGAAGTCATATCCTCCTCTCATGTTGAAGAGACACCGATTTGTAGATCCGACGATATACACACTCCATCATGTCATGTTGAAGGCACAACATCAACACATCAAGTAGGTGATATTCCATCTTTTGCATCTTATTGCCAAGGCACATCATCTTCGGTTTAAGGTACGCAATACACTCAACCTTATGTTGATGTTCAAAATGTTGAGAGAATTGAAGAGATTATAACACCTTCTAGAATTCATTTTAGAAGACCAAAATATTTGATTGATATTGATAGTAACATTTTGAAATCAATGCCTGACAAGATTAGCAAGCGTACTTGTCAAAGAAAAGTTAATCGTATGTGGAGATTATTTTTTGATGAATTAAATATTATAGGTCAATGCCAATTATTTTTTGAAATGATGAAGAATTTAAAATTTAGGCCTATCATGAAGATTCTTGGGCTAAGAAAGATGGATGATTCAAATGAAAAAAAATATTGTAAAGAATATAATGAATGCTTATGAAAAAGTGGGTTCTAAATCATGCACCAAAGATAGTAATATCGCAAGACGAGTACTTACATCGACAATAGTAAGTAGCCAAATGAAGAAAGCTCAACTCATGAGAAAGACAAGCAAAACATTAAAAATTGGTAGAGGTACTCTAAGGAGAGCCATGCTAAGGCGTGAGAGATTGGAAGATCCAACAAAAAATGAGTTATGAACATTTAGCGGTAGACTACTGCAAAAGGATAAAGAAATTAGTGAAGCCTTGAAATCATTGATCGAAGATTTTTGGAAAAATAACACACGTGTTTCCCCTAATCAAAGAGATGTTGTAAGAAGGAGGATTGGTAGCCAAAATCGTGAGCCACATGCAAAACATTTTTTGGACACAACTCAGACACAATTTTTGGCAAAATTTATTGGTATGTATCCTCAAATTCGAATAAGTCAAAGATTTTTTGAGATGGGCAAACCTTTTTATGTGAAGATAAATCACACACGCACAACTTGTTGTTGTAGGATACATATTGAATTTTCTAACCATTTTGATGTTTTTAGGCATATATGCATAATTTTGCATTCTCAATTTGTTTTGTAGGATTGTGACATAAATAAGCCACCAAGATCTTCAAGGGAATTCATATCCAACATTTTATGTGAAATAAGGGATGGCCAACAATTTTACAAGACATCATTCTTGGATGGTACGTGCTTATTTTGTGGTTCTTTGCAACTTTTATCAACTTGTCAACATATGGATAGTACACATGCAATTGGAAATGAAATAGTAGATCATGGAAAATTTAAGACAGTGACATATGCTCTAAAAGATGGGAAACATGGTAAAAGATGTGATTTAGTCATTGAAAAGATTCCAATGTATGAGTTCATGAAGATTTTTTGTGAAAACATTATTTACGAGTATGCAAGGCATACCCATAGAGCTCGATGGCTAGATTTGCAATTCAAGTTGTGCAAGGATACATTTCCACTGGATACCATTGTTTCAGTTGTAGATTTCGCTGAGAACTACACACTACAACCACAAAATGAGGTGCAAGCAAAGTATTATACTTCTCAACAGGTTTCCATATTTGTTCACATAACATTCATGCATTCACCTACAAGTATAGAGGATGATAGGAAGATTTTGAGGGAGTACCATTTTTACATCAGCGATGATCGATCATATTCTACGGAGTTCGTACATGGTTGTTTTCAACTATTTTATGGAGATTTGGCTAACAGGGGCATCACATATCATCAGCACATTATTTGGTCAGACAATTGTGCATCTCAATTCAAGAATGCACGGATGTTCCATTGGTTGAGCAAGATGCACAAGTTGTGTAGAATTCAATACATGTGGAATTTCACAGAGGCTGGTCATGGAAAGGGAGAGCACGATGGTGTAGGCACATGCATCAAAAGAGCCTTGGCTTGTGAAGAACTAAAGTACAAAGATGGAGCAATATTGATAGATGCAAAATCCATCGTCCAGTGGTGTAATGCTACAATGGGTCCAGGTAAGGAAGGTGAGTCTACGGTTCATAGATTTTTTTGGTTGATAGATAATACTAACATTGCACCATATCAGGATTGTTGTACACTAACAGGATCCAGTGAGTTGCACTCTTTTAGAAGCTCTGATGCAGGTTCATGGAGTATCCACACACAAAAAATGGCATGCTATTGTCCATCATGTGCAGAGGAAAATTGGGATGACTGTGAGTCGACTGAATGGGTGGACAAATGGGATATACGGGTTTTGGACCCAATTGACACCTATCGTCCCCCACAAGCACTAGAAATGGTACAGATGGAATCGTCTACTGACTTTGACCACTTTTATGATCTAGTGCAACTTGGTAATATATATATTTATATATCAATGTAATTTCAATATGTAACTTTATAACTTTTACGCATGTATTTTCTGAATTAATGACCGCATTTTGTACATTTGTCACTACAGGCCATGTTTTTGCTGTTATTGCACCTGAAGACAATGAAGAAGGGATAGATTATTATTTTTGTCGTTGTGTTCAAGCCAAACAAAAATTGGATCACTCGGTTATAGATGGTGAAGGTTTAGAGTACCATGTCGGTGCGGTGGTTGTAACCGGCACATGGCTTAGATGATATTCTATGAAGAACCCTAACTTGTGGTTATTCGAGGATTGGCAAACAGAGAGGAAGATTCTTCATTATTCAAATCTTGTTGTCACATCAAATGTCCACTTGATAAAATATGGTGGAAAACCACATAATAAGAATCTTTGGAGAGTTCGCGAGTCAAACCACGAGGTAATACTTGAGACATTAAAATGTCGAGCAGATCCAGTTGGCTCATTAGATTGAATACAGAGAGAGGGAGGAGAGAAAGAGTGATCAACTGGATCCAAATACATTGTTGCAACCTCTTCCCCAAGACTGTCCACATGACTAAGGTGGACCGTATTGTTATGATGCGTAAGTGATGAGATTTAGTTTAAATCATAGATTTTATGTTTTGATTTGTTTAGAATCTAGATTTTATGTTTTGATGTCTCCAATTTTTTTAAAGCTAGAACAATATTTTTCATATTTTCTTATTGTGATGATATTTTTCTTTCATTGCATGTTCTCTTGGATGACAGGAGGGAGAGAAGAAAAATAAGTAGATTTCCAAACAGCCAGCCACCCTTCTTCATGTAATTTATTCATTTAAGGTAAAAGTCTCATTTCCTTTGTTTGGCTTTGGTATTTGGTTATTTAAAGTCATTATTCTAGTTGGACCTTCGTATGTTTGAATTTGGGATTGTTTAGTGTCTATTTGTTATGATTATACTGAATTATTAATTCTACGATGTTTCTATTATTTAATTATTTAAAATTAATTTAAACTTTTTGTATAAAATTATTATTTTTTATTTCTATCTATTTGTTATGATTATTTCTATTATTTAAAATAAATTAATTCTATAATATCTCTATGATGAACTATTTATATTTTTTAACTTTACATATTTTACGCCATGACCAACAATCAAACTATTATAACAATACAAATACATTTAAATAGTAATGTAAGAATGGTTTAGTTCACATAAAAATTAAGTCTATCTTAGATATTCTAAATACATCACAAAACTTTATCGCTTCAAAAAAATTGGAATTTCTCCCATCTACTTGAGTTCCCATCAATTGTCCATAAAACTGGGAAAGGGAATAGGTGCTATGCTCCCAATCCCAACATCCTCCTGTCCACTACTAGGAGATGTGTGTAATGTAGGATTCAGCTCCATCAACTTAGTCATTTTTTTCACTAGTTGATTGGGACTCTCACCATTTGTTTCCAACTATGGTGACAATGCTTGGGGTTACACTTATTAAGTAAGAATATTTCCTAATCTAGGGATTAGAGCATTGAACATATCAGAATGTGATTTATGCTATGGGAGAAGAGGTATGTTGGGTATACTAATTGATTCTAGGGCTAGTGCAATTACATCTCCTTCCACTATTGTTGTAAATATAATTTCTATAGTTGTTGAAGGTGCACCTCCAATATTTGGTCTATATCTCTTTCAAACATTTAGATTATCCTCTCTTTCTTTCCTCTTCTATTCCTTTAGTGCAACCTTCTCTGCAACTCATTTTCCCCTCTCTATAGCATATAAGATCTCATTTCTTGCAATCTTTTCCTCTCTCCCATCTTTCCTATCCCTGATCTTCTCCTTCATGTAAAGTGCATTAGCCTCAAATAACTTCTTAGTCTCTCTTGTTCCTTAGAATTTTGTATCCTTTTCTTTGGTAGCTATAGGAATATACTGGGTAAACCACTATGTTGTTTTCTATCTAGTGGCATGTAACGTATAAAATCATCATCTGCATCATAGTCATTTTGGGCCTGGGTATCAAAAAATTGTTAACTATTTATTTCATCATGGTTGCCACCATTTGCAAAGCATTAGATGACATGGTGGGGATGGAATTAAAAGGGAAACATTTTCATCCCCACAAGTATTTGGTTACCCAAGGTTTGTGACAACCTCCTACAACCAATCTGGTTGTGAATCTTGCATTAGCAAGCTTAATCTAATATCAATGTTTGTTGTATGCTCAAGGTTTTATCTCCTATAATAGTCCACTGGCTGGTTCAGGTTTTCTGGTTGGGTATTTTTAGGTGCAATTGTACCTAGTCCCTTCATATTTTGTCCATAACTCCTCAACAAAGTGTTAATTGGTTCATCTAATAAGCCATTGATTTTTAGGAAGGATTCAATAGTGATTTCCTCCCCCTTTCTTTACAACTCATCAATATTTGCATCATCTACAGTAGTTGTTTCTTGCAACTCATCTCTTACACTTTCTCAATTTTGCCTCTTCTAGGCTTGTTCCAACTAGCCCTTGCCAGTCCTAAACTATTGGGTGATTAAAATACCCTTTTCCTCACTCTAAAATATACTCCAAAACCAACTACACTTGTTTTGTAAAATATCACTCAAAACTGGCTATTTCAGTCTGCCAACTAGGCCTAGTTTGAGGCCATTTACAAAGCAACTCACAATCCCTTGACTTTTGGAACTCCCATGACCCAAAAAATTCTTAAGACATGACTCAAATGCAAGGATTCTTTTATTTTTTTGGTCTCATGATCAACTTTACAATGGTTTTTACAAAACCCTCCTTCCTAGCCCCTTTACCTTAGGGCTTTCTAGAACTCTTACTTTGCAATGTCTCTAGAACCCCAAAATGGTTCAACCACCTTCACTTTGGTTATATTAGATGACTTCAAACATAAAATGTAACTCTTGTTTGGAGAAAACACTAAATCCACCTTGGGAGCAATCACATACCCCTTTTTATGCACTCAAATTTTAGGGAAAACTATGCAAATACTTCTTAAATGGTTTCAACACTTGACTTTTTAGATGGAAATGGTTATTATAGACTCAAACCAACAAGAAAAATCCCAAACTTGAGGTTTCTTAACACTCAACAATCAAATTTCAAAACTATTACCAACACTTACTACTAGGACAATTTCTAGTTTTAATGGTCAAACTCCCAAACCATACAAAGGACCCCATGCTGTTTTTGCATTTTTAAACACTCTTTTTGGAGACCTACAATAACCTCTCTCACTTTTTGGAGATCACACTCTGTTTTCATTTTACGATGCCATCTCGGGTGATGCTGAAACTTGCAATGTCGGCTAGTACAAAGTTGCCAACTGCCAAATCTCTCTCACCTTTCCTCGTGGGATTGAACTATCTACTTCCTTAGCTCCATGTGGTTAGGGTAAACCCTATCCCCTTCAGTGCTCGAATGTTCTCAGGCATGCCAATCCAGAATGTCCCCAAGGGTCACTAAATGCCATAGGGCTGCGATCTTTGATGGGGCATATCTCGGAGCTCGTGCGAGGTATGGATGCGATTCTAGTTCCTACAAGACCATTTTACGAAGACCTACAATAACCTCTCTCACTTTTTGGAGATCACACTCCATTTTTGTTTTACAATGCCATCTCGGGTGATGATGAAACTTGTAGTGTGGGCCAGTACAAAGTTGCCAACTACCAAATCTCTCTCACCTTTCGTCGTGGGATCGAACTGTCTGCTCCGTTAGCTCCGGGTGGCCAGGTAAACCCTACCCCCAACCTCGTCCTATCCCCTTCAGTGCTCAAACTTTCTCAGGCACACCAATCTGAAATGTCCCCAAGGGTCACTAAATGCCATAGGGTTGCGATCTTTGACGGGGCATATCTCGGAGCTCGTGCGAGGTATGGATGGGATTCTAGTTCTTACAGGACTGTGTTGTGGAGACCTACAATAACCTCTCTCACTTTTTGGAGATCACATTCTATTTTTATTTTACAACGCCATCTCGGGTGATGCTGAAACTTGTAGTGTTGGCTAGTACAAAGTTGCCAACTGCCAAATCTCTCTCATCTTTCGTCGTGGGATCAAACTGTCTCCTCCATTAGCTCCGGGTGGTTAGGTAAACCTTATCCCCAACCTCTTCCTATCCCCTTCAGTGCTTGAACATTCTCAGGCACGCTGAACCAGAATGTCCCTAAGGGTCACTAAATGCCACAGGGCTGCGATCTTTGACGGGGCATATCTCGAAGCTCGTGTGAGGTATGGATGCAATTCTAGTTCCTATAGGACCGTGTTATGGAGACCTACAATAACCTCTCTCACTTTTTGGAGATCACATTCTGTTTTCATTTTACAACACCATCTCAGGTGATGCTGAAACTTGTAGTGTTGGCCAGTACAAAGTTGCCAACTGCCAAATCTCTCTCATCTTTCATCGTGGGATCAAACTGTCTCCTCCATTAGCTCTGGGTGGTTGGGTAAACCTTATCCCCAACCTCTTCTTTTCCCCTTCAGTGCTCGAACATTCTCAGGCACGCTGAACTAGAATGTCCCTAAGGGTCACTAAATGCCACAGGGCTACAATCTTTGACGGTGCCTATCTTGAAGGTCGTGCAAGGTATGGATGCAATTCTAGTTCCTATAGGACCATGTTGCAGAGACCTACAATAACCTCTCTCGCTTTTTGGAGATCACATTCTATTTTCATTTTACAACGCCATCTCAGGTGATGCTGAAACTTGTAGTGTTAGCCAGTACAAAGTTGCCAACTGCCAAATCTCTCTCATCTTTCGTCGTGGGATCAAACTGTCTCCTCCATTAGCTCCGGGTGGCCAATTAAACCTTATCCCCAACCTCTTCCTATCCCCTTCAGTGTTCGAACGTTCTCAGGCACGCTGAACTAGAATGTCCCTAAGGGTCACTAAATGCCACAGGTTTGTGATCTTTGACGGGGCATATCTCAAAGCTCGTGTGAGGTATGGATGTAATTCTAATTCCTACAGGACCGTGTTGCGGAGACCTTTAATAACCTCTCTCACTTTTTTGAGATCACACTCCATTTTTTTTTTACAATGCCATCTCGGGTGATGCTGAAACTTGCAGTGTGGGCCAGTACAAAGTTGCCAACTGCCAAATCTCTCTCACCTTTTGTCGTGGGATTGAAATGTCTTCTTTGTTAGGTCTGAGTGGCCGGGTAAACCCTATCCCCAACCTCGTCCTATCCCCTTTAGTGCTCGAACGTTCTCAGGCACGCCAATCCGGAATGTCCCCAAGGGTCACTAAATGCCATAGGGCTGCGATCTTTGACAGGGTATATCTCAGAGCTCGTGCAAGGTATGGATGCAATTCCAATTCCTACAGGACCATGTTGCAGAGACCTACAATAACCTCTCTCTCTTTTTGGAGATCACATTATGTTTTCATTTTACAACACCATCTCGAGTGATGCTAAAACTTGTAGTGTTGGCCAGTACAAAGTTGCCAACTGCCAAATCTCTCTCATCTTTCGTAGTGGGATCAAACTGTCTGCTCCATTAGCTCCAAGTGGCTGGGTAAAACCTATCCCCAACCTTGTCTTGTCCCCTTCAATGCTTGAATGTTCTCAGGCATGCCGAACCAGAATGTCCCTAAGTGTCACTAAATGCCATAGGGCTGCGATCTTTGACGGGGCATATCTTGGAGCTTGTGCAAGATATGGATGAGATTCCAATTCCTACAGGACTGTGTTGTAGAGACCTACAATAACCTCTCTCACTTTTTGGAGATCACATTCCCTTTTCATTCTACAATGTCATCTCGGGTGATGCTGAAACTTGTAGTGTTAGCTAGTACAAAGTTGCCAACTGCCAAATCTCTCTCATCTTTCGTTGTGGGATCAAACTGTCTACTCCATTAGCTCCAGGTGGCCGAGTAAACCTTATCCCCAACCTCTTCCTGTCCCCTTCAGTGCTCGAACGTTCTCAGGAATGCTGAACTAGAATGTCCCTAAGGGTCACTAAATGCCACAAGGCTGCGATCTTTGACAGGGCATATCTCGAAGCTCGTGCGAGGTATGGATACGATTCTAGTTCCTACAGGACCATTTTGCGGAGACCTACAATAACCTCTCTCACTTTTTGGAGATCACACTTCATTTTTTTTTTACAATGCCATCTCGAGTGATGTTGAAACTTGCAATGTGGGCTAGTACAAAGTTGCCAACTGCCAAATCTCTCTCACCTTTCGTCGTGGGATCGAACTATCTGCTCTGTTAGCTCTGAGTAGCTGGGTAAACCCTATCCCCAACCTCATCCTATCCCCTTTAGTGCTCGAATTTTCTCAGGCATGCCAATCCGGAATGTCCCCAAGGGTCACTAAATGCCATAGGGCTGCGATCTTTGACGGGGCATATCTTGGAGCTCGTGCAAGGTATGGATGCAATTCTAGTTCCTACAGGACCATGTTGTGGAGACCTACAATAACCTCTCTCACTTTTTGGAGATCACATTTTGTTTTCATTTTACAACACCATCTCGGGTGATGCTGAAACTTGTAGTGTTGGCCAGTACAAAGTTGCCAACTGCCAAATCTCTCTCATCTTTCATCATGGGATCAAAATGTCTACTCCATTAGCTTCAGGTGGCCAGGTAAACCCTATCCCCAACCTTGTCTTTTCCCCTTCAATGCTTGAATTTTCTCAGGCACGCCGAACCAGAATGTCCCTAAGGGTCACTAAATGCCACAAGGCTGCGATCTTTGACGGGGCATATCTCGGAGCTCGTGCAAGATATGGATGAGATTCCAATTCCTACAGGACTGTGTTGCAGAGACCTACAATAACCTCTCTCACTTTTTGGAGATCACATTCCATTTTCATTCTACAATGCCATCTTGGGTGATGCTAAAACTTGTAGTGTTGGCCAGTACAAAGTTGCCAACTGCCAAATCTCTCTCATCTTTCGTCATGGGATCAAACTGTCTGCTCCATTAGCTCTAGGTGGCTGGGTAAACCCTATCCCCAACCTCTTCCTGTCCCCTTCAGTGCTCAAACATTCTCAAGCACGATGAACCAGAATGTCCCTAAGGGTCACTAAATGCCACAGGGCTGCGACCTTTGACGGGGCATATCTATGGGCTATCAATACTTCGACTATACTTTAATTCAATGATTATCAATATGTGAAAAAATGGAACTCGTTGTAGTTTGAAGTACTGAGAAGATGGCCTTGCCCTTCCCCAGGAGTTTCAGAAATGGGAGACATTAGGTAAGAGAGTGAAAATGTTACTATCACTTCAACGTACATGATGCAATTGGAAATGCAAATTTTGATGGTAATCATTTTGTGATAAGGGAGAGACTAGGGATGATCATTGTTACTATCTCTTTAGTAGTGGAATTTTGTTTTCTCTTAAATTTGGTGGTGGGGGATTAGTGGTAAGACTCCTTGGATATTCCTTCTTATGATGTTAGTGACAAGTGTTGCTCTTTGAAAACACTTATACAATCTTTTTTAAATTATTAGATAAAAACAGAGAATTGTAAGTATTAAACATGATTAGCCTTTAGTTCCTAGAAGATCTTTATTTCCCCATCAATGCATTTAGAAAGTTAAGTTTGAAGAAGATCATAAATAGAAAAAATTAGAGAAGCGATTTAAACATTTATATTGATTGGAAACATGTGAGTCTTGAGTTTCCTCTACCTTTTAAAGAATGTTCCTTAGCTAGTAGACCTAATTCCACATTCCATAAGACTGTCATTGCACTAAAGATTTAGGAAACCAACTGCTCTAAGATAAAGCTTCCAGGTCAATAATAATCTAGCCTATTGAGGTACATAATACTTCTCAATTAAACTTGTGTTAATTCAATATTAATTTTGTAATTAGCTACAATTTCAGTATTTGTGTACAGGGGGTGACTGAGAAAACTATTTGAGGTCCAATTTGAAAATATATTTGTAAGGATCTCGACCAAGGTTCACAACTTCGATGATTAATACATTCATTCAAGCTAGAACCTCACTACAAAAAAATAATATATAAAAAAGGTAGTGAATAACGTCATGTCTAGACCCAAATCAACCAATGAAAGTCAAATTAGCATAATGTGGAACAAAAATATATGCATTGAGTGGGTTGTCATAAAAAAGCTTCATAATAAAATTCATTTCTAGAATTAAAAGACCTTAAAGAACATTTATGCTTGTAACACAAATGGCCATTCAAAACTGAATATGATTAGAATATGTGAAATAGCATTACAAGAACTTGTAATGCTCTTGTGAACATCGCGTTAATTCTTGTAAGAATCCCTAAGATGCTTGTTATACTCAAAATTTTGTTGAAATTGAATTAATTTTTATCCTGTCAGTTAATTGGCTTAGGGTGATATATGCTTCTTGGATGGAATAATGAGTTTGTGATTAACTCTGTATTAAGATTCATAGCATCTTCTAGTTATTTGCAAAGGAAATTTATAAATTACTTGCTAATGTCATATGGCTTGCTTGAGAAAGATGTCTGTGTTCTTATTGATGGGTACTAATGACTATCCACATTTAGCTCTTTAATATCCTATTTGACAAGCTTTCCATAGACATTTCTTTGCCATACTAAGTATTTTTGAAAACATATTTGAGTGGGACTATAGTAGATACTACCAGAAATAGCTTCTTTGCAATTTTTGAGAAATACTAATAAAGCAAAAAAGAACATCTACTAGTTGGTAGACATAATGGCAACTCTCTAGCAATTGAATTTAATTTCATACATGCACATATCTAATTTAATGTCATACACGAACATATCTAATTTAACGTCATACATGAACAAACATATAATATAAAATGATAACCAATAATGTCATATACATTAACAAACACATAATATATTATGATAACCAATAATGTCGTATATGAACAAACATATCATATATTAACCAATAATGTCATACATCAAATATAGAATGTCATATGTACATCAAATGTGTATCGAATATGTCTCTCAGATGCCTATATATATACATGGGGAAGGAAACAAGTCTCTCTATATATATGTATCAAATATCTCAACTACATCTTTTCCTTCCCACGAGGGGAAGGAAACAAGTCTCTTGATGTCCTCTGCCGTCGTGTGGAGGGAGACAGTGGAGATGACGGGGCCTTCTTGACATGCTCACTTGACCTCTTGTTGAGGCTCTTCTCTAGGTCCAACTAATACAAAGAAAGTAGATATGAATCAATATTTATTATATGTTGAAATCAAATATATGTACTCACAAAATCAATTATTTTCTTACCGCCAACAAATAGTCACTCTGTAAGTCCACCTCAAATGCTCGTGGACGATCAGGCATGACAAGACCCTACAACAATTCAATAAATATAATAACTTATAAATAACATTAGAAATTTTGAGATTAACTATTATAAACAACAACTAAAATGAAGAAAATTCTTTCATACCTCCGTTAGTGGCTGTGAGCTAGCCACAGCTGTGGCCACTCCACTATCAACAGACTGTCGCAGATGAGGAGGTGTGTCTGACATCATGAGCTGCATGTCATACAATACACATTATATCTAACATGAAACATGGAATAAATATAATCAAATGAATTAAATTAACATGAAACAACTGTACCTGTGTGAAGCTCGTATGATGTCTCTGCTCTGCATCTATGGTAAAGGTTGAGGGTCCTGTGGAGAACTAATGCACATGCATATTTTTTTTGGTCAATCCTTAATATGATTACGTAATAAATATATGTATTAATTAAAATGATTAAATTGATACATACCTCAGGACTCGTCGAAGGGACAAAAAATGGGCCTGGAGGATCACTGCTAGGCCCAGGAACACTTTGACCCTAAATTTTGAACAATGTCAATAAATCCTAATTAATTAATCATTCACTATACGTATGAAATGTGATCAAATTAGTAATTTACCTGTGTGTCAATGCCAAATGTCTCATTCAAGAACTGATCGGTGACAAGCCCATCATCTGCACCATCTTCGACATGAGTGCCAAATGTGCATAGGGATCCGCATGAAGTGCACATGTGACCACGACGTATAGAAGGCTCCCCCTCAACTAATGGGCTTGTGGAATGGATGAGGGTCTGTGTCAAAGCATTAATGGTCCCTAGAGTGTTGGCCTCTACATGTTCCTTCACAACTGAAGGAATAATCACATGCTCACGCTGTGGATGGACCACAGGTGCCCTAACTACATTAGGGCCACGACGTGCTCCAGGCCTCTCAAATGATGACCCCCCACCTCTACCTTGGGAGTCTAACATATCAAAATAATTGGGGATCTCCCCAAGGACAAACTCACAATATAATTTCTTCAAAAAATACATGGGGACCTCGTGATTGTTGCAAGGAGGGGCATCAAAAACCATCCACCATCTATCCCAAAATTTATTTCTAATAGCATCATGTATGCACCAATGGATGGGGAATCGTTTAGTACCCTCTCTAACAGTATTTTGCTCACTGGGTTTTCTAAATAATGCACATATACTACCTTTTGGTATTTCCTTTTTTTTAACATCTTCATATGACAATTTATTTGCATAAAATCTTTTTTGTTCATTCCTCTTAGCCCGCCAAATATCTAACTGACCACTAATTGAGGCTATCTGAGTGTTAATGGATTTGAGGGATGATGCCAATTGAGCCCTCATGTCATGTCCCCATTTTTGGTGACAGTTCGATTTAATTAATTTAATTAATCTGGTTGTCTAAAATAATGAATATTTTAAGGACGACTAATTAATTATTTTAATTAAATAAATAAATATTAAAAGATAACTTTATATTTAATAAAGTGACTTGGATTATAAAAATATTTAATAAAGTCACTTGAGGGATAAGATCAAAAATGTTCTAGAAGTCTCTGGAGAGGATGGAGAGAAAAGAATAAATAGGCACCCCAGGGCTCCATTCGAATCAGGCAGTTGATTATCTCTCTTTGATTTTCAGATTGTGATTTAATCACAAGTGCATTGTGGAACCTAGGGTTTCTACAATTGTCACAACTGGCCATTGAGAACGATAACTCTCAATTGGTGCGCAATTTTGAGGGTGTGAAATATCATCTGAATTATTGCAGATTGGAGGTGACATCCAGTCATTTCATCGAAGCAATCATTTGTGGTTTGTGCAGCACTACTTTGGAAGGATTTGGTACAGATTATCAGGTTAATAGCACAATTGAGAAGTCTGGTATCGAGCGGGTTTTAGAAGAAGTTTGATTGCTGACTAAAGAAGAAAAGGTTTGATATTCTTACTGTCGAGCTCCAATCGCAAGTTGTGAATCATATTAACTTGCTCATAAATCTGGTGGCAGCGATAAACTGATAAGGGCAGATTAAATTGGATCCATCGGTTCTGAATGTTCAAATGAGCAGGCCCGACGGATTGAAGACCAAGATGGTAGCTAGGCAGCAGCCGAGTTTGAAGAATATCGAGGGGTAGCTTATGAATTTTCAAAGCAGAGATCACAATTAATGGATTGGGAAGCATATCTCAACCACACTCCATAGTTACTCATGACTCAAGGCACGGGGATTAGTATTAGGCGGATCATATTAACGGGCCCACAATATCCTGCGGTTTGCATCAAGTCCTTAGCGATCGTTCATGGTGAAACGCTTCATAGCTATACCACGGCGGCCGGGTGTATTGTAAGACAGTCTCAATAGCTCACAATTCTCGGCAGACATCTGTTGTGTGTCTCAATTCGGCGGTGTTTTGCAATCACAAATTCCCATACTTGGTCGGATTTGCGAGTGAGTGATATTTGGTTATATCTGCACCCCGACGGCTTGGTCCATAGCCGGATTGGCACTTCAATGTAAAAAAATATAGTTTTCAAAGACACAGAGTGAGCAGACAGTAAGTGGAAGGAACAAATCACGGGCAGATAGAGGAGATCCCAGGCCATCCTACCACTCTTTTCCATTAGCGATAGACAACGATTATTAACATGTAGAAAAGTGTGATTCTCTGAACAAGATTAAGTACTTACAAAAGCATTTTGTGAAGGTATGATAACAACTCGCAGGTCTGAGCTCCACCAGTAGACGAATTCTGTTTATTTAATTTCGGGTCATGTTGGAGATGCAAACTTCATGAACAGATAAGGACGAACCAGTCCGGACTAGTTCTAGGGGAAAGATTTTTGTCAACATCACCTCATATAAGAGCTGAAGTATAAAGAGTTTTTTTGGTGCTGGAGAAAGTAATAACCTGTCAGGGTTATTTCAGTGGTATCAGAGCCCGTTTGCAAATTATTTGACGAATTGCCACAGTACAATATTGGGATTTAGTGACCTTTATAGCTAGGGTCATTTCAGTGGTATCAGAGCGGTTTTCTTGCCATCCTGTGGGGGGAGAACCGACTTACATGAGTGATCAGCACTCTACTTCAACCAAGATGGACAGGTACAGCACAAAGTCTCCAAGGACACAATCTCGGACAAGTAATAGACACAATATTCAGAGTCAGAATTGTGGAAAGGAGGACTATTCAGGCATTCAAGATGAGCTCAGAAAAATCAAACATAACATGTCTGAACTATTGGTTAAGCACCACCGTATGCTTGACAGGCTGTCCATCCCAGCTAAGGTGAATAAATCAACTGGATTTCATTTTGGCAAATCTTCTCACAAAGCGTTGACTGATACAATAAGAGATGTTACTAGGAACCTTAATGAGGAATTCGAGGAACAAGTGTGCAATCGGTCAGAGGCTTTAGTTCGGTCACAGGATGAAGTGGTGAAGGATATTACGCTGATGGATAGTAACTGTCAACTTGATACTTCGATTGAGACAGTTGTATACAGGGTTCCCAAGGGTGATGTCTCAGATACTCAAGGTGGTTTGGTTCCGAAAGTTAAGGATTACAGTGAAGTGAGTTCAGATGATGATAAGGATGTTGATGATGAGCTACCAGGTAGAGATGAGCAAACACTGAGTATCCATGATTTTGCTGAGAGAGAGTACCAAGCTCAGTTAGATGCTTCGGATGAAACTGTTAGTACTTCACATGATTTGTCCAGCCAGCTGAAGGTAAGCAAAGATAGTATTGTGGCTTCTTTATCTCATCATGACAGGATGTGGGAGATGTTAGAAGAATACATCCAGATGATTCAGTTACAAGGAAGACATAAGGGAGTTCAGGAAAAATCTTCTTGTTGTGACTTACATGCAATTGGTGAAGGAATGGGAATGACGAAGTTGAGCTATTTACATCTTCTATTAGATCGTGACCATCTTCTAAGCCTTGCCAAAGACTATTCAAATGCCTTGAGGAGGAAGGAGGAGGAAGTTGTCAAGCTTTCTTGAAAGCTTGAGGACACTCGAGCAACTTTGGCATTACAGGACTGGGAGGGACATGGGAATGAGCACGACATGGAGCTGAGCTTAAGTTTATCTTGCACTCAGTTTTTGATAGAAGAGGGATCATGTGAGGTTGCTGATAATGCTATGAGTTCATCTTGCATTCACATCCAGGATACAAGGACAATGTCAAACCAATATGAGGAGTTAGTTGGTGTTGGTCACATTACTCAGGTAAGGAGTTTGCTCGAGTTACCAGTTGTTCCTTGTTTACGGATATGGACTCAAGAATGTTTCAGGGGCATTTGGGGTTCAGTTAACTAGAGATCTTTAACACTTAATAGTAGCAATGTTTGTTTGAGTGCTATCATGGATTTGATTAGCAGAATACATGGTGTTGTCTTTCCTTGTGCCAGCAGTTTGTCCAATGTTGGTATTAGTCTTTATACACCGTTGTTGGGTTTGTTTCATATTTCCAGTCAACCATTCTTGCTGGAAGGTGTTGAAGATTTTTCATATTTGGAAGCATGTATAGATGAGTCCCAGGATCGTTTTGGCCTTGATGACATCCAGGAGAATGAAGTGAACAGTTTTGAAGATTCAGCTTCCTTGACAGTTTCTTTAGGTACAGAAGAGCTTGACAGCAGAACTATAGATTTTGACACTCCAGATGAGGATATGAGTTTTGGAAAGGATTCGCAAGATATGGATGACAATATTCTAGAAACTAGTAACCTTGAAGATACTCCTTTAGACAATGTGATAGAGAAGGTTTGTGGAAGATAGTTCAGCCAGAGCCATTATGTGATTAGCCATTTGAAAGTTAGTGAGCAAGATATTACTATCGCTTGTGAGCACTTTGATATTGCTCGTCAGTTGTTGGCTGTTACTGGTTGGGGTTCTTCTATGACAGATGAGTCCAGCGGTGGTTACTTTTCTTTGGCAGAGATTCATGCCTTGCGTGAAGCTGTTCAGATTTTGAAGCAGGATTATTTATGATTGGTAGCCGATCGTGATCACTTGGTTGAGTGGGGAAGTACAGCCTATGAGGCACTCTTGGATCGTGAAGAGGAGGTGAGTGAGCTTTCCCAGGAGCTCATAGCGACTACTAAGGCTTTAGAGGACACACAGTGAGATCTACAGAAGTCGTAGTTTCAGTTGAAGGAGGTGACCGTGGAGTTGGAGCATTTGCGGTCAAACCCAGCCCCAGACCCAGTTCATTTGACTATTGAGGTGGATGATGGTAAGTACACTTCCGCAGTTGCTACTAGGGAGCATATTGTTGAGGCTGACACACATATTCAGGATTCGGTAGTAGCCGGTTCTAATGAGTTTGGGATACCGGTAGAGTCAAGTTTCCAGATTGATTCTTCCCAGATAGTTGATAGTGTGGTACAGTTGAATATGCCACCCTTACAGGAGGACCAGTTGTGGTGTAAAGGGGAGTATGTTAATGTTTCCTCATATAATTTTTACTGCACTGAACCGTTCATGGAGTATTTGCTGGATAGTGCATGTGTTCATTTGGACTCGCATAAAGTGACAGAAGGTGTTCTCATCCAAGATACTAGTGTTATTTGTAGACTAGTTGAGAAGATTATAGGGGTCATTTCTACTATGCTACCTCACAGGGATCTCGAGGAAGGGTTTGTTGAGCAGAATGCACGGGATCCTATCCAGCCTACAGTCACTCGGAGTCAGAAAATGGAGCCATCTGTTGATTCCCAGTTCAGTGATGATGAGCCAGCAATAGAGTTTGGAGGTTCTTACCGGCATTATATGGTAGGGTACACTCATCATTTTTCTTTTAACACAGAGATAGAAGATTTTATTTCACACAGATGTAGATTGGCTCCAGTTTCTTACCATCCATTAAGGGATGGATTGGCACCATCTTTTGAAAATAAAATTGGTAGTAGCAAGTTACTCAGCCTGCAGCATCAACACACCTGGAGTAGTTTTTCAGAGATTGGATTTGATGGCAATGATTTAGGTACCTATGGCTATTGTCATATCTACAATGTAGTTGGGTACAGGTGTCTTTTTGACAGGGGCTTGAGTTTTGATAGAGTTGATGTTTCAGTTGGCTTGAGTTCCGCAGAATGTTTTCTTCCACCGGCCTCTACAGTTGGTTTTCAGATGATTTCATCAGAAGTGTCAGTTGTTTGGATGTTGAGTACAGTTTCTCAGTTACTGGTATTGATGATTTCTCCATGGGAGTATGATGCAGATTGGGATGATACACAGATTTACATTTGGGATCCAAGCAGACTGATTGGTTCATGGTTTAGCCATTGCTTGGGGACAAGCAATTTCAGGAAGGGCGGACTGTCATGTCCCCATTTTTGGTGACAGTTTGATTTAATTAATTTAATTAATCTGGTTGTCTAAAATAATGAATATTTTAAGGATGACTAATTAATTATTTTAATTAAATAAATAAATATTAAAAGATAACTTTATATTTAATAAAGTGACTTGGATTATAAAAATATTTAATAAAGTCACTTGAGGGATAAGATCAAAAATGTTCTAGAAGTCTCTGGAGAGGATGGAGAGAAAATAATAAATAGGCACCCCGGGGCTCCATTCGAATCAGGCAGTTGATTATCTCTCTTTGATTTTCAGATTGTGATTTAATCACAAGTGCATTGTGGAACCTAGGGTTTCTACAATTGTCACAACTGGCCATTGAGAACGATAACTCTCAATTGGTGCACAATTTTGAGGGTGTGAAATATCATCTGAATTATTGCAGATTGGAGGTGACATCTAGTCATTTCATCGGAGCAATCATTTGTGGTTTGTGCAGCACTACTTTGGAAGGATTTGGTACAGATTATCAGGTTAATAGCACAATTGAGAAGTTTGGTATCGAGCGGGTTTCAGAAGAAGTTCGATTGCTGACTAAAGAAGAAAAGGTTTGATATTCTTACTGTCGAGCTCCAATCGCAAGTTGTGAATCATATTAACTTGCTCATAAATCCAGTGGCAGCGATAAAATGATAAGGGCAGATTAAATTGGATCCATCGGTTCTGAATGTTCAAATGAGCAGGCCCAATGGATTGAAGACCAAGATGGGAGCTAGGCAGCAGCCGAGTTTGAAGAATATCGAGGGGTAGCTTATGAATTTTCAAAGCAGAGATCACCATTAACGGATTGGGAAGCATATCTCAACCACACTCCATAGTTACTCACGACTCAAGGCACGGGGATTAGTATTAGGCGGATCATATTAACGGGCCCACAATATCCTGCAGTTTGCATCAAGTCCTTGGCGATCGTTCATGGTGAAATGCTTCATAGCTATACCACGGCGGCCGGGTGTATTGTAAGATAGTCTCAACAACTCACAATTCTCGGCAGACATCCATTGTGTGTCTCAATTCGGCAGTGTTTTGCAATCACAAATTCCCATACTTGGTCGGATTTGCGAGTGAGTGATATTTGGTTATATCTGCACCCCGACGGCTTGGTCCATAGCCAGATTGGCACTTCAGTGTAAAACAATATAGTTTTCAAAGACACAGAGCGAGTAGACAATAAGTGGAAGGAACAGATCGCGGGCAGATAGAGGAGATCCCAGGCTGTCCTACCACTCTTTTCCATTAGCGATAGACAACGATTATTAACATGCGGAAAAGTGCGATTCTCTGAACAAGATTAAGTACTTACGAAAGCATTTTGTGAAGGTATGATAACAACTCGCAGGTCTGAGCTCCACCAGTAGAAGAATTCTATTTATTTAATTTCGGGTCATGTTGGAGATGCAAACTTCATGAACGGATAAGGACGAACCAGTCCGGACCAGTTCTAGGGGAAAGTTTTTTGTCAACATCACCTCATATAAGAGCTGAAGTATAAAGAGTTTTTTTGGTGCTGGAGAAAGCAATAACCTGTTAGGGTTATTTCAGTGGTATCAGAGCCTGTTTGCAAATTATTTGACGAATTGCCATAGTACAATATTGGGATTTAGTGACCTTTATAGCTAGGGTCATTTCACCTCATTGGATTGGTTTGTCTGGATTCTTTCAACCGAGCAATGATTCCTTCTAATTCAGTTTTGCCTCTCTCTATTTCATTTCTTAAATTTTCTTGTGTGCCTGGTGGAGGTCTTGCAATTGGTTCGGGTTGTGGAATTTGTTCTTCTTCTTGAGGAGGGTTTTGGTTTTGGGGTTCTTGAGGGTTTTGATGTTCTTGTGGATTTTCTGGTTGATTATGGACATTTCCTGATAAAAAATCAATTGAAATTCAAATAAATAAACAAATCTAAATGAAATTTTTTAAAACCCTACAAAAGAATATAAAAAACTTACAAAACAATATGAAAAATATATCAAACAATGTAAAGTTAGGTTTATATCACTTACGATGTCGTCATGGGTGCGCTTGTGGTCTTAGATTTCGTCGACGAGGAGGCATTTTGGCAAATGGTGGTGCAGATGTTGAGTCTTCAACTCGCGTACGCGTTACTTGCTGTAGGAGTAGAAGAAAATGGTTATGAAAATGATGGGCTGCGGGTTTGCAGCCCATCATACATACTTTTTATTTTTTTTAAAGCACGTACGCGCTGTTTAAAATAGGAAAAAAAAATTTCGTTGTCACCTTTTTGGCACCACAACTCGGTGCATATGCCTAACACATAAATAGGTTACAACTCTTAAGGGTCCCATGACATTGAATAACATTTAAGTTTAATTAATAATAAATATAATATATAATAAATCCACATCAAATAATATACCAATATAAATTTGTTTAAATAATATAAAATTATCTATGATGCCACTTGGCAATAAATAGATTGCACAATCATCCACTATATAGGTTACAGGGTATGAAAGACTAAAATAATATACATCATGAAATAAATTACATCATCTCTTAAAATATTATGAAATCAAATACAATAAAATAGTACAACCAACCATAATAGAAATACGAGAATAGATAGAAAGGAACATCTGCACAAACACATTTAGCGATGACATTTGATAGTTGGATCTCAATGGTATAAGAAAAAGAACTACCACCCAACCTCGTAAACCCAAAATGATCCACTCCCACCACATTGAGGAGATAGTCTCAAGTCCCAAACATGATAGTAAACTTAACAATCAAATACAACATCTAAGTTAGGGAAAAGCTAAAAGCAATCTATTTCAAAGGTACCAAGATACAAATAACATCTAAACCTAGAGGGAACACAAACACGTAGGAAATCTACTATGCAATTGGGAAAGTGTCATCGTATGAATCAATGAGTTACCTTGGTAGTCTAACTTGACCCTGGCCCCCTAGTGGCTCTATGTGGCACTAGTATCCTTTTGTACTAACAAGGCATACTAATGATGCATGGTCACAATCAAGCATTCTCTCTACTCCCATCCTAGTGTTTACTAGCACTCAAGGTATGGGCGAGAACATACAAAGACTCTTATTAGGTTCATTTTATTCCCATTTAGTGCAGTGTTTTCACTTATTAAACAACTTACAATGCATTTCCCTAGCGGCCACTTTGGGCCCCGATCTCTATCGCAAGCCACTTCCCAACATTACATATAGATAACCTACCCTAAGCTTAGTAAAATCAAAAGATCACAAAAGACCACATACCATGCATCAATTCTTAAACAAGTAATTGATGAGTACCGAAACTCACTAATCATAGATTCCACTGAAGTGATCATCCTAATAGGACTGGTCCCAAAATCAAGTATACATAAACCAATCCACATCATAACATGACATCACCAAGAACAAATCATACAAGCACCTCAGTCCTATACAAGTAATTGGAAAGAACTCTAAAAAGTAACTGATCAAAGTCTCAAAGTTTATATCAGATGAGTCACACAATTCACCTCAGTTTCAAACAAGAACACTAAAAAATAATAACAATTAATAGATAAAAACACCTCATAGGGCATACAAGACACATAGCCATGGTTGAGTATAAAAGATTGTATACAAACATCATCATGACATCACAAAACAAACCCCCAAGCCTCTAATAAGCATCCTAATTGGCCAAAGTTAAGAAAAATTCAAAAATCCCAACACCAGTAAATCACGCATCACATAAAGTGCACAGGAAAGTGAATTTCATAATTCATTAGGTTTTGAAAACTCTAGAGTCCAATATTAACTAAAAGTTTTCAGATTAAATCATAGACAATTCTATAACGAAAATTAGTTTTCTCAAACAAGGGTTTCAACCCAGAGAAATTCTGAAAATAGAAACACAAAAGACATGAAGAAGACATAAATTTGAAGAACAAGCAACTACTGCACAAACCCACAAGATCCTACCTGGATTTGATGCTAAAATAATGAACACACAAATACACAAGAATCTTTCTTTTCCTTCGAAAACCCTCTTTTCAAAAATTAGCTCCTCAAAACTTGTGTATCCAGAAATGAGCTCTAATTTCTTTAATAAAGAGTTTTTCCCCCAAATGAAGGCTTTGATCATGTAATCATGTGAAAAACCTTTGTCTTTAATTACTATATTTTAATTTTCATGCACACACTTTATGCAATTTAATTAAAATAAACTTTATTAAATTAAAGCTTTCTCTCCCTTATTAAATCATGCGACATTTTTAATATAATATTTATTAATTTAACTAATAATATTATTTAGAGTTTATTAAAAATAAAACCATTAAATAAATTATTATTAAATTAAATAAATATAAATATGCCTATATTATAACTTTAATCAAATCTTTTAAATTTAATTCTTTCATGCACATTTAAAGAACTTTTTAATTAAAATATTTTTTTTATATTTTATTTTCCTCCACTTATTAATTACTGTAAGCACTATTTAAATTATAGTTTATTATTTAAATTAATAATAATAATTAAAGCTCATTTTTTATATGCAACTCTAATTTAATAATTACTAATTAAATAATCATAATAAAAAAATATTAAATTTTTAATCTTTTAATATTTTAACTCTATTTTTATCCAACTTCTTAAATTAGACTTTTAAAATAAATATTTTAAATTGAAGTACATATTAATTAATTTCTAATTAATTAAATAACATCATATTATAATATTTCTTTAACCAATTTTCTAAATTTAGACCTTTAATTTAGACTTCTAAATTTAGACTTTTTATTTAAAAGATAAATTTAATTAGTTTTTTAATTAATCAAATATTCACATATTTTAATCAAATAATATTTATTACTCGACTAACAATATTATTTAGAGTTTATTATTAAAATAAAACTCTTCAATAATTATTATCAAAGTGAATAAATATAAATATGAAAAAATTAGAACTTTAACTTAATCTTTTAAATTTAATTCTTTTTATTTATTTAATTTTTTAATTAATTAAATATAATTAAATATTAAATTTTCTATATAAAATTTTCATGCAACAATTTTATGCAAATTAAATTAAAATATCTTTATTAAATTAATTTTCCATCTCACTTTAATTAATCATGAGACATTTTTAATATCATATTTTATTAATTTAACTAATAATATTATTTAGAGTTTATTAATAAAACTCCTAAATAAATTATTATTAGATTAAATAATTATAAATATGCCAAAATTAGACCTATATCTTTAAATTTTATTCTTTTATTTAATTAAACTCATAGATATCTTAAATTATATTTTTATTAATTTAATTAATAACATTATTTAGAATTTCTTATTTAAAATAAATTTCCTAAATAATTATCATTAAATAAAATGAATATAAATACACAAAAAATAGAACTATAACTTTATCTTTAAATTTCTTGCATACACTTTATGCAAATTAATAAAAATAAACTTTATAAATTTTATATTTTCTCTCTCAAGTTAATTGTGAGACATTTTAATACTATATTTATTAATTCAAGTAATAATATTATTTAGAGTTTATTATTAAAATAAAACTCCTAAATTATTATCATTAAATAAAATAAATATAAATATGTCAAAAATAGAACTTTAATATAATCTTTTAAATTTAATTCTTTTATTTAATTAATTCATGAGACATTTTAATAATATATTTATTAATTCAACTAATAATATTATTTAGAGTTTATTATTTAAAATAAAACTCCTAAGTAATAATTATTAAATTAAATAAATATAAATATATCAAAAATAGAACTTTAATAAAATATTTAAATTTAATTCTTTTATTTAATTAATTTTTCAATTAATTAAATATGATTAAATATCAACTTTTTTTATAAAATTTCCATTAAATTAAATCATCAAATTGTCTTTTAATTTGATTTAATTATAACAAAAAAATCACATAATCACAAAACCAAAAAATTTCAACTTAATTGAAGACAAAAAACATAATCAAACTCAAGGGTTAGAATCACGAATTCACATCACTTGACAAATTTGAAAAGGTAAAACTAAACATATACTTGTCCTATTTTCTAGGACAATTGGCTTAGGGTTTAAGATTTGGACTCAAGAGTTATCTCCTCACTTATACCATTGAAATACTATGATAGGGTACACTCATCTTGACAATTTAGGGAAGTCAATACTCATTACCTACAATCTGCATAAAATTCACACATGTACAAACACAATATTTTAAACTAAATAGGCAATGGAAAGAAATGGTTTATTATGTAGATCCTAACTAGCAAGTGACTAAAACTCCCTTCTTCAACCACATTAGAAACATCAAACATAAAGAAAACATACATGCACACCATACACATACAAGTATGGGGTAAGTATCCATAGAAACCACATAAAAATAATTTGTCTAACTAACATAGTTCAATAACTAAAATAAGTAGCACTAAGTACCTCAACATATATATATGTATGTATGTATGTATGTATGTATGTATGTATGTTTGTATGTATGTATATAAACTAAATATGAAATACAACTAATCAATTCTGGTAATCCAGCACCACTAATCATAAAACATAATAATAGAATAGGCCTAAAAGAATATACTCTAAACAAATTAGAAAAGTCAAGTAGGGGTAGGCATTACATCCACTCCTCCTAGAATTAGTTTACTCTTGGAAGCCTACAAGAAAGATAAACTAAACTAGGGGTAGGCATTACATCCACTCCTACCAGACTTAGGCTTACTCGTGGAAGCCTACTACAATGACTAGGATAAATAAAAGTCAAAGAGTATAATCTACAATGTCAAACAAAAGCTCCCTTAAGAAACTAATACAAATAAAATACTATGTTTACACTTTCAATCCCTTAGAGCAATATGATTTTGGTTTAATAATAAACCAAAAACCCTATTGATCCAACATTCATCTTTTAAACAAATATTGAAATAGATCCCCTATAACACTCCAACCAAAATATGAACATCTCTAGTTCCATTAGAAAAACATAAAATTTATAATGTATAAACATAAATTAAAAGTCAATAACTATAAAAACACTTGCAAAATCAATCAAAGACATACCATCTTAAAGCATAATTATAAGAAAGCATGTCTAAAATCCAACTCACAAGTTTTTCCTTTTTCTATTTCTCAAGTATCAAGTCTAAAGTTTCAAGTGTTCAAGTTAAAAATTTTCAAGTGTTCAAGTTTGTAATAGATACATATCATAGTTTAGGTTTTGTTTTAGTTCAACTAGTTAACAACTAATAGCGTTCCAATATACCCAAAGCTCCCAATTAAGAAACTTAGGCTCTAATACCAAATGTAACACCTTGCCAAGGGATCCAAAAGAACTAACCTAAAGTTTTACTAAATTTGTCAAACATTTTTTTTTTGTTCAAGGATAATAACTTAACAACAATAGAATAATATAGTAGAAGCAATTAACATACACTCATACATTAACAACACATAAACATGTTACAACTCTTAAGGGTCCCATGACATTGAATCATATTTATGTTTAATTAATAATAAATATAATATATAATAAATCTACATCAAATAATAATATACTAGTATGAATCTATTTAACTAATATAAATTATATATGATGCTACTTGACAATAAATAGAATGCACAATCATCCATTGTATAGGTGACATGGTATGAAAGGATGAAATAATATACATCATGAAATAAATTACATCGTCTCTTAAGATCTATGAAATCAAATACAATACACTAAGTATAACCATCCATCATAGAAATACATGAATATAGAAAGGACCATCTACACAAACACATCCGATGGTTGGATCTCAATGGTATAAGAAAAAGCACTACCACCCGACCTTGTGGAACCCAAAAATGCCCACTCCCACCATGTTGAGGAGATAGTTTCAAGTCCCAAATAGGATAACAAACTCAAAATTCAAAAACCAACATCTAGGTTCAAGGAATCACCTGAAACCAAACTATCTCAAAGGGTACCAAGACATAAGTATCAAATATTCCCATAGGCAACAACGACACGTAGGAAATCTATTATTTAAGTGGGCAAGTATCATTGCATGAATCAACACTAGAGTTACTGTGATATCCCCATTTTGGTACATAAATGAACTAATGAATAAGTATTATACATAAAGAGTATATACTATTAATAATCGATAATATTATAATTATATTAAGATACAAATACGAATTGTTATATAATTATAAATATTAATTATACATATAAGTATATATATGAATTTTATCATATATTTAATTGGATATTTATATGTCATAGATAATTAATATATATTTGTATGACAATAACATAGTATATTATATCTTTGTTATATATTAAAATAATATCTAATTAAAATAATTCATATTTAGTATATATATAATCATATATTATTATAATGTAATCATATATAAATAATATTAATATATTATTAATATATAATATATAATTAAATAATACATAATATAATTACCTTATCAAATTAATATTGATGAAAAGACACATCTCTATGAAATACTGATATATATATATATTGCATGTTGAATAGGGTATCATAGGAAATATTATCAAATTATATAAATGAAATATCAAATCTAAAGATGTCCCAAAAATGGGACATTACAAGTGGTGTCAGAGAAAATGATTCTGCCATCCTGTAAATGATAATGCAAATAATATGTCCAATGAAGAAAAATCTATGATGATTTTTTATTGCGTCTCAAATATATAAAGAAGGCTTGCAGTTAGGTGTACCAAAGGGAAACTCAGTGATAAAAAGATGTTGGTCAAACATAACATAAGTTATCATAGTGCAATATAATTATATGCACGGAGGCACATTAGATTAAATCATTTTCAAACCCTAGCTTAATTCATATGAATTAGTTTGCCCACTAAGTACCAAGGAATTATTGATTGCTAATGAAACCTAGAGTAGTTTTCTTCATGAAAAATAAGGAGATGGATCAGGCTTTGACAAGATTCAATCAATGCATTACAAAGTCCATTAACGAATCCACTCAAAATATACTATTTTGTGCAGCAAGCAATCTGTAACAATTAAATTATTTACAGATAGCTTGAGATTTTTTAATCAATTAACAATTTAATTCTTAATCATTTACTTCTCTGTAAAATCTATTGGCCTCCAAACCCAAGCAGGTTGTAGTCTATTGACTGTTTGCTGTCTATGGGTTAAACTCTTGAAATAAGATTCAAATGCTTCTCATTACAAAATCATCACGAGTCTTGTACATTAAGGCATGGAAATAAGTAGACACTAATCTCCATCGGGTTTGGCATCAAGATCTGCACCAAACTTCATCGAGTTCTGCGTCGAGACCAAGACCATTAGATTCCACATGAAGAATAGGGACCAGTATGCAAAATCAAATGTAAGTTGTCATTAGAACCATTTTAAGATAAACCACAAACCCACGTCAATATATATGTGAACAAAATGGTGCCATTGAGAGCTTAAGAGATAAGGTAGAAATATGACAAAGATTTAGGTGGCACTTAGGGAAATGAAAAACATGTTTAGCAAGTATTACACAAAGCTGATGACATAGAAATATTGAAAGATAATTATTAGTAAGGAGAAGACATTAAACAAACATATAAGCATAAAAATTATATTAAAATCATAATATGATGGCCATATTATATGTTTGAAGTAAAAAGTCATTGGATGCAATAAAGACATGATGGTTCTTTGAAGAGTCATGTATATTATATATAAAGAGCATATTAAATGTTTGGATCACTCCATGGTTACTTGTTAAATCTTTGAGTCACTACCAATCAAAAAATTATGTGATTTTAAAAAGGAAATAAGAGAGCATAAATATGGAGTGACATGTTTCTAAGGAAGAATGGCTAATCTAGCTTGAGACTCAACATATCTCTCTATGTTTGGATTCATTTGTGACAAGCTATTATTTAGACTCAAGCTTCCAGGAGGATAAGTAATAAAAAAATAAAGTCTACAATGACCTACGTAAATTTCAAGCACATTTCTCTAAATAAAGATAAGTTCCATTTCCTAAGTTATTTTATATTGAATATAAATATCTTTACTTAGTTAGAAGATATTGTAATCTTAAGTCAAAGTTACCATTAAATTTTCAATCTTATTTAACAAAATTATATAACCAAATCACTAATACAACTTTTGCAAATTGTGTTATTAAGTAGATCTTGGTTGAAAGAAGTCATCTTGCAATCAAAATTGAAGGATGACAAGATCCAATCTTAAGGCAAAGAGGAAGAATAAAATATCGAAATAGAAAGGATACAAAGTGGTGAATCAAATTACCTCCTAAGTAGAGCACCTTGATGGATGTCAAAGGTTGCCATCAAGGCCAAGAGGGCCAAAGTTTTGCTCTTGGGCTTAGGTAGCATATTTAAGAAGAATAAGATTACCTCTTAAGTAGACCACCTTGATGGATGTCAAAGGCTGCCATCAAGGCCGAGAGGGCCAAAGTTTTGCTCCTAGGCTTAGATTGGTTAAGTTAAGATTTGACATCATGTCAACTTAATTTAGTTAAGAATTTGCCAAGTAGACCACCTTGATGGATGTCAAAGGTTGCTATCAAGGCCAAGACGGCCAAAGTTTCACTCTTGGCCTTGCTAGGAAATTGGTTTAGAACTAATTCATCATGACTAATCTTTTCTTTGAAGCTATTATATACATGTACATGCTAATAACTATTTGTGTTTGCAAGATCCACAATCAAAAGGTGTATGGGGGAACTATATGTTATAAATCATTCCTTTTGTGAAAAATTATAAACAATGTATGATGTGTCTTCATCGTGTTTACTCTATGTCTTCATCTATCTGCATCATGTCTACTTTGTGTTTTCATCTGTCTCCACCGTGTTTGCTTTGTGTTTTCAACTATTTACATCATGTATGCTTCGTGTTTTCATTCAATGTATATTTCATAAATCTTTCTAGTCTTTTGAATGCAAGTATGTTTTGTATCTATGACAAAGCTGGTGTATGAAAGGTTTTTCTTAAGGGCAAGCAAATTCGAGAGGGGAGGACTGTGATATCCCCATTTTGGTACATAAATGAACTAATGAATAAGTATTATACATAAAGAGTATATACTATTAATAATCGATAATATTATAATTATATTAAGATACAAATATGAATCGTTATATAATTATAAATATTAATTATACATATCAGTATATATATGAATATTATCATATATTTAATTGGATATTTATATGTCATAGATAATTAATATATATCTGTATGACAATAACATAGTATATTATATCTTTGTTATATATTAAAATAATATCTAATTAAAATAATTCATATGTAGTATATATATAATCATATATTATTATAATGTAATCATATATAAATAATATTAATATATTATTAATATATAATATATAATTAAATAATACATAATATAATTACCTTATTAAATTAATATTGATGAAAAGACACATCTCTATGAAATACTTATATATATATGAGACATCGCATGTTGAATACGGTATCATAGGAAATATTATCAAATTATATAAATGAATTATCAAATCTAAAGATGTCCCAAAAATGGGACATTACAGTTACCCTAGTAGTCTAACTTGACTACAGCCTCCTAGTGACTCTATGTAGCACTAGTATCCTTACACACTAACAAGGCATACTAACAATGCATGTTCGCAACCAAGCATTCTCTCTACTCCCATCGTAGTCTATATTAGCACTTGAGGCATGGGAGAGAATATACAAAGACTCTTATTAGGTTCATTTTATTCCCATTTAGTGTAATGTTTTCACTTATTAAACAACTTACAATGGGTTATCATGGCAGCCACTTTATGCCCTAACCTCCATTTCAAGCCACTTCCTAACATGACATATAGATAATCTACCCTAAGCTTAGTAGAATCAAAAGATCACAAAAGATTACATACCATACATCAGTTCTTAAACAAGCAACTGACAAGTATTGAAAAACACTGATCATAATCATGGACTCCACCAATATGATCATCCTAATAGGACTGATCCCAAAATCAAGTATACATAAACCAATCCACATCATAACATGACATCACCAAGAACAAATCATACAAGCACCTCATTCCTATACAAGTGACTAGAAAGCAATCCAAAAATAATTGATTGAAGACTCAAAGGTTATATCAAATGGGTCACACCATTCACCTCAGTTTCGCACAAGAACACTAAAAAGCAATAACAATCAATGCATCAAAACATCTCATACGGAATATCAGACACATTACTGTGGTTGAGTATAACAGATTGAGATCAACGCATTATCATGACATCACAAAATAGAACTCCCAAGCCTCTAGTAAACATCTTGATTGGCTAAAGCTAAGTCAAACCCAAAAACCCCAACACCAGTAAATCACGCGTTACATAAAGTGCATACAAAAGTGAATTCTATAATTCATTAGGTTTTGAAAACACTAAAGTTCAATATTTACTAAAGGTTTTTAGATTAAATCATAAACAATTCTATAGTGGAAATCAATTTTCTCAAATAAGAGTTTCAACCCAAAGAACTTCTAAAAATAGAAACACAACAGACATGAAGAAGACATGAATTTGAAGAATGAGCAACTACTACACAAACTCACAAGATCCTACCTAGAACTGATGCTAAAAAAATGAACACACAAACATAGAAGAATCTTCCTTTTCCTTCGAAAACCCTCTTTTTGAAAATTAGCTACTCCAAACCTATATATCTAGAAATGAGCTCTAATTTCCTTAATAAAGAGTTTTCCCCCAAATCAAGGCCTTGATCATGAAATCATGTGAAAACCCTTTGTCTTTAATTACTATATTTTAATTTGCATGCATACACTTTATGCAATTAAATTAAATTAAAGGTTTCACTCCCCTATTAAATCATGTGACATTTTTAATATAATATTTATTAATTTAACTAATAATATTATTTAAAGTTTATTAAAAATAAAAATCATACATAAATTATTATTAAATTAAATAAATATAAATACATCTAAATTATAACTTTAATCAAATCTTTTAAATTTAATTCTTTCATGCACTTTTAAAGAACTTTTAAATGAAAATATTGATTTATATTTTCTTTTCCTCCACTTATTAATTAGTGTAAGCACTATTTAAAGTATAGTTCATTATTTAAATTAATAAGAATAATTAAAGCTTGTTATTTAAATACAACTCTAATTTAATAATTACTAATTAAATAATCATAATAAAATAATATTAAATCTTTAATCTTTTAATATTTTAATTCTATTTTTATCGAAGTTCTTAAATTAAACTTAATTTTTTAATAAAAAAATTAAAGTACATATTTAATTAATTTCTAATTAATTAAAGTACATCATATTCTAATCTTTCTTTAACCGACTTTCTAGATTTATACCTCTAATTTAGACTTCTAAATTTAGACTTCTAATTTTAGACTTTTTATTTAAAGCATAAATTTTATTAGTTTTTAATTAATCAAATATTCACATATTATAATATATTTTTCTAATCAAATATATTTATTTCTCAACTAATAATATTATTTAGAGTTTATTATAAAAATAAAAAATTTAAATTATTATTATAAAATTAAATAAATATAAATATGCTAAAATTAGCAATTAAATTTAGTCTTTTAAATTTATTTTTTTAATTAAATTAATTTTTCAATTATTTAAATATAATTAAATATTGAATTTTGTATATGCAATTTTCATGCAACAACTTTATGCAATTTAAATTTAAATATCTTTATTAAATTAATTTTCTTTCTCACTTACATTAATCATGAGACATTTTTAATATCATATTTATTAATTTAAGTAATAATATTATTTAGAGTTTATTAATAAAAATCCTAAATAAATTATTATTAAATTAAATAATTATAAATATGCCAAAATTAGAACTATAACTTTATCTTTAAATTTTATTCTTTTATTTAATTAAATTCACAGATATTTTTAGTAATATATTTATTAAATTAATTATAACATTATTTAGAGTTTATTATTTAAAATAAATCTCTTAAATAATTATAATCAAATTAAATAAATATAACTAAGCTACAATTAAAACTATAACTTTATCTTTAAATTTCTTGCATATGCTTTGCAATTTAATAAAAATAAACTTTATAAATTTTATCTTTTCTTTCTCAAGTTAATTACGAGGCATTTTAATAATATATTTATTAATTCAAGTAATACTATTATTTAAAGTGTATTATTAAAATAAAACTCCTATATTATTATTAAATTATATATATATATATATATATATATATATATATATATATATATATATATGTCAAAAATAGAACTTTAATATAATCTTTTAAATTTAATTCTTTGATTTAATTAATTCATGAGATGTTTTAATAATATATTTATAACTCCTAAGTAATTATTATTAAATTAAATAAATAGAACTTTACTAAATTTTTAAAATTTAATTCTTTTATTTAATTAATTTCTCAATTAATTAGATATGATTAAATATCAATTTTCTTTATAAAGTTTTCATTAAACCAAATCATTAAATTGTCTTTTAATTTGATGTAATTATAACAAAAAATCATCACATACCCACAAAACCAAAAATGACAACTTAACTGAAGACAAAGAACATAAGCAAACTCCAGGGTTAGAATCATGAATTCACATCACTTGACGAATTCATAAAGGTGAAACTAACTTAGATACTTGTCCTATTTTCTAGAACAATTGGCTTAAGGTTTAGGATTTGGACTCAAGAGTTATCTCTCCACTTATACCATGAAAATATTGTGATAAGGTATGCTCATCCTAGAAATTTAGGGAAGTCAATACCTGGTACCTACAATCTACATAAAATCCACGCATGTGCAAATACAATATTCTAGACTAAATAGGAAATGGTAGGAAGTGGTTCATTGTATAAATCCCAACTAGCATGTGACTATGACTCCATTTCTCAACCACATTAGAAATGTCAAACATAAAGAAAATATACATGCACACCATACACATGCAAGTATGGGGTAAGTATCCATAAAAATTGTATAAAAATCATTCATCTAAATAACATCATTCAATAACTAAAATAACTACCACTAAGTACCTCAATATATATATATATACCTATTGAATATGAAATACAACTAATCAAATTCAATAATCCAACACTGCTAATCATTAAACATAATAATAGAACTGGGCTAAAAGAATCCAACCAATTTTTTTTTAAAAAGTCAAGTAGGGGTAGGCATTACATCATTTAATAACTATAACTAGCACTAAGTACCTCAACATACATATACATATGTATGTATGTATGTATGTATGTATGTATGTGTATATATATATATATATATATATATATGTATGTATGTATGTATACATATATATACATATATGTATACATATATGTACACACACACACACACACAAATTAAATATGAAATACAACTAATCAATTCTAGTAATCCAACACTGCTAATCATAAAACATAATAATAGAACAGAACTAAAAGAATCCAACAATATAATGTTAGAATCTTTTAGAATAACTGAGAGGGAGGTGAATCAGTTATTCAAGGTCCCAAATGTCCTAATAAAACTTTTTTTTTTTTCACCAAATGTAGTGAACTCATAAACCTTTTAACCATCCAAGCTTAAATCAATCATATTAGCAAGTTACAGTAAATCAACATGCAAAGGTAAAACATGCAAGATCAACACACGACACAATGATTTACGTGGAAACTCAATTTGGGAAAAACCACCAGTAACATGCTACTTGATTCTCACTCTTCTGAAGTGATGCCCTGTTAAAGCCCTGCCCTATTAAAGGCTTACAATAGACTGTTAAATGTGACCTTGTTAGAGGATTTTACCAAACTGTTAGGAATGGGCCTGGTTAAAGGACTTTAGAACATTCACTGGGAATGACACCCTGTTAAAGGATTTATCTCATGGCTATCAAACCAACCTAAGTCCATAGGATTTAAACTAATTGTTACAATTGCTAGAAAGTAACAACAATGAACTTTTGATCTGATATAACTTACAACATACTTTGCAGATTTCATATCACACTTTCAGTTTAGTCCTTATGCTTGGCTTTTATCTCTTCAGCTCTTACTTCTTGTCATCTATTCAAGCTTCGTCTCCTTGAGTCTTCTAACTCACTATACTAATGCATCCATATCAGGGGTGTTCTTACTAAAATAGAGTAACTATGCTCTCTTTCCTCTTTTCCACCTTCTTCAACACTTTACACTTTCATGCTTGACCACCCCTCTCTCATTAATTTTTTTCATTAACTAATGACTCCTTACATAGAGATTTGATATGCCTTTGCCGCTCAATTCTCCCTCTTCACTTTTAGGGTTTCAATATGGATTAGGTAAAATACAATGTATCTACCCCATATCTTGTTCTCTTCTAGAAACTTCACCAGCTGTATCCTCAAAAATGTTTTACATGGTGTTCTATGCCACCAGCTCATCATTCTTATCTTCTATTTAATTTACAAACTTCTAAGTAATAACCTTGTCGGCTTAGTTCTGGCGAATCTTCGATCTTTGAAATAATGCAGCAACTCGGCATTATTTGTTTTACTGATGCTCGGCATCTCAGTGTTACTCAGCATCTACACAAAACTGTGTTACTCGGCACTTACAGAAAATTGTGTTACTCGGCACCTACAGAAAAATGTGTTACTCGGCACCTACAGAAAACTGTGTTACTCGGCACCTACTCTTTACTCAGCAACTGAAGATCACTCGGCTTATATGATATACTCGGCACCTTCTCTTAGTTGAGCTTTGTAAAAGACTTAGCTAACACCTAACCTCTTTAATATGTTTCAGTGTGCCCTTTTTTCTGTATCTTATAGTATGTTATTAAATACACTTTTTCATCAATGGCTTAGCTGATCCTAGTACTTCATTACAACATCATAACTTCAACCTTTCTCTAGGTGTTCTAGTTACATCTTATTGATTGCCACCACCTTGTCAACCAACTAATTGATAGTATTTGGATCACTAAAGCAATTGTCATTCCTGCAAGTAGCAAGTTTGACATCAATGACAAAACAATGATTGAGAACATTCTTTATATTCCAACAACTCTTATTATCAATTCAATCATTTCTAACAATCTCCCTCTTTGGCATTGATGGCAAACCAAACTGATCAATGGATCAACTTAGTTACCACCAAAACTGATTGTATATATTATCTACTTCTTTTTTGTGCTGCTGCATCTTTACTACTGATTGCATATATCTCCCTCTTTCTTTGCATAGATCAGTTTTGTCATATTTCTCCCTCTTTGACATAAATGCCAAAGATGAAGAATCTTTATCATGCAAAATATAAGGTTTGGCTTTTTCTTTGTCTTTCTCCCTCTGTCACCATGCTTGTGACTGATTTGGAGTTTCTGTTCCTGCTGTCATCCTTTGCATCAACCTGTTACTGTTCCAATGTTTGATTTCTGTTGATGCAAGGCAGCTTCCTTGTTGCCTTAAACTTCTTGAGTTAGGGGTATTACCCCCAACTTGCCTCTAAGATATTCATAAGCATCCTTGGGCAATGGTTTGGTGAAAATATCTGCAATTTGTTCCTTTGTGTGAATGTACTCCAGCTTCACTTGTTTTTCTTCTACCAATTCTCTGACATAATGATACTTGATTGCAATGTGCTTGGTTTTTGCATGCATTACTGGATTTTTGGATATGTTTATAGCACTTGTATTGTCACAATACAATATCACAGGTTTGGTTACCTCTTCTTTCATTCCATTCAATAGATGTGTGAGCCATACAATGTTTGTGCAATTGACTGCAGCTACCACATATTCTGACTCTGCAGTGGACTGGGATGTGCATGTTTGTTTCTTACTAGTCTAGGTAACTAGCCTTTTGCCTAAAAATAATGCACCTCCACTTGTGCTTTTTCTGTCATCAATGTTTCCTCCCCAATCTGCATCAATGTATGTATTGAGTTCAAATTTCTCACTCTTTTTGTAGTATAGACCAAAGTTATCAGTTCCTTTGAGATATCTCATTATTCTTTTTACTACTATAAGATGGTTTTCTTTAGGATTAGCGAATAACCTAGCCACTATTCCAACTGCTAATGCTATGTCTGGTCTGCTGTGTACTACATACTATAATTTTCCAGTCATGGATTTGTACATTGTTTGATTGACTTCAGCTGACTCATCATTTTTGGACAGCTTATTTCCTGTGGCCATTGGTGTGCTGACTGGTTTGGATTCCTCCAGTCCAAACGTTTTAATAATCTCTTTGATGTACTTTGATTGTGTAATAAATATTCCATTTTTGAGTTGATGTACTTGTAAGCCGACAAAAAATTTGATTTCTCCAAACATAGACATCTCAAATTCATGTCTCATTTTGTCAGCAAAGCCTTTGCAAAGTACTTGCTTTCCACCAAATACTATGTCATCCACAAAAATTTCAGATACAATAATGTCTTTACCTTCTTCTGCTTTGATGTACATGTTGCTATTATCATCAGTTCTTTCAAATCCAATTTGCACTAGATACTTGTGAAGTCTCTCATACCATGCTCTTGGTGCTTGTTTCAAACCATAAAGTGCTTTGTGTAGTTTACACACCATATCCCTGTTGTTTTTATCAACAAATCCTTCTGGTTGTTCAATGTAGACTTCTTCTTCTAGTATACCATTCAAGAAAGCAGATTTTACATCCATCTAATAGACTTAAAAAATTTTGTAGGCAGCATATGCAAGCAAGGTTCTTACTCCTTCCATCCTAGCAATAGGAGCAAATGTTTCTCCATAGTCTATTCCTTCTTCTTGAGCATAACCCTTGCATACTAGTCTAGCTTTGTTTCTGGTAATCTCACCATTCTCATCTAGCTTGTTCCTGAATACCCACTTGGTGCCAATCACATTTTTGTCAGTTGGTCTGGGAACCAAACTCCAGATTTTGTTTTTCTTTATTTGATCAATTTCTTCTTCCATAGCTTTATACCAGTCATCATCTTGTAATGCACCATACACTGTCTTGGGTTTAGATGTGCTGATTAGACATGATTCATGTCTTAGTCTATTCCTTGTCATTGGTCTTGCATCTTTGTCACCTATTATTTATTCAACAGGGTGATGTCTTTTTACATATTTGGATAATCTTGGCTCTGTCCTAGTTTCCATGTTTGATCTTTCAGATTCTGGATCACTTTGCACTTCGTTGTCTGGTTGTTCTTCATCATGAATTCCGTCTTCAGAATTAGATTGTTCATTTCCTTCATTCTGCAACTCGGCTTCTAAATGTAGCTCGACATTCACTGGTTGAGACTCGGCTGAGACTGATACTTGTTGTTGAGTTTCAATTGGATTGACATCATCCTCCTCAATAGTCATTCCTTCATAAGAGTACACAAAGGTTTTGTATTCTTCCATTTTCTTTGGTTGTTCAGCTTGAACTTCTATGTGCTCATCAAAATTTACATTTGTACTTTCCACAATTTTGTTAGTGTTAACATTCAAACACTTATATGCCTTACTTCTTGTGGAGTAACCAAGAAATATACCTTCATCACTTTTTGCATCAAATTTTCCATTTCTAACATCTTTAAGAATAAAACATTTACAACCAAACACTTTGAAATGTTTTACATTGGGTGAGTGACCATACCATAATTCAAAAGGTGTTGCATTTGTACCTTTCTTGATTTGTACTCGGTTTAGTGTATGAATAGCTACAGTTACAACTTCTCTCCAGTATTTTAGAGCAACAGTCTTTTCCATCATTAATGTTCTGGCACAATCAATTACAGATCTATTTCTTCTTTCAGCAATTCCATTCTATGGGGGAGTTCTAGGAGTTGACATTTGTCTTTTGATTCCTTTGTCATTACAGAATATCTTGAATTCATTTGATGTGAATTCACCACCTCTATCTGATCTTAGACATTTCAAGCTTTTTCCTATTTCCTTTTCAACTCTAGCCACATACCATTTAAACATTTGGAAAGTATCAAATTTTTGTTTTAAGAACATGACAGTCATCATCCTGGAATAATCATCAACAAATAACATGATGTATTTATATCCTCTATAGCTTTGTACTTCCATTGGACCACATAAGTCAGTGCGAATTAACTCAAGTATCTCCTTAGATGTATAGTTTTTGCTTTTGAAACTTGACTTTGTCATCTTTCCTAGTTGACATTGTTTGCACATAATACTATCAGGCTTCTTCAATTTTGGTAAACCTCTGACTTTCTTCATTTTACTAATGTTGACCAGATTATCAAAATTGACATGACATAATCTTCTATGCCATAACCATTCATCATCAAATTTTGCAATAAAACAAGAAACATCATCCATATCAAGGTAAAATAGATTACTCTTCGTTTGATCTCCTTTTCCTATTAGTTTACCATCAATATCATAGATTTTTGCAGTTTTGTTTCCAAATTCCACTTTGCATCCTATATTTCCTAACTGTGAGACACTCAGTAAATTGTAGTTTAATCCTTCAACATAGTATGCATTGTCACATGAGATTTGTTCTATGAGCTTGATGGAACCTTTTCCTTTGATTTGACAAGGGGCATCATTACCAAATCTAACACTATTTCCATCATACTGAGTAAAGTTAAAAAACTTACTTTTGTCTCCTGTCATGTGATGTGAGCATCCACTATCTATGATCCATCTATCATTTTTGTTTATACAAGTCATCAGTGTTGTGGCTTCTTCTTCATCGGATTGGTCCTTCATGGCTACATAAACAACTTCATCATCATTGTCATCAGAATTTTCTTCAACAATATAAAACTTCTTACCTTTTTCTTTGTAATCTTTCTTGTCATCATCTCTTATGTTCTTGTATTTGTTGCTTTCCTTGTAATCCTTTTTCTATGGACATCTTGCAGCAATATGACCTACTTCATTGCAATTGAAACAAATGATAGACATCTTACCTTTGAATTTTCCTTTACCTCTGTGAAATCTTCTAGCTAGTAAAGCTTCTAATTGATCCACATCTTCCTCATCTGTACTGCTATCACTGGATACATATTTCATCTTTCTTCCCTTCTTAGATTTCACCTGTTCAGCATCTTTCAGTGATAACTTGGCCTTGAAAGCAGATTCAACATTATAAGGTCTGTAGTTGTCAAAGTTAGATAACTCAAATGCAGTGAGTCTTCCTATGATACCTTCAAAACTTAGATTGTTTCCTGGCACACATCTTAGTTCCTGTATTGCTGATACTCTAATAGCATAGATAGGGAGCAAGGTTCTCAGATACTTACTATTAATAGTATCTTCATCCAATTGACCACCCAAACATCTTATCGCACTTACCACTTCTTTTATTCTTGCACCGTACTGAACAACATTCTCATTTTCTTCCATTCTCATATCATCAAATTTTCCTCTGAGACTTTCTCTTTTTGCTCTTTGTACATTCTGATCTCCTCCATAGATGTCTGATAGGACTTTCCACATTTTGAATGCAGTGTCACATCCTTTGATATCATCAAATTCAGCATAGCTAAGTGCAGAGGCAATCTCTAGCATTGTCTGGTTATGTTCTTGCTTGTTTTTCATATCTTCTGCAGTAGGAGCACTTGTTGGATTGACATGTTCAGTAATAATTGATTTTTGAGCATAATATCCTATGGATCCAAGATGTAGTTTCATCAAACTTTGCCATGCAAGAAAGTTGTCTTTGTTGAGCTTGGGAACTTCTCTCTTAGGCATTTTGATCTTTTTTGATTCTAGTCCTTTTAAACTGAATCAGCAGTCTGCTCTGATACCAATTGTTAGAATCTTTTAGAATAACTGAAAAGGGGGGTGAATTAGTTATTCAAGGTCCCAAATGCCCTAATAAAACTTTTTTTTTTTTCCACCAAATGTAGTGAACTCATAAAACTTTTAACCATCCAAGCTTAAATCAATCATATTAGCAAGTTACAGTAAATCAACATGCAAAGGTATAACATGCAAGATCAACACATGACACAATGATTTACGTGGAAACCCAATTTGGGAAAAACCACCAGTAACATGCTACTTGATTCTCACTCTTTTGATGTGATGCCCTGTTAAAGGCTTACAACACACTGTTAAATGTGACCTTGTTAGAGGATTTCATCAAACTGTTAGGAATGGGCCTGGTTAAAGGACTTTAGAACATTCACTGGGAATGTCACCCTGTTAAAGAATTTATCTCATGGCTATCAAACCAACCTAAGTCCATAGGATTTAAACTAATTGTTACAATTGCTAGAAAGTAACAACAATGAAATTTTGATCTGATATAACTTACAACATACTTTGTAGATTTCAGATCACACTTTTAGTTTAGTCCTTATGCTTGGCTTTTATCTCTTCAGCTCTTACTGCTTGTCATCTATTCAAGCTTTGTCTCCTTGAGTCTTCTAACTCACTGTACTAATGCATCCATATTAGGGGTCTTCTTACTAAAACTGAGTAACTATGCTCTCTTTCCTCTTTTCCACCTTCTTCAGCACTTTACACTTTCATGCTTGACCGCCCCTCTCTCATTAATTTTTTTCATTAACTAATGACTCCTTATATAGAGATCTGATATGCCTTTGCCACTCAATTCTCCCTCTTCACTTTTAGGGTTTCAATATGGATTAGGTAAAATACAATGTATCTACCCCATATCTTGTTCTCTTCTAGAAACTTCGCCAGCTGTATCCTCAAAAATGTTTTACATGGTGTTCTGTGCCACCAGCTCATCATTCTTATCTTCTATTTAATTTACAAACTTCTAAGTAATAACCTTGTCGGCTTAGTTTTGGCAAATCTTCGATCTTCGAAATAATGCAGCAACTCAACATTATTTGTTTTACTGATGCTTGACATCTCAGTGTTACTCAGCATCTACACAAAACTGTGTTACTCGACACTTACAAAAAACTGTGTTACTTGGCACCTACAGAAAACTGTGTTACTCGGCACCTATAGAAAATTGTGTTACTCGACACCTACTCTTTACTCGGCACCTGAAGATCACTCGGCTTATATGATATACTCAGCACCTGAAGATCACTCAGCTTATAGGATATACTCAGCACCTTCTCTTATGTAACGCCCCGCCAAGGGATCCAAAAGAATTAACCTAAAGTTTTACTAAGTTTTCTAAACATTTTTTTTTTTTTTAACAAGAAGTATAACGTACACATCAAACACATAGTAGCGGAAGCAATAACATGTAATCATTGACAACATACATTGTAAGTTACATTTCTTAAAGATCCCAAGACGTTGAGTCACATTTAAATTTAATTAATTCTAAGTCTAACAACTATCACATACATATAAAAGAATAATCAGAAACTCCAAGGTCCATAATATACATTTGTTCTGAATGCTCCTTGGCAAATTAATTCGGAATGCTCAATCATCCACTGTACATGTCACAGGGTATGAAAGGCTTAAAAGAATATACATATGTAATAATAGAAATACATCAACCTCCATGAATCCATGATACAAAGTATAGTAAAGATATATACAAAACTATTCACCATACTTGATATGTCCATACATCCATAATGATAAAACATCTAACATAAAATCTAACCATCCATCATAATAATCCAAGGACATAGTGAAGGTAAATGCCAATCATGAAAACTCCAGCCACGGTGACCACGGAACGGATCTCAATGGTAAGAGTAAAAGCACTACCACCCGACCGCGTGGAACCTAAATGGTCCACTCCCACCACGCTAAGGAGATAGTCTCAAGTCCCAAATAGGATAACAAAACCTATAATCAAAATACTCTCTAAGTCCAGGAAATCCTATAAGTATGCTAACTTAAGGGTTCCTAAAAAGATCGACATCTAAATCCCAGAGGTACCACAAGACACGTAGGAAACCTAATATGCAAGCGGGAAAGTGTCATCACAAAAGTCACGTAGAAGTTACCCGAGCAATCCCTTAGGAATCCCGGGTCCCTACTGATCCTGCGGCCACTAGTATCCTCTCGTACTGACGAGGCATACTATGGAATGCAAGGTCGTAACCAAGCGTTCTCTCTACCCCATCCTAGTCTGTACTAGCACTCAAGGCATGGGAGAGAACATACAATTATCTTATTAGGTTCATTTTCCCTTATTTAGTGTAAATGTTTTCACTTATTAAATCAACTTACAATGGGTTACTCCAGGTAGCCTCTTAGGGCCCCGATCCCCATTGCAAGCCACTTCCCGACTCTACACATAGATAACCTACCCTAGACTCATGAAATCACAAATCAAGAATCATAATAAAATCACCTCAGTCCTATACAAGCAACTGAAAAACATTATAAAAGATAAGCCACAAAAATTACATCAGTTCTTCATGAGCAACAAATAAGCATCCAATAATAATCATATGATCACGACAGTTCTCTATCAGCAACTGAAGGCATCAATGATAAATCACAAAATCCAATGGTTCTCCAATGAGCAACCAGAAAGTATCCCAATAGTAAATTACAATACTGATCGAAGACTCCAAAATGGTCAAGTCAAAACATGACATCATCAAGAACATAAAAAACACTTCAGTCCTCTCAAGCGACCGAAAAGAAAACCAAGTATAACTGATTGAGACTCAAAAATGGTTATCAAATATAACTGATCGAGACTCGAAAATGGTTAAGTCAAGTATCTCGAATACATACACCTCAGCTCCACACAAGGAAACTGGAAAGCAATAACAACAGTCAATAATCCACACACATCATAGAGCATATCAACACAGCACCATGGTTGGGTTTAGAAAGATCAAGAACAAATCATCATAATATCACAATCGCATAGCCCCCAAGCCTCTGGTAAATGACCTAAACTGGTCAACACTCTAACACCACCCAAACCCCAAACATAGACAGTGCATAGAAAACATAACAGTCTAAAACTTAATCTGATAAAGTTTCAGCTTAAGTAAGGTTTCAGTCTTGTTTCAATGTATATTTTAGGTAAAAGAGATTCTCAATTTTATCCTACGAGTTAGTCCCCTCATCTATTCGAGTCAAAGTAGCAATCACCCCATTATATTTCAATCAATTTCCCTAAATTATTCCAAGGGTAATCATTTATTTGAAATAATCTTTATTGATCAAATTCATTAATAATTCACTAATTATATAACTTCATTAATTAATTAATCTTAATTAAAAATTATATTTAATTAAATTAATTGATAATCATATAACTAATCTTATTCATAATTTTACAATTTTTGTTTAAAGCAAATTCATCATTAATTTAATTAAACTAATTTTTAATTAAATTAATTAATGATTAACAACCTAAGTACATGTATTAATATCTCAGCAATTATTAGATATCAATAATTAATAAAATTATCAAAACATTTTTTTTTTTTTTTTAAAATAAAAGATTTTTGTTTAATTAAATAAAAAATCCAAACCCTTCCTCCTAATAATTTTTTAATTTTTTTAAAAAAAAAAAAAAAAAATATTATATAACTTTTTTAAAAACCCCCTTAAAATACATGATAATATATACATAATTTTATTTTTAATTTTATTTGTTTAATAAGATTAAATTTAGTTTCAAAATTTTATTAATTAATGTTAGGAGTTTTTAAAACAATCTTCTCAAATAAAAATATATAATTTAAAAATTTATTTTTAATAAAATTTTAACCAAAAACAATCCCTCATTCATATACTTTATTATATTTTAAATTAAATTCAAACAACCTCTCTTGTAAAAAGTGTTATTATTATTACTTATAATATCATTTACAAATATAGTCTAATAGGAGAACTTCTATCAACGATTCGAATTTTCCTATCTTAGCATTTTCTTTCTTTCAAACCCCACCTAGATTTAATTACAATTCTAATTCGACTGAGGGAGAATTGCAACGATATATATATAATCTCATAACCAGATGAAAACAACATACATGCCCGGATTCAAGTTTACAAGATTGAAAGATTCGTTGTAATGAAGTACAAACAATCAGATGCACAGTCACGAAGAAGACAAGAATATCAAATTGCATAATTCAATCAGTGATCACAACACAAGATCCTACCTCAATCTGATGCTAACACGTAACCAATCGAGAATTGTGAGAAGATTCGCTTCCACAAATTTGCATCCAGATTCGTCCCTAAAATTCCTCTCCCCCAAAATTCGTGTCCAATCTTCATCTCCCCAGAAATGAACCTTCAATGTTGTGATAAGGAGTTTTCTCCTCAAATCGGGGCACTAATTGTGCGTTCACCCGAGAAGACTCTTTGCACAACTGAGTTAACTCCAAATTAACTTTTCTTATCTTTTCTTTTAATTTGCATTCATCTTTTATGCACATTAAGTTGAATTATTAAATAACTTTATTTAATATTCTACTTGACTTCTATTTTTAATCTTTATTACTTTTAATCCCATGCGCACTTTATGAAATTAAAGTAACATTATTATTTTCACTTATTTTTTTATCTTTTAATAAATTTCTTTTATTTAATCTTATGCATAAGTCATGCGAACTAGAATCTTTTATTAAATAATTATATTTTCACTTTTTAAATTATTTTAGAAACTAAATTGATAAAAATATTTATTAACTCAAATAATAATAATATTTAGCATTTATTTAAAAATGAACTCTAAATATTTTATTATTAAATTAACTAAATATTATCAAGTTCTAAATTTAGACTTAAAGCTTTTATCTCCAAATTTAATTCCTTTCATTTAATTAATTTCTCAATTTAAATAAAAATAATAATTAAATATTAAAATGTCATAATAATCTTCTATTAAATTAAATCATTAATTAATCGTTTTAATTAATTTCTTTTATATTTAAACTCATGCCTATGTCATGTGATCTAGAAACCTTTAATAGTTTAATATCTTTTCCACTTTTAATTTATTTAAGAAACTTTAATTGATAAAATATTTATTAATTCAATTAATAATAATATTTAGCATTTATTTAAAAATGAACTCTAAATATATATTATTATTAAATTAAATAAATATTATCACATTCTAAAATTATAATTAAAACTTTTATTTCCAAATTTAATACTTTTTTATTTAATTAATTTCTTAATTAATTAAATATAATTAAATATTAAAATATCATAATAATTTTCTATTAAATTAAATCTTTAATTAATCCTTTTAATTAAACTTAATTAATAGAAAATACATCAAGGACTCATAAAGCAACATATGAAAACCCATCATATAAAAATACATACCAAATCAAACAAAAAGGGTTATAATCACGAAATTACATCATTTGATGCATTCAGAGGGCACTTAACTCAGATACTTGTCATAATTATCAATTAGGACAATTGGCTAAAGGGTTTAGGATTTGGACTTAAGAGTTTATCTCCCCTCTCTTACCATTGAGATAATGCGATAGGGTACGCTCATCCTGGTAATTCAGGGAAGTCGATACCCGGTACCTGCAACCTGCATAAAATCATCGCATGTACAGACACAATATTCTAAGCTAAACAGACAATGGCAGGAAGTGGTGCATCGTGTAGATCCTGACTAGCAGGTGACTACGACTCCCTTCCTTAACCACATCAGAAACACCATACATAAAGAAAACAAACACGCACACCATACACATGCAGTATGGGGTAAGTATCCATAAGAAAGCACATGTGATAATAAACCATATAACTAATCATCGTTGATAATTGAAAACATTGAATAATCATCATACATGCATGAAATATAGAGTACCAAGTCATCTCATCATATAATAAATTGAGTGTAAAACAACATCTAATAATCTGAAAGTAATGCTACTAAACATCAAGTATAAAGCTGGCCTAAAAGAGTTTGGCAATGAAGACTAAAATGCGACTTAGGGGCAGGCACTACATCTTAGTTGAGCTTTGTAAAAGACTTAGCTAACACCTAACCTCTTTAATATGTTTCAGTGTGCCCTTTTTTCTGTATCTTATAGTACGTTATCAAATACACTTTTTCATCAATGGCTTAGCTGATCCTAGTACTTCATTACAACATCATAACTTCAACCTTTCTCTAGGTTTTCTAGTTACATCTTATTGATTGCCACCACCTTGTCAACCAACTAATTGATAGTATTTGGATCACTAAAGCAATTGTCATTCCTGCAAGTAGCAAGTTTGACATCAATGACAAAACAATGATTGAGAACATTCTTTATCATTCCAACAACTCTTATTATCAATTCAATCATTTCTAACATATAATTAGAAAAGTCAAGTATGGGTAGGCATTATAGTATCTATATGTACACATAATGGTGTAATGCCCAATTGAATTAAATCAAATAAATAAAAGAATAAAAAAGAAAGAACACATAATACAAGTTTGAAATTGAGAAGCCATAATATGAAGAAAACATTAAACACAATTCATTGTATGAAATGACCTAATAGTTCCCACCACAATTCAAATTTCAAATAGACCATTCACTTCTATAATGACCAAATTCATATAAAAAGTGTAAGAATTTTCCTAAGACAAAGAATAATATGCCAAGATCTAGAAGCTCAATTGATAGCACAAGAGGGAAAAATAATATGATCAAATGAATGATTTAATATTGATCAAATGGTAATGGGTAATGAATAATGAGATCAAATATAATGCATGTAGAAGTACCTGAATATATATAGGCAATGCAAGATGACTAAGAGTTATGCAACTGATAAGCATAATCACTAAACACATGTCTAGTAAAGGTGGATTATCCTCCATTGTACATGAAAGTGCATGCAACAATGAGAGGATAAGACCACAAATGTGTATCACACAGAGAGAGGTGTGACAACATATGTGCTCAAATAAAGTGCAAACTCCTATGTGTCTACATGAAAACTAATATACAAATGCATTATCCTAACTAAACTTAAGTAAAGTGTAAATAGGGAATACTTATTTACACTAGCACCCCCTCTTAAGATAAACTTAGAGGAATGCAGTTAATATTACAAAATCTAAATGCAAATGCATGATAAATCTCGACTACTGAGCCATTTTAGATATCCATGTACAATATGTAAGTACAAAAGATATGAAATGCAATCTCTCATAGAGTGTACACCTATGGTAGATGCTCCAGGATTAATACAAAAAAATTTCTATGAGTATAGAACAACATTCTTCCCCTTAGAAATAAAACCACATGTCCACCAATGAAGCCTCCTCCATCTATAGGAAGAAACCTAAACATGTATGGAATCTTTGAAATTTTCTCGCATGCCCCTGTGTTAGAGTTGAAAGGTGCCTCCTCCAAATCATGTGTACTACAACACTTACCAATTTATAAATTTAATACATCTACACAAAATATTAAACTTACATTCAATTCAAACATACGTACATCACCTTAAACTACAAGATTAGGGTTACATGGTTAAGTTTTAGAAATAATATTTTAGGGTATGAGTTCATAAAACTTGGTTAGGTTTAGTGTTAGCGTATGGATATGGGTAGCTAACATCATGGTTTAAATTTACATTTAGAATTTAGTGTATATATGGTAGGGTTAGGAATATAATGTTTGAAACTTAACTTATTATCTAGAGCTAGGCATTTAAGATTTAGAGTTAGATGTAGGATTGAAGTAAGGGTTTCAGATTATGTTTATTACGTAGGGTTCACTTAGAATGTACATAAATTAATGTCAATGTTACTATGACTAGTTAAAATTAGATTACATGGTTAGTAGTCAAATTAAGATTATAGATCAATTCTAGGGATTATAGTTACTAAGATTTGGATTATATGGTTGAATTAGGGATACAAATAGGGTAATAAGTTAATATATTAGATTTAGAAAAATATTTCAAAGACATGTATTTAATATGTATAACAAACTAATCTACAATTACTATTTAGTTGAAATATATCTAAAACATCAATGTAAATACATGTTTAAATAATTTAAACATCTAAAGCATCTATCTAATCATCCATCACTATAACTTTAATTATGTGTCATATAAATTAAATACATTAAAACATCTAAAATAATAATTTTTAAATGAATATCTACAAAAAATAAATTTAAATGAACATCTAACTTTAAACAAAGATGACATTTTAATTTATGGAGATTTTAAACTAAAAATAATCCAAATATAAAACTATTAATAATGGAAATGTAGAATTTTACATATACAAAACTAAGTCATAATTTTTATAGAAAATTTTTTAGTTGCTAAAAAGCGTTGAAAATTAGGGACCTAATTCCCACCACAAAACTATATGGAAATAAATGTTTTTCCCTTTAATTTCAAAAAATGTTATAGATAGGATATATATGTAGTACCTTTCCTTATTCACATTCTTCTCGACACATTGTTGCTATTATTATCGAACTATGTTAGACTAGTTTATGTTGATGGTTAGTAGCATTTTTTTGAGACTATCAGATATTATGCTATGAATTCAGTTGATATGTGATGAGATTACTTAGACTCTACATTTCATATATGCATGATGATTATTACATTATTTCTAGTTATTGATGATGATTAGTTAGATGGTTTATTATCACGTATTTTACTATGGATACTTACCCCATACTAGCATGTGTATGGTGTGCGTGTTTGTTCTTATGTATGACATTTTTGATGTGGTTAAGGAAGGGAGTCGTAGTCACCTGCTAGTCGGGATCTACAAGATGCACCACTTCCTACCATTGCCTATTTAGCTTAGCATATATATATATATATATATATATATATATATATATATATATATATATATATATATATATATATATATATATATATATATAATGTACATGCATAGTTTTTATGCAGGTTGCAGTTACTGGGTATTGAATTCCTTGAATTGCTAGGATGATGTACCCTATCACACTATCTCAATGCTAAGAGAGGAGAGATAAATTCTCAAGTCCAAATCCTAAACCCCTAAACTAGTTGTCCTAAAAGGTAGGACAAGTATCTGATATACTTTACATTTCTAATGTGTCGGATGACATAATTCATGATTTTTAACCCTTTAGATTGATTTTGTATGGATTGTTCTATGATGGGTTTTCATATTTTATCTTGGAGGTCTATGGTGAATTTTCTAATAATTAAGTCTAAAATAAATAGATTTGATCAATAAATTAATTATTTGGAAAAAATTAATATAATATCACGACCTTTAGATATTTTGATTATAATTAATTAAATGAGAATTAATTGAGAAAAGAATTAAATAAAAGAAATAAAAATTAATAAAATAATAATAATAAAGTAATAACTAAATAATAATAATAAAAGTAATAAAAGAATTAAAATAAAAGTTATAAGCTTGCCTAGGAGTAAATGCACCTCTTGATTGCACATATGTCAACAACATAGGAGTTAGAGCACAAATTAAGCACATGGTGTCTACAACCTTGTGACTCATCTAGAAGGTTGGAAAAGGACTCATGCTTAGTTGTCAACACCTTCTGGTTGTTTCTAGAGACATTCTAGGTGCTTCCTGAGAGTTCTTTATATTCAAACACTTCTAGAAGCTTAGGGAGCATGTTTGGAGGACCTGGGAATGTTGGAGAAGGAAGGAGCCTGCTCTGCGGATTCAAAGGAGAAGTGAATTAGCATCAGTGTCCAAGTAGACACTTGTGAATTTTGCATATGAAATCTTGCTTCTTACACTTCCTGTCTTCTTCATATCTTCTAAATGCTTGCTGAGGATTTTCATATCTTGGTTGTATGCATTTTTTCATGGGTAGTTAAATTCTATATAAGAAAATTTTCATATGCACAGATCTGAAGAAACTATGGGGCTGGGATTTTCAGATGGGTATGAACAAACCTTTTTAATTAATGGGTAAATTTAGAGAACAATCACTATTTAAGAAAAATTCTCAATTCATCGAATTGGAAAACCCTTTTTGTTTAAAACCTATGTATATGTTCTCTTTTTAATTATACAAATCTGAGTATATATATACATGTATATATACATAAATATATATATATATATATATATATATGTTTATTATTAAAATATTGTAATGCCTAGTAACATTTTGCGTGTGTGTATATATATATATACATATATATATATATACATATATATATATATATATACATATATATATATATACATATATATATATACATATATATATATATACATATATATATATATATGTATATATATATATACATATATATTCATTGAAGCACTGAATATAAAAATTGCAGTGAGAAACATTATTAATAAAATCTGAATCGCATAGTATAAAAATGTTTTATAAAATTCGCATTGAGAAAACATTTTTTTTTAAAACATTATATAAAAAATAAATAATTATTATTATATTGGTGAGGGGCGGGTTTACCCACCCCCTACCCTCATCACCTTCATAGGTTGCGGCCGGTGGTCACTTGTACCGCTATCGCAGGTACTGCGACTGCCGTCACAGGCCCTGTGATAGGGTACAGGGGCCGCACGATGCTTTTTTTTTATAATAGCACCACAGTGATATAAATCACTTCAAAAAAAATTTATAAATTGCTTTCCTTTATTAATAAAAGTGCAATGTTATGAATTGATTTTATATTAATAATTTTCATATATTAAATATAATTATATATATAATATTATATTAATGAAATTTTTATACTCAAGCTAATTAAATAATATTGTTTTATATTTAGATTTAATAAATTTATGTAATTAGAATGAGTTCAAATAAGAATTATTGGGATTATTTTAGGGTTCTTGAAATTGAAAATTTACTTATTGAAAATGATAGATGATTTAAAAGTTTAATTTTTTTCTCCAAAATAGTATAGAGACATATGGAAGGAGAGAACATTTCCAACAAAGTGGACTTAGAACATTTTAGAAAATTGAGTCTAAGAGCTATGGGGAAAAAAACTTTAATTCATAAAAAAAAAAACCTATACATGGATTAAGTAAAAATACACAAATTTCTCCACTCGATATCCAAATTTGAAAACAAAAATTGAGGCCTCTACATTTTATTCAACTATGTAATTTTAGCAAACCAAAACATGTGTTTTCTCTATGCTTCTTGTTTCGGAGTTTTGAGTTGACAAGTTGTTGACTAGTTATAGAATGTCTACCAAAGGCTCGGGGGTTATAATTGTGATGCCATGATGACATCTTTTGATCTTGATCTTTTTTTAAAACAAACCATGGTTATGTGATGGTATGATTGATTGATATTGTCTTTAGTCTTCTTGTTTAAAGCTATGATTTATGTAACCTCTTTATGAGTTATCGATCAGTTGTATGGGATTGAATTGTTTATCCGATCTTGATGATGTCATGTTGTGACATGTTTTGACTCAACCATTTTGGAGTCTTCGATCAGTATTACTTTGAGATAATTTTTGGTTGCTTGTTAAGAACCAATGATTATTGTGATTATTAGAGATACCTTCAGTTTCCAATAGAGAATTATTGTGGTCATGATTATCTATGGATGCTTTTCTTTTTCTCATGGAGATTTGATGCTCTTTTGTGGGTTATCTTTCGGTGTTTTCCCAATCGCTTGTATAGAATTGTGGTGATTTTGTGATTTATGATTCCATGAGCTTAGGGTAGTTTATCTACTTGTAGTGTCGGGAAGTGGCTTGCAATGGGGGTCGGGGTCCTAAGAGGCTGCCAGGATAACTCATTGTAAGTTTTCTTAATAAGTGAAAACACTCACACCTAATACTGACTTAATGAACCTAAAAAGATAATTGTTTTGTTCTTGCCCATGCCTTGAGTGCTAGTATAGACTAGGATGGGAGTAGAGAGAATGCTTGGTTATGACCTTGCATTCCATAGTATGCCTCGTCTATATGAGAGGATACTAGTGGCCACATAGGGATCACCAGGGTGTTAGGGTCTATTGGGAGACTACTAGGGTAACTCTAGCATGATCTGTACGATGACACTTTCCCGCTTGCATAGTAGGTTTCCTACATGTCTTTGTGTGCCTCTGAGATTAGATGTCAATTTTTTGATTGGAACCTTTGAGTTACTATACTTTTAGGATTCCTAGACTTAAAGAGTATTTGTGTTATGTGATTTTTGATAACCTATTTGGAACTTGAGATTATCTCCTCAGCGCGGTGGGAGTGGACCATTTAGGTTCCACACAGTCAGGTGGTAGTGCTTTTTTCACTCTTACCATTTAAGACTCATTTGAAGAAACTGTGGCTGACGCATTCTCTTGTTGGCATTTGTCTTCATTCTATTCATGGATTATGATGGTGGACATGTATCTATATTTTGATGTTTTGCATATGTTAGATGATTTTATCTTATGCTTTACTTTGTATGTTAGATTTCTTTTCTACATATGATGTAGTATGTTTTTAGGAGTGACATTCCTACTATGTCAATACCAATGATCTCTTCGGTGATTTGGGATGTTACATATGGAGGGATGGCTAGGACCCACGATGGTCTAATGATGCTATTAACAGTTGGAAGGTACCATGCACTTAGATAATTATGCTTGATGATATATGGTTATCTTTTATGATGGATGTTCATATCTTTTATGATGATGTATCATGTATGACATGTGATTACCTTTACTTTGTTGCATCATGGATTAGATTTAGAATGATGATATACTTTATTTCACATATGTATATTCTCTTAAGCCTTTCATACCTTGTGGCATGTATAGTGGATGATTGAGCAATCAAAAATGTAATTTATGAAAATTGGACTTTTCATTATTATTTTATGTGGATGTAGTATTAGATGAAATCATTAATAGTTAATTTAGATGTGATTCAACATTAAGGGATCCTTAAGAATGTAACCAGTTATGTTTTTATGTTCATGTTTATTTTTAGTTGAATGATGTTGTTGCTTTCGCTACTATGTTATGAATGGTTTTACTTTCATATTTTTTTAAAAAAAATGTTAACAAACTTAGTGAAACTTTAAGTTAATTCTTTGGATCTCTTAGTGGGCCGTTACATTTGGAATTAGAGCTCGAGTTTTTACATTGTGAGCTATGGGTATTTTGGAACAAAACTAGGACTTTGAGCTATTATGTGTATCTCTTCAAAACTTGAAACTAGGTCAACTAAAATAGAACTTAAATTGTTACTTGCATATGCAAGACTTAGTTCTCAAAACTAAAAATTATACTTAAACCTAAACATAGGTAAAACTAAAATTGAACTTAGTCTATTTGCAAACATGTGTCTTTTGGTTGTAATAGTATTTCATATTTTGGATATTGTTGTAGGATGGTATCTGGGACTAGGTCTTCTATTAGAGGCCATGGTAGAGGCCGTGGAAGAGGTCGTGGTCATGGTAGAGCTATCAGTGTCCATGGGTCTATCTGTGGGGGTTCTACTCATGAAGAGAGCAGAGGAGAGCATGCTAGTGAGCAGCAAGAAGAGAGACATAGAGAGGACCAAGCTGAGTTTGAAGAGTTTAACTTGAGATAGATGATATAGATGATTCTTGACCGTCTACCTCTTGCTCAAGATTAGCATAGAGAACATCAGACAAAACAAGAGCATAGACCTAGGTCTAGGAGCGCTCGAAAGGACCAATAGAGATCCATTGTATCTACTTAGATGAAGGACCTTTCAAGATCCAAGGTCAAGCCCTTTAATGGGAAGGGTTCTAGTTATGTGTCCGAACAGTGACTTATTGCCCTTGACAGGATTTTTGCTATGCAGGACTTTGACAGTAATGTTAAGGCAAGATTCGCTATTACCAACTTGGAGAATTTTGGGGCCACTTGGTGGACAATTGAGGAAAAGAAGCTAGGCATGTTATGAGTTCACAATGGTACCTTTTGGGCTTACTAATGCTCCATCAATTTTCATGAGTTTGATGAATGGGGCATTTTGATCTTATTTTTACAGGTTTGTACTTGTGTTTCTTGATGATATATTGATATATTCTAAGTCTCAAAAGGAGCATGAGGAACACCTGCAATTGGTTTTACAGTGTTTAAGAGATAATTAGCTTTATGCCAATGTGGCTAAGTGTGAATTTTTCAAGTTAGAGATTCAGTATTTAGGCCATGTCATTTTAGGTAATGGTATTTCAATGGACTTTGCAAAGATTTAGGCAATAGTAGATTGGCCCACACCGACTAATGTGTCAAAGATTCATAGTTTCATGGGTCTAGCTATCTATTATCATAGATTTGTCCAAAACTTCTCCAGAATAGCGCATCCTATCACTTCCCTTCAGAGGAAAGGAAATAAGTTTATTTGGATAGAGAAGTGTGAGGAACTATTTCAAAAGCTCAAGGAGCTTTTGACTAGTGCACCGATCTTAGCAGTACCTGATCCAAAAGGTGATTTCATGGTGTGTACAAATGCTTCCCTGGAAGGGATTGGAGTGGTTTTGATGCAAAATGGATGGGTGATTGTGTATGAATTATGCAAGCTCAAGGATCACGAGCTAAATTATCCTACACATGATCTTAAGTTAGCAGTGGTAGTTCATGCTTTGACAAGGTGGAGACATTTCTTGTTGGGGCATAGTTTCAAGCTACAGAGTGATCATCACAGTCTTTAGTACATTTTCACTCAACCTAATTTGAATGCTCACCAAAAGCGATGGATGGAATTTTTATGTGAGTATGATTTTGAGGTAAAGTACATTCAGGGAAAGGAGAATGTGATGGATAGGTAGACACATTGGGAGGATTATCTCTACCTAGTGGAGTTTGCTTACAACAATGGGTATTACAATTCTATTGGCATGGCACCATTTCAGGCTTTATATGGACATCCTTTTCATACACCCTTGTGTTGGGATAGTCTTGAGGATCACATCTTGTTGGTTCCTAAGATGCTTCGTGATATGGAGCAACAAGTAGCGCGTATCTATGAGCACTTGACTATGGCATAGGATAGGCATAAAAAGTATGCTGATGCACATAGGATAGATAAGTAGTTTGCTGTGGGAGACAAGGTTTTCTTGAGAGTGCATTCATGGAAGAGTCCAATCCGATGTGGAAAGGGTTCAAAGCTAGCACCTCGCTTTGTGGGACCATTCGATATTCTAGAGAGGATTGGTCCAGTTGCTTATCACCTTGCTCTACCACCTAGCCTAGTTTGCATTCATGATGTTTTCCATGTTTCAATACTTAGGCAATATATTCCTGATATTGTAAATGTTCTTGATTGGAATGCATTGTAAGTAGAGGATGGGTGGCTAGCTTTAGAGCCAGTTCATATTTTGGAGCAGTGGGAGTTGATCCTTAGGGGTCAAACCATCGAGTAGGTAAGAATCCAATGGGACCCTACTGATGACTCTTCAGCTACATGGGAGGATGCAGCTAGATTACGGGAGTTATATCCATACTTGTTTGTAGGCTTCCAGGAGTAAGCCTAATCTAAGGGGGGATAGATGTAGTGCCTGCCCTCATTCACATTCTTCTCAACACATTGTTGCTATTATTGTCAGACTATGTTAGACTAGTTTATGTTGATGGTTAGTAGCATTGTTTTGAGACTATCAGATATTATGCTATGGATTCAGTTGATATGTGATGAGATTACTTAGACTCTACATTTCATATATGCATGATGATTATTACATTATTTCTAATTATTGATGATGATTAGTTATATGGTTTATTATCACATGTTCTGCGATGGATACTTACCCCATACTAGCACGTGTATGGTGTGCGTGTTTGTTCTTATGTATGGCATTTCTGATGTGGTTAAGGAAGGGAGTCATAGTCACCTACTAGTCAAGATCTACATGATGCACCACTTCCTACCATTTCCTGTTTAGCTTAGCATATCTATATTATATGTACATGCATGGTTTTTATGTAGGTTGCAGGTACCGAGTATCGACTTCCCTGAATTGCTAGGATGAGCATACCCTATCACACTATCTCAATGGTAAGAGAGTGGAGATAAATTCTCAAGTCCAAATCCTAAACCCCTAAACCATTTTTTCTAAAAAGTAGGACGACTATCTAATATACTTTACCTTCCAAATGTGTCAGATGACATAATTCATGATTTTTAACCCTTTAGACTGATTTTGTATGGATTGTTCTATGATGAGTTTTCATATTTTATCTTGGAGGTCTATGGTGAATTTTCTATTAATTAAGTCTAAAATAAATATATTTAATTAATAAATTAATTATTTGGAAAAAATTAATATAATATCATGACCTTTAGATATTTTGATTATAATTAATTAAATGAGAATTAATTGAGAAAATAATTAAATAAAAGAAATTAAAATTAATAATAATAAAAATAATAATAAAGTAATAAATAAATAATGATAATAATAAAAGTAATAAAAGAATTAAAATAAAATTTATAAGCTTGCCTAGGAGTAAACACAACTCTTGATTGCACATATGTCAACAACACAAGAGTTAGCACACAAATTAAGCACACGGTGTCTAAAACCTTGGAAAAGGACTCATGCTTAGTTGTCAACACCTTCTGGTTGTTTCTAGAGACATTCTAGGTGCTTCCTGAGAGTTCTCTATATTCAAGTACTCCTAGAAACTTAGGGAGCATGTTTGGAGGACCTGGGAACGTTGGAGAAGGAAGGAGCTTGCTCTGTGGATTCTGAGGAGAAGTGAATTAACATCAGTGTCCAGGTAGACACTTGTGAATTTTTCATATGAAATCTCGCTTCTTGCACTTCCTGTCTTCTTTGTGTCTTCTAAATGCTTGCTAAGGATTTTCATATCTTGGTTGTATGCATTTTGTCATGGGTAGTTAAATTCTATATAAGAAAATTTTCATATGTGTAGATCTGAAGAAACTATGGGGCTAGGGTTTTCAGATGGGTATGAACAAACCTTTTTAATTAATGGGTAAATTTAGAGAACAATCACTATTTAGAAAAAAATTTCAATTCATCAAATTGGAAAACTCTTTTTGTTTAAAAACTGTGTATATGTTCTCTTTTTAATTATACAGATTTGTGTGTATATATATATATATATATATGTATGTATGTATATATATACACATATATATATATATATATATATTTTTTTTTTTTATTATTAAAATGTTGTAATGCCTAATAACATTCTACGTGTGTGTGTGTGTATATATATATACATATATATACACATACATATATACATACATATATACATATGTATATACATACATACATATATATATACATACATATATATATATATATACATATATATATATGTATATATATATATATGTACATATATATATGTACATATATATATGTACATATATATATATGTACATATATATATGTACATATATATATATACATATATATATATATGTATATATATATATGTACATATATATATACATATATATATATGTACATATATATATGTACATATATATATATATATATATATATTCATTGAAGCACTGAATATAAAAATCACACTGAGAAACTTTATTAATAAAATCTGAATCGCATAGTATAAAAATGTTTTATAAAATCGGCATTGAGAAAACATTTTTTTTAAAAATGTTATATAAAAAAATTATTATTATTATATTGGGGAGGGGTAGGTTTACCCACCTTCATAAGCTGCGGCCGATGGTCGCTTGTATTGCTATCGCAGGTACTGCGACTATTGTTGTAGGCCCTGTGACAGGGTTCGGGGGCCGCACAACACCTTTTTTTATAATAGCGCCACAGTGATATAAATCACTTCAAATTTTTTTTATAAATTGCTTTCCTTTGTTAATAAAAGTGCAGTGTTATGAATCGATTTTATAAATTGATTTTATATTAATAATTGTTATATATTAAATATTAATATATATATATATATATAATATTATATTAATGAAATTTTAATATTCAAGCTAACTAAATAATATTGTTTTATATTTAGATTTAATTAATTTATGTAATTACAATGAGTTCAAATAAGGATTATTGGGATTATTTTAGGGTTCTTGAAATTGAAAATTGACTTATTGAAAATGATAGATGATTTAAAAGTTTAATTTTTTTCTCCAAAATAGTATAGAGATATATGGAAGGAGGGAAAATTTCCAACAAAGTGGACTTAGAACATTTTAGAAAATTGAGTCTAAGAGCTATGGGGAAAAAAAACTTTAATTCATCAAAAAAAACCTATACATGGATTAAGTAAAAATGCACAAATTTCTCCACTCGATATCCAAATTTGAAAAAAAAAATTGAGGCCTCCACATTTTATTCAATTATGTAATTTTAGCAAACCAAAACATGTGTTTTCTCTATGCTTCTTGTTTTGGGATTTTGGGTTGACTAGTTGTTGACCAGTTATAAGACGTCTACTAGAGGCTCGAGGGTTATGATTGTGATGCCATGATGATGTCTTTTGATCTCGATCTTTTTTAAAAATCAACTATGGTTATGTGATGGTATGATTGATTGATATTGTCTTCAGTCTTCTTGTTTAAAGCTATGATTTATGTAACCCCTTTATGAATTATCGATCAGTTGTATGGGATTGAATTGTTGATCGGATCTTGATGATGTCATGTTGTGACATGTTTTGACTCAACCATTTTGGAGTCTTCGATCAGTATTACTTTGAGATAATTTTTGGTTGCTTGTTAAGAACGAATGATTATTGTGATTATCAGGGATACCTTCAATTGCCAATAGAGAACTATTGTGGTCATGAGTATCTATGGATGCTTTGCTTTTTCTCATGGAGATTTGATGCTCTTTTGTGGATTATCTTTTGGTATTTTTCTAGTTACTTGTATAGGATTGTGGTGATTTTGTGATTTATGATTCTATGAGGTTAGGGTAGGTTATCTACTTGTAGTGTCAAGAAGTGGCTTGCAATGGGGGCCGAGGCCCTAAGAGGTTGCCAGGGTAACTCATTGTAAGTTGTCTTAATAAGTGAAAACACTCACACCTAATACTGACATAATGAACCTAAAAAGATAATTGTTTTGTTCTCGCCCATGCCTTGAGTGCTAGTACAGACTAGGATGGGAGTAGAGAGAATGCTTGGTTGCAACCTTGCATTTCATAGTATGCCTCGTTTGTATGAGAGGATACTAGTGGCCACATAGGGATCACTAGGGGGTCAGGGTCTATTGGGAGACTACTGGGGTAATTCTAGCGTGATCCTTGCAATGACACTTTCCCACTTGCATAGTAGGTTTCCTACATGTCTTTGTGTGCCTCTGGGATTATATGTCAGTATTGTAATTGGAACCTTTGAGTTAGTATACTTTTAAGATTCCTAGAATTAGAGAGTATTAGTATACTTTTAAGATTCCTAGACTTAGAGAGTATTTGTGTTATGTGATTTTTGATAACATATTTGGGACTTGAGATTATCTCCTTAGCGTGGTGAGAGTGGACCTTTTAGGTTCCACGCAGTTAGGTGGTAGTGCTTTTTCCACTCTTACCATTTGAGACTCATTTGAAGATAGTGTGGCTGATGCATTCTCTTGTTGGCATCTATCTTCATTTTGTTCATGGATTATGATGGTGGACATGTATCCGTATATTGATGATTTGCATATGTTAGATGATGTTATCTTATGCTTTACTTTGCATGTTAGATTTCTTTTCTACATATGATGTAGTATTTTTTTAGGAGTGACATTCCTACTATGTCAATACTGATGATCTCTTCAGTGATTTGGGATGTTATGCATAGAGGGATGGCTAGGACCCACGATGGTCTAATGATGCTATTAACAGTTGGGAGGAACTGTGCACTTATATAATTATTCTTGATGATATATGGTTATCTTTTATGATGGATGTTCATATTTTTTATGATGATGTATCATGTATGACATGTGATTACCTTTACTTTGTTGCATCATGGATTAGATTTAGAATGATGATATACTTTATTTCACATATGTATATTCTTTTAAGCCTTTCATAACCTGTGGCATGTATAGTGGATGATTAAGCAATCGGAAATGTAATTTATGAACATTGGACTTTTCATTATTATTTTATGTGGATGTAGTATTAGATGGAATCATTAATAGTTAATTTAGATATGATTCAACATTAAGGGATCCTTAAGAATGTAATCATTTATGTTTGTATGTTCATGTTTATTTTTAGTTAAATGATGTTTTTGCTTTTGCTACTATGTTATGAATGGTTTTACTTTCATGTTTAAAAAAAAAAATGTTACCAAACTTAGTGAAACTTTAGGTTAATTCTTTGGATCCCTTGGTGGGGCATTACAATATATCTAGAACATTCAAAAATAAAAGTTGTCTTTAAACTTATATTTTTACTTTTATAATCATTCAAAGTTCAAATCACATAAAATCAATAGTTTTCATCTTCCACCACATTTTTCAAAAAAAAATAATATTCTAACTAGAATAAAAGTTATACATTCTAGAAGACGACTCTCTCCTCTATAACATCATATAAGTTTTAAATTTTTTTATATGATTTACTACTTTTCTTTCTGAAAATTTACATCTTTCCAAGTGTTAAAATACGTCATTGTAGAATTTTTTAATTATTATATACTATATCTAATTAGAACACTATAAACTCTATATGATAATATTCTTGACTTTGGGCTCTATAACATGGTGTTTATAAGATATTAAAAATATATCATAAAAAATAGTAAGAGTTATTGAAATGCTAGTTTTCTAAAATAACTATATTTATTTAGTAATTAGATTCAAACTAGTATAAAACATGCATTTAATAGACATTTAAAATTAAAAAAATGTGATACCACATATAAATTTTAGCTACAAGAGGAATTGATATATATTCATTCTTTAGTTGAACTTTAATTGAGAGAAAATATAAGACCAAGATTAACAATATATATTATGCAGTGCACAAATTCAACATGTAGGACTCTTTATGGGTTACCATGGTAAATGTTGAGAAGGAAGGAGTTAATAGGGGGAACTACTATAATAATAATAGACGTATGAAGTAATCTAAGGAAGGATGAAAATGTCAAAATCTTTTGACTATGTAAACTAGGATATTGTACCAATGATGGTGGAAGAAGGAAAAGTATACACAATTTTATTGGCAATTATTTTATGATATTTTTTTGTCCCAAATTTGATAGTTCTATAAGAATGTTTTGATGCTATGATCAAGAAGTTAATTATTGTCTAGCTAAATCTAATTTATGATGATAAAGAAATTAGAAGAAAAAGAGTAAATGCTAGAGAATGCATGAAAGAAAATATAGAAAATAAATAAAAAATAATTATTCTTTACTAAAAAAAATAGGCATATAATACAAAAAAAGGAAAAACCTTAAAAAAAACTACCTAGAAAACTTGAGAAAATTCAAATTTTTGAAATTGGATTAGGGGACGAGGTGCAGTAACTACCATGGTGTCTAATGATCATGATAGTTTTATCATAGATACACGAAGAGGCCTAATAAGCACTTGAGGGTCCAATGATTGTGAGTGTTTCCTAATATATACCACCAAATTACCACTTTTAAAAGGCCCCCAAAAATGATGACACACATACTAATAGCTTATCACACATGTACTAATAGTTGGCCATTTTTATTAGCTTTCTTGGTTGTTGATTATTCCATTTGTGAAAAAAAAACTATTTTGTTTTGTGAGCGGCTATTGGGGATGAACATAATAGGTATTGGGTGAGTGCTTTAAAATGACACTTTTTGACCACTTCACACTCCACAACCTCTATACATGGATCTATAAATGCCCAAATTTTGAACCTATAGGTTTAGCTCTTGAGTCACCTATAGAGGTACATCAAAAAAGTAGGTTTAGTTCAACTTATAGTTTAGAAGATCTAGGTGCATGAAGTTATCTTAGGAAGCTATTAGGGCTATTTTGCTACCTCCCAATTACCACTCTTAAAAGAGCCCCCAAAAATGAAAAAAAATGTACTAATAGCCAATCACACATGTACTAATAGTTGATCATCCTTTAGCTTTTTTAGTTGGTGATTCGCCAATTTGTTCACCGCTACTATGATATCTCATAATGACTACTAGGACATTTAATCACAAGTAGTGGTGTTTTTTGTGTGAGCTACTATTAGTGCATGAACATAGAAGGTTTCATATGAGTATTTTGAAATGACACTTTCTGACAACTTTTTTTTGTTCACAATCCTTATACAAAGATGAATGAATACCCATATTTTGAAATCCTAGCTTTAAGATATTCATTCATGTACAAAGGTACACAAAAAATAAAATCAACAAAATATAACTAGTAGTTTAGGAGTTCTAGGTGCACCAAAATTAGCTTCATGCCTACTAGGTCTTTTCTCCTACCAAATGAATAAAAAATAATACCTGAACAAACTTAAAAGAAAACAAAATATTAAATTAAATTAATAAAAGAAAATCTTGAAAGTAAAAATGACATTTTTAAAAATGGTATAAAAGTTAAAGGAACACTTGACGATGAAGCCTAAAAACCTTATCAAGAAAAAGAAAATGAGAGACTAAAAGTAAGACATGTTTCATAACATAAGAGGGTATGTGCAGTATCATGGTGTCTAAAAAAGTGACAATTTGAAAATTATGTAGTTCTAAAATGCCTCAAAGCATTTCAAAATCTATTTCAAGTTTTTTCTCACCTATCCTCATACCAAACAAAAAACATAATACTATTATAAGGCCTATTATATCTTTGGATACTAACCCTACATGCTTAACTTTAAAAACATCTCGACAATGTGTTTTTGGCATGTCCTTGTCTATTCTTTTTACTTCAAACATGTATCTAACAACTTTTTTTCACCCAAATTTGATGAAACAAAAAGGGCTTCTTAAGAATGATCTTAGCTTTTGCTAAATGTAATGGCTACCAAATTACAAGTTTAGTAGGTAATTATTACTTATTTTCTAATGGAGTTACATATAAAGTGTTGATTAACACACTGATTGTAAAAAAAATATAACTTTCAAATAGTACAACATTTTTAAAATTTCAAAAGATGCATCAAATTCTATGTTTCTTCTACTATAAGTTAAAAATAAAAAAGAAACATTAATTTTTTTTGATGTTTGAATTAGTTAAGGTGGTCATACAAGAGAGTTTTCTTTTTTCAAAAATACTAAAGTAGAAAATTCATAATTACTTAATTATTTAGAATAAAAATACCAAAAAATATGTGTCACATCTAAGCATGAGTCTACTTATTATATCTAGAATATCATTAGAAAATATTATATCATTTGATTTTGATTAAGGTGGTTAGGCATACATCTACTTCTTATTTTTGTCCTAAAATTTGTGTACTATTGCATTAAAATTCAAAATTTTTACCAATCAATTTTTTTTATAGATAAGGCCTTATATCTTAGAAACTAAAGTCAATTTCCTAGAGATTCTTTTCTCTCAAATTTTTGATAGAACCTTCATATCAAGTAAAAAATTGTATGTCAAGTTGACATAACTCTGATTTACTAATTTTTCATTGCCACTTAAGGGCATAGTTTGGTTGACTATGATCCTACACATACCCATAAGTGTATTATTATTTAGAATTTGAAAATGATGTAAACTAATGAAATGTGTAGAAATTGATCAAGTTTAGGATTATAATTTTTAACAATTATTTGGATTAAGAATTTATATATTTGAAATCATAAAGTCATATAATTTCTAGTCACCACAAATGAAAATCCAAGTTAAAAAAATATTCACTAGCATCTTTGGAGCATTTATTAAAAAATAAGGAACATTTGATCATTTACATGCAATATAACTTAGAGAAGATAAATGTGTTCTTGATTTATAGTTTATATTCTTTGGTTAATTATTCTTCTATTGTTATGATGACTTCTTTGTCTATTTCTACACCTTGTCTACTTGACCAAAGTTCTTTCTTTACCATTATTTCTTGGAAACTAAACATCTAACAAAGATCATTATGAAATTTGTCACAAATATTATATGTAATTGTTTTTGAATCTCATTTTATTTGACCTAATTAAGGATTCCCTATTTATATAGATCCTTTGGGGAATTTTCTTAATTTGGACAATGTGGGAGGTTACTCTTTGTTTACGATTTTCATCTCCTCATAGTGTCTCTTTGGGTTTGGAAAAAAAATGGTTGATAATAGATCATTGGTTCTCTCTTATTAGCATAATATATTTTTTATTCTTCTTTCTTATCATTCAATAGACTCAACTAACCACTAACAGATGCTACATGAATCATAATTTGATTAGAACATGTTCCATGATGATCCAGAGAAATTTGATAGAAGAAAAAATGGGAAAATATCAAAATCTTAATTTTTAGACTGGAAAGGCCCTTCCAACCACCCATTCCTTAAAATTTTTAGGAAAATCACCCCCCCCCCTTTCATGTGTTGGAAAATTTGGAAGGAATAAAATAACTATATCTTTTGAGATAATCTCACTTCCTCTTCGATAGTGACTATTCAATTGATGAAGCTTCTAAAGGAATGTAGTGATGTTTAGCATTAAAAACCTCCCCAAACCCACCCACTGACCATAATATTAAACGGGCTACTTCATGGGACCTCAACTTGGAGGTGATGAGATTAGATAGATCTAAAGCCAATGCTAGACATAAAATGGTGTGGCACCCCCACCCCCCTAGATTCATGGATGAAACTTAACTTTGATGGCTAGACCATTGCAGGAAGGATTGTGGTTGGTGGGGTTATCCGAGATAGTATGGGAAGATTGGTGGTGGCCTATGTGAGAAATTGTGGAGGGGGATCAAATAATGAAGTAGAAGCCTTGGTCCTTCTATGGGGTATGAGAATAGTAGAAGAAAGAAGAATTGATAGGTTGACTATTAAGGGTGATCCATTGTTAATTATCAAAGTTGTTAAGGGAGAAGGAAGTAGCAATTGGAAGAATAAGTTGACCATTCAGAAAATTTGCACCTTGATGGATGTGCCTCATAAGGTCCACATGATCCACATTTACCAGGAAGGAAATAATGTGGTAGATGACCTAGCTAAAATGGATCATAGCTTTAAGGGAATAAAAGAGTGGGATAATGTTATCTAGAGCCCACTATCTACCCAATGTTTGGTGGATAGAGAACAAATTCATTACAATGTGGTATGAAGAGGTACAACAAGTGAAAATTTTTCATTGATCTAGGAGGGCGGGACACTCTTTAGATTGCGTTCCATAAAGTTTTTAATGATAGAAAATATTTTGAGATTATTTCCTTTTGGGGAATTCTCACCATAAATATTTATGAGGATGGCGAGAGAATGATTCTTGAGGATCATGTCAAAAGATTGTAGCCACCAAGAATGAGTGTTTTGAAAGAAAATAATGATAATTCCCTTGTGTATCACTCTATAGGAAGGGGGTACAACTAGCACTACTTAACCATGATCGGAAAGGTACCTCTCATACATGTAAAGATAGGATAGAAGTTGTAAAATGTGACACCTTGTGATCAAAATATGGTAATCAATTATTTCAAAGAGATCATTCTCATCAATGTAATCTTAGATGACCTCTATTTTCAAGCTCTATCTTGCAACAAGGAAATGTTGGTGCAAACTGAGGGTTTGGTGATTGAGCTAGGAGAAGGTGATATGGGTGCTAGCTCAAACTATATTGAGCCAAATGAAATTAAAGAATACATTAGAGATAGTGAGGTGGTGTGAGTCTATTTGTGGGAAGGCCGACTTTTACTATTCATGGAGTGTATTTAAGGGTATGAGAAGAATGTGTCCCTATGATTTGTGAATTCTTGGGCTAACAAAAATGTGACCATTAATGAGGTTGCCTTTGAAATTATGGAGGAACTCATTTCTAAGTTGGGTGGCTTGTTTCTCAAAGGAAAATGTTAGTGAAAGAAACCCAGAGTTTTAGACAAATGAGTCTATGGACAATATTTCACCCTAAGGAGGAACCTATACACATATGTGCTAGCTTCTCTAGAGAGGACCTACCTAAGCCATGGAATATTGTGTACTACACCATCATGCACTACATTACACTTGAAAACTAGTTTTAGGTGTTATGTTATTACCACTTCCCTATCTTAAATCACTTTAGAAACAAAGACTTCATCTCTTTCTAGCACCTTATTTTGCATTTGATGGAGGATAGTGTATTTAATGTCCAAAAAAAGAGGGAAGAAGGGAAACCCTTTTATATCTTGAACTAGGCCTTCATGTTCAAACTCTACAAATTCCAACTTGTCCTCAACCCACCACTTTTGGTTAATCTCTTAGCCAATCTAACTCCTTAAGTCTCCACTAACCCAAGCCCTGGGTCAACCTTGGAGAGAGCTGTTTAAAATTATCCTACTACCAAAAAATACATTAGATTTATTAACTTGGTAATTGATACTAGATGGAGCCATAAAGTAGCTAGGAGATCTAGTAAGAGGCTTAAAATGGAGAAATTTAGGTACCCCTCTGCCCCAAAGTGAGCTCAAAATCCACAAAGACTAAAATGAAACCTACTAGGAAGAGGAAGATAAAAGTGATTCATCCTAGCTCTAGGAGCAAAGATATCCCTACCCCATCCCATTTTATGATACCATGAAAGGTAACCCATCCCCAGATAAGAGCTTGGGTGAGGATATCACCTCCCCAATGAAGAAGGCTACTAAGGGTGGGGTGAAGATGACAAGTCACCACCAGGAAGAGGATAAAAGAAAAACTAGGATGGATAAGCTGAAGAAGCCTATGCATGATCTGACTAACAATTAGGAGGCCTTGTACTAGAAATTTGGGACCCTTGCAGAGGTTTCTACAGAGGTTAAGCATTATACAACCACCACTTTGTATTTTATACATGTGAACAAGGAGAAGAAGGAAGTGGAAAAAGAGAGTGAAACCACCCACTTCCTCTATAGCATTCTGGTGGATGACTAGCTCAAGACCCTATTGGACAAGCCTGTCAAGGAGGAGGAAGGAAAAATGGCTAAGGAGGACTTGAATGATAAAGAAGGGAGCTAGCCTCTGTGTTATTTTTCTTTTAGGTTTTGTTATGATATGGTATATTGTGAACTTTGTGTCCTGCGAGGCAATTTCAATTAAGTTGGATCACTTTGGTAACATAGCAACACTCATAAATTATGCTACCACTATATTTTTGGTTTAGCCTTTATGGTAATATGGTTGTTTATGTTAATATTATTAGTAAGAAGAACTTAGATCTTTTTTGGTTGATAAGATGTTTTTGATGTCTAGAAAAAAAATACATTGAATCGTAAAGGTGTGACTACTAAATGTTCTCCAGTTTATTATACTTCAAGGTCAACACCTCTTCCTACTACTTTTTAATACAACAACAATATTGGAATGGGTTGTGAAGACACCATTAATTCTATCATTCAGTATAGTGTTATATATCTTTTCTAGCAATTGCATTCCCAACCAGGTCACATTATATACTCACTTAGAGACATTTAATTTTTCTTTGGAGTGCATACCAAAGGTTACATAACATTTGATAAGTGGACTACATACTTCACAAATTGGCCCAAATTTGAGCTCACTTTGTAGTTTTTTGAAGTGGATGGCAATCTTATTGTCATAGTTTTATGAAGTGGGTGATCAATCTTGTAGAAATGAAGGATAGGAACATTTCAACCATTAGAAGACTATCTTGAGGAACCCATCCACTTTCCTAATAGGTAATAATAAATCAAGATGATTATTGTATAAGTAGGATATAATAGTCATTGATATCAAGACATGGAGACAAATACAATTGGGAAGTTAACAAGCTAGCTGATGCATGCAAGAAGCTCAAACAAATAATATTGTAGCTAGGAATAAGATCTCTCAAATTTCTCATGGTTTTCATGGGGTTCTTAGTTTATAATGTGTACCATTGCTAGATAGATCAAGGGATCAAGAACAAGGATAAAGATGCCCCTAGGACTATAATATGAGAATATCTATCATAATATTTGTAGTTTATAGTTTTATTTTCTATTTATACCAATACATACAATTAGTGAGATTTCATATGAAATTTTTTTAGGACAATGATGAAATTACTCCCTTTTGTATGTAGCAATGTGATCTTGCTTTTAGACAAGGAATGAGAGAGTTCCATCCAATTATATAATTGCATAATAATTTAAAGTAATTTACATACTTATATATCTTGATAATAGATTCCAATTTTCTAGAAAATTTAAAGAATATATAAAAAGTCAATCAAAATTATAATGTATTTATTTATTTAATTTCATATATAATAGCCTTTATGATGAAAAAATATGAATTTGATTTCCTAATAACCATAGACCTATTTATCCAAACTAAACCATCATTGGCTGTTGATTGATTCTATCAAACTTGATCATAAAAATTCCTATGATGTGAATTATTATTCCTTAATTTTGAAATGGAAATGCAGTGTTACATGGAAATTTGGAAATTACATCATGTTGATTTCTATGAGTTGGTATTATTCCTATTAGTAGAAATAAGTGTAAGAAAAACTTTTGTAGAGAGCACTATGCATTTCCTATTAGTATATGAAAATGGCTCATCAAGTGGCAAGAAAAGAGTTAGATTCTCATACGGATTGTAACACCTCATCAATCAATCCAAAAGAATTAACCTAAAGCTTTACTAAGTTTTCCAAACATTTTTTTTTGAACAAGAAGAATAACATACACATCAAACACATAGTAGCAGAAGCAATAACATACAATCAACTAAAAGCATACATAACATGTTACATTCCTTAACGATCCCAAGATATTGAGTCATATTTAAATTTAACTAATACTAAGTCTAACAAATACCACATCCATATGAAAGAATAATTAAAATTCCAAAGTCCTTTAAATAATATAGAGTTGTTTTGAATGCCTCTTGGCAAATAAATCTGGAATGCTCAATCATCCACTATTCATGTCACAGGGCATGAAAGTATAAAATAATATACATATGTAGAAATAGAAATAAATCATCCTCCTCAGATCCATGATACAAAGTACAATAAAAATAAATGAAACTAATAACATACATGATACATACATCCATCATAATGATACATAGATAGAATGAAAGGATATGTAAACAAGGAAGCTCTAGCCATGGTGACAATGGACAAATCTCAATGGTAAGAGTAAAAAGCACTACAACCTGATTGCATGGAACCTAAATTGCCCACTCCCATTGCATTGAGGAGATAGTCTCAAGTCCTAAACATGATATCAAACCAAATATCAAAAGTACACTCTAAGTCTAGGAAATCTTAAAAGTATTCTAACCCAAAGGTTCTAAGATAGATTGACATCTAATTCCTAGAGGCACACAAGACATGCAGGAAACTTATGATGGAAGTGGGCAAGTGTCATCACACAAATCATGTTGGAGTTACCTTGGGAGTCTCTTAGGACCCTAGGGTCCCTAGTGATCCCTATGTGGTCACTAGTATCCTCTTCTACTGACAAGGCATACTACGAAATGTAAGGTCACAACAAAGCATTCTCACTACTCTCATGGGAAAGAACATACAATGACTCTTATTAGGTCCATTCTATTCCCCATTTAGTGTAATGTTTTCACTCATTAAAAAACTTACAATGGGTTACCCTTGGAACCACTTAGGGCCCTTGACCCCCATTGTAAGCCACTTCCTGACACTACATGTAGATAACCTACCCTAGGCTCATAAAAGCACAAATAATTAATTATATAAAAATCACCTTAGTCATATACAAGTGACTGGAAAACATCAGAAGATAATCCACAATATTCACATTAGTTCTCCATGAGCAACTGGAAAGCACCAAAAGATAATCATAATAATCACAACAGTTCTCTATGAGCAACTGAAAGGCATCAAATGATAAATCTCCATCGATTATCAACAAGCAACCAAAAAGTATCTCAATAATACTAATTAAAGGCTCAAATGGTTAAGTCAAGCATGTCACAACATGACATCATCAAGAACATAGTAAACACTTTAGTCCTATCAAAGTGATTGGGAAACAATCCAAATATAATTGATCGAGGACTCAAAAATGGTTAAATTAGATATCGCATAGCATAAATCTCACCATCCCACAAGGCACTAAAATAGTAATCAGCAATATAAACACACTCAACAAAGAGCATACCATCACATACCATGGTTAAGTAAAAGTAATAAAGATTGAGTCAACATGATACCACACTCACAAAACCCTCGAGCCTTTGGTAACAAACTAAATTGGTCAAATCCAATCAATCCAAAAACCCCCAAAGTAGAGATAGTACATAGAAAACATAATAGTCTAATAGTTTGGTTTGATTTGAAAGCACATAGTTTTGAGTTAAACAATAAGGTTTAAGTTTTCTAGTTTTCATATATGTGAGTTTCGAACTTAAAATATTACATCTTAATCCTCATAGTTTAACCCATTTCCCATATTTGAATAAAAGGTACTATTACCCTAATTCAATTTAAATCTATTATCCCAAAATAATTTAAGGGTAAATGTTTAATTAAATCATTAACATAATATAGATTGATCTTTGAATAAACTATAATTTTATTAAGTATCAATATTTGATACTAGTTGAATAAATTTAGAACTTCGTTGAATAACTTCTAGTATTAATTAAACTTTACTTAAACTTTATTTAATTGAATTAATTAATAATTATATATGAAACTATATTATTCATTAATAATGTATTAAATTGAATAATAATTATTAAATAAAATTTTGATTAATAAAATTATATAATAATTAATATTTAATATTACTAATATTAAATAACAAAAAAATTTAATAACATTATAATGAAAACTAAAAATATTAATAATTGATTCTTTTTTTAATATATACATAATATATAATAATATAAATATAAAATCAAAACATAACAAATAAAACCTTACCTGCGATTACCTTTAATGCTGCCAATTCTTTTAAAGGGATTGTGCGGTCCTTGCCTACCATTTCAGGGCCTATGAGGGCTGTCATAGTACCTTTGATAATAGGTACAGTGCCACTGATAAGGGTGTTGGGAGGTGGGGGGTGGTAGCCCCACCTCCCCCCCATATATAATATTTTTTTAAAATTTAATTTTATTAAAATTTAATATAATTAAATTTCAGCATTATCACTTTCTTATATATATATATATATATATATATATATATATATATATATATATATGTATATATATATATATATGTATATATATATATATACATATATATATATACATACATATATATATATACATACATATATATATATATGTATATGTATATATACATATGTATATATATGTATATAAATATATACACATATATATGTGTGTATATATATATACATATATATACATATGTATATATGTGTATATATATACATATATATACATATGTATATATACATATACATATATGTATATATATATAAGTATACATATATGTATATGTATACATATATGTATATGTATATATATATATGTATACATATATGTATATGTATACATATATGTATACATATATGTATATGTATATATATATGTATATATATATATACATATACATATGTATACATATATGTATATACATATATGTATATGTATATATGTATATGTATATATATATGTATATATATGTATACATATGTATATGTATATATATATATATATATATATATATATATATATAATTGTATTCAACATTAATCTAATAGACAAAGCTTGACCAACCAATCAAATTTCCTTTATAAATTTCAAAACCCTCCTTGATTAATTTTCTTTTTATCTTCAACCTACCCTGATTTAATTTTTTGAATTCCATCTTAATTCAAACCCAAATCCCGATTTAATTTCCAAATTTTTGATTCTACTAAGGGAGGATTGCAATGATATTTTTAATCTCTCATAACCAGATGAAAACAACATGCATGCTCGAATTCCAAATTACAAGATTGAAAGATTCATCATAGAAAATTATTTTGACAAACATTAACAGACACAATGAAGATAGGAAAGAGAAAGAGCTTATTAAAATATGTGAAAATCACAAGCGCCTACCTCGACACTGATGCTAATTGCTACGCCCCAAAAAACTATAGAGAAAATTCCTCATTTCAGAACCTCCTCCTTTCCAAAAATTTCTTCCCTCTACAAAATCTGTGGTCCTTTGAAAATGAACCTTCAATTGGTGATAAGGAGTTTTCTCCTCAAATCAGGGAACTAATTGTGCGTTCACCCGAGATGACTCCTTGCTCACAAGACTCAAACTCTCTATTAACTTTTCGTAATCTTCAAAAAAAAAATCTTTTCATGCATGTCAAATGAATTATTAAATAACTTTAGTTAATTTTCCCTTGACTTTTCTTTTTAATTAATTTATTAACTTTTAAATCTCATGTGCACTTAATGCAATTAAGATATCTTTATTAAATTCATTTGTTTTATCTTTTAAATTAATTTCTTATATTTTAATCTCATGCATACATCATGCAAACTTAAAAATTTTAATAAGTTAATATATTTTCACTTTTAAATTTAATTTGTTATATTTTAATCACATGCATACCTTATGAAAATTTTAAATTAATATCTTTTCATGCTTTAATTAATTTTCAAAACTTTAATTGGTAAAATATTTATTAACTTAAATAATAATAGTATTTAGCATTTATTTAAAAATAAACTCTAAATATATTATTATTAAATAAATAAATATTATCACATTCTAAATTTATTCTTATAACTTTTATCTTCAAATTTAATTCTTATTTATTTATTTATTTAATTTTCCAATTAATTAAATATTGAAATGTCATAATAATTTTTCATTAAATTAAATCATTAAATTAATCTTTTAATTAGAATTAATTAATTAATTTTTTACCAAAGACTCATAAAACAACATGCAAAAATCCATCAAAGAAAAATACATAGTTATAATCATGAATTAACATCATTTGATGCATTAAGAGGGTACTCAACTCAAATACTAGTCCTAGTTTTCAATTAGGGCAAATGGCTTAAAGGTTTAGGATTTGGACTCAAGAATTTATCTCCCCTCTCTTACCATTGAGATAATACGATAAGATACGATCATCTTGGCAATTCAGGGAAGTCGATACTTGGTACCTACAACCTACATAAAATCCATCCATGTCCAACCACAATATTCTAAGCTAAACAGACAAAGGCAAGAAGTGATGCATTATATAGATCTCGACTAGCAAGTGACTATGACTCCCTTCCTTAACTACATCAGAAATGCCATATATAAAGAAAACAAACACACACACCATACACATGTAATATGGGGTCAGTATCCATAAGAAAACACATAGGATAAATAAACCATCTAACTAATTATCATCAATAACTAAAAGCATTGTAATAATCATCGTGCATACATGAAATATAGAGTACCAAGTAATCTCATCATATAATAAACTGAGTGTGAAAACAATATCTGATAATCTTAAAATAATGCCACTAATCATAAGAATAAAACTAGCCTAAAAGAGTTCGACAATAATAATGTGAACTAGGGGTAAGCACTACATCCACCCCCCCAGACTTAGGCTTACTCCTGGAAGCCTATGTGAATGATAAAGCTAAGTGATTCACTGTCTATGCCCCATTGGACCATTTCCCCTATAGGAGGATACGGCTCCACTAAGAACACTCTTTAGGATATACCCATATTGCCAACCATAGGTTCTGAAGCTACAGGTTTATGGTTTGAGAATTGTGGTTTCCCTTGAGGGCAATGGGATGACTTGTGTCCACATTGTCCACATGAGAAACACTCTCCATCAAAGCTCCTTTGAACTCTAGGTGCACTAGACTGTTGACAGCTACCCCCACTGACATAAGAAGGAATACCCTAAGATGGCTCATGAAATTGGTGGCGCTTATTATGCTGTGCATTATGAGATTTATGATAGTTCATACACTTAGGTCTATGCTTAGTTCCTGCGTGATGTGCTCTATCTCAATCATGAACAAGAGGTAGGCGATCAGTGATGGCCTACATCATTTTCCTTGGATCAACCTACTTAAAGATGACCTACTGCTCTCTATGGATCTCTTCTTGATGCTCATTGACATGCTCTTCCCTATTCCCATCTTGGATAGGTTCTTCATGGATAGACTCATGGACACTGATAGCTCTACCTCGTCCATGGCCTCTAATAGAAGATCTCATCCCAGATACCATCCTATAATAATATTTGAGATACAAAATGCTATAATAACCACAAAACATACTAGTTTTAGTCACTTAGAGAATTATGATTTTGGTTTAATAGTAAACCAAAAACCATATTGATCCAACATTCATCCTTTTTAACAAATACTAAAATGGATCCCCTAAAACATCCTAAACAAGGATAACATAATTCTTGCAAAGACAATCAAAGACATACTACCTTAAAGCATAGGTAAAAGATACATGTTTTGAAAACAAAATAAATTTTAATTTTCAGTTTTGTCTATATTTAGGTTTAAGCATATTTCAGTTTTGAAGTTTTAAGTGTTGAAGTATGAAAAATATACAATTAAAAGTTTAAGTTCTATTTTAGTTTGAAAACTATATACATAGAAATTTTAAGTTTTCATTTTTGTTCAACTAGTTAACACTAGTGGCATTCCAAAATACCCAGAGCTTCCAATGTAGAAACTCAGGCTCTAATACCAGATGTAATGCCTCACCAATAGTTCCAAAAGAATTAACATAAAGTTTTACTAAGTTTGCCAAATAAATTTTTTTTTTGAACAAGAAAGATAACATACACATCAAACACATTATAGGGGAAGCAATAACATACAATTACCTAAAATCATACATAATAGGTTACATTCCTTGAGGATCCCAAGATGTTGAGTCACATTTAAATTTAACTAATACTAAGTCTAACAACTACCACATCCATATGAAAGAATAATTAAAAGTCCAAAGTCATTTAAATAATATACATTTGTTTTGAATGCCTCTTGGCAAATAAAATTTGAAATGCTCAATCATCCACTATACATGTCACATGGTATGAAAGGCTAAAAGAATATACATCTGTAGAAATAGAAATACATCATCCCCCTTGGATTCATGATACAAAGTAAAATAAAAATAAATAAAACCAATAACATACATGATACATACATCCATCATAAAGATATATACATCCATCATGAAATATAACCATCCATCATAATGATACATATATAGAATGAAAGGATATGCAAACAAGGAAGCTCCAGCCATGGTGACAATGGACGAATCTCAATGGTGACAATAAAAATCACTACTACCCAAATGCATGGAACCTAAATAGCCCACTCCCACTGCATTGAGGAGATAGTCTCAAGTCCCAAATAGGATATCAAACCAAATATCAAAAGTACATTCTAAGTCCAGGAAATCCTAAAAGTATTCTAACTCAAAGGTTCTAAGATAGATTGACATCTAATTCCTAGAGGCACACAAGACAAATAGGAAACCTAGTATGTAAGCAGGCAAGTGTCATCATACAAATCATGTTGGAGTTATCCTGGTAGTCTTTTAGGACCCTAGGGTCCCTAGTGATCCCTATGCGGCCACTAGTATCCTCTTGTACTGACAAGGCATACTACAGAATGCAAGGTCACAAGCAAGCTTTCTCTCTACTCCCATCCTAGTCTATACTAGCACTTGAGGCATGGGCAAGAACATACAATGACTCTTATTAGGTTCATTTTAATCCCCATTTAGTGTAATATTTTCTCTTATTAAACAACTTACAATGGGTTACCCTCGAATCTATGTAGGGCCCCTAACCCCCATTGCAAGCCACTTCTTGAAACTACATGTAGATAACCTACCCCACATAAAAGCAAAAATCAATAATCATATAAAAAAAACCTCAATCATATACCAGTGATTGGAAAGCACCAGAAGATAATCCACAATATTCACATTAGTTCTCCATTAGCAACTAGAAAGCACCAAAAGATAGTCATAATAATCAAGATAGTTCTCTATGAGAAATTGAAAGGCATCAAATGATAAATCACAATATCCATTAGTTCTCAATGAGAAACTAAAAAGTATCCCAATAATACTAATCAAAGACTCAAATGGTTAAGTCAAACATGTGACAATATTACATCATCAAGAACATAACAAACACTTCAGTCCTATCAGAGTGACTAGAAAACAACCCAAATATAATTGATCGAGGACTCAAAAATGGTTAAATCAGATATCCCATAGTGTAAATCTGATGGAGTTAAGCCAAATAACAAAATGGACACAACAGTAAAGGGTAAAACTTTATTAACTATGTAAATATGCTAATACATTCAGTACAGAGAAAATAGACATCAAAACATGCCCTAAGGGCTTACAATAGCATAAATCTGTAGATAATTTCTTCTCCCAGTACCTCCTCTCAAACTCCACTTCGAACTGCCTTTTACAATCCCAGAAATGTTCTTAAATAGACCCCAAAGGGTTAAGGATTAGGAATACATTCTAGAAAATTCTGGTTTGCATCCATCGACCAAATAGAGGGCTCAAGAAGCTATGTTAGAAGTTGGTGCAAAATTAGAAGAATCAAGAAATAGTAACTAAACTTTCAAGAGGCATAACTTTTGAACCGTAGCTCCGATTGACGAACCGTTTACATTTCTGGAAAGCTCTCGAAGTGCTCTATAGCCGTATGGACCAGATTTTCTCATCCCCTTCTTTTGGCCCTATTCAAGGTCATTTAATGCTCCTAACATGACTTTGAAACATTCTTAGGAGGTCTCCAAAAATGGAAAAACTGCAACAACTTTCAAACTGTGGGGCCTTTTGACCTGATTCTTTTTTTAAAATGCTCTAAATTATAATTACATTCATCTGGCTAATTTACACCCTCTAATTTACCAAAATTATGGCTCAATTACATACTCCTATTTTTCTAGCATTTACACATATCCCAAGGTGCTCAAATACTCTATCCTAGAACACTGATAGTGGAACTGTGAGAGTTAGAACCTTTATTTGACCCAAATGGGTATTTAGAAATGAAAACACATGAAACAAAAACTAAGTCTGCGTACATTTTTTTGGGTGACACAGGATTTCCCTTATACCTCTAGATGCTCCTGCATCAAACACCCAGGGCAGATTGAAAAGTGGCCCTGTCACTTTATGAATGGTAGAGGAAATCCAAAATGAGAAACCTCAGCTACTAATAACCAAGTCGAGTCCTCTCTCTCTATCAACTATCCTTTCCACTTGACCAGATACTCTTCATACTGCCTCTTTCTAGTACTCCTACCCACACGACTATCCAAAATCTCCTCTACTTCCTCCTTCTTAGAAGTAAGAATTGGACATGGCTCTAACATTGCCTCCTCATCTGCACCATCATAAGGATACTTTGTTAAGTCTGCAACATTGAAAATAGGAGAAATATGAATTCCATCTGGAAACTCCACCTCATATGCATTTCTTGAGTCATGTTTCTTCAAAATTTTCCAGGGGCCAAATTTCTTCATTTTCAGCTTGTTGTAAGTACCAGTTGAAAACCTTTCTTTTCTTAAGTGTACCATGACTAGATCCCCTACTTGGAATTCTTTATGTCTTCTCCTTTGATCAGCCCTAGCTTTATACTCTTGATTCATCTTGGTAATGTACGCCTGAACCTCCTCATGTAGATGCTTGATATGTTTAGCAAATTCTTCAAGTTTAGCACTTGTTCTCTCCCCTTGCTCTATCTTCCTCAATTCTGGTGCAATCCTTGGGCTACTTCCATATACAATTTTGAATGGTGATCTACTAGTACTCCTATTTATAGAATTATTGTAAGCAAACTCTGCTTGTGGTGGAATCAAATCCCACCCCTTGGGCTTATCCCCAACTAAACATCTCAGCAAATCACCCAGACCTCGGTTTACCACTTTTGTTTGGCTGTCAGTTTGTGGGTGATGTGTAGAACTAAACTTCAAGTCTGTTCTCAACTTCTTCCACAATGTTCTCAAGAAATACCCCACAAATTTAGTATCTCTATCAAAAACTATACTCCTTGGGAGACTATGTAATCTTACCGCCTTTCTGAAAAACAAGTCTGCAATATGGACAGCACTATGAGTTTTGTGGCATGGAATGAAATGTGCCATTTTGGAGAACCTATCAACCACCAAAAATACTAAGTCATTACCCCTTTGTGTCCTCGGCAATCCAAGAACAAAATCCATACTTATGTCCTCCCATGACTTTAGTGGAATAGGCAATGGCTGATATACTCCAGTATTGTGACGAAATCCCTTGGCCACTTGACAAACCTAAAAATTCTATACAAACTTATTCACATCTTGTGACATTTGAGGCAAAAAATAATGTTCTTTGAGAATGGCAATGGTCTTATCTTGACCAAAATGTCCTACCATCCCTCCACTGTATTTCTCCTTAATCAAAATTTCCCTCATGGAACTCCTTGGAATACACAATTGACTGCTCTTGAACAACATACCATCTTGAATTAGATAGTCTAACCACTTGGTTCAATCTACAACAATAGGCTCTTTACAAGCTTTCCACACTTCAGTAAAATCAAGAGCCTCAGGGTACAGATTCTTGAGTTCATCAAACCCAACTACTTCAACCTACATTACTATAAGTAACAACTGTCTCCTACTTAGTGCATCTTCAATCCTGTTAGACTTTTCACTTCTATGCTTCAACAAAAATGTATAGGTCTACAAGATCTCTACCCACTTCATATGCCTCTAATTCAATTTACCTTGAGTATTTAGGTACTGTAATGCATGGTGATCAGTATATAAAACAAATTCCTTCGGCAATAAATAATGCCTCCATTTCTTTAAGGCCTGAACTATTGTATAGAACTCTTGATCATAAACATAATACTTCTTTTTTGCATCATTCAATTTTTCACTAAAATATGCAATAGGCTTACCTTCTTGGCTTAATATAGCTCCAATAGCACTACCACTAGCATCACAATCCACCTAGAACACCTTTCTAAAATCTGGAAGTGCCAACACAGGTTGTTCTATCACCTTCTTCTTCAGCATTTCAATACTTGTCGCAGCTACCACAGTCCATTTGAACTCTTTTCTATCCCCTCTTATTCTATCAGTCATGGGTGCACATATGCCTCTGGAATTCTCAATGAACTTCTTGTAAAAACTAACTAGAACATGAAATGATCTTACCTTAGTAGTAGACCTTGGAGTAGGCCATTCCAAGATGGCTTTTACCTTCTCTAGATCCATTTTGAGACCTTCAAGTGATATAACAAACCCCAAGTAGACTAATTCCTTTTTAGAAAAGGTACACTTCTTCAGATTAATTAACAGTTTCCCTTCCCTCAACCTCTCAAGAACACTATGAATATGCAATGAATTTTCTTCCAAAGTCTTGCTAAAAATTAAAATATCATCCAAATAAACAATAATTTTTTTTTCAAGAACTTCTTAAGTACCTCATTCATAAGCCGCATGAAGGTGCTTGGTGCATTCATCAATCCAAAGGGCATGACTAACCACTCATAAAGACCCTCCTTGGTCTTGAAGGCTATTTTCCACTCATCTCCTTCTCATATCCATCTCTGATGATAGCCACTCTTGAGATTTATCTTTGGGAAGTACTGAGCTCCACTCAAACAGCCCATAAGATCATCCATTCTTGGTAAAGGAAACAAATACTTAATGATTATCCTATTTATAGCTTGAGAGTCTGTACACATCCTCCACTCTCCATCCTTCTTTGGTGCTAGTACTGCAGGTACTGCACATGGACTCAGGCTTTCTTGAATCAAGCCCTTCCTCAATAGCTCCTAAACCTATCTACTTAGCTCCTTAGTTTCAGTAGGAGTCATCCTATGAGCATCCTTGTTAGAAAAACTAGCTCCTGGGATTAAATCTATCTGATGACTAATTTTCCTTATCACTAGCAATCCTTCTAGAACATTATCAGAGACGATATCTCCAAACTCACTTAGTAAATCTGAAACTTCAAGTGGTATTTCACTACTACCTTCTTTATCTTTCATAGGAATCAAAGCATAGCACATATGTTGATGTTTCATGCCATCTAAAAACGTCCTTCCATCAACAAGAAAAATTCTAGCATTGCTACATACCTTTTCGCCTTCCCTTTTCATGGGATTCAATTTGTGGCAAACTCCATCCTTTGTTAGAGAGTATGTGTTTGCACGACCATCATGCACTGCATGCCTATCAAACTGCCATAGTCTACCCAACAATAGATGGGAAACGTCGATTGTAATAACATCACAGAGAACTTCATTATGGTAACTTCCAATTTTTAATTTCACTAAATATTGTTCACGTACCAGGACCTTATGATCATCTTTCACCCAAGCAATCTGATAGGGTTGGGGGTTTTTCTCCCTCTTGAGCTTTAGCTTAGAGACCATCTCCTCTAATACCAAGTTATCAGTGCTACCACCATCAATGATCACATCACAACATTTATCCTCACACTTGCACTTGGTATGGAATAAAATTCTTCTTTGTTCTTGTTCAATCCCACCACTTAGTAGGACCCTTTTATTTACTAAAGTCTTTCCTCTTTATACATCCTCTGAATGTGATGATTGTGCATCCTCATCCACATGAGCAACCCTAGCTTGACCCTTAGCTCTCCTATCTGTCCTTCCTTGTCATTGAGGGCATTCAAAGGAATGATGACCTTCTTCATTGCAATGGAAATAGGTACCATGGAAGCCTCCTCTTCCATGTCCATGTCCTCTTCCTCTTCCTCTCTAATTTCCAAAGTCTTGATTACGTGAGCGGTTGAAACCCTCGTTCCTCTGGTTCCTGCTAGTACCCACATCTTCATTTTTCTTTTGGGTTTCATTTTGGCCTCTAGATGACCTACCACTACCCCTTCCTCCTTGATCGTGCCCTCTTTGTTTCCCTTCAAACCTTTTATTCATATTTTTTTCAACTCGTAGGGCAAACTGGTATGCCTCTTCAACACTGGTCATTCTGACAAGACTTAATTCCTCTTGGATTCTAGCTTGCAACCCATTGATATAACAAGCAACCTTCTCCTTATTTGCTTTTGCATGCCCCACTCTAATCAAAAGTTGATAAAAATCTTATGTATATTCTTGGATTGATTTTTCTCCTTGCTTTAACCCATGCATCTTATTAAACAAGTCAAGCTCCTAGTCAACAAGAATGAACTACTTCTTTAGTTTGTCCACCATGTGATCCCACCTTGTGATCTTCTCCTTTCCTCTTCTATTTCTTTCCAATTGAACCTCTTGCCACAGGATTTTGGCATGGCCTTTCAGTTTGGCCTTTGCAAACTTAACCCTATCTGGATCCCTCATATCCTCATACTCAAAGTACTCTTCCAGTTTATTAATCCAGTCGATCAACTCATCTGTTTTCAGATTTCTTAAAAATATACTCACATCAATTGTAGGTCTTTTTCCAAACTTAGTAATGGCTCTAAAATGCCTTTCCTCTTCTTGATTTAGAACTTCTCCGTCAACTTCCCCTTCTGGTCCAATTTCTTATTCTTCATTATCGTCCTCACTTTCATCGCCTGCATCAACATTTGTTCCTCTATGGAGCTCCTCCTGCAACACTTGTACCTACCTTTGGAGGGCTCTAACCTCCTCAAGATTAATAGCTCTAACCCTTTAACCATGCTCTCTTTTTGGAGGCATCTTCTTAACTCAAACCCACAACCACACAGTCCTAGTGCAAACTGCCTCACAGTCGATGCTCTGTCTACACACTCAGGAAAACCAACTCTAATACCACTTGATGGAGTCAAGCCAAATAATAAAATGGACATAATAGGAAAGGGGAAAACTTTATTAACTATGTAAATATGCTAATACATTTACTATAGAGAAAATAGACTTCAAAACATGCCCTAAGGGCTTACAATAGCATAAATCTATGGATAATTTCTTCTCCCAGTACCTCCTCTCAAACTCCACTCCAAATTGCGTTTTACAATGCCAGAAATGTTCTAAAATAGACCCCAAAGGGTAAAGGATTAGGAATACATTCTAAAAAGAGCTAGTTGGCATCCACCGACCAAATAGAAGGCTCCAGAAGCCGCATTAGAAGTCGGTGCAAAATTAGAAGAATCCAGAAATAGTAACTAAACTTCCGAGAGGCATAACTTTTGAACCATAGCTCTGATTGATGAACCATTTACATTTCTAGAAAGTTCTTGAAGCACTCTATTTCCCTATGGAAAATATTTTCTCATCATCCATTTTTCAGCCCTATTCAGGGTCATTTAATGCCCCTAACATGACTTTGAAGCATTCTTAGGACATTTGCAAAAACTGAAAAACTGTAATAACTTTCAAACCGTGGGGCCTTTTGACCTTATTCTTTTTTTGGAATGCTCTAAATTACAATTACATTCATTCAGCCAATTTACACCCTCTAATTTACCAAAATTATGGCTCAATTACATACTCCTATTTTTTAGCATTTACACGTATCCCAAGGTGCTCAAATACTCTATCCTAGAACACTGATAGTGGAACTGTGAGAATGGGAACCTTTATTTGACCCAAATGAGTATCCAAAAATGAAAACACATGAAACAGAAACTAAGTCTAAGTACATTTTTTTTGGGTGGCATAGGATTTCCCTTATACCTCTAGATGCTCCTGCATCAGACACCTAGGGTAGATTGAAAAGTTGCCCTATCACTTTATGAATGGTAGAGGAAATCCCAAATGGGAAACCTTTCCTACTAATATCCAATTTGAGTCCTCTATCGACCTTCCTTTCCACTTGACCAGATACTCTTCATACTGCCTCTTTCTAGTACTCCTACCCACACGATTATCTAGAATCTCCTCTATCTCCTCTTTCTTAGAAGCAAGAATTGGACATGGCTCTAACATTGGCTCCTCATCTACACCATCATCATGATACTTTATTAAGTCTGAAATGTTAAAAATAGGAGAATTGTGAATTCCATCTGGCAACTCCACCTCATATGCATTTCTTGAGTCATTTTTCTTTAAAATTTTGCAGGGGCCAAATTTCTTCATTTTTAGCTTGTTGTAAGTACCAGCTGAAAACCTTTCTTTTCTAAAGTGTACCATGACTAGATCCCCTACTTGGAATTCCTTATGTCTTTTCCTTTGATCAGCCCTAGCTTTATACTCTTGATTCATCTTGGTAATGTGTGCCTCAACCTCCTCATGTAGATGCTTGATATGTTCAGCAAATTCTTCAGCCTCAGCACTTGTCCTCTCCCCTTGCTCTATCTTCCTCAATTCTGGTGCAGTCCTTGGGCTACTTCCATATACAATTTGGAATGGTGATCTACCAGTACTCCTATTTATAGAGTTATTATAAGCAAAATTTTCTTGTGGTAGAATCAAATCCCACCCCTTGGGCTTATCTCCAACTAAACATCTCAACAAATTGCCTAGACTTCTGTTTACCACTTTTGTTTGGCCGTCAGTCTGTGGGTGATGTGTAGAACTAAACTTCAAGTCTGTTCTCAACTTCTTCCACAACGTTCTCCAGAAATACCTCACAAATTTAGTATCTTTGTCAGAAACTATACTCCTTGGGAGTCTTACCACTTCTTTGAAAAACAAGTCTGTAATATGGACAGCATCATGAGTTTTGTGGCATGGAATGAAATGTGCCATTTTGGAAAACCTATCAACCACTACAAATATTGAGTCATTACCCCTTTGTGTCCTCAACAATCCAAGAACAAAATCCATACTTATGTCCTCCCATGGCTTTAATGGATCAAGCAATGGCTGATATAGTCCAGTATTGTGACTAAATCCCTTGGCCACTTGATAAACTTGACAATTGTGTACAAACTTCTTCACACGTTGTGACATTTGAGGCCAAAAATAATGTTCTTTGACAATGGTAATGGTGTTATCTCCACCAAAATGTCCTTTCATCCCTCCATTGTGTTTCTCCTTAATCAAATTTTCTCTCATGGAACTCCTTGGAATGCACAATTGACTACCCTTGAACAAAATTACATCTTGAATCAGATAGTCTAACCGCTTGGTTCTATCTATAGCAACATGCTCTTTATAGGCTTTCCATGCTTCAGTAAAATCAAGATCCTCAGGGTACAGATTCTTGAGTTCATCAAACCCAACTACTTAAACTTGCATTACTATAAGTAACAATTGTCTCCTACTTAGTGCATCTGAAACCCTATTAGATTTTCAACTTCTATGCTTCAACACAAATGTTTAGGTCTGCAAGAACTATACCCACTTCATATGCCTCTAATTCAATTTACCTTGACTATTTAGGTACTGTAATGCATGGTGATTAGTATATAAAAAAAATTCATTTGGCAATAAATAATGCCTCCATTTCTTTAAGGCTTGAACTATTGCATAGAACTCTTGATCATAAACATAATACTTCTTTTTCACATCATTCTATTTTTCACTAAAATATGCAATAGGCTTACCTTCTTGGCTTAATATAGCTCCAATAGCACTACCACTAGCATCACAATCCACCTAGAACACCTTTCTAAAATCTGGAAGTGCCAACACAGGTTGTTCTATCACCTTCTTCTTTAGCATTTCAAAACTTCTCATAGCTACCGCAGTCCATTTGAACTCTTTTCTATCGCCTCTTATTGTGTCAGTCAGGGTTGCACATATGCCACTAAAATTCTTAATGAACTTCTTGTGAAAAATAACTAGACCATGAAATGATCTTACCTCAGTAGAAGACCTTGGAGTAGGCCATCTAAGATGGCTTTTACCTTCTCTGGATCCATTTTGAGACCTTCAGGTGATATAACAAACCCCAAGTAGACTAATTCCTTTTTAGCAAAGGTACACTTCTTTAGATTAATTAATAGTTTCTCTTCCCTCAACCTCTAAAGAACACTATGAATATGCAATAAATGTTCTCCCAAAGTCTTGCTGAAAATTAAAATATCATCCAAATAAACAATAAAAAATTTTCCCAAGAACTTCTTAAGTACCTCATTCATAAGCTACATGAAGGTGCTTGGTGCATTCGTCAATCCAAAGGGCATGACCAACCACTCATTAAGACCCTCCTTGGTCTTGAAGGCTGTTTTTCACTCATCTCCTTCTCAAATTCATATCTGATGATAGCCACCCTTGAGATCTATCTTTGTGAAGTGCTGAGCTCCACTCAAACAGTCCATAAGATCATCTATTCTGGGCAAAGGAAATCAATACTTGATGGTTATCCTATTTATAGCTTGAGATTCTGTACACATCCTCAACTCTCCATCCTTATTTGGTGCTAGTACTATAGGTACTGCACATTTAATCAAGCTCTCAAGATATCAAGCCCTTACTCAATAACTCCTGAACCTTTCTACTTAGCTCCTCAATTTTAGTAGGAGTCATCCTGTGAGCAACCTTGTTAGGCAAACTAGCTCCTGGGATTAAATCTAACTGATGACTAATTTGCCTTATCGGTGGCAATCCTTTTGGAACATTATCAGAGATGATATCTCCAAACTCACCTAGTAAATCTAAAACTTCAAGTGGTATTTCACTACTACCTCCTTTATCTTTCCTAGGAATCAAAGCATAGCACATATGTTGATGTTTCATGCCGTCTAAAAACTTCCTTCCATCAACAAGACAAATCCTAGCACTGCTACATACCATTTTGCCTCCCCTTTTAATGGGCTTCAGTTTGTGGCAAACTCCATCCTTTGTTAGAGAGTATCTATTTGCATGATCATCATGTACAACATGCCTATCAAACTCCCACGATCTACCCAATAATAGATGGAAAACATCCATTGGAATAACATTACAGAGAACTTCATCATAGTAACTCCCAATTTTGAATTTCACTAAACATTGTTCACAAACCAAGACCTTATGATCATCTTTCACCCAAGCAATCTGATAGGGCTAGGGGTGTTTCTCCCTCTTGAGCTTTAGCTTAGAGACCATCTCCTCTGATACCAAGTTATTAGTGTTACCGCCATCAATGATCACATCACAACATTTATCCTCATACTTGCACCTAGTATGGAATAAACTCCTCCTTTGTCCTGGTTCAATCTCACCACTTAGTAGGACCCTTTCATTTACTAAAGTCTCTCCTCTTTTTGCATCCTCTAAATGTGATGATTGTGCATCCTCATCCACATGAGCAACCCTAGCTTGACCCTCAACTCTCCTATTTTTCCTTGTTGTTGAGGGCATTCAAAGGCACGATGAACTTCTTCATTGCAATGGAAATAGGTACCATGAAAGCCTCCTCTTCCTTGTCCATGTCCTCTACCTCTTCCTCTCTGATTTTAAAAGTCTTGATCATGGGAGCGGTTGAAACCTTCGTTCCTTTGGTTCTTGCTAGTACTCACATCTTCATTTTTCTTTTGGGTTTCATTTTAGCCTCCAGATGACCTACCACTACCCCTTACTCCTTAACTGTTCCCTTTTTGTCTCCATTCAAACCTTTTATTCATTTTTTTTTCAAGTTGTAGGGCAAATTGGTATGCCTCTTCAACACTGGTCATTCTGACCAGACTTAATTCCTCCTGGATGCTAGCTCGCAACACACTAATATAATGAGCAACCTTCTCCTTATTTTCTTTTGCATGCCCCGCTCTAATCAAAATTCGATAAAACTCTGTATATTCTTGGACTAATTTTCTTTCTTGCTTTAACCCATGCATCTTCTTAAACAAGTCAAGCTCGTAGTCAACAGGAATGAACTACTTCTTTACTTTATCCATCATGCAATCCCACCTTGTGATCTTCTCCATTCCTCTTCTATTTCTTTCCAATCAAACCTCTTGCCACCAGATTTTGGCATGGCCTTTTAGTTTGGCATTTGCAAACTTAACCCTATCTAGACCCCTCATATCCTCATACTCAAAGTACTCTTCCAGTTCATTGATCCAGTCGATCAACTCATCTAGTTTCAGATTTCCTAAAAATACACCCACATCAATTGTAAGTATTTTTCCAAACTTAGTAATGGCCCTAAAAATCCTTTCCTCTGCCAGATTTAGAACTTCCCCATCAACTTTCCCTTTTGGTCCAATTTCTTCTTTTTCATTGTCATCCTCACTTTCGTCGCCTACAGCAACATTTCTTCCTCTATGGAGCTCCTCTTGCAATGCTTGTACCTACCTTTGGAGGGCTCTAACCTCTTCAAGATTAATAGCTTTGACCCTTCTACCATGCTCTCTTCATGGAAGCATCTTATTAACTCAAACCCACAACCACACAGTCCTGGTGCAAACTGCCTCACAGTCGGTGCTCTGTCTAGACACTCAGGAAAATTAGCTCTGATACAACTTGATGGAGTCAAGCCAAATAACAAAATGGACACAATAGGAAAGGGGAAAACTTTATTAACTATGTAAATATGCTAATACATTCAGTACATAGAAAATAGACTTCAAAACATGCCCTAAGGGCTTACAATAGCATAAATTTGTAGATAATTTCTTCTCCCAGTACCTCCTCTCAAACTCCACTTTGAACTGCCTTTTACAATGCCAAAAATGTTCTTAAATAGACCCCAAAGGGTTAAGGATTAGGAATAAACTCTAGAAAGTGCTAGTTGGCATCCACTGACCAAATAGAAGGCTTTAAAAGCCACATTAGAAGTTGGTGCAAAATTAGAAGAATCTAGAAACGGTAACCGAACTTTCGGGAGGCATAACTTTTGAACCATAGCTCTTATTGATGAACCGTTTACATTTCAAAAAAGCTCTCAAAGTGCTCTATAGCCCTATGGTAAACTTTTCTCATCCTTTATTTTTTGGCCCTATTCAAGGTCATTTGATGCCCCTAACCTAATTTTGAAGCATTCTTAGGAGGTCTCCAAAAATTGAAAAACTACAATAACTTTCAAATCGTGGGGCCCTTTGACCTGATTCTTTTTCTGGAATGCTCTAAATTACAATTACATTCATTCGGCCAATTTACACCCTCTAATTTACCAAAATTATGGCTCAATTACATACTCCTATTTTTTTAGCATTTACACATATCCCAACGTGCTCAAATAATCTATTTTAGAACACTAATAGTGGAACTTTGAGAGTTGGAACCTTTATTTGACCCAAATGGGTATCTAGAAATGAAAACACATGAAACAAAAACTAAGTCTAAGTACATTTTTTTTGGGTGACACAGGATTGCCCTTATACCTTTGGATGCTCCTGCATTAGACACCCAGGGTAGATTGAAAGGTGGCCCTGTCACTTTATGAATGGTAGAGGAAATCCCAAATGGGAAACCTCAGCTGCTGATATCCAAGTCGAGTCCTCTATCGACTGTCCTTTCCACTTGACTAGATACTCTTCATACTACCTCTTTCTTGTACTCCTACCCACATGACTATCTAGAATATCCTCTATCTCCTCCTTCTTAGAAATAGGAATTAGACATGGCTCTAACATTGGCTCCTCATCTACACCATCATCATGATACCTTTTTAAGTCTACAATGCTGAAAATAGGAGAAATGTGAATTCCATCTGGCAACTCCATCTCATATGCATTTCTTGAGTCATATTTCTTCAAAATTTTGTAGGGGCCAAATTTCTTCATTTTTAGCTTATTTTAAGTACCAACTGGAAACCTTTCTTTTCTTAAGTTTACCATGACTAGATCCCCTACTTAGAATTCTTTATGTCTTCTCCTTTGATCAGCCTATCTTTATACTCTTGATTCATCTTGGTAATATGCGCTTGAACCTCCTTATGTAGATGCTTGATATGTTTAACAAATTCTTCAGCTTCAGCCATTGTCCTCTCCCCTTGCTCTATCTTCCTCAATTCTGGTGCAGTCCTTGGGCTACTTCCATATACAATTTTGAATGGTGATCTACCTGTACTCCTATTTATAGAGTTATTGTAAGAAAACTCTACTTGTGGTAGAATCAAATCGCACCCCTTGGGCTTATCTTCAACTAAACATCTTAGCAAGTTGCCCAGACTTCTGTTTACCACTTCTGTTTGGCCATCAGTCTGTGGGTAATGGGTAGAACTGAAATTCAAGTCTATTCTCAACTTCTTCCACAATGTTCTCTAGAAATACCCCACAAATTTAGTATCTCTGTCAGAAACTATACTCCTTGGGAGACCATGTAGTCTTACCACCTCTTTGAAAAACAAGTCTGCAATAGGGACAACATCATGAGTTTTGTTGCATGGAATAAAATGTGCCATTTTGGAGAACCTATCAACTATGACAAATACTGAATCATTACACCTTTGTGTCCTCGGTAATCTAAGAACAAAATCCATACTTATTTCCTCCCATGGTTTTGATGGATCAGGAAATGGCTGATATAGTCTAGTATTGTGACTAAATCCCTTGGCCACTTGACAAACCTAACAATTCTATAAAAACTTCTTCACATCCTATGACATTTGAGGCCAAAAATAATGTTCTTTGAGAATGGCAATGGTCTTATCTCGACCAAAATGTCCTACCATCCCTCCACCATGTTTCTCCTTAATCAAATTTTCCCTCATGGAACTCCTTGGAATGCACAATTGACTGCCCTTAAACAACATACCATCCTTAATTAGATAGGCTAACCACTTGGTTTTATCTACAGTAACAAGCTCTTTACAAGCTTTCCATGCTTCAATAAAATCAAAATCCTTAGGGTACAGATTCTTGAGTTCATCAAACCCAACTACTTCATCCTGCATTACTGTAAGTAACAACTGTCTCCTACTTAGTGCATCTACAACCCTGTTAGATTTTCCACTTCTATGCTTCAACACAAATGTATAGCTTTGCAAGAACTCTACCCACTTCATATGCCTTTGATTCAATTTTCCTTAGCTATTTTGGTACTGTAATGCATGGTGATCAGTATATATAAAAAATTCCTTTGGAAATAAATAATGCCTCCATTTCTTTAAGGCCTGAACTATTGCATAGAACTCTTGATCATAAATAGAATACTTCTTTTTCGCATCATTCAATTTTTCACTAAAATATGCAATAGGCTTACCTTATTGGCTTAATACAACTCCAATAGCACTGCCACTAGCATCACAATCCACCTGGAACACCTTTGTAAAATTTGGAAGTGCCAACACAGGTTGTTTTGTTAGCTTCTTCTTTAGTATTTCAAAACTTCTTGCACCTGTTGCAGTCCGTTTGAACTCTTTTCTATCCCCTCTTATTGTGTCAGTCAGGGGTGCACATATGCCACTAAAATTCTTAATGAACTTCTTGTAAAAACTAACCAAACCATGAAATGATCTTACCTCAGTAGCAAACCTTCAATTAGGCCATTCCAAGATGGCTTTTAGCTTCTCTAGATCCATTTTGAGACCTTCAAGTGATATAACAAACCCCAAATAGATTAGTTCCTTTTTAGCAAAGGTACACTTCTTTAGATTAATTAATAATTTATCTTCCCTCAACCTCTCAAGAACACTACAAATATGCAATAAATGTTCTTCCAAAGTCTTGCTGAAAATTAAAATATCATCCAAATAAACAATAAATTTTTTTCCCAAAAACTTCTTAAGTACCTCATTCATAAGTCGCATAAAGGTGCTTGGTGCATTCGTCGATCCAAAGGGCATGACTAACCACTCATAAAGACCCTCCTTGGTCTTGAAGGCTAGTTTCCACTCATCTCCTTCTCGTATCGATATCTGATGATAGCCACTCTTGAGATCTATCTTTGTGAAGTACTGAGCTCAACTCAAATAGGCCATAAGATCATCCATTCTTGGCAAAGGAAACTGATACTTGATGGTTATCCTATTTATAGCTTGAGAGTTTATACACATCCTCCACTCTCCATCCTTCTTTAGTGCTAGTACTATAGGTACTGCACATTGATTTAGGCTCTCTGGAATTAAACCCTTCCTCAATAGCTCCTAAACCTATCTATTTAGCTCCTTAGTTTCAGGAGGAGTAATCTTGTGAGCAGACTTGTTAGGCAAACTAGCTCCTGGGATTAAATCTATCTGATGACTGATTTGTCTTACCAGTGGCAATCCTTCTGGAACATTATCAAAGATGATATCTCCAAATTCACCTAGTAAATCTAAAACTTCAAGTGGTATTTCACTACTACCTTCTTTATCTTTCCTAGGAATCAAAGCATAGCACATACACTAATGTTTCATGCCATCTAAAAAATTCCTTCCATCAACAAGACAAATCCTAGCACTGCTACATACCTTTTCACCTTCCCTTTTCATGGGCTTCAATTTGTGGCGAACTCCATCCTTTTTTAGAGAGTATGTGTTTGCATGACTATCATGTACTGCATGGCTATCAAACTGCCATGGTCTACCCAAAAATAGATGGAAAATGTCGATTAGAATAACATCACAGAGAACTTCATCATGGTAACTCTTAATTTTGAATTTCACTAAACATTGTTCACTTAGCAGGACCTTATGATCACCTTTCATGCAAGCAATCTAATAGGGCTGGGGGCATTTCTCCCTCTTGAGCTTCAGCTTAGAGACCATCTCCTCTGATACCAAGTTATCAATGCTACCACCATCAATGATCACATCACAACATTTATCCTCACACTTGCATTTGGTATAGAACAAACTCCTCTTTTGTCCTGGTTCAATCTCACCACTTAGTAGGACCCTTTCATTTACTAAAGTCTCTCCTCTTTCTGCATCCTCTGAATGTGATGATTGTGCATCCTCATCCACATGAGCAACCCTAGCTTGACCCTCAGCTCTCCTATATATCCTTCCTTGTTGTTGTGGGCATTCAAAGGCATGATGACCTTCTTCATTGCAATGGAAATAAGTACCACAGAAGCCTCCTCTTCCTTATCCATGTCCTCTACCTCTTCCTCTCTGATTTCCAAAGTCTTGATCATGAGAGTGGTTGAAACCCTCATTCCTCTGGTTCTTGCTAGTACCCAGATGACCTACCACTACCCCTTCCTCCTTGACCGTGCCCTCTTTGTCTACTTGCAAACCTTTTATTCAGCTTTTCTTCAACTCGTAGGGAAAACTAGTATGCCTCTTCAACACTGTTCATTCTGAACAGACTTAATTCCTCCTAGATGCTAGCTCACAACCCACTGATATAATGAGAAACCTTCTCCTTATTTGCTTCTGCATGCCCTACTCTAATCAGAAGTTGATAAAACTCCTTTGTATATTCTTGGATTGATTTTCCTACTTTCTTTAACCCATGCATCTTCTTAAACAAGTCAAACTTGTAGTCAATAGGAATGAATTGCTTCTTTAGTTTTTCCACCATGCTATCCCACCTTGTGATCTTCTCCTTTCCTCTTTTGTTTCTTTCCAATTGAACCTCTTCCCACCATATTTTTGCATGGCCTTTCAATTTAGCCTTTTCAAACTTAACCTTATCTGGATCCCTGATATCCTCATACTCAAAGTACTCTTCCAATTCATTTATCCAGTCGATCAACTCATCTAGTTTCAGATTTCCTGAAAATACACCCACATCAATTGTAGGTCTTTTCCCAAACTTAGTAATGGCCCTAAAAAGCCTTTCCTCTACCTGATTCAGAACTTCCCCATCAACTTTCCCTTGTGGTCCAATTTCTTCTTCTTCATTGTCGTCCTCACTTTCGTCGCCTGTAGCAACATTTGTTTCTCTATGGAGCTCCTCCTACAATGCTTGTACCTGCCTTTGGAGGGCTCTAACCTCCTCAAGATTAATATCTCTAACCCTTCCACCAGGCTCTCTTCATGGAGGCATCTTCTTAACTCAAACACACAACCACACAGTCCTACTGCAAACTACCTCACAGTCGGTGCTCGGTCTACACACTCAAGAAAACCAGCTCTAATACCACTTGATGGAGTCAAGCCAAATAACAAAATGGACACAACAAGAAAGGGGAAAACTTTATTAACTATGTAAATATGCTAATACATTTAGTACAGAGAAAATAGACTTCAAAACATGCCCTAAGGTCTTACAATAGGATAAATCTATAAATAATTTCTTCTCCCAGTACCTCCTCTCAAACTCCACTCCGAATTGCCTTTTACAATGCTAGAAATGTTCTTAAATAGACTCCAAAAGGTTAAGGATTATGAATACATTCTAGAAAGTGCTAGTTGGCATCCACTGACCAAATAGAAGGCTCCAAAAGTTGCATTAGAAGTTGGCACAAAATTAGAAGAATCCAGAAATGGTAATCAAACTTTCGGGAGGCATAACTTTTGAACCGTAGCTTTGATTGATGAACCATTTACATTTTTGGAAAGATCTCAAAGCGCTCTATAGCCCTATGGACAAACTTCACTCATCCACCATTTTTTGGCCCTGTTCAAAGTCATTTAATGCTCATAACCTAACTTTGAAGCATTCTTAGGAGGTCTCCAAAAATTGAAAAACTACAATAACTTTCAAACTGTGGGGAGTTTTGACTTGATTCTTTTTCTGGAATGCTCTAAATTACAATTACATTCATCCGACCAATTTAAACCCTCTAATTTACCAAAATTATGGCTCAATTACATACTCCTATTTTTTTGACATTTAGACGTATCCCAAGATGCTCAAGTACTCTATCCTAGAACACTGATAGTGGAACTTTGAGAGTTGGAACCTTTATTTGACCCAAATGAGTATCCAAAAATGAAAACACATGAAACAGAAACTAAGTCTAAGTACATTTTTTTGGGTGACACAAGATTGCCCTTATACCTTTGGATGCTCCTGCATCAAAATCTCACCATCCCACAAGGCACTAAAAATAGTAATCAGCAATATAAACACACTCAACATAGAGCATACCATCACATACCATGGTTAAGTAAAGTAATCAAGATCGAGTCAGCATGATACCACACTCACAAAACCCCTGAGCCTCTGGTAACAACCTAAACTGGTCAACATCTAATCAACCCCAAAACCCTCAAAGCATAGACAGTACATAGAAAACATAATAGTCTAATAGTTTGGGTTGATTTGAAAGCACATAGTTTTGAGTTAAACAATAAGCTTTAAGTTTTTTAGTTTTCATATATGTGAGTTTCAAACTTAAAAGATTACATCTTAATCCTTATAGTTTAACCCATTTGCCATATTTGAATAAAAGGTACTATTACCCTAATTCAATTTAAATCTATTATCCCAAAATAACTTAAGGGTAAATGTTTAATTAAATCATTAACATGATATAGATTGATCTTTGAATAAACTATTATTTTATTAAGTATCAATATTTGATACTAGTTGAATAAATTTAGAACTTCGTTGAATAACTTCTAGTATTAATTAAACTTTATTTAAAAGTTATTTAATTGAATTAATTAATAATTATATATAAAACTATATTATTCATTAATAATTTATTAAATTGAAAAATTATTATTAAATAAAAAATTTATTAATAAAATTATATATTAATTAATATTTAATATTACTAATATTAAATTAAAAAAACTTTTAATAACATTATAATGAAAAATCAAAAAATTAATAATTGATTCTTTTCTTTAATATACACATAATATATAACAATAATATAAATATAAAATAAAAACATAACAAATAAAACCTTACCTACGATTACCTTTATTATAGCTAGTTTTTATAAAGGGAGCATGTGACCTTTGCTTGTCGTCACAAGGCTTGCGACAGCTATCGTAGTACCTACGACAATAGGTACGGTGTTGTCAATAGGGGTGCTGGGAGGTGGGGGTGTGGTGGCCCTACCTCCCCCCCATATATAATTTTTTTTGTTTAAATTTAATTTTATTAAAATTTAAAATAATTAAATTTAAACATTATCACTTTCTTTTTAATATATATATTTTTAATTTAAATTTTATTAAAAGTTAATAAAATTAAATTCAAACATATTATATATATGAATACAATATATATATATATATATATATATATATATATATATATATATATATATATATATGATACATACATATAATAATTGTATTCAACATTAATTTGATAGAGAAATTTCAACCAACTAATTAAATTTTCTTTCTAAATTTCAAACCCTCCCTAATTAATTTTCTTTTTATCTTCAACCCTACTTGGATTTAATTTCTTAATTCCATTTTAATTCAAACCCAAATCCTGATTTAATTTCCAAATTTTTGTTTCTACTAAGGGAAGATTGCAATGATATTTTAAATCTCCCATAACCAAATGAAAACAATATGCATGTCTGATTTCCAAATTATAAGATTAAAAGATTTGTCATAGAGAATTATTTAGGCAAACATTAACAAAGACGATGAAGACAAGAAAGAGAAAGAGTGTATTAAAATATGCAAAAATCGCAAGCATCTAACTGGACACTCATGCTAATCACTATGCCCTAGAAAATTGTAGAGAAAATTTCTTCTCTTAGAACCTCCTCCTTTCCAAAAATTTGTTCCCTCTTCAAAATTTGCGGTCCTTCGAAAATGAACCTTCAATTGGTGATAAGGAGTTTTCTCCTCATATCGGGGCACTAATTGTGCATTCATCTGAGAGGACTCCTTGTTCACAAGACTTGAACTCTCTATTAACTTTTCTTTATCTTTAAAAAAAACTAAAATATTTTCATGCACATCAAATGAATTATTAAATAACTTTATTTAATTTTCACTTGACTTTGCTTTTTAATTAATTTATTAACTTTTAAATCTCATGCACACTTAATGCAATTAAGATATCTTTATTAAATTCACTTTTTTAATCTTTTAAATTAATTTCTTATATTTTAATCTCATGCATACATCATGCGAACTTAAAACTTTTAATAAATTAATATATTTTCACTTTTAAATTTAATTTGTTATATTTGAATCACATGCATACCTTATGATAATTTTAAATTAATATCTTTTCATGCTTTTATTAATTTTCAAAATGTTAATTGGTAAAATATTTATTAACTTAAATAATAATAGTATTTAGCATTTATTAAAAAATAAACTCTAAATATATTATTATTAAATTAAATAAATATTATCACATCCTAAATTTATTCTTATAATGTTTATCTTCAAATTTAATTCTTTTTTATTTATTTAATTAATTTCTCAATTAATTAAATCATTAATTTAATCTTTTAATTAGACTTAATTAATAGAAAATTTACCAAAGACTCATAAAACAACATATGAAAACCCATCAAAGAAAAACACATACAAAATCAAACTAAAAGGTTATAATCAAGAATTAACATCATTCGACAAATTCAGAGGGTACTCAACTTAGATACTTGTCCTAATTTTCAATTAGAACAAATATCTTAAAGGTTTAAGATTTGGACTTAAGAATTTATATTGAGATAATGCGATAGGGTATGCTCATCCTAGCAATTCAAGGAAGTCGATACTCGGTACCTACAACCTGCATAAAATTCACGCATGTCCAAACACAATATTCTAAGCTAAACAGGTAATGGTAGGAAGTTGTGCATCATGTAGATCTTGACTAGAAATTGACTACATCTCCCTTCCTTAACCACATCAGAAACACCATTCATAAAAAAAATAGACACACACACCATACACATGCAGTATGGGGTAAGTATCCATAAGAAAACACATAGGATAAATAAACTATCTAACTAATCATCGTCAATAATTGAAAGCACTATAATAATCATCATGCATACAGTAAATATAGAGTACCAAGTAATCTCATCATATAATAAACTGAATGTAAAAACAATATATGCTAATCTTAAAACAATGCCACTAATCATAAGCATAAAACTAGACTAAAAGATTTTGGCAATGATAACAAAAATGAAAACTAGGGACAAACACTACACAGATGAATCGACTTCAATTGAAATAGTTCATTCATGAAAACATATTTATTGATTACATTCTAGAAGACGTTGTGTCCTTGTATTTTCTTCTAGTTTTTAAAATCTATTTATCATGATAGTAGCAACTACTACATCTTATAATGAGTGTGCATAGTCTGTTCCAAAACTCCACTTTTCATATAGGCAAGGAGAATGTTGCTAATGGGTGTGCACAACCTATTCCAAATCATCTCCAATTTCCACAAAAGCAAGGAGGACATTGGAAAAATTTGTAGAGTTTAGCTTTAGACTTGCAAAATTGCATTTGTGTCAAAGTTTCTAAGCCTTAGAAAAAGAAAAAATAGTTTAATTTTGTGGAGAACCTAGATATCTTTTTGGAAATTTTATAGCTATCAATTACATTTTCTTGAAAGTTCCTAAAGGCTTCTCAACGAACCTATTTTCTAAATAATTTGCATTTAGGGAATAAATGAGAAAATATTTCTTGGAAGGAAATAGTTCACATAGCTTGTTTCTGCATCCACAGTTTGCACAAATGTTTCAGATTATTTCCAACTGAAACATCAAACAAAATTAATGTATTCTTCTTGCTTTTCTATTTATATAGGCTGGGAGTATTCTGGCTAGAGAATATCCACATCATTTTGCACCACAAAAAATGATGTATGTGGCTTTGAAGTTCAAATTTTGGTTGGCAGTAAAATGAAATTTAAAAGTTTAAATTTATTTTACTCACTGAACGAACAACTAACGAGAAATAGAAGAGGGATGTGTAGCAGCCGGGCCCCGCCTCAAGCCACCCAAAGTGTTGACTACTTTGGGTGCACTAGATCATTTACAGACATGGCTATCCTCCCTACAAACTGTATAATTGACCAATTTTCAAAAAATAAAAAATATCATGGATTTTTACAAAAGTTCAACATTTAATCTTTAGGGAAAAAAAGTTTGACTTTGTTTTGTCTTTAATTCATTTTGTCTAGAGATTAGCTTGTCAAGGAGGGCAAGCTTGGAATTTGATGGCCATAATGATTTTTTTTGCACTTCTGGATTGTATATGACTGTATAAATTTTGTGTCGACTGTATAGAGTGACATGCTATATGTTTATAAAACTTTCAATATGACACTTTAAATTACCAATAAATCATAAATTTTTATTATACATTATATATATATTTTACCTTATAATATAATATATGCTATTATTTATTTAATATTTTAATTTTTTAATTTTTCGCATATTACTAATTTATAATATTAGTATATGTAATGTTTCTATTTTTTTGGTCATATATGTTAATTTAAAATCTTTCTAAAATAAAGCATACAAATCCAAAATTTGTCTTGTTAATTTGAATTTTTTTTGCATGTATTATTAATTTATAATTATTTTCTAATTCTATTTATCTACTTTAAAAAAGGTTTCTATATGATTTACTTTGTATTATTACTTTATATATTTTAAACCTAAAAATATATTATTTTTTTTATGAATAGTCCCTTCCTTATATTTAAAAATATATAATAAAGTTACATATTCACAAAAAAGGGGACTAGGGGAAACAAGATCACTCTGCAAGATCATACGGCCACAGGCTAGAAATCAACTATTCATCAACAAAGACTTTTAGAAATCAATAGAAAATAAAAAAATCCTCATGCTGCCAGTGTAGCACCAGTCGAGGAAAGAGGATCCTTATCATCAGAGCCCCACTCGAGGGTGGGGTGAGTAGATGGTTCAAGGGGAGCCAATTTTTCATTAGTAGTAGCAACATTATCTTCATCTTTTTCTCCCTCAGGCCTAGGAAGAGAAATGGCTAAGTCTAGTTGGGGAAACACCCACTTGGGGTTTGTGTAAATAGAATGCCAACTGGTAGCAGGAGCAACAAGAGGAGCCATTGGGGACCACCTTGAACCAGACCTTCGAGGAGGCAAGGAAAAGTGGTGCGAACCTCCAAAAAAGTGGCACCGACCAAAAGCATTGAGAGTGGTGCAGCTAAGAGTGAGGTATGTGTGAGGGACAAGCAGAACTACTATCTCCTTGATGGTGACCATGAGGAGGAGTATAGTCATTGGAGGCCAAATCCAGTGGAACATGAGAAATTGTATAGGGGGCATTTCCCCAATGAGCCAAAAGGTCCTATAAGTGAGCCACCTTTGAAGCCACTTTATCCATTTGTACTTGAATCTACAACATGACATTGTTATAAATACACACTTTAGTGTATATAGCCACATTAATGTCAAGTGTGTTGTTAGCATAAATGACTACATTATGATCTTTTCAAACGGTAAATAAGATCTCCTATCTAAAAGCATGCCATATCTAGGTTTATTTGAAGGATATCAAAGTATTATCACCTAAAAGAACAATATGCCAAGAAAAAGGTTTTGGGCAGAAAGGGTGAAAGAGATCATGGATTCATCACTGGTAACACTAAGCCCATCTATAGAACCAAAAAATGTGCAAAAAAGACTTTGGTTGACCATAGAAAGGGTAATGGGGGTTAGGAACTCCTAGGTGTGATAATTAGGGGCCCAAAGATAAGCCCTGGAAAAGAATACACTGGGCAAAATGTGTAATTTTGAGTTCAGTAATGGCGTGTCACACAGTGGAGAACCTATTACTCCAAGTGCAATGTGAAGATAGAAAATGCCAATGTTGGTTGAGAACATCAACCATGGGTAAGTGAGGAACTAGCCATTGGTAGCCCAACCTAAGTTTATAGCTGGTTACTAGGGTGTTTGGATACCACTTTCAATCCTTCCACCAAGGGTGAGAAGATTGAATGCCCACTTTATGTAACGAATATGAAGGCACCACAAAAACTAGAAGATCAAAAGTTTGTCGATCTAGATGAGTGAGCCGAAATTGCACTCTCATGTCCTCCCATGACTATGAGCTCATATTAAATTTGGAAAAAAGATCTTTAGGGGTCCTTATGCCACATTTAAAAAAATGTAGAGCACTAGCCCTGTGCACCTTAGACAGGGGAACACCTTGGATAGAAAATAAAGGTGACCACCAGAGATTATGTTGGTTCATGGAGAGCCCATCTTTGAACCCATTACCAACCCAGTGAAGCCAGGGCTTAACTACTTCCCAGGCTCTCCAAATACTCTTGGCAATAAAAGTACCCTAAATCTAGATAGTGTAATACGCCAAAATTGGCTCATTGCCATTATACCAATTCTGGTCTATTTTTGATAATTTCTAAGTCCTATTCTAATAGGCAATTCTCATTCTACTATTCGCTACTTGACTTAATTGTCAGATGCAAAAAACCCTAATCTGCATTCATCATATTTCTTATTTAATTCCTATAGTACGTACTCATATTAGTCACATTAAACCTACTTGATTTAATTATAATTTAATTATTAAGTATTTATACTTTAATTAAATTAAATTATATCCTAAGGCTAATGTACTATGGAATTAAATTTATTTAATTTAATAAATACGCCTATCTTGATTAATTAAATGTAATTATTTAATTAAATGGGAAAGGTATTTCTAATTAATTAAATGAAATTATTTAATTAAATGAAGTACTTACTTCTAGTTAATTAAACAAAGTTATTTAATTAAATGGGAAGCCATTCCTAATTAATTAAATGAAGTTATTTAATTAAATAAGAAAAGTGTCTCTAATTAATTAAAGATTATTTAATTAAATAGAAAAAGTAATTAGGAGAGCATATCTCATTTTATTAAATTAAATATCTCAACAAAATCTTTCTTTAGTTCAAAAAGTGAAATTTCCAGTTCACTATTGATCAAAAATGAGTTAAATCAGTTAACTCCTTTTTTTTACTCAAATTAAATCAGTTAAATCCTTATTTTACTCAAATTAAATCTGTTAACTCCCTTTAATTTGGGAATCTCCCTTTATGACTGAACCTCATCTTCAATCCTGACCGTTGATCCGAATCGATCTCAATCGTTGATGGATTCTAGGAAAGTCTATTTAAGAGACCCTCATCTCTTCATTTTGAGAGGATAAATTTGGAGAATTTGCATCAAATCGCTGCTGAAATTCATGCTCACATTTACTTACATTTCTTACATACATACTCATTCTTAGCTTAATTTCATTGTCAAATCCTTCGTTCTTAGAGGGTCTAGTTGCCTGCACTTTGATTTTGAGGATATTAACAGGAAAAATCCCTTTAGATAGAAGGCAATAGGTCACTTTGCAGGTTGATTTTCGGATGAACAATCCAATGTTCATTCCGAGATGAATCCACATGCAATGACCGTGTTGAAGTGTGTGTGTGTTAGCAGAGGCCACATATTCACGCATACATTTCTGGCGCCCACTATGGGCCACAAAAATCAATTTTTTTGGCCTCTTTCTATATTTTTTAATCATTTTTTTGTTCTCTGTCCGTACTGTTCTATACAGATTCAGGAATCTTCATGCAAGACTGTCCATTTTCGTGTGAAGACCCAAAATCTTCGCAGGAAGATTCTCTCCGGGACACGCAAGAAAGTTCCTGAGTGAGTGAAATTTTACACGGCACTTGTTTCTTTGCGTGAGCTAAAAACAGTTTTGCACAGGCTCCAAACAGTTTCGCGCCAGACAAAAATAACTTCGCGCGGCTCTATCAGAAATTTTGCATGGCACTTGTTTCTTCATGCGGGCAGAAAACAATTTCACGCAGCTCTGTCAAAAATTTTGCATGAGACTCTGCTGACTGAGGCTATTTTTGCATTGATTTTCGTGTTTTCTGGTTTTTCTGCTAATTGCTCACTGTTTTTGGTTTTTTCATGTTTTCTATTTTTTTTGGAACAGTAATACAGAAGACAGGTTTTTTCCAATTTTCCAGATGTTTTCATAGGTTTTAGCATTTTCTAAGCAATTTTACTTTTGATGATTTCATAGGTTTTAGCATTTTCTAAGATTTTTTATGGGTATAAAAATGAACAAAAAAAGTTAAATTTTATTTTCCCATATTTAAGCTTCAATTTTCACTAACATGTTTTCTCTTAAGCATCTTTATATCCATTTTTCTAATTTTTTTTGTAGCATAACAGCAGTTTGCGAGACAATTGGAAAAGCATGATAAAGTTGCTAAGAATAGGTAAAACATCTACAAAGTGCATTGCGAGGATTACCAAGTAATTCTCTTTAACTGATAACACTTCATTTGGAGCTAAAACAAACATCTCTTGTGTCAAGCTTGTGTGTATTTCCTTCCATGTTCTCATTTTACAACACATGCATAATTTGATACTAGGTTGTGATCTCTATTAGTTTCATCTAGCAGGCTTAGTTATTAGTGATAGATCTAATTAGCTATCTTGGGTTATTGGACTCGCTAATTTGTCGGCCCCTCGTTCCACCCTGTGGTTGCAAGATCAGCACCACGTTAAAGGGGAGGGGTCTACAGGACATAAGCATTAAATGCTCCACAAGGCAACCCTTTTGTGCTTTCTAGAGCTTACTAGTTTTTGAGTTGTGGACTCATTTTGGCTTGTGTGAGGGGTTAAATGTTCCACATCTTTGGACTCACCTTGCATTAGTTAAAGCGTTAAGTGTACCACCTTGTGCTTTTTGATTGCTTTTGGATAGATTTACTTTGGGGAATTAACATCTGTACACACATAGTAATTAGACCCCCATGAACACTATTCGTGAATCTTGAGAGAGTGGGTTCCTAGTGAAACTCCTCTCTAAGATGGATTCTTTGTAGGTGGGGAGGATACTTTGAGCATCTTGCAGATAGATGAATCTTCAACTTGCTAATTAAGACATCCTTTCTCTGGAGAGATTGGTAGATCATTGGGAGTTGATATCATAGATCTTTAAGAGATACTCTTAGTCTAGCGTGTCAGATTAATCTATTTTCTTTGATTGGGCTAAAGGTGAAAAAGGTGTCAAAACCTTGAATCTAGAAGCTAAGTCCCCTTGTGGTATACTATTGTGAGTCGGTCACCTTTAGAGAGGGTTAACCATAGCAGACAATCCCTCTACAGGGAAAACTGTGATGATAGAACCTAAAGCGATAATAGCCATTTTTTCCATGGTAGTGACAATCGCTATATAAATGTCCTTGTGGAAGAAATATCCATAGGTTTGGTTCATTGTGGGTTGTCAGATCTCCCTAGCAACTCTTGAAGATTAAGTTCTCGGACTGTGTCAAAACCTCGGTGCGCCGGGATCGGAGGTCAGCCCTGTGAGTCATAAAAGTTGCAGAGTCAAACCATTAAGAGAGGCCAACTTTTATTTTCTAGAAACGTGTGCAATGATTGCAAAAATGTTTGAAAACATACACAATTAGCTCTCTTAGGAATCAATGCATACTAAGTCACTTGATTGTTCATGCACAAGGTTACTTTTGCCCTTGCTCATTGTTTTCAGACATGCTTGATATCACCTGGTTGCTGTTCTACATGCCTGTTTATCTGCTTGCTTACTAAAATGATCAAATTTTCTATCTATTAAATTGGACTTGTCTCAAAAATTTGCCCAATCTATTTGAAAAGTCCAAAAATCTTGCCAAAATTAGTCGCTGTTCTGAAACTGATCTACTTTCTCATGTGAAAACTTTTTCAATCTCACGCAAAATCATTTGGTCCTCTCACGAAATCATTTTTTCCTCATGCGAAATTAAAATTCTATCATGAGTCTTTGCGCAACCCTGTGAGTTTTCTCGCGTGAAATTAAAAACTATCACTGAACTTCGTGCAAGCCATAAAACTTCTTCGCGCAACCTATAAAACTTCTTCGCGTGGCCAATAAGGTTTCTCACGTGAGATATTGTGTCAACATTTCCACTTTTGGTCTAATTTATCTATCTGTGATCTGCATGCTGCCCTTTTTTGCATCCTTTTATCGCTCTCTGTCTGCAAATAGACCCAAATAGTGGCATCCTGCTTAGCTAATGACTTGTGATCCATAATTTAACTAGTCTTGTCTCTCAGTTATCTTGCTCTTGTCCTTTAGTGCTTTTTGTGCTCCATGTCATGATAGTCATAATCTTTAGCTTTTCTAGCCTTCAAATCAGACTATTCATACCATAGTATACTGCACTCTTATCTTGCTTTTCTGAGACTATATTCTAGTGTGGTCCTTGTCTAAGCTTTTTCTTTTTGTCATTGTTTATGACTGTGGCAACTTGACTTATGTTCTAAAACTTGGCTGTCAATACTTGAAACATAGTACATCAAAATGGCCAACAACAAATGTGCTAAATCCAATATTCCTAGTGAGGAAGAAGGGATTCTTATAGCAAACATGAAGCAATTAATCCAATCAATGAGCACTCAACTTCAAAGACTAAAGGAGGAAGATGACACATTGACAAACAAATTCTCCTTGCGAGATTATTCACCTTCCTATAATGTTGAGTCCAAACCATCTCAAAACATTCTGCAAATACCCAAGAAATCTAGAAATATTTTTGAAGAAAAACCTTGGGAACCTAAACCAAAGTGTGATTTCACCCCTTTGTGAAGATCTTATGAATTAACTTTGGAAGAACTTCTTCAAAAGAAACTCATTATGTTACCTAAGGTCACTTTTGCGAGAGTTTCCTTTATGAGTAACTATTATGCCTATCATAGACATAATTTACATAAAAATTTGCATTGTAGGGAGCTGAAAAACAAGATCCAAGATCTCTTTTACAAAGGCATAATTCAAAAATCTAAACTCTCAACTACTATAGATTCTACTCTCAAGAACGATCAACATCATGAAACCATGTCTAGCAATGGTTCAAATGCAACTTCTACTTCTTCCAACATACATCCACCTTCTAAATTGTGCAATCTTTCTAACACATATTCATGCATACATATTCACCAAAAGAACCCACTACTCCCCCAGTTGACTATGTGTACCCTCAAGGACTACCTTTAAAGGAAACTCAAGCTAATCTTGACTTAGTTGCAAACCTCTCCCATACTACACAAAACAAAGATCCAAAACCTCCATGTGTTGCTCCTCCTATTATCCCCAATCCAACTATTGCTCCATTGTCCTTTCAAGAGCCTGTTATGGAGCCTCTAGAAATATATTTGAATACAGATTCAGATACTCCCTTATCCTTGGATTTGGTTTCATGTCAAGAGGACCACTTAAATGATGAAGAAACAAGTGTTGATCAAGACCAATATTCCTTCATCCCCTTTCAAGTCTTCCAAGATCTCGTGCCTCTATCTCAAGAGCCACATAGTCCTCCATCTCCCATGACATGCACCTCTACTAAGCAAGATCAAGATATTCCTTCCACCATCCTTAAGGAGATTAAAAAACACCAAGAGAAGGATACTTTTCCTATGTTACCCAAAATTCCTTTTGAAGAGAAAAGTGTTTCGTCGCTCTCTTATTGTACCTCGCTACATTCACTTCAAAACTATGCTCAAGCTTTAAATACTCCTGTCAAAGGTATTACTCCTATAACAGTTACTCATAAATCTATTTCTGGCTTTGGTCATGTTGCTCACTCTAAAGATGCTGATATCCATACTCATGGTCCATTCACATCTTCTAAATCTATTGTTGGTCCCTATCCATCTAAGCTAAATCCTTCAAGTCTTCCATCCATATTGGGACCTTATGTTCCTCTATCTCCTACTTCCCCTCCCAACTCATTACACATTCCTCCTACCCTACCCCAAGATCAACAAAGATACACATACTTTAACTCTTCACATTCACCTTTCCATCTAAACAAGTCATATTGGCCTCATTCATCCACAAGTCCCAAGTCCTTTGGATGATCAACTCAAACACAAGTGCATGAATCCATCCTCAAAATTTCACTATGTCTCCTCTAATCAACATGTGAATGTCAAGAAGGAAAATACACAAAAGAGACCGCAAAGGTCCACTGTTCAAAGAGCTTAACCAAAGAAAGTATGGGTTCTTAAATCTATTATTGAAGAAATGCATTCCAAAACATCCAATGAAAAATCAAAAGCTATATGGATTCCAAAGTCTCTTTTGAAGGACTTGAATATTGAAAACAAATCAAAGTTGACATTCAAGCTTCCAAAGGTTTCCAATCCATCCCCTTTCCAACATCTTCCTAAAAAGGTTTCAAAACCTTCTACTCCACCCCTCTCCAAAATGGCTTTGCTACCTCATATATCTAAGCCTCAATCTATTTCATCCATATTTCCTCCATCATTCCACTACCCTTCAAGGTGTGTGTCAATGTTAATCTTGCCTAATATCTCATCCACCCTCATGAGATCCTCTAAATCTTATGCCTTCTTGCCATCCTTGCTTGTTTTAGTCTTCCAAAACCAACAACCTTATCCTCCATCTACCTCTCATTTTCCTATCTCCCCTCCATTACCTTATCAGCATCTTTGAGTGTACCCTGCTATGGCCTTGGATTATCATAACTTATCTTTCTTATAGGAGTGCTATCTCATTTGAGAAAGGCTTGAATTCTTTCCAAAAACTCTAAAAATTCAAAAAAAGAAAAAATGAAGAAAAAATAAAAAATGTTCCTTGGTGAAAACCTGGAAACAGGCGCTTTGGTAGCAAAATTAAAGATAAATAATTCTGTCCTATGGTGAAAACCACTTCTTGTGGTGCCTTGGATAAGTACCATGATGAAAACCTAGTAAATAGGCATCATGCATAATTCTTTCATCCATGACATTCTATCATGATCTTGCTTATCCTTCAGATGTCCTCATTCTTGAAGTCATTCACTCATAACCTCCATAACAAACTTTTCTGTCCTATTCAGTTAATCCTTTGGTCTTGATCAATGAAAGAAAGAAGAAAACTCAGTTCTTGGAAATCTCTTGACATGGTCACTTTCTTGGATTACTTACGTGACACCCTTCATTACACCATGAGCTTATATTGTTATATCTTTTTCCCTAGCTTGGGTAATCTTATGAAGATTTTCCTTGAGGGTAACATTCATTACTTCATACTCTTTTCCTTTCCATCTCTGATTATCCACTTGCTTGCTCCTACATATTGTCTTGCACCTTACTAGACATTGGAACAAAATCAAGGTGATCCTTCTTGAGAGCTAGTAGTCTCTGAAAAAAATCTAAAAATTAGAAAAATTCCTAAGAAAAAATTGTTACCCTGGTGAAAACCTAGCAATAAGCGCCTTCGTAACACCAAAAAAAGTGAAAAATCTCAAAAATACAAAAAAAAATGAAAAATCTCAAAATACAAAAAAAAAAATCAAAAAAAGAGAAAAATACAAAAAAAAATTGAAAAACAAAAAAGTGCCATTGATGAAAACCTAGAAATAGGCATCATGGTAGCAAAAAAAGAAAATCTTGCCAAGAAGGTGAAAACCTGGTAAATAGGCACCTCTTGTTCCCAATGCTCCATCTTGAAGCACATCTTCTGGCTATTCTGTATAGTCACTTTCATGCTTTTGCTTTCCTGCTTCCTGCTCATGTATCCACGGATTGAGTCTTGTCATAGCTCGAGAGCATCCCCCTTAAGTGTCACTTTTTTTGAGATTTTCCTCATAGAATCTCCTTCGCAATAGTCACCAATCATTCTAACTACATCTACCTACTATTGCTAGTGTCACTCTTTTCGAGATTCTCCTCATAGAATCTCTTTTGCAATGGTCACCAGTTGTTTTAGCTGTGTCTGCCTATTGTTGGTTGGGTCATGTCTCAAGATTCCTTTATGGAAGACCTCTTTTGCGTTAGTCACCAGTTGTCCTAGCTATGTCTGTCTACTGTCACTTAGTCCTTCTTAGGTTCTTCATCGTGAAGATTCCTCTTTGATCTCAGTCACCAGTCATTTTGACTGCATCTGCCTACTGTTGTCACCCTATTGAAGAGATTTCTTTAGAATGTATTCTGGACATTAGCACTTGACATCAATCCCAAAACATTGAACTCAAAAATGATATACTTGTTTGGATATGTTGAGCATTTTCTTTGTTTGCTTTGTTTTTCTTTATCATATCCCTTCGAGCAACTCGATGAAGTCATCTTTGACTAGAGAAGTAATGACTGGGGGCATGATCTTTTCTTTGCTTTCTGTTTGCAGTTTAGTTCCAATAAGTTGATATATTCCTATAAGTGGGGTGTCCACTATAAGAGCCTCTATCTCGTATTGAATGGCCATGTGTACCTCAACTCTTTTTATATGAATATGCCAATAACGTTGGTTCTTCTCCTTGTTTGTTGGAGTAAACTCTTCATGCTATAGTAAATATGGATACTCATCCTGCTAAGTGAACGTACAGGTCACTGTGAGTATATCTAAGCACACTTCTATCTCGGGTTGCAAATGCAAGGGTCATTGTGGACAGAATGAATACTAAGTACTTAGCATAAGAGGGATCTCCCGTGTGTTTGGTGTGCCTGTTATGCAAGCAACATTCAGGTCATCCTAGCATCTATGCTTTGATGCTTATGTTAACTTGCTAGATTAAAAGGGACAAATGTTCTGGTCATTCTGGCTTCTTGTGCCTCGAATGCTTACATTTAATTCTGACAAACCAATAACATATGTTATATTCATATTTCCATGATTGCAATGTTAGTGGGAATTATATAATATACCAACTTTATTTTATATGTGGTGATGATTAAATATCAAGGCTTGGTAACCAGACCTAGGGTTGCATTTAACATAGTCTTGCATTACATACTTCACTTGCATAAGCATCTGATTCAATTACAAATCTACTTTCACCTTCTCTGATGAGGGATTGTAGATATCTTCAAAGCATCATGTTCTTCACGATTGCACAAATGATTGATTAATCACTCTTTTGGCTACTTTGGTTGGTCTGAACTCATTTTTTGGGATCAAATTCGAAATCTGACACACTTAAGTGGCTCAAAATGCATTTAAAATTTTTTTGTGCAATCTAAATCTTTCTGATACTTTGCAATTCTTGGAATCTTTTCAACACAAACTTGGTCTTTTAGACCTTGAAATCACTTCGGATCAACTTTCATATTTCTTTAGATGATTCTGATCTCTTCAAATTTCTTTAGATCATTATGATCTCTTCAAATTTCTTTAGATCATTATGATCTCTTCTAGATTCTGTTGAATCTCAAATTTCTTCTATATCTCATGATATACTACTTCAAATCATATTTCTGGTGTGTCATCTTCCAATTTCGCTCCTGAGGGTGCAAGATGATTACATCATTGAATACCTATTGCTTGGTGCATCTGGTTCCCATCTTATGTCCTTATCACTTGGGGCATCTCATCACTCAGGGCATTTTGTTCCCTTCTATCTGGAATCTTTGCCATCTATCTTATCTTTTCATCAATTGATCAACCTTATAACAACTCTTCTTAGAGTTTGATGGATAGGTATTGGGACAGTCTAAATCTTGACTACTGAGGATCAAGCCTCATTCTGGGGATGATTCTACTACTCATGATTGGACTTTGTTATCTTTTATCAATATCAAGTATCTAGGTGTTCTATCTAGAACCTTGAAGATTTTTCTCTATTCTGGAGATAGTCTTCTAAATGCTATTACTCTCGAGTATCTAGGTGTTCTACCTGGATCCTTGAAGGTTAAGCTCCGTTCTAGAGATAGTCTTCTAAATGCTTATCAATTTTAGGTATCTAGATGTTTTGTCTGGATCCTTAAAGATTATGCTTCATTCTGGAGATAGTCTTTTAAATGCTATCAATCTTAGGTATCTAAGTGATCTACTTGGATTCCTTGGGATTAAGCTCTGTTCTAGAGATAATCCTTAAAAGCTTATCAATTGGTCTCTATGTCATCAACTTTGGAACCAATCTCATCTTCACATCATGCTTTCTGATTTTCTTTGAATTGAACGTGCTACTCACACATTCATTCAAAGAGGGACAAAATGTAATACCCCAAAATTGGCTCATTGCCATTATACCAATTCTGGTCTATTTCTAATAATTTCTAAGTCCTATTCTAATAGGCAATTCCCATTCTGCTATTTGCTACTTGACTTAATTATCAGATGTAGAAAACCCTAATCTGCATTCATTATATTTCTTATTTAATTCCTATAGTATGTACTCATATTAGTCGCATTAAACCTACTTGATTTAATTATAATTTAATTATTAAGTATTTATACTTTAATTAAATTAAATTATATCCTAAGGCTAATGTACTATGGAATTAAATTTATTTAATTTAATAAATATGCCTATCTTGATTAATTAAATGTAATTATTTAATTAAATGGGAAAGGTATTTCTAATTAATTAAACAAAATTATTTAATTAAATGGAGTACTTACTTCTAGTTAGTTAAACAAAGTTATTTAATTAAATAAGAAAAGTGTCTCTAATTAATTAAAGATTATTTAATTAAATAGAAAAAGTAATTATGAGAGTATATCTCATTTTATTAAATTAAATATCTCAACAAAATCTCTCTTCAGTTCAAAAAGGGAAATTTCCTGTTCACTATTGATAAAAAATGAGTTAAATCAGTTAACTCCTTTTTTTACTCAAATTAAACCAGTTAACTCCTTATTTTACTCAAATTAAATCTATTAACTCCCTTTAATTTGGGAATCTCCCTTTATGACTGAACCTCATCTTCAATCCTGACCGTTGATTCGAATCGATCTCAACCGTTGATGGATTCTAGGAAAGTTTATTTAAGAGACCCTCATCTCTTCATTTTGAGAGGATGAATTTGGAGAATTTGCATCGAATCGCTGCTGAAATTCATGCTCACATTTACTTACATTTCTTGCATACATACTCATTCTTAGCTTAATTTCATTGTCAAATCCTTCATTCTTAGAGGGTTTGGTTTCCTACACCTTGATTCTAAGGATATTAATAGGAAAAATCCCTTTAGATAGAAGGCAACAGGTCGCTTTGCAGGTTGATTTTTGGATGAACAATCCAATGTTCATTCCGAGATGAATCTGCATGCAATGACTGTGTTGAAGTGTGTGTGTTAGCAGAGGCCACATATTCACGCATACAGATAGGTTTAGAGGTAATAAGAAGGGTTTGAAGCCCAATCCCCTTCTAGGTTGGCTGGTGAACCAGAAAGCTTAAGGAAATGCAATGTCTTAACAAAATCTTTTGGGCTTCACTGCTAGAAAGAGCTCAAATCACCCATTTGGTACATAAAGAAATACCTTGCTTTTGGGTGGACAACAAGCCTAGGCCACTAGACTCCTTGGGAAGATAGCCAAAATCCCAAGAAACTCTATGAAAGCCCTAGTGAGAAGCATCAGACGCCTAGAGGAAGTCATGTAAAAGGTGCTCAAGTTTGAGGTAAGAGGCCTTTGAAGGAGCCAAATAGGAAGAACAATAAACATGGATGGTGGCCAACACTTTAACGAAAATCTATAATTTTCCCACCAAGGAGAAAGGTTTGGTGATCCAATACTCTAGCTTCTTCTCTATTCTAGCAAGAACCACATTCTAGAGCTCAATAGCTAAGGCTTGGAAGGTGAAGGGGATACCAAAAAATGAAAGACTTCCACATGTTGAATCCATTTCCATTGATATTGCTCAAGCCAAGCAGGACAGGGAAGGTAAGACTACCTATAATAAAGGGTTTTGTGCTACTAGATGGAAAACCTTGAAGCAAGACAGAATGTGTCAAGATATTGCAAAGTGGAGACAATATTCTCTTCATCCTCTATGAGAGTGAGGAAGGAATCATCTACAAATGACCATTCACAAGCTAATCAAGCAAATCTAGGAGAGAAACACCTGAGACCCTTCTTTGAGAGATGGCATTTGCAAGAAAATACCCAAAACCTTCTTTTGCCAACACATATAAAGAGGGTGCTAGTGGACATCCTTGGTGAATTGATCGACCAAACCCAAATGCTGGAGACTAACAACCATTAATGGAGATGCAAGTAGAGGCATCTCCAAAAAGCATTTGGACTGATTGTAGAAAGGTAGGGCCAAACCTAAGAGCTTGAAGCATTGCAAGAATTAAAGGCCACTCAATCTTGTCATAAGCTTTGGCAAAATCAATTTTGAGAAGAATAGCTTGTTGCTTTGAATTTTGAGCCCGTTCCATTCCTTCCCACATAATAATTATATTGTCCAAGATATAACGGGACTTGATAAAACCTATTTATTTAGGGTGAATGATCTAAGGAAGAAGATGATGAATTTTAAGAGAGAGAGCCTTGGTAATGATCTTATAGGAGATATTCAACAATATAATAGGCCTTCAATTGTAGATGGCTTCAAGGTCACCCACCTTAGGTATGAACTTGATATTCCCCTCTTAATAATATTTCCTAAAGAATAGGAATTATAGGCCTCAATATAAACCTTATGCAGGTCTGGACCAATTTCATCCCAAAATGGTTTGTAAAATTCACAAGGAAAGCCATCACAACTAGGGGCCTTATCATCTTCCATGGAGAATATAGCTTCCTTGAGGTCCTCTAGAGTGAGCTTCTACTCACAAAACACATATTTTTTTGGAGCAAGTATTTTAGGTTTGATAGCCAAAAAAGCTTGTAAAGCTTGGTCTTGGGCCATCGAGGGACCCTACACCATGAAAACATTTTCGTAGTGGTGAAAAAAATATTTAAAAATGTTAGGAAGCTCACAGAGGGTGTTCTGACCCTCTTGAATGTGTTTGATCACCACCCTAGAGTGGTGTGCCCTTAATGCATTGAAGAATTCCTTGGAAGCTTGATCACCAACCTCTAGCTAATGAAGGCAGGCTTTGAGTTGAGCTCCCTAGGTATTATAATTTTTTGAAACTTGCTTTTGATGGCAAAGGTTGGCAAGTTGAACCTAGAGATCTGTATCAAATAGATTCATGGAAAGAGCTTCAGTGGCTGTACACAGATCTGTGATAGTGACCTCATAGGATCTCTTGTGGTACATGGCCAATTGCCTCCCATAAATGCACAACAACCTTGTAGTATAGGTGATGATGTCTTTCCACCACTAAATCCACCTACAGGAAGATTGGGGCCTAGGTTCAAGGTTCCAAGTTTTTAAAATATGAGCAGCAGTGGGCGAATGAGATAGCACTGAAGTATTGAGGTAAAATTTGGTTTTACAATTATGAGGAGGGGCAGAATACTAGGTAATGGAGAAGAGGATCAGAAAATGATCTGAAAGAGTCACGTTAGGGAGTGGAGTGACAGGTAGCAGACTTGTGTAAGAAAAAGAAAAAAAGATTGAACAAAAATCATAGCACAGTTCAACCTTTTAAGGACCCTATCAGCTCCCTCTCAAAACTTGGAGCATGTGTACCAAATGCATCCATCTGGCAGCAATGAACATTGGAATCAAAATGACCCAACTTGTTTCGCTTGTAGAACAAAGCTTCTCTCTCACTAGCTAACCATCAGAAAGGTAGAAGGCCCACTTTATCAATAGCCAACTCAACCATATTAAAATCCCTACAAAATATCCAAGTAACAGGTGGCAAATAATTAGCTAGCCACCTCCACAAGTGTGAGTGCTCAACCACATCATTAGGGGCATAGATATTGACAATGCCAAAAGAATAATTTTGAAAAGACAATAAAATCCAAACTACTCTCTGCATGGGGTCTGTGAGGCCTTGCCCCAACCCATTGTAGCATAGTGATACATTATTATTATTTTGATACTCACGACTCGAGATGTCGGGACATTATTTGATGCTTTGAACATATTATATTATTTCATGTTGTGTGATGTTACTTTTAGATATTTGATGTTCGCCATTTAATGTTTTATGTATATGTATGTTGATGAAATAGGTAAATGTAGGATTAACACTTTGATTAAGAGATTTTAATGGTTAAGAATTGAGTAGGATGAGAGAAACCCTAACTAATTTATAGATGTATGTTTTAATTTATGTGCATGTGATTTTATGGGACTACTAATGTGTGCAATGAGTGTGTAGGATATTTTAGCCAAGAAACTCGATGGAGGAACGAAACTGATCCCTATGTGCTTTTTGTGGAAACCTTGTTGTTCATTACTTAATTATTTTGTGAGATGTATGAATTTATCTTTCTGTGATCAGTAAATGTTAATGTTCATAACTGTGTAACCTTTGGACCTAAGTCAGATTCAATTAGTGTCATTTTTGCTAATTTGTTCTTAATCGAGTTTAGTTACTCCTAATCTAGATTAGTGCTTAATCTGCATTTTGGAGTTATTAGATGGTCCTAATGATTCCTATCTTTTTTTTGGTTCTAAATCAATTCCTAAGGTTTTAAAACATGAAATTTTTATACCCAAGGGGTATGGGTATGGGTTGGGGGCATTTTCCACCCCCTAAGCCCCTTTTGTTGACTTTTGAGGTCACTCAAAAAGTCTATTTTTGCCTTTGTGCGAAAATTGAAAGTGGTTATGATGAGTTGCATCACCTCAACTCCACTCAGTGGTTAACCTTAGGATTGGTTGGGTTAGAAACTTCTAGATTTTTAGGTGAGTGGGGGAAGTTATTGCCCTTTTTGGTTGTTGAGTTTGGGTCTTATTTAGAGGCCCTTCTTGGAGTAGTTTTGGTTGTTACCCAATCTCGACTTTTAGAGAAGATTCTTGGAAGATTGAAGGCAAGGAAGGAAAAGATTTTCTCAATTTGATCATTTTCCATAACCCCTTTTTGAAGGTAGGAGTTCTTCATCTCCCTTGTTCAGATTTTTCATGCTTGTTTCATGCTTATGCTATTGTGTTGTTATTTGGATGCTTGTATGTATGTTGGGTATGTTGGGAAGGATTGAAACCATGTTTTTTGAATTCTTTTCTTTCATGTTCTTGTTTGAATTTCAAAGTTTTCTTGTATGGGTATTTTGGCAATACTCACTCGTGGATAGGGAAGAAGTGGCCAATTTCGAGAAAGGTCTTTTTAGTTGGACTCCAATAGTGTAGAGTCTCTTTTCAGGATGAGAAGAGGGAGAGAGGGTAGGGTGTTATGGGCCCCTACTTGTCAACACAAACCTCGTATGAGTTTTGACATGTTAAAATGGAAGAACAAAAGTTCTTGAATTATAGCCCTGATTGAGTATCTATTTTGGTGTTGTGTCTGACATCTCCTGTTGGAAAAATCCACCTTTCCCTAGTTTTGATTCATTGTGAATCTTGTTATGAAAATGTAGTATGAATATGCATGTTTGATTTTGTCTTTTGGTCATCTTTGTTTGACACCTGATCAGTTTCTGTTCCCTCTGTGGTCTTACCAATGTATTGCAGAAAATGATATGGATCCCTTGATAAGGGTCATGAAGGAAATTTAATTGGATTGTTGTAATTTTAGGATTGAAATCCTATGTAAATTGTATTTCAAAAATTTGTTGTAATGGCAATGACACCGAGTTTTCTTCTTGGTTCTTTCTCGGCTGAGCCTTTGAATCAAGTTTGCCAATAAAATAGTGGTTGAGTATTATTGCTTCTCATGAGATTTAATTGTAATTTTCAGTTGTATGGATGCACATTAAAAAAAAAAATGAAATGATGATGGTTCAATTAAGCAAAATTTCAAGTTTTCTTATATTTTGAAAGCAAAAAAATTATGTTATGAATGAGGGTTTAGTTTTCGTGATTATTGGAAATAAAACAATTTTGCATTGTTGTTAAAATGGATCTTGCATTGTTAACAATACTATTAAACTTTATGTTAAACCTATCAAAAAAATAATGCCCCCTTTTGTCCAAAAAAAAATAGTTGCTTTAAAATCTATACTTAGCATAAATTAAGACTTCAAAATTTTTTTTTGCCCCAAAGAGTAAAAAATCTTTGGTTTTTGTATGGGGAACCAATTTAATTCCCCTCCTAGTAATAGAGAATCTTTAAAAGATTCGGCTATATATCTTGGTTGAATAATATAAATAAATAAATCAAATTATAAATAAATACATCAATTCAAAACCAAACTTTTAAACATAGTAAACTATCCTAAATATCCTTCCTACCAAATAAACTTTATTGCATTAAATCTCCAAGTTGGTGCCAGTTTTGGTTTATGTATTAAAAAGTTCTTTTTAAAGCAAAGTCAAAAAAAAGTAAGTTAAGGGTGACATCACCCTAAATCCTCCATATATTTTCATAGTCCTTGGTTTGACATGCTTTGTGAAAGGAGGTTAAAATTTGTTAAGTCTTTTCCACCCTTCATTACTTTGGTCGCCACCTTGTTTGAGGGAGGGTCTATGCATGTGTTGCTTTAGGTAGCGCGCTGTACCATGACTAGTGCTTGGGAAGCACTTGGAGTTTTTAGGGGGATGAGATGTGATGGTGATTAAATTTGTTTTTTAAATTAAAACTTTTCATTCCACCCTCATAACCTTGTGTCACCATTTTCCTTGGGTGGTCTACGCATGATTATTGGGCAGAGTGCCTTGGTCAGCACTTGGGAATGTTGAGTCTAGTGTAGAGTGTGGGGGGGTGTTTAGAAAGTAGATTAGGTTTGGTCTTAGCATAGTTTGTGTTAGTTATTTATTTAAGTTTATTTTTAATTTGAGTAGTGTTAAGTTAGTTTCAAGTTTAGTATTATGTTAAATTTTATTTTAGTTTAGTAAGACTTAGTTAGATTAAGTTTAGGAAAGAATTAGTTTATGTTAGTGTTAGTTATTTTTTTTAATTTGTTAAAAGTTAGTCATTGATTATGATAAGTAATTGTTATTGTTTAGGGATTGTATATATATATAGATATATATATGTGTGTATGTGTGTGTGTGTGTGTGTATTTGTGTGTGTGTGTGTGTATGTGTGTGTGTGTGTGTGTGTGTGTGTGTGTGTGTGTGTGTGTGTGTGTGTGTGTGTGTGTGTGTGTGTGTGTGTGTGTGTATAGTTTAATTTGGTTAGTTTGTATATAACTATTTTAAAAAAAATTAGTTGTTTTTTTAAATTTAAAAGTTAGTGGATTAGTTTATATGTGTCATAATTAACATATTTTATTATTAAATTTTGTTGAGAGTATTAGGATGTTAAGGACTTAGTGCTAAGGTTAACTTAGTTTAAAAAGATAGTGTAGTATAAATTGGAAATGTTAAATCTTAGATTAATCATGAAATTAATTTTTGTAGTTAAGTAGTAAATTTAAATTAAGTATGATTATGTAAAAATGTAACTAATGATCGATATCAATCTAATAACGAAAGCTTAAAATTTAACGATTGATTCAATCTTCATGATTACAAACTCAAGAGTAATGTAGTGAATCTAATTCTTGAAATTGCATATTCAACTCCTCAACCTTAGTGTACCTCTTTATTAGTAACATTAAAAAAAAAAAAATTGTGTGTTTTTGCCCTCATATTTTGGGCATGATATTTTGGTATCAGAGCCTGTGTTTCAACATTAGGAACCTTAAACCATTGTGCTTCCTAACTTAACTCAAACTTTTAAATTGTGTAGATGCCTCCTATTACTCGAAGCAACTGGCAAGGTAGAGGTCATAGGGCTAGGGGTGGTAGAGTGGGGTAGGAGGATGGACCGCCACCACCTCCACCACCACCTCCACCTCCACCTCCATTGAACCCAAAACAAGACATTATAGACACACTTTAGACTTTGATTAGTGTAGTTCAGCAGAGGGTAGTACCTATAGTTTAGCCAGGTCAGCAAATTCTCGTAGTGGAAGTAGAGGGACACAGAGGAGGTAGACTCGGAGTCAAAGAGAGGACTAGGAGTCCCTTGCTAAGACAGATAGAGGGACAGGGTGAGCATGAGGGTGAGTCAATACACCAGAGAGGACCCCCACTTGACAGACCTCCTAGGCATATAGGAGATGATATCAGGGAATTAATTCGACTCAGGCCACCATTATATACTGGTTACAAAGATGCTTTGGATTACATCCTTATGGGAGTAATCTAAAGGCACACCTACCAGTGCATCAGTTGAGAGGAGATGCCTCTAATTGGTGGCATCAGGAGGAGACCATAGGAGGAGTGAGGATGGGTACACTCACATGGGAGTCATTCTTAGAGATATTTTGAGAGAGGTACTTGTTAGAGCATTTTAGACAGAAGCAAATAGAGGAGTTGCATTCTCTATATCAGAGGGGTCTTATAGTAGCTCAATACAAGAGTAGGTTTCTTGAGCTCCTTCCTTATGTGGAATACATGAAGGATGAGAAACTGTGAGTGCATCACTTTATCATGGGTTTAAATTTTTCACTTTAGGTTCTAGTTCGTATGGCCTTCTCTACCACCTTTAGATAGGTAGTGGAGATAGCACTAGTTGCAAAGGATACTCAAGGTAGGCAGGACTCACAGGATCAATCTTAGAACCAAAACTCTACCCAGCAAAAACCCCCTTGAGAAGGGAATCAAAACTATACAACAGGGTCCTCTAAGGACCAATAGTCTCAATAGCTGAAACCATAGCAGCAATAGGAGCAGAAACCTTATCAAAGTTATTAGGGCTCTAAGCCCAAGTAGTGGCAGTCATAGGGTCCCAAATAGGATCAGAAAGTATAGGCCCCATAGTCATAGTCTTTGAAGACTCAATAGTCTTCTACGGGTGGATATTGTGGATCTAGCAGGTCAGGAGGCCCACAACAGTTTGGATCATAGGGTGCATGATCTTATACCCATGGACCATGCTACACTTATGGTGGCATGGGTCATATAGCTAGGGAGTATCCATAGGGATAGACATCCGATGGTCAGAGAGGGGCTTTTTTAGAGCCGATAGTTAGTGACATGGGTAGATCCCATAGAGTTTTTGTAGCGGTTGACAACTACCAAGCTGAGCATTAGGCCATAGTTATTGAGGCTATTGGTATTAAACATGGCCATATGCTTGCAATTTTATTTGATTTTGGAGCTACTGACTCTTTTATATCTCCATATGTGGTGGGGCATTGTGGGCTAGTGACAGTTAGATAGGATGTCAGTTGGGAGGTAAAGTTAGCCTCAGGAGCTAGAGTGTCAGTTAGTTCCATGGTGGAGAATTGTCAGATGCAGATTAGAGACATGTCCACAATGTTTGATCTATGCATTACCCCTCTAGGTTCTTATGATGTTGTTCTTGGCATGGATTGGCTTTATGCCCACAGTGCTAAGATGGATTGTTGACAGAAGAGAATGGAATGTGTGGATGATGATGGTATCTCTAGGGAGATCTTTGAAGTGAAGAGACTTGTATCCCTTCATATGATTTCTGCTATGTAGCTTCGATGGTGCATGTGAAAGGGTTGTCAGTTGTTCATATCACCATTAGTGATAGAGAGGAAGATTCAGAGGGGGAACCATCCCTCAATGATTTTCCAATCTGACAACATATAGAGGGCTATGACCTTCCAAATTTATAATATAGAATATTCTTAACAAATATCCCAATATAAAATTGATGAATAAAATTTCTAAAAATTGCAAATAATTTCAAATATATTAAAAATTGAAAGAAAAGGTAGATCTAAAAAATTAATGCTAGGTAAAATAAATTTACTAAATGTCCAAATCTAACTTCAATTTTGAATTTTTATTAAACATAGACATTTGTAGTTAAAATTCATGGATACAATCATCTAAATTGAGAAAATTATTATTGCAATTACTAGTTAGTAATATCCTATCTTAATAGATTATTAAATTGTTGAAAACTAATTCACAATTAATATTGAAAAATAACACAATTGCAAATTCACTAATAAAAAATATGAAAAAATAATTTGCAATACAATGACACAATATTTTTGGGCAAATCATCTTTGAAAAGACTCCTAAAGGAAAACCAATTCTACAGATGAGGAATTATATTAAACTTCAAAAAACCAAAAGATACAAAATTCCTTGCCTCTTATTGACAAGACTCTAACAATGTTCCAATTTCTCCAGCTAATATCCTCCACTTTTATCCCTAATGCTATCTTTGTGCCCTTGCTAACAATGTAAGGAAATTTTCTATCACTACAAATTACTTCTCAAACTTGTGTTTTCCAAATACCTCTTGATCTCATTTTATGCTACCTCCTATTGGAAAACCAATGACTATGATTGGTTCTCAATCAATAGCTAAGATTAAAAACAACCTCAAAAATTCATTGTTTCTAAAAGGAGTTAAATAATTACTAAATAATTGACTTTTCTCTAACCAACTTGGAAAAAATTATTTGCTAAAATTTGGCAAGTGGAAAAATAGTAGACCAAGCTATCATATTCAACACTTCCTCTTAACGACGAAGCTATTTGGCATGACACCTAACTTATCTCTGAAGAAGATAAATTGTTTCTTCCCTAATGCCTTATTTACAATGTCTACTACCCAATCCTCTAAAGGTATGTAGAGTAGTTGAAAAATCCCCCATTGTACACAATCACTAATGAAGTGATATATAATGTCTATATGTTTAGACCTATCATGAAATACATAATTTTCACACAACTTGATACAACTATGATTGTCCCAGTGTATTGTAGTAGTCTCAACCTTTTAACCAAATAAGGCTACTACTAACTTTTGAACCCATATAGCTTCACATAAAACCATGCTATCTCTTATGTATTCTTCTTTCCCTAAAATTAGAGCCAAAACCATTTTCTTCCTACTGAATCAAGAAACAACTCTTGACCCCAAATTGAAACAACACCTTGAAGTGCTCCTCTTGTCCATTAGACTTCCAACTCAAGTTGTGTCAGTATATCATATTAACTTGATTCCTTCACCTCAAATATATATGATTACATACTTAGTTGTACCACATAAGTAACCTATCACATGCTTTTGCACTATCCAATGCACTCTCTTTGGACCAACCATGAAATGACTAAGAGTGTTCATTGTGAATGCTATATCTAATCTAGTTTTGACCAAATACATGAGTGAACCAATTGATTACCTTTATAAGGTGGGATCTACATCCTTTTCCTTTGACGTATCTATATTCCTACAATTTGTGATCATAGGTGTAGACATGGTTTTCAATCCTCTATCTTGAATCTCTTTAGGACTTCAATACAATATTTCACTTGACCAAATAAAATATCTCCACCTATTTTCCACATGTCCATGCCTAGAAATTAGTGCATAAGTCCCAAATAATTTATCTCAAATTCTTCTACAAGGTCCCTCTTGCAATCATCTATGACCTAGTGAGCCTATAAGAAATGAGTCATCCACATGAATAACAAGATTGAGAATCTTACCCCCAACCACCAAGTGATAGAGGTTAGCATCTACCTCACTTTTTACAAATTCAATTTCCTATAAGTATGTATCAATGTGCTCATACCACACTTTAGGAGCCTGCTTAAATCTTGACAAGGCTCTCTTTAATTTTCACACATGGGTCTCTTTGTGGTGTGCTACAAAGCTTTTTCTTATTCTATGTATACCTCCTCCTTCAATTCACCATTAAGGAATGTTGTCTTGGTGTCAATTTGATGGATTTGTCATCCCATTTGTATTATGAATGAGATCATAGCTCATATACTTGGCTGCTAGAGAAAAGGTCTCCTCATTGTCAATTCCCTCCTTCTGAGAGAACCTCTTTACCACACACCTTTCCTTGTATTTCTTGATGCTACCATTTGCAGCATGCTTTATTTTTTAGATCCAACATGATCCAACAACTTCCCTATATGTTGGTCTAGGGACTTAAATCCATACATCATTCTATAATATTGGAGTATATTCCTTAAGCATAGAATCCCACTATACTTGATGTTGTATAACCTCTTGATAACTAGAAGGCTCACTATCTACATATTGACTAATTAATGTCACATAACCATTGAAATTGGATGATTGTCTCCACTATGTTGTACTCTTCCTAGGAGCTCCCACAAACTCCCAAGTATCCCTTTATGTCTCTTGAACCTCATGTTTCCTACTGCTAATTATATAGGATGAAATATCAATCTCTATGTATTCTTGATGCATTTCCTACTACACTAGTTGATCCATATTATGTGAATCTTCACCACCTAAGCCTACACTCATACTAGTAACTATACTCGATCCTTGTAGCCCTTGAATTGGCCTTGGAGATATTTTTTGGCTTCTTACATTGATCATCTACTAGAAAATCTCTAGGCCTTCTAAATCCCTTATCCTCTATGAACTTGACATCATGTCCAACTATAATTCTTTTGGTCCATGGAATCAAACTACTATATGCCTTTGAGGTTTTACTATGACCAACAAAATACCCACTCTCTATAGTCTAATCTAACTTGGTACATGTATCACCTAGATGACAATATGTGAAACTCCCAAATATCTTGAAGTAACCAACATCTAGATTCTTAGATCTGTAAAATCTTCCTTTGGTGTCATTTTCCGTAGCACCTTGTGTGGAACCCTAGTCTTAATGTAAACTATTTTACTATATGCCTCTTTTGATAAGTATCAAAGAATTTCCTAGCTATGTAGCATAACCCTTGCTTCCTCTAATATAGAATGATTCTTCCTCTCACCAACTCCATTCTATTATGGATTATAAGGAACACTCTATTATCTCTTGATTCCTTCCCTAGTAGAAAAATCCTAGAAGCCATTTCCTTTGTAAATTCCTCCATTGTCTAACCAAAGAACCTTTATGTTCCTTCTTATCAAGTTCTCTACAAGGGCCTTGAACTCTTGGAACCAACTAAAAACCTCATCCTTGGTCTTCAAAAAGTATATCAAAGTCTTCTAGTTAGGGAAATCATCAATTAAAGTAACATAATACTCATATCGTTAGTGATATTTCATCAACATCATTCCACACACATTTGAATGTACTAAATCAAGAACATCCTTAGATCTAGTGTCACTCCTTGGAAAAGAGTCTTTTGTAAACTTCCCCAAAATGTATCCCTTACATATGTCATCATGCTCTATACTCATGTCTGGAACACTTGCAACTATTTCATGAAATAATTTAAGTGTTGCATGATGAATATGGCCCAACCTCCTATGCCATAGATCTCCAAGATATCTAGAATTTTTTCTTCTTACAAGTTCCTTAGGAGTATCAAATTAAAATCTATAAAGGTGACCATTCCTAACTCCAATAGTTATTGGTGATCTCCAATTCTTATACTTGATCAATAAATGTGTCCCTCTAAAAGAGTACAATATACCACATATCCTAAAGGATAGATACAAAAATCAAATTCATACCTAATCTTGACACATGCAACACATTATGAAGTGGACTTATCTTTCCATTCTCTCTCTAAAATTGAATAGTTCCTTTCCCAACTATCTTGAGTTTGGACAAGTTTCCCATAGAAATATGGATATTGCTGATCTCCTCTTTATAATTGGAGATGTACTCTCTAACACTTTTCATATGAAATGATGTCCCACTATCTATATACCAAACACATTGGGAGGTTGAGCTAACCATACAAGCTATGAGTTCAAACTGATCTTGCATTCTACTAGAGAGCTCTTATGCACTTGCTGAAGCTGCCACCTACTTCTTTCCCTTCTTCCTTTGAGGGAAATCATTGATTGACTGGCCATACATGTGACAACCAAAATAATTGATCTTAGATAGGTCCATCTTATTCTTCTCACTCTATGAATTCAATCCTTTAGTACACCCTTTCTTTGCTTTCCCTTTTCTCACTATCGAAATGTTTCCCTATTCCACCTCACTTTTCAAAATATTTTTAGTTCCATTGAAAAGATTTAGTCTAAAATCCTCCTAAGTGAAATCACTCCATAGTCAATACCAACTCGGTAAGGTGTCTCATCCACTAAAAACTTGAACAAAGACACCTTAATACTTAGTAAATCCATCTATGACTATTTGTACTACCTCATCATCATGGGGTTGTCTAAAATAATTGCTAAGTTGTGATTGAAAAGTATAAGAATGGTGAGGTAACTTGTGATGTATTCTCTCAAGTTTATTTGGGGATTATTCAACTTTTCTCTAAGAATCAGCTTCCTATTAGTGATAGAATTATGGTATAAATTCAAAATGGTATCCCACATGTTTGTTGTATCTAGCTTCAATATATGTGGAACAATATGGTCCTTAACACCATCAAGGGTTATCCTACTCACCTTGGCATTGTCCTTCTTATATGTTGCAATATGTGTTGCATCCATAGGTTCAACTACAAAACTGGTAACATAATCCTTGATACCATTCTCTTCATACAATTAAGAAAGTTTGACCTTCTAGACACCAAAATTTGAGACACTATCCAATTTGTGTTGTTCTCCCAAACTAGCTGAAGGCATCTCGAGGGATGAAAGCATTACTAGTTCTAAAGAGACCAACCTAGGTTATATAAACCCTCATTTTATTTCCTAGGGAAAACCAACTCTACCCTTCAACTTGGACTATGATAACATGTGAAAACTACCATTGCAGTCATTATTTATTAATCTCCTATGTTAATATATTACCAAACTATTGAAAACTAATTCACAATTCATATTAAAAAATAGTATAACTACAACTTCACCAATAAAAAATTCAAAAAAAATTCTCCATACAATGACACAATATTTTTGGACAAATCATCCTTGGAAAAATCCCTAAAGGAAAACCAATTCTAGAAACGAGGAATTATATTAAACTTTAGCAAATCAAGAGATAAAAAATTTCCTGCCTTTTATTGATAAAACTCTAACAATCTCCTAATTTCTTCCACTGATATTCCCCACCACTATCCCCAATGCTATCACTGTGCCCTTGCTAAGAATCTATGATAATTCTCTATTACTAAAAATTAATTCTCAAAGATTTATTTTTCAGATTCCCCACTAACCATCTTTTATACTACCACTGTTGGAAAACCAATGACCAAGATTGAGTCTTAATCAATGGCTAAGATTACAAACAACCTAAATAATTAGTTGTTACTAAAAGGATTTTAGTAATTATTAAATAATTATCTTTTCTTTGATTAACTTGGAAATAATTATTTACTAAAATATGGAAAGTGAAAAAACATCTGATTGAGCTACCATAATTAACGTAGATGTGATGGTGGGGTCAAATCTCAAGCTCAATACACTTCCAATAATTGTTGATATATTGGATCAAAATCACAGCCCTTTAAAATGTGAGACAAATGATGTTTTCTAATGGATAACCAATGAGATCTCCTTTGGCTTTGATACCATGTAAGAAATTTCATAAGGAAAAGAATAAAATGCCAAGATATAGAAGATCGATTGATAGAACAAGAGATACAAAATTTTATGATCAAATGAATGATTCAATATTGATCAAATGATAACTAGTAATGAATAATGAGATATGATACAATACATGTGTAAGTGCTTGGATATATAGGCAATGGAAGATGACCAAGAGTTATGTAAGTCATAAGCATTACAACTAAGAACATGTCCAGTAAAGGTGAATTATCCTCTTTTCTGCATGAAAGTATGTCCAACAATGAGAGGATAAGAACACAAAGGTTTATCATATAAAGAGAAGTGTGAGACAACATATTCTCAAATAAAGTGCAAACTCCTATGTGTCTAAATGAAAACTAATATGATTATGCATTATCCTAAGTAAACTCATGTAAAAAATAAAACATAAATACTTATTTACACAAACAAAAAAGGATACTATGTCATGTCAAATTCTTAAAAAATTCTTTGTTTGATCGCTCTTTTTTTATTCTCTAAAGTCTGCAAATTTTGTGCTCTTTTTCAAGTTAGGAGGAAATCTCATTTTCATCCTATTTATTTCTTATTATTGTATTCATAATATAAGCTCACATAATCTTCAATAATCTTTTTTTCCAATTGTATTGCTTGTATGCATTTGTTTTCCAATTTTACTACTTTGGTTATTTATGGTCTATGCTTATTGAATACTTTGTGGAAATGCTTAATGTATGTTTGATTGTATATGGCCTCTATGCTCTCATTTTCATCCTATTTATTCCTTATTATTTCATGCTTATATAATGTTCAATGTATAATTTTCCCTCAAAAACCCCTTGTAATGCCCATTTTTATTTTAGAATTTAACTGCTTTAACTACTTATGGTGTACATGCTTACTAAATTATTTTTTGTGATGCTTAATGTATGTTAAAATATAATGTGATTTTATAGTTTACTATTTGTAGGTTACTCTTTATTGCAAAATAAATTTATAAAGTTAAACTCCTTTAGTATGTTTCTTTTACTGTAGATTTTTCATTTGGTAAATCTAGGTTTAAATATATGTATTGTGGGTTTCTCTTAGAATTCATTCAAAACATTGGGGTTTATTTGATTTGTGTTTGTTTGTGGTGATTGATTAGGGAAGTACTGTACATGCTCCATAATTCCTCAGCAGGGTTCGCCATTTTTGGAATGAGATGTTGTAACTAATTTTAACCCTAAAATGGCACAAATACTTGTATAAAATGTTTTAGGCTTAGGGATTTCATAAGGTGTGATGTGATAATTTATTCTTGGAGGGGGAGTATTAGTTGAAAGGGATTATAGATTATAATTAGGTTGTAATAACTGGATAATAATATTGGACTCATTGCTTGGTGGATGTAGCCTAGGGATTGGGTGCCCCTCATAAATCTTGGTGTCATGTGTTCTCTTCTATTTGATTTATTACTTTCTAATATCAATTATATTTGTATGTAATTTTTATTTCCTATCTATTTTTAATCCTAGAACAAGTAGTATTAGAGTGAGGTTGTTTTTCAGCTATCCTCTATAGAAAAGTCTCATGTTTGAGTGGGAATGATAGAAAATGAGGGTAAGCTAAAGGTTGAGAAGTTTAAAGGGAAAAAATTTTAGTTATGGAAAATTCAAATGGAGGATTATCTTTATCAAAAGAATTTTGTGGTGGCCATTGGAAGGAAAAGATAAGAAATAGGGAAATTTGATAGATGAGGAGTGGGATATTTTGGATAGAAAAGAACTTGGAAGTATTTGATTATGTCTAGCACAATTGGTGATATTTAACATTAAAAAAGAGAAGACAATGGAAGAGTTGATGCAAACCCTAGAAAAATTGTATGAAAATCCCTCCACTTAAAATGAGGTATTTCTTGTGAAGCATTTATTTAATATGAAGATGGTAGAAGGTGGATTTATCACAGATCATTTAAATGTATTTAATACAATTACTACTCTATTGTATTCTGTAAATGTTAATTTTGATGATGAAATTAGTGCTCTCTTGATTTTTTGTTCTTCTCCTAAAAATTGGAATAACTTGGCAATGGCTAAGAGTAACTTTATTTCTAGATCTAATACCTAAAATTTGATGATGTGATTGGTGTTATTCTGAGTGAGGAAACTCATAGGAAAACCTGAGGTGAATTTGTACATCAAGAAGTTCTTTGAATGCACAAAGAAAAGGTAGAACAATTGATAAATGAGGTAATTCTATAAATAATAAGAAATCAAGAGAAACATCAAAGGGGAAGAGGTCTTAATCCATAAGACTGAGAGATTGTAGGTATTGTGGGAAACCATGGCATAAGAAGAAAGATTATTGGACTTGAAAGAATAATGCAGGAGATAAATCAAAAGGGAACACAAATTTAGATGTGGTAAGTAAAAAATCCAAAGAGTATGCTTTGCTTCTTTATTTAGAAAATGTTGATGATTCTTAAGTTTTAATTTTAGGGTGTTCATTTCATGCTAGGTTATTTACTAGATTATGTCCAGGGGGATTTTGGGCTTGTTTATTTAGGGGATAATGAACCATGCCAGCTTGTTGGAAAGGGAAAAGTTAAGATTAATTTGTAGAATGAGAATCATTGGCTACTACAAGAGGTAAGACATGTTCTAAGGTTGAGTAGGAATTTAATTTCAGTAGGAAACTAGGCAATGAGGATTGTGTAATAACTTTTAATGATAAAAATTGGAAGGTTTCATAACACTCCCTTGTAGTAGAAAATGGTGTGAAAGTAGACATCTTATATCTTTGTATTAGTCATATTTTTCCTTCTACTTTAATTGTTTTAGAGAAAAATGAATGTTCAAGAACAATTGTTATAGTTGAGCAAGGAGAACAAATAGTTGCTATAGATTCTAATATATCACTATGGCACTATAGACTTGGGCACATGAGTGAGAAATATATGAAATTAATCTATTTAAAGAAAGTTTTACTAGGTCTAAAATGTGTGAATATGAAATTCTATGAAAGTTGTTTGTTTAGAAAAAAAATTGAGTTTTATGAAGAGTGGGAAGGAAAAGAAAAATGAGAAATTAGATCTTGTGCATATAGATGTATGGGGACTAGCTCGGGTATCTTCCCTTGGTGGCTCTCATTATTATGTTACATTTATTGATTATGAATCTATAAAAGTATGGGTTTATTTCCTTAGACAAAAATCTGATATATTTCAAACTTTCAAGAAATGGAAATGCTTGTTTGAAAATGAGACTAGTAAAAGGCTAAAATATCTTAGATCTGATAATGGAGGTGAGTATTGCAATTTTAAATTTGAAGATTATTTCTCCACTAATGGTATTCATAAACAAATAATTATTCCAAGGTCTCCACAAGAAAATGGAGTGGTTGAATGCATGAATAGAACAATAATGGAGTGCACATAGAGCATGAGGTTACATGTTGGGCTGCCCTTAAATATATGGGTGGAGGCTATCACTACTAATGTGTATTTGACTAATATAGGTACCTCTACTCCTTTGCGATATGGTATTCTAGAGGAAGCATGAACTTGTAAGAAGGTGTGTTATTATTTTCTTAAAACCTTTGGTTGTGAAGCTTTTTCACATATAGATTCTGAAAATACAACCAAGCTGGAACCTAAGTCAAATAAATGTATATTGTTGGATATGACATTGATGAATTTGGTTATAGGCTTTGGAATTTTAAAAATCATAAAATTGTAACAAGTATAGATGCCATATTTAATGAGAAAGTGTTGTACAAAGATCTATTGGAGCAACATGAGAAGAAAGAAAATGATTATGTAATACTTGATGATGCTCCAAAAGATAATGTTCCAATAGTTCCTCATGCTTTGTAACAAAAAATACCACACCTTAGTGAATATTAGATGGTCAGCAAGGTTAAGTAGACTTCAAAAAATATGTTCTCCCTCTTTATACTCTATTTTACTAACTGATGTTGGTGAACTTGAATGTTATGATGAAGTTATATAGGTGGATACTAAGATTCAATGGGAGTTTGTGATGATAGAAGAAATGGACTCCTTGCTAAAAAATAAGACTTGGGATTTATGCAAGTTACCTGTAGATAAAAGGGGTTTACAAAATAAATGGGTTTGTAGGTTGAAAGAAGAGAATGGAGGTATGAAAATATTTAAATCCAAGTTATTTGTAAAAGGATTTACATAGAAAAAGGGCATTTATTTTGATGAGATATTTTCTCATGTTGTTAAAATGACTTCTATTTGCACAGTTTTAAGCATTGTGGCTACTGGAGATTTTCATTTGGAGAAGCTTGATTATAAAAAAACCTTTCTTTATGGTGGTCTAGCTGAAGAGATATATATGGAACAACCACATAATTTTGAGGTTAAACATAAGGAGAAATTAGTGTGCAGATTGCAAAAAAGTTTATATGGCTTGAAGCAAGCACCTCAGCAATGGTATCTTAAATTTGATAGTTTTATGCATGAGAATGGATATGGTAGGTGTCATTTAGATAATTTTATTTAGATACTTGTAGCTGGGTCTAACATAGATCACATTAAGGGGCTCAAACAACACTTAGCACATTCATTTTCTATGAAGGATTTGGGGGCGACAAAAAAGATCCTTGGCATGAAAATTTGCAAAGATAGGAAAAATAGAAAATTGAAATTATCTCAAGTTGATTATATTTAGAAGGTGTTGCAGTGTTTCTCTATGGAGAATGTTATTTAGCTATCAACACATCTTTAACTAGTCATTTTGAAGTTGACTATGGAGATTGGTCCAAAAACACAAGAAGAGAGGATAAGATGTACAAGGTACCTTATGCTTTAGGTATAGGAAGCTTGACATATGCTATGATATGTAAAAGGATGGATATTGCACATGTAGTGGGAGTCATTAGTAGGTATATGAGTCATCTTGGAATTAAGGATTGGAATGCAGTCAAATGAATTTTCAAATATTTGAGAGGAACATCTAGTAAGTTTTTATGTTTTGTGGGCTCTACTACTAACTTTTAGGGCTATGCTGGCTTAGATTTTTTAGGGGATATTGATATTAGGTGGAGTACTATAGGTTATGTATTTACTATTAGTCGAACAACAGTGAGCTAGGTTTCTCGATTATAGAAGGTGAATTCTTTATACACTATAGAGGCACCAAGGAGATGATATGGATTTAGTTCTTCCTAAAAGAATTGGGACAACCATAGAGGCATAGTTTTTTTAATATATATTCATAGTGTTAGGGTACCATAAAAAGAAAAAAAATGTATATATTTGTGGTACCATTTCATTCGGTTAGGTTTGGATGATGGACAACTAAAGATGAACAAGATACATTCAAATAACAATCTATTAGATATGTGTACTATTGGAAATGTAATTAAAAGGAAGTGACTGATAGGGGGGGTGGGGGGACATGAATTAGGAACCACTTAAAATTTTCACACATAGATTACTTATGCTTTACTTCTTTAGATTACCTAAACTATTTTCATGCATGAACATAAAGAATTAAAGAAATCAACACCATAACACTTTGACACAATATTTTAAACCTAGAAAACCTCCAAGGAGAAGGTAAAATTGGGGTGGGGATGACACCAACAATTCTTCACTACTGCAATAATAAATTTGTCATGTTAGGGCTTGCAATTGATCACTACTGATGATCTACTTTGTTAGGAGTATGAAGGATTGTTAGGTCGACCTTGTGAAATAATTTTATAATACAATGAAGTATGTACTCTATTAAGAGATTTAAAAAAGGACTATTAGGTTCACCTGGCTAGAGGATTTGATTGATGCACCTATTAGGATGCATCAACAAGTTGATCTCTACTTTGTAACTCTGTTTGATGATGTACATACTTTGAATAATGTGATCACCTGACTATGATAGATAAGTCTCTTTATTTTGTTTTATACTTCTTTATAGCCTGCTTACTTAATCTACTCTATATTCAATTCTTGCCTTAATACATACACACACACACACACACACACACACACACACACACACACACACACACACACACACACACACACACACACACACACACACACACACACACACACACACACACACACACACACACACACACACACACACACACACATTCTTTGTATACTTAGAAAAATTAATTTGGCTTCCCTATATACCCATCAATCAATAAATTGAATCCAATTCAGCTCATGCAATAAATATCTTCATAATTTCTAATGTAATCCATCAAGTGAGCCCAAATCCTAATGCTTAGTCAATACTATGCAATTTGATGTTTTGCTGATGCTTGGGCAATGTAGTGAGCTTAGGTGATACTATGACATTTAGGTAGCATTGGATGCTTGAGCAACACTTCAGAACTCAAGTGACACTAAAGCATATTGACTTGAAACTAGTAGCTTGGTACACAGAAAGAGCTCAACTAATACTATGAACTCGGTTCATACTGCAAACATGGCCGTTGATAATACTAAATAACTCAGTTTATATCTTGAGCTCAGTTAACACAATATATCCTCCATTTTCTTAGGTTATACTGAAATTTTTTGTCTAATGGAAAGCTTAGTTGCACTATTAATGGACCTTCCTAGGTAGCTTAAGTGGTTTGTCACTAATTAACAATATATCTTGCCATAGGGTCAACAATCGCCCCTTTGGTATTAGTGAATTTTTTTTTTATATATCTTGAGTATTTTTATCAACAATCAATTATTTCTTTAAACCAAAATTTTTTTGTCAAACTCCCCTTTCCCATATGCTTGGTTCTCCAACTTAGTTTGAACTAAAAGCTATGTGACTCAATTACATCTAATCTGAATTTGGATTTTTTTTTTTGTACATCTCATCATCTACATCATATGCATATTCCTGTATATATTTCAACTATATATTTCCTCCCTGTTTGCATAATATACCTTCCATTTTGTACATTTTCTACCATAATCCCCCCCCACCCCCCCTTTTCTATTACAAATGCCTTAGCTTTACAAGGTTATGCCAAAATATGTGACAAAATCATTATGAAATTTCAAAATTAAAGACATAGTTTTATCCCAATTTTCTTTTAACACCTTCAAGATGTATAGTTCAATCTAAAGTTTTCCTTATAATTCCATCATGAGATCTACAATTGAGAAGTTTGTGTCATGAACTAATTGTTAAAAAGAGATTGTTTTGAAGTGTAGAACCTACAATGGAACAATCATTATTTTGTCAATGTTGTCAAACCTACTACCTATTGGTGAGACAATTTCTTTTTGGTCTAAATGCTATCATGTGGTTGATTGATGAAGTGGATATGAAAAGAGGAGATAGCAAGAGAAATTAAAGAAAGGTTGATTTATTTGGTGTATAAAAGGAGCACTAAGACCAAGTAAGACATTGATAGTATAGTGTATTATTTATCTACTTAAAGTTTGCAATGAAAGATTACTCAAGAAAATATTGGAAGAAGATCAAGTAAGAAAACTTTCTTCCAAGCCTTGTCGAAAAGTCAGTGCAAGCCAAGAAAAAAATAATATAAGCCAAGTTAAAATCAAAAGGTGCCAAGAAAAGATGGCAAATAGTGCAAGCTGTGTGAAAGTTAGTATATGCTGAGTAAAGTATAGTTGGTGCCAAGCATCAATAAACATTAGTGTTTTTTGAGTAAACTCATGTTGGCTGAGTGATAGAGCAATATAGATGTTGAGTGATAAAAAACAATGTTAAATCAAAGATTTGATGAATCTAGGCTGACTAATTTGATTTCTTGAGTTATGTGAAGTGTGTGGAAGATGAATATAATGAGTTGGTGGCATAGAATTCAAGATAAACTTATTTGAGGTGAACTCAAGGAAGATTGTAGAGGAAGTTTCTAAAGAAAATCAAATGGAAAGTGGGTAGATTAATTGAATCTTAGCTAACCCTAAAATTGACGATTGTAATTAAGTGACAAAATATCTAATTTTTTAATTTATAGAGATAGCTAGCTAGAATAAAAGGTTGTCATGTGTGAGAACCTAAGGAAGACAAGGAGTCTAGGGTATTGCTTCACCTAGTGGTTGAATAGAAGAGACTACATTTGGTATACAAAGAAAAAAGGCTTAAGGGGATGAATGCTTGAAGAGTGAACAAGCTATTAGAGCTGAAGAGTATTAATGTCAAGAAGAATGGAGGAGTGAACCAATGATTTATAATTTTCAAGTGAGTTGTAAGTTTTTATCAGATCAAGTTCTACTGTTGATTTCTAACAACTGTACCAGTGTGGATAACATCCTTTGAATTAAGGTTGACCTAATAGTCATTTGTAAATCCTTTAATTGGGTGACATTCTAATGAAATTATCTAAACACTAGTATATTATAGGTCAAATTTTGACCTAAATTTTTGACCAACATGGGCTGAGACTTGTTCAAAACTTTTTTGTTGGTTTTATACCCAAGTTGGTCAAAATTTTGACCAACTTAGGTTCAAATAACAAAATCAAAAAGTTTGATTTTTACTTTTAGTTTATTCCATCTTTTCATCTCTACACACTATTGGAGCTATTGGAGGTGAGCATATGGTGTGTGGAAAGCACTATTTTCATTCATCCAAGGCAAGATGATGTAAGCAATCTAAATTTTTTGCTAGAATTTTCTAAAAACTTCCATTTTTTTGGACCACTCTATGATACTAAGCTTCTTGCAAGGGATGAGGATTTGCAAGACTTAGGTTATGGATAGTACATTTTTTATCATTAGATGGAGTGGCCAAGGGGCACACTTAGGTGAAAGGATTGGTATCTTTGAGTACTAATCAAGGAATAGTGCCAAGCAATATTTATCATTTATTCATGGGTGGGCTAGGGAATTATGACTATAGGAGCTAAATACTCATCTCTCATATGTGTCAGAGAAAGATTTATCAAGGATTGTAGGAGATGTTGCTTAAACTCATTGGAGGTGTTGAAAATAGATTGATACATGTATAACAATGTGTTTCAATCATTATTTTGTCACTGATCTAAAACTTGCTACTTGCTAGTAAGATAATTGTTTAGTTGATTTGAGTACTATCATTTATTTGATTGATGAAGAGGATTTGATAAAATGAGATAACAAGAGCACCTATAAAAAATTTTGATTTATGGTACATAAAAGGAGTACAAGGATTAGTTAAGACAGTGATGATATAATGCATTGATTATGTACTTAAGGTTGCAAAGGTTGGATAAATTGACAATGTCTAGAAGAACAAGTAAGAAGAATTAAGTCTAACAAGCTTGACCAAGTCAATGAAAGTCGAGAATAAAATTAGTTGGAGCTGAGAAAATTCAAATTTTAGTGTATGCTAAGTGATACAATGTAAGCCAAGCAACAGTAAAATTTAATGTTTGCTAAGTGATCTAGTTAATGATGAGTGGAAGAACAATATGGAAGCTAAGTGACAACATATTGATGTCAAGTGCCATTATTCATGTCAAATCATGGATTTGAAAAATCTGAGCCAACTATTTTTTTCTTGAATTTTATGAATTATGTGGAAGATAACTATGATGAGTTGGTGATAGAATTCATGGTAAACAATTTTGAGGTGAATTCAAAGAGGATTGAAGGAGAAGTTTCTAAAAGGGTCTAAAATGAAAAGATGGGTAGATTTATTGAATCCTACCTAATTCTAACTAACCCTAAAATGGATGATAGAGGATGAATGGAAAAATATCTTAATTTTCTATTTATAGAGATGGTTGGTCATAAGAAAGTTTGGTCAATGTTTAAGAACCTAAGTTAAAAAAAAGGTCTAAGGTATTTCTTCATTTAGAGACTGAACAAAAGAGACTGCTATTGGCAACAAAAGTAAGATGACTTAAGGCTATGGATGCTTAAAGGGTGAACAAGCTATCAGAGATGAAGTGTGTGAAAGCCAAGAAGAATGGAGGACTGAAATAGAACTATGTAGTTTTCCAGTGAGTTGTAAGTTGTTATTAGATCAAGCCTTACTATTACTTTCTAATCATTGTACCAGTCTATGGTAAATCTTTTAGATTAAGGTTGGCCTAATAGTCATTTTGTAAATCCTTTAACTAGGTGACATTCTAAGTGAATGATCTAAAGTCCTCCAAAAAGGCTCACTCCTAAAAGGGTGATTGAAATTCTCTAACCAAGTCACATTTAATAGTGTGTATTGTAACCTTTAACAGGGTTAACCTTTCACAAGGCATCAGTTTAGAAGAGTGAGAATGAGTAGCATGTTACTAGTGGTTTTTCCCAAATTGGGTTTCCATGTTAAATCATTGTGTCAAATGCGTTATCAAATATATTATGTTTCACGCTTACATTTTTGCAAAGTTGATTTGACAATAACCTATAAGTTTAAGTGATTGTATGATCTAATGGATCCATGCATGATGAATATGTGTTATGGATATGGGTTCACTAAGCTGTGAAAAGTTTTATTTATACATATAGAACTTGGATAACTAATTCACCCCCCTCTCATTTATTCTAAATAATTCCAACAATTGGTATTAGAGCCATTTTCTTAAGAGGACTATTTTGAAGGTACTAGAAGCAATAGATCAAGATGTCTAAAAGAGAGGTACCCAAGCTTAATAAAGAAAAATTTCTTGCATGGAAAAGTTTGATGAAGCTACACCTAGGAGGTCTTGGAGACATGCACAATCTACCATTTCCACTAAGCATGTTGATCTTGTTGGAGCCTTAACTACCAAAGACCTGAAAAAGAAGAAAGAAAATAATCAGGGAATGTTGGAGATTTCCTTTGACCTAAGTTGTCAAGTTTGATAACATCAAGGGTTGTGATAGTGCAAAGAAAATATGGGATGCTCTTCACAACATCTATCAACACAATGCAAATGTTTTGAGAGCCAAATTTGAAAGTGTTAGAGATAAGTTTAATGATATGAGAATGTAAGAAGGCAAGAATTTTGCTCAATACTTGTCTAGGATAAAAGATGTTGTTAATGCTATAAGAGAATCTAATAGTAAGATAGATGATGAGACTTTATTAACCAAAGTTTTGAGAACACTACTACCCATCTATGCTATTAGAGTTTTTGCAATACAAGATTTGAGATGTATACCAATTTCTAATCTAACTCTTAAAGGTATGGTAGGTAGTCTCACTACTTTTGATCTATCTAATTTTGACAACTTCAAATATGATAATGCTCAATCTATTTTTAAAGCTAAACTATGATTGAAGGAACCTAATGAGAAGAAGAACAAAAAGGAAAAATATGTTTCTAGTGATAGTGATATAGTTGAGGAGGATGTACAACAACTTGAAGCACTACTAGCAAGGAGATTTCACAAAGGCAAAGGAAAATTCAAAGGTAAGTTACCTATCATGTGTCTTAATTGCAATGAGGTTTGTCATATTGCTACTAGATGTCCAGAGAAGAACTATAGAGGTGGAGACAAATATAAGAGTAGAAGAGACAAAGATAGTAAAGATTACAAAGACAAAGGTAAGAAGTCTTGCTACATTGCAGAAGAGGAAATCAAAGATAGATCTAATGATCATGATGATGAAGCGATGTATGTTGTAATCAATGATGATTCTAATTTTGATGAGGCAATTGCACTAGTGTCTTGTGTGAACAAGAATAATAGATTGATCATTGATAGTGGGTGTTCATGTCACATGACTAGAGATACAAGTAAGTTCATTACCTTGAATTATTATGATGTAAATAGTGTAAGGTTTGGTAATGATGTACCTTGTCTAATAAAATGAAAAGGTTCTATCAAACTCATAGAAAATATTCTATGTTACAATTTTTATTATTTTGAAGGACTTAACTATAATTTAATGAGTGTGTCACATTTGAATAGTTCAGGTTGTAAGTTTGAGTTTGAGAACAAGATTACTAAGATATATGATACTAATGGAAAACTAATAGGAAAAGCTAATCAAACTAGATGTAATCTATTTTATCTTTATATGGATGATGCCACTTGTCTGGTTGTAGAATTTGATGATGTGTGGTTATAGAACAAGAGGTTATGTCATGTTAATTTTGATAACCTAGTTAGTATCAGTAACATGAGAAGAGTCAGAGGCTTTCCTAAGTTGAAGAAAATAAATAATATAATTTGCAAACAATATCAGTTAGGCAAAATGAAAATGTCTAGTTTTAAGAGTAAGACTCACACCTCTAAATGAATTTTGTAGATTGTTCATACTGACTTTTGTGGATTGATTAATGTACAAAGCTACAAAGATGATAAGTACATTATGCTATTTATTGATGATTATTCTAGGACAATGATAGTTATATTTTTGAAATAGAAATTTGATGATTTCAAAATGTTTAAGTGATACTTATAAAGAGTTGAGAAGGAAATAGGAAAAAATCTAAAATGTTTGATATTTGATAGAGGGGGAGAATTTACATCAAATGAGTTTGTGACAGAGGAATCAAAAGATAGACATGTACTTCTAGAACCCCTCCACAAAATGTAATTTCTAAAAGGAGGAACATATTTATAATCGACAGTGTTATGAAACTCATGATGGACAAAAATGTTTCTTTGAAATACTAGAGAGAGGCTATAAGTATAGCTATCTATACCTTAAACCATGTGCAAGTCAAGAAAGGTACTCATTCAACACCTTTTGAACTATGGTATAGATATTCACCCAATGCAAGATATTTTAAGATATTTGGAAGCGAGTTTTATATCCTCAAAGATTTAAAAAATGGTAAAGTAGATGCTAAAAGTGAATAAGTTATAATCCTTTCCTATTCCATAAGAAGTAAAGCTTATAAGTACTTAAATACTAACACTAACAAGTTGTGAAAAGTGCAAATGTGAAATTTGATGAATACATAGAAGTACATGAGGTTGAACCTATGAAGAAACTAGATGAATACAAATCATTTGTATGGTTTTATGAAGGTATGCCTACCAATTAAGAAGTTGTAAATCAAGTTGCAAATCAATAACAAGTTTTAGTGACTGCTAAGTCATGCACTATGAATGCTGAGTTACATTTAGAAACTGAGCTACAATAAGTGCCAAGTTACAGAATGAAGTTGAGGCATATTTTGGTTCTGAGATTAGTGTACATGAAAGAGATGTTGAATTACCTAATAGAGAAATACATAGTGATTCAGAAGTTGAGAGACAAAATGAGAAAAATAGAGAAGAACCAAGATTATCAAAGTATGCCAAAAAACATCACCCTACTATGCAAATTATTAGAGATAAAGATACAAGACCAATGACAAAGAACAAGTTGAGAAACAATACATGTTTTATTAGCATTTATGGACTTAAGTTAGTGAAATATGCCTTAAAATATGTATACTAGAGTAATGGCATGGAATAATAATACATGGAGTTTAGTTTCTAGACTAGAAGATAAAAATGTGATTGGCACCAAGTGGGTATATAGAAATAAGTTAGATGAAAATGGTGAAGTCACAAGGAATAAGGAAATATTAGTTTGCAAAGGATATCTACAAGAAGAAGGGATAGACTATGGAGATACATTCTCTTGAGTTACAAGATTGGAAGGAGTAAGTACTTTTCTTTCTCATTCTACATACAAAGGTTTCAAAGTTTATCAAATGGATGTTGAATATGCATTTCTGAATGATATATTTGAAGAAGGGGTTTATATAGAATAGCCATAAGGATTTTCTGATGCTAACAACAAAAACATGGTATATAGACTACACAAAACTTTATATGGTTTGAATCAAGCACTAAGAGCATGGTATAGAAGGTTTCACAATTATCTTGTGAAAATTAGATTTGAGAGGACTAATGATCATAACAATCTATACTTGAAGATAGAGAAAGGAAAAGGTATTTTACTATCTAAATTTTTTGTTGATAATATCATATTTAGAGGTCAAGATACTTTATGTAAATCTTTTGCAAATGAAATGAAGAAAGAATTTGAGATTTCTATTTTAGGAGAGATCAAGTTCTTTATGGGTTTGTAAGTACATAAGATGAAATATGGTATACACATCACTTAGCCAAAATATGTAAAGGAGATATTGAAAATTTTAGATTAGAAGATTCCAAGCTAGTAAGCCTACCTATGGTGATAGGACACAAATTGTCAAAGAATGATGATTCATTTGAGGTGAATCAAATATTATACAAGTCTATGATTGGAAAATTATATGTAGTACATAAAAGACCTAATATTTCATTATCTGTTGAGATAGTTGCAAGATTCTCTATGAATACCAGGGAGAATCATTTGATGGCTATCAAGAGAATAATAAGATATGTAAAAGGTACTAAAGACTACGGTCTATACTATAAGAAAAATGAGAAAATTGAGTTGAGAACCTACACTGATGCTGATTGGGATAGAAATATTGATGATAGAAAGAGCACTTGTGGAGGAGCATTTTTCTTAGGAAAAAGGTTGGTTACATGGACTAGCAAGAAACAAAACTCCATATCTCAATCTACTGCTAAAGCTAAATATGTTGTGGCTGTAATAAATTGCACAAACATTGTATGGATCAAACAACTACTCAAAGGTATGAAGGAAGAAAACACTAAACCTATGATACTTTATTGTGATAATACAAGTGCTATAAATATATCAAATAAAAATATGATGCATACAAATTCTAAGCATATTATAATCAAGTATTATTACTTCAGAGAGTTAGTTCAAGGCAAAGAGGTGATGATGGAATACATGAATACAAAAGAAAAAATAGTTGATATCTTCACAAAAGCATTACCTAAGGATGTTCATGAGTATCTATAAAGTAAACTAGGGGTGATACCCCTATCTAAGGCTATTTAAGAAGCATGGGAAGTGTCCTACATCAATTGAGATGATTGACATACATTACATATTGATGCAGTGGATCTTAATTTAGGAGATGCCTAAAGTAATCAAAGAGCTAGAGCTACAGATTAGTCATGAGCTAGGTGACAAAGGGAGAAACTAAAAATATCCATATCTACATGATAAGATGAAAATTCTTTGGAATTGTTGTCAAAGAAGGAGATATTATACAAAAAGGGAGAAATATAGGAATGAAGAAATATAAAATATCTACCTAGAGGGAGATATAATGACATAGATAGATACCTAAAAATGAAGTAATTAAGAGGGAGTCATAAAGATGAGTTGATTGTCTATTGATCATAACATAATTTTGTAATCAATATAGAAGATGAAAGTTTCTAATAGAGGAGAGATTTGAATACAAAGACTTTTTTTTTTTTTGATATTATTGTTGGTTGTACTAGTTGTACTAGTTTTCCATCAATGCCAAAGAGGGAGATTGTTGAAATAGATTCGTACAAGTATGACAATGTGTTTTAGTCATTGTTTTGTTACTAATGTCAAACCTACTACTTGCTAGTAAGAAAATTGTTTAGTTGATTTGAGTACTATCATATTTTTGATTGATGAAGAGGATTTAAGAAAATGAGATAACAAGAGTAGCTAGAGAAAAGGTTGAGTTATGGTATATAAAAAGAGTACAAAAATTAGTTAAAACAATGATGATATAGTGCATTGATTACATACTTAAGTTTGCAAAGGTTGGATAAACTAACAGCTAGAAGAACAAGTAAGAAGAATTGAGGTTGTCAAGCTTGACCAAGTGGATAGTAGGTGCCAAGAAAAGTTAGTGCAAGTGGAGTAGAAAATCAGTTGGAGCTAAGAAAAGTCAAATTTCAATGTATGTTGAGTGATATAGTATAAGTTGAGTAAAGTTTAGTTAATTCCAAGCATCAATAAACTTTAGTGGTTTCTGAGTGATCTAGTTAATGACAAGTGGAAGAACTATATGGAAACTAAGTGCCAGTATTCATGTTAAATCATGGATTTGATGAATCTGAGCTGACTATTTTGTTTTCTTGAATTTTGTGAAGTGTGTGGAAGATAGCTATGATGAATTGGTGGCATGGAATTCATGGTAAACCATTTTGAGGTGAATTCAAAGAGGATTGAAGGAGAACTTTATAGAAGGGACTAAAATGAAAAGATGGGTAGATTCATCGAATCCTACCTGACCCTAAAATGGATGATATAGGATGAACAAAAAAAATCTTAATTTTCTATTTATAGAGATCACTGACAAGAAGCAAGGTTGGTCAATGTTTGAGAACCTAAGTTAGACAAGAGGTATAAGGTATTTCTTCATTCAAAGACCAAACAAAAGAGAATGCTATTGGCAAGTAAAGCAAGAAGGCTTAAGGATATGGATGCTTGAAGGGTGAACAAGCTATTAGAGATGAAGTGTGTGAAAGTCAAGTAGAATGGAAAACTGAAATAGAGATCTATAATATGCATGTGAGTTGTAAGTTTTTATCAGATCAAGCCTTACTGTTACTTTCTAATCATTGTGCTAGTCTAGGGTAAATCTTTTGGATTAAGGTTGAATTAATAGTCATTTGTAAATTCTTTAACCGGGTGACATTCCAAGTGAATGATCTAAAGTCCTCTAATAATTCTCACTCCTAATATGGTGATTGAAATTCTCTAACTAGCTCACATTTAATAGTGTGTATTGTAACCTTTAATAGGGTTGGCCTTTCATAGGGCATCACTTTAGAAGAGTGAGAATGAGTAGCATGTTATTGGTGGTTTTTTCTAAGTTGGGTTTACACATTAAATCATTATGTCAAATTTGTTATTGAATCTATTATGTTTCATGCTTACATTTCTACAAAGTTGATTTGATAGTAACCTACAAGTTTAAGTGATCGTATGATCTAATAGATGCATGCATGATGAATATGTTTTATGGATATGGGTTCACTAAGTTGTGAAATTTTTTTATTTTTACATCTTTACCTTGGATAGCTGATTCACCCCCCCCTTAGTTATTCTAAAGAATTCCAATAGTAGGTATGTACATCAACTACTCATTAAGATATTCAGATTGTAGGCCCTAATCTAGGGTAATAGGCTTAAAGAAACACCCAACCCACAAACTCACAAAACCCTCAAAGAACATCGACAAATGAACTTGCCTACACATTTACCTTATCAAGAGTGTCCAAAATTCTAACTTTTGGGCACCTAGCCACTGTGCAAATGAGTAGACCTTCAAACCCTCACCTTAATGAGGGTGTCATTGTTATTTTAAGAAACTAGTTCAAACCTCAATTATCTCATCTACCCAGCTCTTTTAGTGAATTCTTCAGCATCACATGAATGATTGCAACCCTCCAACACCATGTTGCTTGTACAAAATCCTATATCATGTTTCTTGAATGTTGATACCTTTTATTCTTCATGCAAAAAAATGTGTCTTATAGACTCTTGACAAAATTCATTATAAAGAGTAGGGGTATGGTGTCAACCTAAAAGATGGAAACCTAAAACAACAAAGAAAGATGAGTCTTGGAATGTTAATTCATTAGTCTTCTAAATAATCTTTCATTTGTAGCATTAATAGTCTATTAGCTATTATTTTTATATGAATGATTTATGATTTTTTTCAATTCAAATTGCATTTTTTGTTAATATTTTTGTATATTGCTATTTCATTGGGGTTTACAACATTCCTACATGAGTTTAGCAACTTCTTCTCACTTTTTTGAAAATTTGGTTTTGATTTTGATTTTTTCTAATATTTAGACATTTCAGATCATCTGAATTTGATTTTGATTCAAATAGTTGGTTCATGTAAATTAAAGCTTACACAAAATTGTTTAATAGATGAGATTCTATGAAAAATTTAAAACATGAGTGTACTATTTAAGTTTAGCCTTAAATCTATTAATGTTTTTGTCAATATTATAAATTTACATTTTTTGATGTATAATTAGATTGGATGGAATATGCTTTTCTAGATGTTGATTGACTTAGCTATATGTAATTTTTTGGACATTTTGATTATAGAAATAATATAGATAATAAAAATGAGATGTTTTGAAAGGTCTAAACATTATGAATAATTAAGAGAAAAACTAATTAGTCACTTCTTTATAGATGGTACACAACTTATTATTTTATTTAAATACTAATAAAAACTTCAATTTCAATGTTTGAAATTAAATTTAGCAAGGTATCATTGAATTTGATTATGTATATTTTTTAATTTCATAATTGACTGTATTTTTTATAATTTGTTTTGAGACTTTGAAAAAATAGATAATTGAAATGAAACCATTCATTCACTACTTCATACACCCACCATCAACATCATTTTCTATTATTATTTGCAAATATTAAATAACAAGATTTTCAATTATTTAGGTAAGTATTTTTGTAATTTGTCTTGGAGGCTAAACTATGATCTTCTTTTCCTCAACCATGTTTTGGATTATAGGAATAATTAGAATTGTGCCAATGTCTGGTGGCTCTTTTATATGAGATACATTGGCTCCACATGAACCAATATTTTTCATCTTTACACAATTTTAACCTTGCCTTGGTGACATAAATACCATACTTTGACTGTTCAACATACCAATTACCAAAAATGATGGCTTCATCCAATTCAACAACTTTAACCTTACTATTTTCACTTTATTTTTCTACACTTCAACTGTGTTTACCATCCATGGATAACTCATTGCCTCTACATTAAGAGACTTGAATTCTATGTTGTCTTTAGTCTTGTATTGACCCATCACCATCTTCTTTTCATCATGAATCTTTTTTGCAACTTCATTCCTTCTAATTGCTTGTCAAAATAGTGCTTCTTGTTTGCACTTATTTTCCCACCAAAAATTGCTTGATTGATTCAAATTTTGTACATCACAACACCAACAACCTTCCTAGGTTGAAGAAAATTCAATTTATAGGCCAAGCCTCTTGACCATACATATTCACTTCTACTTGTTCAATCAAAATAGAATTGTGACTATTGATCTTCCAAATTTGCAAGAAAAGTTGCATGACAACTTTCGACAATATTTGCAACTTTTCAATATTTCCAAAAAAATGACTTCAAATGCCTATTAAAACTTGATGAATCATGCAAGAACTTTAAAAAGAAAAAAATTAAAGATTTTTGGTCCACTCATAGCATCGACCAACATTGACTAACCTACAACTTGTCCATAGGCCTTATTACAACATGTAAGAAATTTTCCTAAAATTCATTCTAGGATGCTTGAGATTGACTTATTGGCATGTGCTAACTTGTACACTTATTAATTATGTAATCTATCCAAAATTTGATGTTTGATCATCTTGTTTAGGACCTTGGGCCCTTGCACCACTGCCCCACTTTGGCTTTTTGTACATTGAACATATAAGAATTCCAAATTTTTGGAAGATTTAACAATTTTGAGTATATTAGAACCTTGTCCAACTCTTCTTCTTATCCATCTTGCATTTCTAAAAATTCTTTCTTTTTGTTTCTATGATTGGATCTTGGGAGGTGATACTTGTAATTAAATCTTTGGCTTCTTCCAACTTTTATCCTTGCTTCCTTGCCAATTTCATTAATAATAAATCTTTAATAAAAAATAATGAAATTTTATGTAAGCTCACAACTTTTCATTGATTATAATATGGGTGAATTTGAGCAAGGTAACCAATTTTTTCTTTCAAAACCATGTGCAGATATAAACATTAAGTATAATATGTCCAATATTTTTGTATATATACACATTAATTAGACCAATTTTTTCTTTTAAAAACATATGTATAGATATAAACATTAAGTAAAACATGTCCAAATTTTTTGTAGATATACACATTAGTTACACCAAATTCTTCTTTCAAAACCATATGTGTAGATATAAACATTAAGTACAACATATCCAATAATTTTTTAGATATATTTTTCTATGAAGAAAGACCACACCTAGCAATATGAACCTAGAAAAAAATAATGAGATAATTGCTAGATTGTGGCCTTAGTTCTAAAGAAAAGTTGATGAATGTAATCATCCTTGCAAAATGTGTAAGGGCTTAAAGAATCAAAGAATTCTAATCACAAAAGCCTAGAGTCATTATGAGTAACATGGTCACATTGAAGGGGATGAAGATTTTTTTCAATTGGTGAATGTGGATTTCCATCTAGAGGAACATGGAGGTGTGAATATCCAAGTTGAGGATAGCACTCCAATAGAAGAAGATGATAATGTGCTAGAGGACATGATTAAACAAGATGGTATTTGCATAGCTAATGAAGATGCTCATGATGATAGTACTAGCACATTTGATAATGATGATTAAGATGGTCTTGACATATCTATAATTGAGAAGGCACACGAGCATCTATACAAATGCTCCCAAACAAATCTTCTCTCTACTATAGTGTTGTTTGTGAACTTGAAGGTTATGAATGGTTTATCCAATATAGCAATGTCATGTATGCTAAGGTATGCCATTTTCATCATCTTCAATGTTAGCATACCAATACTATTCATTATATTAACAATTCATTATTTTTTTGTAGGTTGATAGGTGAGTTTTTGTTACCACCATCAAACATTCTACCTCATTCATACCGAGAATTATCTATCATTATGAATCAAATTAGAATAAAGTATCAGAAAATACATACATGTCCCAATGATCACATTATATATCATAAACAATATGAATTTGCAACAAAATTCCCTGATTGTCATATGAGTAGATATTGGTAAGATCAAGTAACAAAAAAGGTACCTCACAAGGTTCTTCAATACATTCCCATTATTCCACAACTTGAATGATTATTTAGGTGTACTAGCTTGGCACAATTTATGGATTACCATGTATGCAATAAAAGTTAAGATGACATTATGCAAATTCCTATGGATGGTTCTACATTTAAAGAGATAGAAAAAAATGGCTACACTTTAAATAAGAACCTCATAATCTCTAGCTTTTATTAGCAGTGGATGGTGTCAATCCATTTAGAAATACGTGATTTGTTTACTCACTATGGCCTATTTTTTTTATTAACAATAAATTTCCTTCTTGGATTTCCATAAAGAGGGAGCACATATGTTGTCAATGATTGTACCAGGTATTTTTTTTCATTTAATAGCTATCTAAATTAATTTATAAACACTACATCAAAATGGTCATAATAATTATGTAATATTTTTGCTTATTCAATCACTAGGTAAGTAGCAAGATAAAGATATGAATGTGTATATTGAGCCCCTTATTGACAAGTTATTGAAGTTATAGAATGGGATCACTATGTATGAAATCTCTAGACCAATAGGACAAAGACAATTTCAATTCCATGCAATACTTGTATGGACAATACATGACATCCCTAGGCCAACTCATTTTTGTGGCATGTTATATTGTTCATGTCAAATATTTTTAGTTTTTTTTATAGTGCTTACACATTATTGTTGTATGTCTAAGTTGTATATGATAATTTTACATGATCCAATTGTGCACGATCTTTTAGGTCTTCATACAAAAGAAAAATTTGTATATCCAATTTGTGGTCCAAAGATGAAATTTCATCATTCAAAAAGTTTAGGAAAGTAGGTTTTTGATGAGTTTAGGCAGTTTCTCCACAATAATCATAAGTATCAAATTATTGAAAAATATCTTTTTAATAGGAAAGTAGAGACAACATCAAGACCACTAAGAATAACACCTCATCTGTAGAATTTGGAATACAATTTACTAAATTATCAAGGTAATATCTAGTTTGTGGTGCAATGTTTGAAATTTATATTTTGATATTGTCTTCTATTTAGTAATGATGTAATTGATTCTCTTGAAGTTTATCAAGGCATTAATGACTGATGCAGGAGCATCTAGAGGTATAAGGGCAATCCTGTGTCACCCAAAAAAATATACTTAGACTTAGTTTCTATTTCATGTGTTTTCATTTTTGGATACCCATTTGGGTCAAATAAAGGTTCCAACTCTCACAGTTCCACTATCAGTGTGCTAAAAAATTTCAAAAAAATAGGAGCATGTAATTGGGTCATCATTTTGGTGAACTAGAAGGTGTAAATTGGCTAGATGAATGTGATTGTAATTTAGAGCATTCTAGAAAAAGAATCAAGTCAAAAGGCCCCACGGTTTGAAAGTTATTATAGTTTTTTGAGTTTTGGAGACCTCCTAAGAATGCTTCAAAGTCAGGTTAGGGGAATTAAATGACCTTGAAAAGGGCCAAAAAATGGGGGATGAGCAAAGCTAGTCCATAGTGCTATAGAGCGCTCTTAGAACTTTCCAAAAATGTAAACAGTTCATTAATCCGAGCTATGGTTCAAAAGTTATGCCTCTCGAAAGCTCGATGACCATTTCTGGATTCTTCTAGATTTGCACCGACTTCTAACACAGCTTCTGAAACCTTCTATTTGGTTGGTGGATGCCTACTAGAACTTTCTAGAATGTACTCCTAGTCCTTAACCCTTCAGGGTCTATTTAAGGAGATTTTTGGCATTGTAAAAGGCAGTTCGGAGTGGAGTTTGAGAGGAGGTACTGGAAGGAGAAATTATCTCCAAATTTATGCTATTGTAAGCCCTTAGGGCAAGTTTTGAAGTTTATTTTATCTGTACTATTTGTACTAGCTTATTTTCATAGTTAATATAATTTTTCTTTTTCTGTTGTGTCCATTCTATTCTTGGGTTGTGTCCCCATCAAGTGGTATCAGATGCAGTTTTCCTGAGTGTGTAGACAGAGCGCCGACTGTGAGGTAGTTTGCACCAGGACTGTGTGGCTGTGGGTTTGAGTTAAGAAGATGCCTCCATGAAGAGAGCATGGTGGAAGGGCTAGAGCTATTAATCTTGAGGAGGTTAGAGCCCTCCAAAAGAAGGTACAAGCATTGCAAGAGGAGCTTCGTAGAGGAGAAAATGTTGCCATTGGTGATGACAGTGAGGATGACAATGAAGAAGAAGTTATGGGACCAGAAGGGGAATTTGATGGGGAATTTTTGAATCATGCAGAGGAAATGCTTTTTAGGGCCATTACTAAGTTTGGGAAAAGACCCACAATTGAAGTGGGTGTATTTTTTAGGAAATCTGAAACCAGATGAGTTGATCGATTGGATCAATGAACTGGAAGAATACTTTGAGTATGAGGATATCAGGGACCCAGCTAGGGTTAAGTTTGCAAAGGCCAAACTGAAAGTCCATGCCAAAATTTGGTGGCAAGAGGTTCAATTGGAAAGAAACAGAAGAGGAAAGGAGAAGATCACAAGATGGGATCGCATGGTGGACAAATTGAAGAAGCAATTCATTCTTGTGGACTGCAAGCTTGATTTGTTTAAGAAGATGCATGGGTTAAAGCAAGTAGGAAGATCAGTCCAAGAATATACAGAGGAATTTTATAGACTCTTGATTAGAGAGAGGCATGCAGAAGCAAATAAGGAGAAGGTTTCTCATTATATCAATGGGTTGCGACCTAGCATCCAAGAGGAATTAAGTCTGGTAAGAATGACCAGTGTTGAAGAGGCATACCAATTTGCCCTACGAGTTGAAGAGAAGTTGAATAAAAGGTTTGAAGGAAGACAAAGAGGGTGTGGTCAAGGAGGAAGGGGAAGTAGTAGGTCATCTAGAGGCCACAATGAAACCCAAAAGAAAAATAAAGATGAGGGTACTAGCAGGACCCAAAGGAATGAGGGTTTCAACCGCTCTCGTGACCAAGACTTTGGAAATCATAGAGGAAGAGGTAGAGGATGTGGACAAGGAAGAGGAGGCTTCCATGGTACCTGTTTCCATTGCAATGAAGAAGGTCATCATGTCTTTGAATGCCCTCAATGACAAGGAAGGACAGATAGGAGAGCTGAGGGCCAAGCTAGGGTTGCTCATGTGGATGAGGATGCACAATCATCACATTCAAAGGACACAGAAAGAGGAGAGACCTTGTTAAATGAAAGAGTCATACTAAGTGGTGAGATTAAACTAGGACAACGGAAGAGTTTGTTCTGTACCAGATGCAAGTGTGAGGATAAATGTTGTGATGTGATCATTGATGGTGGTAGCATTGATAACTTGGTATCAAAAGAGATGGTCTCTAAGCTAAAGCTCAAGAGGGAGAAACATCCCCAGCCTTATCGAATTTCTTGGGTGAAAGATGATCATAAGGTCCTCGTAAGTGAACAATGTTTAGTGAAATTCAAAATTGGGAGTTACCATGATGAAGTTCTCTGTGATGTTATTTCAATGGATGTTTTCCATCTGTTGTTGGGTAGACCATGGCAGTTTGATAGACATGCAGTACATGATGGACATGCAAACACATACTCTCTGACAAAGGATGGAGTTTGCCACAAATTGAAGCCCATGAAAAAGGAAGGTGAAAAGGTATGTAGCAGTGCTAGGATTTGTCTTGTTGATGAAAGGAAGTTTTTAGATGGCATGAAACATTAGCATATGTTTTGTATACTGATCATCAGGCATTACAATACCTAAATAGCCAAGGTAAATTGAATCAGAGGCATATGAAGTGGGTAGAGTTCTTGCAGAGCTATACATTTGTGTTGAAGCATAGAAGTGGAAAATCTAATAGGGTTGCAAATGCACTAAGTAGGAGACAGTTGTTTCTTACAGTAATGCAAGTTGAAGTAGTTGGGTTTGATGAACTCAAAAATTTGTACCCTAAGGATCCTGATTTTGCTGAAGCATGGAAAGCTTGCAAAGAACCTGTTGCTGCAGATAGAACCAAGTGGTTAGACTATTTGATTTAGGATGACATGTTGTTCAAAGGTAGTCAATTGTGCATTCCAAGGAGTTCCATGAGGGAAAATTTGATTAAGGAGAAACACAGTGGAGGGATGGCAGGACATTTTGGTCAAGATAAGACCATTTCCATTCTTAGAGAACATTATTTTTGGCCTCAAATTTCATAGGATGTGAAGAAGTTTGTATAGAGTTGCCAGGTTTGTCAAGTTGCCAAGGAGTTTAGTCACAATACTAGCCTATATTAGCCATTGCCTGTTCCATCAAGGCCATGGGAGGACATAAGTATGGATTTTGTTCTTGGATTGCCAAGGACACAAAGGGGTAATGACTCAGTATTTGTGGTGGTTGATAGGTTCTCCAAAATGGCACATTTCATTCCATGCCACAAAACTCATGATGATGTCCATATTGTAGACTTGTTTTTCAAAGAGGTGGTAAGACTACATGGTCTTCCATGGAGTATAGCTTTTGACAGAGATACTAAATTTGTGGGGTATTTCTGGAGGACATTGTGGAAGAAGTTGAGAATAGACCTCAAATTTAGTTTCACGCATCACCCGCATACTGACAGCCAAAAAAAAGTGGTAAATAGAAGTCTGGGCAATTTGCTGAGATGTTTAGTTGGGGATAAGCCCAAGGGATGGGATTTGATTCTACCATAGGTAGAGTTATCTTATAATAACTCTGTAAATAGGAGTACTGGAAAATCACCATTCCAAATTGTATATGGGAGTAGCCCAAGGACTACACTAGAGCTGAGGAAGATAGAACAAGGGGAGAGGACAAGTGCTAAAGCTAAGGAATTTGCTGAACATATCAAGCATCTACATGAGGAGGTTCAAGCACACATTATCAAGATGAATCAAGAGTATAAAGTTAGGGCTGATCAAAGGAGAAGACATAAGGAATTCCAAGTAGAAGATTTAGTCATGGTGCACTTACGAAAAGAAAGATTTCCAGTCGGTACTTACAACAAGCTAAAAATGAAGAAATTTGGCTCCTGCAAAATTCTAAAGAAACATGACTCAGGAAATGCATATGAGGTGGAGCTGCCAGATGGTATTCACATTTCTCCCATTTTCAACATTGCATATTTAACAGAGTATCATGATGATGGTGCAGATGAAGAGCTAGTGTTAGAGCCATGTCCAATTCTTACTTTTAAGAAGAAGGAGATAGAAGACGTTCTAGATCATCGTGTGGGTAGGAGTACCAGAAACAGGCAGTATGAAGAGTATTTGGTCAAATGGAAAGGACAACCGATCGAGGACTCAACTTGGATTTCAGCAGCTGAGGTTTCCCATTTGGGATTTCCTCTACCATTCATAAAGTGATAGGGTCACTTTTCAATCTACCCTGGGTGTCTGATGTAGGAGCATCCAGAGGTATAAGGACAATCCTGTGTCACCCAAAAAAATATACTTAGACTTAGTTTCTATTTCATGTGTTTTCATTTTTGGATACCCATTTGGGTCAAACAAAGGTTCCAACTCTCACAGTTCCACTATCAGTGTGCTAGAAAATCTTGGAAAAATAGGAGCATGTAATTGGGCCATCATTTTGGTGAACTAGAAGGTGTAAATTGGCTAAATGAATTTAATTGTAATTTAGAGCATTCCAAAAAAAGAATCAAGTCAAAAGGCCCCATGGTTTGAAAGTTATTACAGTTTTTCAGGTTTTGGAGACCTCTTAAGAATGATTCAAGGTCAGGTTAGGGGAATTAAATGACCTTGAAAAGGGCCAAAAAATGGGGGACAAGTGAAGCTTGTCCATAGGGCTATAGAGCGCTCCGAGAGCTTTCCAAAAATGTAAACAATTCATCAATCGGAGCTACGGTTCAAAAGTTATGCCTCCCAAAAGTTTGATGACTGTTTCTGAATTCTTCTAGATTTGCACCAACTTCTAACAGAGCTTCTGGAACCTTCTATTTGGTCGGTGGATGCCTACTAGCACTTTCTAGAATGTACTCCTAGTCCTTAACCCTTCAGGGTCTATTTAAGGAGATTTTTGGCATTGTAAAACGTAGTTCAGAGTGGAGTTTGAGAGGAGGTACTGAAAGGAGAAATTATCTCCAGATTTATGCTATTGTAAGCCCTTAGGGAAAGTTTTGAAGTTTATTTTCTCGGTACTGTTTGTACTAGCTTATTTTCTCAGTTAATATAATTTCCCCTTTTCTGTTGTGTCCATTCTGTTCTTGGGTTGTGTCCCCATTAATGACCAACTTCCTAGAGGAATAAAAGGTTATCTTACTCAATTTAGCAGGTTATCATACTATAAGGATCTCCCAATCATGCATTTGTTTGATGCTATACATATTGGAAATAATGTACTAGAAAAACTATGAAAAATATTGGATGGAAGGCATGATAGAGAAAAATTCCAAAATTTGTAATGATATTCATGAATCCAATCATGCACTAAAATATTTCATTGAGTCAAATAGCAATGGAGACCACATAAATATGAGTGTCCTTCCTTGATTATTAGTGGAGCAAGAAAGTGAAGCATTAAAAGAAGTCAGAAAAAAATTCTATAGAATTTGTTACAAATATAAGTAGTCTTATATTAAAGAATGATGATTTTGGGTTAGGGTTGAAAACACATGATTGACATACTTTCGTCAAGGTAATTCATGTTCTTTATTTACAATATATTTGTAAAATTTCATGTACTAGCTATTGTATTATTTCATAATATATTGAAAGATCTTTTTTTAATGATTGCAATAAATCCTACCTCTATCTCTCCCACAATAATTTGACAATAATATTTAACCAGTTATATATGATCTTGGAAAATATATAAGGTTAGAAATGTTATTTTTTATGTTTATTGTCCATATATTATTTTATGACTTTCTTTACTTTTTATGTAATCTATTGTATATTTTTATCTAAAATCTTATTTATAGGTTCTTGTGTGTTGAATCTCTTTTAGGTGGTTATCATCTAAAGAAATTGATAAAAAAGATATTAAATACTGGAAGAGAAAAATTTCACAGCTTATGTGTGAAATGAAAAATTGTATACCTTTAATTTTTTTCAATGCTTAAGAACACTACCTCATACATCAAGTTGAGGAGATTGAATTGTGTAGACCTATAAAAACTAGGTCAACGTGGATGGTTGAGAGGCACTTGAAATTTATGAAGGGTTTGGTTCGACAAAGACCTTATCTTGAGGGTTCTATGGTAGAGGGATATATGGTATACTAGACCATGTAGTACATTAGTGAATATCTTCCTAAGTTTGCATCAAAGATCCATGTAGATCACATTTGGGATCCCAACTCCATTAATAGATTCAAAGGGGAGCACTTGATGAGAAAAGGAAGATTGAGGAAAGTGAGAGGTAATTATAAGTTGTTATTGTATTTAACTATTTCTTATATATCATTAATATAAGTATTTTCTAATTGGTCTAGTTATTTTCTTTATAGTTAGTCATGAGTGAGATGTATTACATTTGTATATTGCAAACCATCTTGATTGGATGATGGTATGGATTTAAAGGTCTCAAGAAAATTATTGCTCATTAAGATGGGATAGTGTTGCATTTTTGGTTAAAGAAGCTCATCATAATAGAGCTCACAATGTTATGCCAATGGTACTTGATCTAGCATATGGCTTAACAGATAGAAATGTATGCAGAAGATTACTAATCATGACCCATAAGTTTAATATCAAATGACAAATTGATTCAAATAATCTTGATATGTTTGAATAATTTCAAATCAAACATCACAAATCTATGTACTACTATAGCCATAAATTTCACATATAAAAGTTAGACAAAACAAAGAAAACTTGTGATTCTGGTATAAGTGCATTCTTCAAGGTTTCCAATATTTTGTCTAGAAATGACATACATCCTCAAAAATTTGAAAATCATTACTATAAAATTTTGGATGATATACATGAGTGTAGCTCTAATTAATTAAAATTAGTTCTATTTTTTATCAAATGGTATAGGTTACGGCTGAATCAAAATGATCTTGATAGGACTATTATTGAACATGATACTAGATTTACAATGATTAATACAAGGTTATTTGAGCTAGTTGGAGATGAGCCCTATGTTCTTCCAAGATAATGTGAGCAAGTATTTGACTTTGGCATTCCACATAAACTAAGTTGGTCATTTTTTGTTAGACATGATCCAAGAGGAAGGCCAATAAAGTCCAATGTGATAGAAGAAGAAGATACTAAAGAATCAAAAGATGATCGCAAATGATTGTTACACAATGATGATGAAGAAGAAAAATTTGATAATTTTGGTGATGCTAAAGATGATGGTGATCATGATGATCATGATCATGCTGATAAAAATAGTAATGATCAAGGAAATGATGGTCATCATGATGATGGTCATGATAGTGGTGATGAATATAATGATGATGGCAATGAAGATGGTGGTGGTGATGACGATGATCAAAGTGACAAGTATGATGATGGTGATGATGACAATGACATGGATGAATATGATGATCAATGAAATGTTTTTCGATGTGTGATTAATGTCAAGTATGATGGGGTCATGCTTTATTTATAGAAATTTGTTTGACTTGTATGTTTTTATAATTAAGTTATTATGTGTTCAACTCTACTATCATGGAGTATATAAAATGATATTGCATAGCTACCAAACATAAAGTAGAGGTAAGGAATTTAAAAATATACAATGATTTCAATGAATACATCATGTAAATTTTGTCTTCTATGTAATTTGTAGTATAGAGAACATTGTAAGCAAACATTTTTTTATTGATTATAATATGGGTGAATTTGAGCGAAGTGACCAAAATTTTCTTTCAAAACCATATGTGAAGATATAAACATTAATTACACCATGTCCAATATTTTTTTAGATATACACATTAATTAGACCAAATTTTTGGTTAGCTTAAATGATTTACATATGCAATTTATTCAACAACTTTGACCAAGATCTTGCACAGTCACATAGATCAATAGGTATAAGTCAATAGACCCTATAGATACAATTATTTATTTTCATATATTCTCTTTACCTTCAACTTCAACTTTAGTCATAGTGCGTCTCTCATTTTATGGATTGTAGGTATCACCAAATAGGTATTTTTCTGATCTATCTTCCTCAAGTGAGGAAAATATTCTCTTTACCTTCAACTTCAACTTTAGTCATAGTGCCTCTCTCATTTTATGGATTGTAGGTATCACCAAATAGGTATTTTTCTGATCTATCTTCCTCAAGTGAGGAAAATGCGAGAATAGAAGACAAAAGTGAGGCATCTAGTAGGTCTAAAATAGGGAGATCAACTAGAGGTCAAAAGATTAGAAGAAAATTCAATAAATGAATGCAATTTTTTATTGCTCGGGGGAGGGGGTAAAGGGGGGTCATGTTCTTATGAGAATGAGAGTGAAGGCAATAGCAAGGTTCCCTTAAGGTACACACATCTTTAGAAAGAATGGGTATCAAAGGGACTACCTCTAGTTAACACTAATTTTTCTATTAAACAAAGGATATATCACATAACTCCATCTTAATTACACAATTTGTCTATTTTCCATGGATGGCATAAAGGTCAATTACAATAAAGTTGTTGAATTGATGGAGTATGTAGGACCTTGCTACAATTATAATAATTGGATGTAGATTGTGCAATATAAAAAAAATATGCGTAGGTATACATTGTCACCAAATTTTAGATAATGAAAAGAATGATCAAAGTAAAAGGCTCATAATATATATTGATGGAAGGCCAAAAGCAACAAGGAATATTGAAGGATTTATATATAGTTCTTGATTTGTGTCAACTAATAACTTGCTGAATTGTATATTTAAGACACCCAAGGGAAATTATGTTTTTGTATCTGTGATAAAATCAATAAGTGCAAGGGAAGAGCTTCTTAGAGATTACAATTTGAATCATGTAGATACAAAAAATTCTCTATGATGGGACTGGTAAGTATAACATTTAAATCAATTGCTTCAAAATTAATATTGACTCCAATATACAATCTACTATTTTATTAATACTTTTTTTGGTAAGTCTATTACTTTTTGATGCAGGAGCATCATTGGTTGCCTTGTAATCCTACACTTATTCTTTTTCTAGTTGCTACCAAGTTCTAGTTCATTTTTTAGTTCCCAATGGGTGTTAAGCATTTAGTGGATGTCGAGCTTCGTAGTTGATGCCAAGTTCATAGATGCTCTCGAGTGTTCTTCGGTTGCCAAGTTTGTGTGGTTGTCAAATGATCTTTGGTTGCTGAGTTGTGTGATTTCCAAGTGTTTATTTGAATGTTGAGTGTTAGTATTTCATGGAGCCTTCATTTTCTGAGTTGTCTATGTCTAGTTCCAATTTGGGCTAACCTCGTACAGATTTAATTTCATTATGGGTAGTTAATATTTGATGTGAATCAACTTGTGGCTATGCATACATTTAATGTAAGATTAAATTCCATGATAGGCTAACCTCTAGCTCCATAAGTATTTAAGGAGATCTAGGACTATTCTTTAGAGGTAGAACTTAGAGAGAGAGAGAGAGAGAGAGAGAGAGAGAGAGAGAGAGAGAGAGAGAGAGAATGCAAAGTTGGATCATTGAAGATTGCAATTAGATTTATCTAACTGTAACCTAAAGGCCTTACAAATGGACATGTAATAAGAGCTTTGAATGCATGTATGAATGAAGGCATTTTCTTCCTCCATCTCCTAAGTTGGTTTTCATTCTTTGTGTTGTGTTTTCACTATGTTAACTCTTGCAAGGTTGTTTGTATAGCTAGGTTTACCTTTGACCGTAGTTATTTTCATCCCTCCCTACATTAGGTGGTATTAGAGAAAAGGTTTATCCTTGTAGATATTGGATCATGTAGAACCCTAATTTGGATTTGGTTATAGGGTTGTAGATCTATGGATTTGGCCTATAACTTGTAGAGTGTTACAATCTTGCAAGAACCTAATTTACGAAGATGGTTTGAGGTAGAGGAATGCCAATAATGGAATATTGGATACATTGAGACAAATTGTAGCTAGATTAGATGTTGTGGAAATAGCCTAGAGGAGAGGAGAAAATATGGATGATGCAAGTGATGATGAAGCAGTAGCACAAAACCTTAATCCAAAAGCTAAAGAAGATCAAGATAAAGCAAGATTGTTGAGAGTGTTGTCTAGGGAAAATTCAAAGACTGGTGTAAAAGTTGTTCCTTATGATGGAAAATTGGATACCAATGTTGTGTTAGATTGGATATTTGAAATGGAGAAGTTCTTTGAGTATGAAAAAACTCTTGATAATAGGAAGGTGAAGATTATAGCCAACAGGTTAAAAGGACATGCCTCACTATGGTGGGAGCATTTACAAACTGATAGACAAAGGAGAGGAAAGGAGAAGATCAAAACTTGGGTCAGGATGGTGAACAAAGTGAAGAACAAATTCCTCTTGCTAATTACAAAGTTAGCTTGTTAAGAAAGATGTAGAATCTGAGGCAAAGAGGCATGATTATGAAGGAGTATATTGAGGAATTATATGTTGGAAATGATTGAAATAATCATGAGAAAAGTTGAAACTGGTAAAAAAATGTTCTCAATCATTGTTTTGTCATTGATGTCAAACTTGCTACTTGCAGGAATGACAATTGCTTTAGTGATCCAAATAATATCAATTAGTTGATTGTCAAGGTGGAGGCAATCAATAAGATGTAACTAGAACACCTAAAGAAAGGTTGAAGTTATGATGTTGTAATGAAGTACAAGGATCAGCTAAGCCATTGATGAAAAAGTGTATTTGATGACATACTATAAGATACAAAGAATGAGCACACTGAAACATATCAAAGATTTAAGGTTTTAGCTAAGTCTTTTGTAAAGCTCAAACTAAGTTCATTAGAGAGAAGGAGCTGAGCAAGCTAGTAAGAGCCCAGCAAATTCTTAGTTGATGCCGAGTAAACTTTAGATGTTGAGTAAACTCTAGATGTTGAGTAAACTTCAAATGCTGAGTAAACATCAGATGCCAAGTAAACTTTAGATGCTGAGTAAACTCTAGATGCCGAGTAAACTTAAGATGCCGAGTAAACTCTAGATGCTGAGTAAACTTCAGATGTTGAGTGACACAAAGCAAAATCAAGTGCCGAGTAGAATCAAGTGCCGAGCAGAATCAAGTGCCGAGCAGGTATAGGTGCCGAGTAACACAGAGGTGCTGAGCACCAGTAACCCAATAATGCCAAGTTGCTGCATTATTTTAGAAATCGAAGATTCACCATATCTAAGCCAACAAGGTTGTTATCTAGAAATTCATTAATTAAAAGGAAGATAAGAATGATGAGCTGGTGGCACAGAACACCATGTAGAATGTTTTTCTTTCAAGGATACAACTGGCAAAGTTTTTAGAAGAAAACAAGATATGGGGTAGATGCATAGTATCCGACCTAATCCATTTTGAAACCCTAAAATTGGAGAGGGAAAATTGAGCAACAAAGGAAAATCATAATTCTATTTAAGGAGACACAAGTTAATGAAAAAGAAATAGAGAGAGAGAGGTGGTCGAGCATAAAAAGCATGAAGTACTGAAGAAGGTGCTAAGGAGAAGAAAGCACATAAACTCTATTTGGATAGATGACCACAAGGATGATTGCATTGGCAAAATGAGTAAGAAGACTCAAGGAGATGAAGCTTGAGAGGAAGACAAGAAGTCAGAGTTGAAGTGACTAAAGTCAAGCATAAGGATTGAACTGAAAAGTGTGATCTGAAATCTGCAAAGTATGTTGTAAGTTATATCAGATCAAAAGACCATTATCGTTACTTTCTAGAAATTGTAATAGCAAGTCTAAATACTATGGACTTAGGTTGGTTTAATAGCCATTAGATAAATCCTTTAACAGGGTGACATTCCAAGAGAATCTTCTAAACACCTTTAACCAAGCCCATTCCTAACAGTTTGGTGAAATCGTTTAACAGGGTCACATTTAATAGTGTGTTGTAAGCCTTTAACAAGGAAGGCTTTTAACAGGGCATCACTTTAGAAGAGTGAGAATCAAGTAGCATGTTACTGGTGGTTTTTCCCAAATTTGGTTTCCACATAAATCATTGTGTCATGTGTTGATCTTGAATGTTTTATCTTTGCATGTTGATTTAGAGTAACTTACTTATATGATTGATTTAAGTATTGGATGGATAAAAGGTGTAGGGATTCATTAAAAGTAGTAAAAAGGAATTAAAAGGAATTTTGGACCTTGAATAACTGATTCACCCCCCCCCCCCCCCCCCCCCCCTCTCAGTTATTCTAAATAATTCTAACAATTGGTATTAGAGCCTTGTTAGAATCTGAAAAGATTAATAACCCAGAAAACTAGTGCAAAGAGTAAATATCTAAACTATGAATGCAAATGATAAAAAATCAAAATAGCATCACAGAGTTAGTCTCCAAGAGAGTAATGCAAATGCTTGAAAAAAAATAGCATTAAGAGAATGCAAAAATAAGAGATGCAAATACAAGCTAGGTAGCATGCTTATATAGGCTAGGAAGAGGGAGGAGGTGGCAACACCAACCAATGAGGAGCAAACATCTATCAGACTAAAGATAGAAAAGTATCTTCCCAAGATAGCTAATGGATGCTCACATGTAGGAAGGTGACACCTCACAACCATTCACCTAATAAGACATGCTTTATTAACCTAAGCGAGATTATTAAAAGTGTAGGAAAAACCTAGCAAAATAGGAAAAATAAAAAACTACACTAACACCCCCCCATAAGCAAAGCTTAGGTGGATGTAGAAATGGGTCCCGGCAAGTCAAGCCTGATGAGGTACCCATGTACATAAAATTCCCCCAAAAGAGAGAGAAAAGAGACTCCCCAAAGAAAATTAGGACTCCAAGTGAGAGGAAGAGGCCCCCCCAAAAGATGTAGCATCCCGCACCTCCAGCAAAGCTTGCAAATTTTGTCCGGTAGATCCACTTGCATCGAACAAGTTTTCTTCCCTTAGGAAAAAGGACAAGATCCCAAGTGTGGTTCCTCATCAAGGAACTATACTCTTCCTGCATAGCTGTATCCCACTCAAAAATACCAGAAGCCTCATGAAAGGACTGTGGATTTGAGGCAGTAGCAATGAAGATATGTAGAGCATCCTAGAATTGTGAACGAGTCTGCTTGGTGTCTGATGGATCCCCAACCCAATCACCTACAAACTGCAAGGTCTGTCTAGCCCAAAGTGGACCAGAAGATGGAGAATCTAGAGGAGAATTATCAACCTGTGAATGATGAATAGGAGAGGAAGGAGGTGAGTCCTCTGAATCACTCTCTGCATCAAAAGTGGAGGTAGAAGACTGCTCAAGTGAATCTGACCAATCAGAAGATCTATCATGTATTCCAAGTGACTCTAATGTCAAAGTAGAAGGCAACCCTATGACCATGCTCTGCTGGTTAAGCTGATGCAAGTAGTGGAAGTTAAGATGGCCAAACTGCTCATGCCATAATCTACTCACATCATTAGAGTGAGTGAGAAAAATAGTCAAAGGAGGATCAGGAACAAGGTGAGAAAACATATAGAGTCTTGATTGATGATCTGCTCTCCCAACTGCAATTGTAGAATCATTGTGCAACTCATGTATCTCCACTGAATCGGGAGTGAACTCAACCCGCTTGCCTAAACCTGTGTGAGTGATCTGGTGTACTGATAGGAGATTAGTTGACAAGGGTACATAAGGAACATCATGGAATGTGCCATCCCCCACATCAACAGACCCTCTCCCACACACCTGAATAGGAGTGTTGTCACCCATCAACATAGAAGGCATAGTACATTGCTCCAAGGATGAAATTTCTTTCTTAGATGAAGCCATGTGGTGTGAAGCACCCGAATCAAGAACCCAAGTGGATGGTGAGGAAGCAACTGCAAAAAGGGCCTTGCCCTTTTCTTTCCCCTTGCTGTTTTCTTTTTCTTTGTTAGACCCTTCATTAGAACTTTGTTTGATAGACTCAGGAACACTGATATTATTCTTCTCAAGAATGTATGTCAAGTGATCAAGTTGTTTCTGCAAACATTTATGTTCATCATGACCAAGTCTTTTACAATAAGCACATTTGACCTTTTCTTTCTTAGGCTTATCGCCCTTGGAAGATGGTGTATCAATAGTTGAAGAAACCGGCGTCTGATCCTTCTTCTCCTCGCTATTCTTTTGTTTCTTGTCCTTACTATTGTTGTTACTACTTTGTCCTTGTTGTTCTTTTGTGCCTTGGTTAGCAGCCAAGGCATGTGACTTAAAGGACTTAAGAATGCCCATCTGGATTAGCTTGTCCTGTTCTTGAGTGAGATTGACAGCAAAATCATCTAAAGATGGCATGGTGAATTGAGTACCAAGTGCACCCTTAGTAGCATAGAAGGTAGAAACAAACACAGAATATTCTGAACTTAGCTTAGAGAGAATACTAAGAATTAGTTGTTCATCTTTCTTTTCAATTCCACATTGTTTTAACTGCAGCCTTAGTGATTTCAATTTGGTGAAGATATCTTGGATTGTGTTGAAATTGCCTGGACTCAAACTAATTAATTCATTTTCCAACATATGACCCCTCATTGAATCTTGTGTGCCAAATAATGTTTCTAGCTTTGTCCATACTTCATTTGGTGTATCCAAAGACTCAATGTGAAATAGCAAGTCAGAAGAAACAGACAAACACAATGTTCCATATGCCTCATCACATTTGTTAAACCACTTAGGCTTGTCTTCATCTTTAGCAGGTTCAGTTTCAAGTCCCATAGTTATCCTATTTAATCCAACTTTCCTTAAGTGAATTATCATGCGTGATTTCCACTCAAAGTAATTGTATGGAGTTAGGATGGGCATATTTGTTTGATCCATGATGAAGGAATGCAAAGAAATGCTAAAAGGAAGAGAATCCAGCCACGACAATGCCCCCCCCTTTTTACTCAATCAAAGAACCCCCCCCCAAAGAAATATGATTTGACACTTTATTTTAGTGCATTTACAATTACCACTAGAAAGAGATATTTAGTGGTCTTGATTTCAATGCATTACAAACCCTCATGAAGAGCATATGCTAAAAGTGAAACTTGGGCACAATAATCAAGGAAAAAAATAGCACCACTGCGATCTACTCAAAAAATCATGCACTTTCAAAAAAAGAATCGCCTCGATACGAGGTTGTATGAGAAAGTTATGATCCTCCGAAGTTTCCAAAACGAGAACTGTGCACAGTCACGGCTGAGAATCTGCAATTTCTGAAGAATTCATGCATGAAAATCAAAAACTAACTCCATTAGTGGATAGAGCACAAAAAAATAGCCAAGTTCATAACAAGAATCATCAAAATTGGAGTCCATATGAGCAAGAATGAGACATTTGAAAACTGCATTCAGATCTGCGGCTGCCAACGGAGAGGGGTATGGCTATAGCTTTGCATGCTCGATCCTGAAAAATATACAGCTTGCATGCAAAATCTAAAAGATACCCAGATGGTTTTTTGGGGCTGCAAACAAAACCCAGAAAGCGTTTTTCTTGCTAATGAATAGAAGATGTTGCTGTAGTGTAAATCAGACGCCTTTAACAGTAAAAAACGGCTCCAAAAATCAGAAAACGACCCCAGCAACCAAAATTTGACATGCAAATGCTGGATCAGCTTCTTAAGTCCATCAATGGCATGTTGGAAGCTACAAAACTGATTAAAAACTTCAAATATGCAAGTTGGTTGTCAGATTTGAGATTGAAACCCCAGAAAGTGTTTTTTTGTCAAAACTTTTCTGATTCTCAGGATCATCCAAAGATGCAAGAGAAGAGCATACTTCGTTTTTCAAAAAACTACAATAAAGTTTATTTGCCCCCCCCCCGAATCTCTCAAATAAGGAAACTAAAATCTACTCTTGCACATAGAAAAGCTCTGATACCATGTTAGAATCTGAAAAGATTAATAACCCAGAAAACTAGTGCAAAGAGTAAATATCTAAACTATGAATGCAAATGATAAAAAATCAAAATAGCATCATAGAGTTAGTCTCCAAGAGAGTAATGCAAATGCTTGAAGCAAAATAGCATTAAGAGGATGCAAAAATAAGAGATGCAAATACAAGCTAGGTAGCATGCTTATATAGGCTAGGAAGAGGGAGGAGGTGGCAACACCAACCAATGAGGAGCAAACATCTATCAGACTAAAGATAGAAAAGTATCTTCCCAAGATAGCTAATGGATGCTCACATGTAGGAAGGTGACACCTCACAACCATTCACCTAATAAGACATGCTTTATTAACCTAAGCGAGATTATTAAAAGTGTAGGAAAAACCTAGCAAAATAGGAAAAATAAAAAACTACACTAACAAGCCTGACTTCTGATTCAGTTTAAAAGGACTACAAGCAAAAAAGATCAAAATGGCAAAAAGAGAATTTCCCAAGCTTAACAAAGACAACTTTGTTGCATGAAAAAGTTTGATGAAGTTACATCTTGGATCCATAGGAGATTATGCTCAAAATTCAATTGTCACTGAACATGTAGATCCAACAGGTGCCCCTATTGCAGAAGACATGAAAAACAAGCAAGAACACAATTAGACGATGTTGGAAATTGCCTCTGCACTCAGTTATGCTGAATTTGATGATATCAAAGGATGTGACACTACATTCAAAATTTGGAAAGCCCTATCAAACATCTATGGAGGAGATCATAATGTACAAAGAGAAAAAAGAGAAAGTCTCAGAGGAAAGTTTGATGACATGAAAATGGAAAAAAATAAGAATGTTGCTCAGTATGGTGCAATAATAAAGGAAGTGGTAAGTGTAATAAGATGCTTGAGTGGTCAACTGGATGAAGATACTATTAATAGTAAGTTCTTAAGAACCTTGCTCCCTATCTATGCTATTAGAGTATTAGCAATACAAGAGCTAAGATGTATATCAGGAAATAATCTAAGTTTTGAAGGTATAATCGGTAAACTCACTGCATTTGAGTTATCTAACTTTGACAACTATAGACCTGAAAATGTTGAATCTGCTTTTAAGGCCAAGTTATCACTGAAAGATGCTGAACATATGAAATCAAAGAAAGGAAGAAAAATGAAGTATGTATCTAGTGACAGTAGCACTAATGAGGAAGATGTGGAACAATTGGAAGCATTGCTTGCTAGAAGATTTCACAGGGGCAAAGGAAAATTCAAAGGTAAGATGCCTATCATTTGTTTGAATTGCAATGAAGTAGGTCATATTGTTGTAAGGTGTCCATAGAAAAAAGATTCCAAGGAAGGCAACAAATACAAGTATAAAAGAGATGATGACAAGAAAGATTACAAAGAAAAAGGTAAGAAGTGTTATATTGTTGAAGAAAATTCTGATGACAATGATGATGAAGTTGTTTATGCAGCCATGAAGGACCAATCTAATGAAGAAGAGACCACATCACTAGTAACATGTATAAACAAGAATGATAGATGGATCATAGACAGTGGATGCTCACATCACATGACAGGAGACAAAAGTAAGTTTGTTAACTTTACTTAGTATGATGGAAATAATGTTAGATTTGGTAATGATGCTCCATGTCAAATCAAAGGAAAAGGTTCCATTAGGCTGATAGAAAAAATTCCATGTGACAATGCATACTATGTTGAAGGATTAAACTACAATTTACTGAGTGTCTCACAGTTAGGCAATATAGGTTGCAAAGTGGAATTTGGAAACAAAACTGCAAAAATCTATGATACTAATGGTAAACTAATAGGAAAAGGAGATCAAACCAAGAGTAATTTGTTTTACCTTAATATGGATGATGTTTCTTGTTTATCTGCAAAATTTGATGATGAATGGTTATGGCATAGAAGATTATGTCATGTCAACTTTGACAATCTAGTCAACATCAGTAAAATGAAGAAAGTCAGAGGTTTACCAAAATTGAAGAAGTCTAATAACATCATGAGCAAACAATGTCAGCTAGGAAAGATGACAAAGTCAAGTTTCAAAAGCAAAAACTATATATCTAAAGAGATACTTGAGTTAGTTCACACTGACTTATGCGGTCCAATGGAAATACAAAGCTATAGAGGAGATAAATACATAATGCTATTTGTTGATGATTATTCCAAGATGATGACTGTTAGGTTCTTAAAACAAAAATCTGATGCTTTTCAAATGTTTAAGTGGTATGTGGCTAGAGTTGAGAAGGAAACTGGAAAAAGCTTGAAATGTCTAAGATAAGATAGAGGTAGTGAATTTACATCAAATGAATTCAAAATATTCTGCAATGACAAAGGAATCAAAAGACAAATGTTAGCTCCTAGAACTCCCCCACAGAATGGAATTGCTGAGAGAAGAAATAGATCTATGATTGACTGTGCCAAAACATTAATGATGGAAAAGAATGTTGCTCTAAAATATTGGAGAGAAGCTATAAGTGTAGCTGTTCATACACTGAATCGAGTACAAGTCAAGAAAGGTACAATTACAACACCTTTTGAATTATGGTATGGTTACTCACCCAATGTAAAATATTTCAAAGTGTTTGGTTGCAAATGTTTTATCCTTAAAGATGTTAGAAATGGAAAATTTGATGCAAAAAGTGATGAAGGCATATTCCTTGGTTATTCCACTAGAAGTAAGGCATATAAGTGCTTGAATACTAACACTAACAAAATTGTGAAAAGTGCAAATGTAAATTTTGATGAGTACATAGAAGTCCAAGCTGAAGTACTAAAGAAAATGGAAGAGTATAGGACCTTTGTGTATTCTTATGAAGGAATGGCTGATGATAAGGATGATGTCAATCAAATTGAAACTCAACAACAAATTTCAGTATCAGCCGAGTCTTAACCAGTGAATGTCGAGTTGCATTCAGAAGTCGAGTTGCAGAATGAAGAAAATGCACAATCTAATTCTAAAAAATATTACACATGATGAAGAACAACCTGACAACGAAGTGCATAGTGATCCTGAATCTGAAAGATCAAACATGGAAATAAGGACAGAGCCAAGATTATCCAAATATGTAAAAAGACATCACCTTGTTGAACAGATAATTGGTGACAAAAATACAAGACCAATGACAAGGAATAGACTAAGACAAGAATCATGTCTGAACAACAAATCTAAACCCAAGACAATATATGGTGCACTACAAGATGATGACTGGTATAAAGCTATGGAAGAAGAAATTGATCAAATAAGAAAAAATAAAACTTGTAGTTTGGTTCCCAGACCAACTGACAAAAATGTGATTGGCACCAAATGGGTATTTAGAAACAAACTAGATAAGAATGGTGAAATTACCAGAAACAAATTTAGACTAGTATGCAAGGGTTATGCTCAAGAAGTAGGAATAGACTATGGAGAAACATTTTCTCCTATTGCTAGAATGGAAGGGGTAAGAACTTTACTTGCATATGGTGCCTACAAAGATTTTAAAGTCTATCAGATGGATGTAAAATATGCTTTCTTAAATGGTATACTAGAAGAAGAAGTCTACATTGAACAACCAGAAGGTTTTGTTGATGAAAACAACAAGGATATGGTGTGTAAGCTGCATAAAACACTCTATGGTTTGAAACAAGCACCTAGAGCATGGTATGAAAGACTTCACAAGTATCTAGTGCAAAGCAAATTGGATTTGAAAGAACTGATGATAACAACAACATGTACATCAAAGAAGAAGAAGGTAAAGACATTATTGTATCTAAAATCTTTGTGGATGATATAGTGATTTGTGGTAAGGAAGTACTTTGCAAAGGCTTTGTTGACAAAATGAAACATGAATTTGAAATGTCTATGTTTGAAGAAATCAATTTTTTTGTTGGATTGCAAGTACATCAACTCAAACATGGAATATTTGTTACACAATCAAAATACATCAAAGAAATTCTTAAAACATTTGGATTAGAGGAATCCAAACTAGTCAGCACACCAATGGCCATAGGAAATAAGTTGTCCAAAAATGATGAGTCAGCTGAAGTAAATCAAACAATGTACAGATCCATGATTGGAAAACTACAATATGTTGTACATAGTAGACCAGACATAGCATTAGCAGTTGGAATAGTGGCTAGGTTCTCTACTAATCCCAAAGAAAATCATCTCATAGCAGTAAAAAGAATAATGAGATATCTTAAAAGAACTGATGACTTTGGTCTATACTACAAAAAGAATGGAAAATTGGAGCTCAATGCATATACAGATGCAAACTGGGGAGGAAACATTGATGATAGGAAAAGTACAAGTGGAGGTGCATTATTTTTAGGCAAAAGGCTGGTCACCTCAACTAGCAAGAAACAAACATGTACATCCTAGTCCACTGCAGAGTCAGAATATGTGGTAGCTGCAGCCAATTGCATAAACATTGTATGGCTCACACATCTATTGGAAGGAATGAAAGAAGAGGTAACAAAACCTGTGATATTGTATTGTGATAATACAAGTGCTATAAACATATCCAAAAATCTAGTGATGCGTGCAAAAACCAAGCATATTGCAATCAAGTATCATTATGTTAGAGAATTGGTAGAAGATAAACAAGTGAAATTGGAATACATTCACACAAAGGAACAAACTATAGATATCTTTACCAAACCATTGCCCAAGGATGCCTATGAATATCTTAGAGGCAAGTTGGCGGTAATGCCCCTAACTCAAGCAATTTAAGGCAACAAGGAAGCTTCCCTGCATCAACAAGAATACATCATTGAAATATTAACAGGTTGATGCAAGGATGACAGCATGAGCAGAAAACTCCAAATCAGTCACAAGTATGTTGACACAAGGAGAAAATTAGCAAGAAGCCAAAGCTTATATTTTGCATAATAAAGATGCTACATCTTTGGCATTTATGTCAAAGAGGGAGAAATATGCAGAAAACTGACCAAAACAAAGAAAGAGGGAGATATGTAACATCAGTAGTAAAAATACAACAAGACAATGTATACAATCTTGGTGGTAACTGAATTGATTACTTGATCAGTTTGGTTTTCCATCAATGCCAAAGAGGAAGATTGTTGGAAATGATTGAAATAATCATGAGAAAAGTTGGAACTGGTAAAGAATGTTCTCAATCATTTTTTTGTCATTGATGTCAAATTTTCTACTTGCAGGAATGAAAATTGCTTTACTGATCCAAATACTATCAATTAGTTGATTGTCAAGGTGGAGGTAATCAATAAGATGTAACTAGAACACTTAGAGAAAGGTTGAAGTTATGATGTTGTAATGAAGTACAAGGATCAACTAAGCCATTGATGAAAAAGTGTATTTGATGACATACTATAAGATACAAAGAATGAGCACACTGAAACATATCAAAGATTTAAGGTTTTAGCTAAGTCTTTTGTAAAGCTCAAACTAAGTTCATTAGAGAGAAGGAGCCAAGCAAGCTAGTAAGAGTTGAGAAAATTCCTAGTTGATGTTGAGTAAACTTTAGATGCCGAGTAAACTCCAGATGCCGAGTAAACTTTAGATGCCAAGTAAACTCTAGATGCCAAGTAAACTTCAGATGCCGAGTAAACTCTAGATGCCAAGTAAACTTCAGATGTCGAGTGACACAGAGCAGAATCAAGTGTCAAGCAGAATCAAGTGCTAAGTAGAATCAAGTGTCGAGCAGGTATAGGTTCCAAGTAACGCAGAGGTGTCGAGCACTAGTAACCCAATAATGCCAAGTTGCTGCATTATTTTGGAAATTGAAGATTCGCCAGATTTAAGCTGACAAGGTTGTTATCTAGAAACTTGTGAATTAAAAGGAAGATAAGAATGATGAGCTGGTGGCATAGAACACCATGTAGAACATTTTTCTTTCAAGGATACAACTGGCAAAGTTTTTAGAAGAAAACAAGATATGGGGTAGATGCATAGTATCCTACCTAATCCATTTTGAAACCCTAAAATTGGAGAGGAAAAATTGAGTGGCAAAGGCAAATTAGAATTCTATTTAAGGAGACACAAGTTAATGAAAAAGAAATAGAGAGAGAGAGAGGTGGTCAAGCATAAAAAGAATGCAGTACTGAAGAAGGTGCTAAGGAGAAGAAAACACAGAAACTCTATTTGGACAGATGACCACAAGGATGATTGCATTGGTAGAATGAGTAAGAAGACTCAAGGAGACGAAGCTTGAGAGGAAGACAAGAAGTCAGAGTTGAAGTGACTAAAGCCAAGCATAAGGATTGAACTGAAAAGTGTGATCTAAAATCTGCAAAGTATGTTGTAAGTTATATCAAATCAAAAGACTATTATCGTTACTTTCTAGCAATTGTAATAGTAAGTCTAAATCCTATGGACTTAGGTTGGTTTAATAGCCATTAGATAAATCCTTTAACAGAGTGACATTCCAAGAGAATGTTTTAAAGACCTTTAGCCAGGCTCATTCCTAATAGTTTGGTGAAATCCTTTAACAGGGTCACATTTAACAATGTGTTGTAAGCCTTTAACAGGGCATCACTTCAGAAGAATGAGAATCAAGTAGCATGTTACTGGTGGTTTTTCCCAAATTGGGTTTCCACGTAAATCATTGTGTCATGTGTTGATCTTGAATGTTTTATCTTTGCATGTTGATTTATAGTAACTTGCTTATATGATTGATTTAAGTATTGGATGGATAAAAGGTGTAGGGATTCATTAAAAGTAGTAAAAAGGCATTAAAAAGGAATTTTGGACCTTGAATAACTGATTCACCCCCCCCCCCCCCCCCCTCCTCTCAGTTATTCTAAAGAATTCTAACATTATATAGATTGGACATTAGATTTGGACATGTGGATGATGATGTTGAGAAAATTGCAAGGTACATAAATGGATTGAGATCTAAAATTCAAGATGAAATAAGTTTTGTGAAATTGAAAAGTATGGAGTAAGCATATTAATATGCATTGGAAGCCATGGAGATCTTTAAAAAGAACCATGAACAAAGACAAAGAGGTAGAGGTGGTAGATTCCAAAGAGGCAGAGGTAGATCTTATGGAGAAGGTGGTAGATTTGATAGTTTTGTGCAAGACAAAGGGAAATCTGAATGAAAGAATGATGACAAAGGCAAGATTGAGTGAAAAGGAGGTAGTTCTTATTGGGGAGGTATTGGTTCTTACTGAGGAAGAGGTAATTCTTATTCTAGAGGTGAATTTCATGGTAATTTTTTTGGATGTGGTAAAGAGGGGCATAGATCTTTTAGATGTAGATCCTCTAAAAGTGGGCAAGGTAACAAAAATGTTGTCATTCAAGGAGATGATCAGGGTTCACCAAGTGGACCTAAGGCTGGAGAAAATCTAATGGTGAGAAGGACCTTATGTTAAAAGGAAACTAATGAGGAACCTATTTTAAGGAGAAGTCTTTTCAAAACTAGATGTAAGATGGCTAGAAAATGTTGCAAAGTGATCATTGATAGTAGAAGTTCTACAAATTTGGCATCAAAAGAGTTGGTTACAAATTTTCAATTGTAGAGTTTGAATTATCCTAAACCCTATCATGTTTCATGGATCAAAGATGAGCATAAGATATTGGTAAGTGAGCAATGTCTTATGAAGTTCAAGATTGAACATTATTTTGATGAAGTTTTGTGTGATATTATGCCTATGGATTGTTGTCATATTCTGTTCAATAAACCTTGGAAATATGATAGATATGCTATGTACATTATGGAAGATTGAATCAATATACTCTTTGGGTGAATGAGAAGAAGCAAATATTTTTACCTTTGATTGAAGGTCTAGACAAGGTTAATTGTACTACTCTAAAAATTTGCATAGTTAATGGGAAATAATTTGAAAAGGAAATGAAAAGGAACCAAGTTTATTTTTTTATAATTCCTAGAAAACAAAGTTGTATCAATAGCAACTAAGTACCAAAAAATCATGTTAATTGAGTGCCAGTTAGTGGTGACTGAGTGACAACTGATAGTAGTGATCGAGTACTAGAAGAAATTGCAAAATTGTTGAAGGAATATAGATAAATTGTTGCAAAGGATATACATGATGGCTTACCTCTAGTAAAAAGTATAAGTCAATGTATGGATTTGATCCCTCGAGCTAGTTTGTTGAACAAATCACCATATAGATTGACACCTACAAAGAATGAAGAAATTAATAGAAAAGTGCATGATTTGTTGCAAAAATGTTTGATCAAAGAAAACTTAAGTCCATGTGTTGTACCTATTGTATTAACAACTAAAAAGAATGGAGAATGGAGAATGTGTATTGACTCTAGAGTTATTAACAAGATCATAGTGAAATATAGGTTTCCTATGTTGAGGATGGATGACATTATGGATTGTTGAAGTGGAGCAAAGTATTTACAAAGATTGATTTGAAGATTGGCTATCATTAGATTAGAATCAGAGAAGGTGATAAATAGAAGTTTTCTTTCAAGATAAAAGATGGTTTGTATGAATGGTTGATTATGCCTTTTGGTTTCACTAATGCACCTATTACTTTCATGAGGTTGATGACTAAAGTTCTAAAAAGATTTTTGGGTAATTTTGTGATTTTTTATTTGGATGACATTCTGATATTCATTAAGACTAGGGAAGAACATCTTGAGCATGTTAGACAAGCATTAAAAAGATTAAAAGAGGAGAAGTTGTTGATTAATCTAAAAAAGTGTTCTTTTATGCAAGAGAATATTGTATATTTGGAATTTGTGATTTCAGCTAAGGGTTTGAAAATGGATCATTAGAAGGTTAAAGCAATTTTGGAATGGCCTACATCTAAGAATGTGGGTGTGGTAGGATCATTTCATAGGTTGGCTAGTTTTTATAGGAAGTTTATAAGGAAATTAAATTCTATTTGTAATGCTCTGACTAAGATAATGAGAATAGATAAAAAGGAATTCAAGTAGACACATAGAACTGATAAGATTTTTGTGACTTTGAAACAAAAGGTTGCTGAGTTACCTATATTGGCTTTATCTGATTTCAATAAGGTATTTCAAGTTGAATATGATGCAAGTAGTACTGCAATAGGAGTTGCATTGAATCAAGAGGGTAAACTTGTCTCTTTCTTTACTAAAATGTTGAATGATACTAAAATGAAGTATTTTGTGTATGATCAAGAGTTTTAGGCTATTCTTCAAGTCTTAAAGAAGTGGAGACAACATTTGATTTTTAAAGAGTTTGTGTTGTATATTGATCATAAAGCTTTACTTTACTTGGGAACATAAATTGAATCAAAGACATATGAAGTGGGTTGATTACTTGTTGAATTTTACATTTGTTGTAAAAAATAAGAGTGGAGTTACTAATAGAGTTGTTGATGCATTGAATAGAAGATGTTCTTTATTGACTGAGATGAAGATTGAAGTTCTTGGTTTTGATGAAATGAAAGAGTTATATGATACTAATAAATTGAATCAAAGACATATGAAGTGGGTTGAGTACTTGTAGAATTTTACATTTTTTATCAAACATAAGAGTGGAGTTACTAATAGAGTTTTTGATGCATTGAGTAGAAGATGTTGTTCATTGACTGAGATAAAGATTGAAGTTCTTGGTTTTGATGAAATGAAAGAGTTCTATGATACTAACCTTGATTTTTCTAAGGCATGGAGAGAGTGCAGAACACCAAATCTAACATATCACATTAGTAAGTATGATGAATATTTTATTCAAGTAGGTATGTTGTTCAAAGGTATTCAATTGTGTATCCCTAAAAGTTCTATGAGGTTGAATTTGATTAAGGAAAAGCATAGCGGTGGATTGGTCGGACATTTTGGAATTGATAAGACATTGAGTTTGATAAAGGATAAGCATTATTGGCTATAAATGTATAAGGATGTTTAGAAATTTGTGAAGATTTGTGTAATTTGTCAAATTTAAAAAGGAATAAGTCAGAATACTAGTTTGTATACATCTATTGTTGTTCCTAAGAAACCTTGGAGTGACATTAGTATGGATTTTATTCTTGGATTGCCTAAAATAATTAAGGGGTATAATTGTATATTTATTGTTGTGGATAGATTTTCTAAAATGGCTCTTTTCATACCTTGTAAGAAGACATAAGATTTTGAGCATATTGCTAAACTTTTATTCAATGAGATTGTGAGATTGCATGGATTACCAAGAAGTATTATTTCTAACAAAGACAATAAGTTTATTGGTTATTTTTGGAGGAATTTGTGGAAGAAGATGGTTACTGAGTGGAAGTTTAGTTCTACATTCCACCCACAAATAGATGGACAGATAGATGTTGTGAATAGAATCTTTGGTAATTTGCTGAGAAGTCTAGTTAGAGATAAGCCAAGTAATTGGGAGATGGTATTGGCACAAGTTGAGTTCAGATATAATAATTCTATGAATAGGAGTATAGGAAAGATACCTTTTGAGATTGTTACTAGAATACAACCTAGAGGAGTATTAGATTTGAGAGATGTTACTAGTAAAGAGAAGAGAAGTGTTGCTAGAGAAGAATTTTCTAATTTTATGGAGTCTTTGCATAAGGAAGTGAAGTTGAGGTTGGAACAAAGTAATCAAAAGTATAAGGAGAATTCTAATAAGTCTAGAAGACATCATGATTTTGAAGCTGGTGATGAGGTCATGGTTCATTTGAAGAAAGAAAGAATTCCTGTTGGAACATATAGTAAGTTGAAGATGAAGAAGTTTGGGCCTTTTAAGATCTTGAAGAAGTTTTATAGTGGTAATGCTTATGAAGTTGAGTTACCTAATGACATGGATATATCTCCTATATTCAATGTTGAAGTTATTGTATCAAATGATTATCCTAAGAAGCAGATTGAAGAAGTTGAAAAGGTATTGGATCAAATAGTTGGTAAGAGCACAAGAGGAAAAGATTACTATGAGTATTTGGTGAAGTGGAAAAATAGACAAGTTGAAGATGTTACATTGATTTTTCAATCTGATTTGGATTTAACTCAGGTTGTGACACTTGCATGATTCAAGAGAATCATTTCTTCCAACCCTAGTTGTATAATGCAGGAGCATCTTGGGTTGCCTTGTAATCCTACACTTTTATTCTATTTCTAGTTGCTAGTGAGTTCCATTTTCTGTTGAGTTATCCTTCATTTTCCAAGTTCCCAATGGGTGCTGAGAATTTAGTGGATGCTGAGCTTACTGGTTAATGCCAAGTGTTCATTAGTTATCGAGTTCATTTTGTTGCCAATTTCATGTGGTTTTTGAGTGATCTTTGGTTGCCAAGTTTGTGTGATCTTTGAGTGTTCATTTGGATGGTGAGTGTTAATATTTCATGGAGCCGTCATTTGCCAAGTTGTCTATGTTTGGTTCCGGTTTGGGCCGACCTCACACACATTTAATTTGATTATGGGTAGTTAATATTTGATGTGAGCTAACTTATGGCTATGCATACATTTAATGTAAGATTAAATTTTGTGATAGGCTGACCTGTGGCCACACAAGTATTCAAGGAGGTATAGGATTGAGTTTTAGAGTTAAAACTTAGAGAGAGAGTAAGAAGCATAATGAAAAGTTGGATCATTGAAGATTGTAATTAGATTTATCTAGTTGTAATCTAGAGGCCTTATAGTTTGAAATGTAATAAGATCTTTGAATACATGTATGAATGAAGGAATTTTTTTCCTCTATCTCTTGAGTTGGTTGTTGTTCTTTGTGTTGTGTTTCTATTGTGTTAACTCTTACAAGGTGGTTTGGATAGCTTGGTGTGCCTTTGGCCCTAGTTATTTTCATCCCTCACTACATAACTTTCATTCTCTATTGATTTCTAAGAATTACTAATCTTTTTTACAGGGCAAGATGGATACACCATAATGCATAGGTAGGAATGTACTAGCTCACACACCTTTAGTGAAGGTAAACTTTAATTATTGTAATTGTACAAATTATATAGAAATAAGTGTCATATTATTATGTTCTTTTCATTATGGATTTGGAGTTATTTTTTATGGAATTTTAATGATATTGATTTCATAACTTGATACTTATTGATAGGGAAAAGAAAAAATGACAGCAAATCAAATGCGATCTAAAACATAGTTATGATTTCTAGATGACATTTCCAATAGTGCTAAGACAGTATTCATGGCTCACAAACTCATGAAAAAATATAGTGATGAAATTCAAAACATTATCCTCAAGAGAAAAATAACTAAGGAGATAGAGGCATTGAAAGAAGAACTGATACTTAGAGTCAATTCTTTGAAGGTGAGCATCAATTAATCTTAAGCAATAATAGAAGTCCAATAGATGTTTATATTTTATAGTATCTTATAGATCATTATCTAAATATTATGTGTTATTTTATAGGACTTTGTGACACCTGCAAGACTATGTAGTTAATATGGTAAGGGTTCTAGCACACAACCTTCATGTAAGTAACACTTTCTCTTTACAACATTACTAATAATTACACATTACTAAAACATTTGATTAAAAAAAAACCCTCTTGGGACCTCTGGAGATGGAGTGGGAGAAGTAGAGGTTTGAATGATGGGGCCAACGATCATTAGCAACTAGTAGAGGGTTTACTAGGAGGTTTGTAGATGGATGGACCTACGGACAACAGATCAATAGAAGATGGCCAATGAACCATTTCCGAAAAAATAGGAGGTAGCAAATGAATCACTTTTACCATGCGTGCACATTTTAACCCTCCTCAAAGAAGGGTAAATGGAGGGAATGAGTCAAACTAGGGAAATGGAAGGACTAGGAATGACCTGTTGTACAGACTGTTTGATAAGTTTGATTATTCCAAGATCGACCACAAGTTCTACAAGCTAAAGTAGCCATTGCAAATGGCAACAAAGGAGAAGGAAATAAAGAAGGAACTAACTCAAACCCAGAAGAGAATGTAACCTATGAGGTAATGTCCATCATTCATATAAATAGTGAAAACTAGCTTGAATTGATAGGGGAATTAAGAGAGAAAGCTTTTTTCCTTAATTGGCTAGGTTCATGGCCATTAATTAGAACTATTAGACTGGGATGCAAAACTTTATGGGGGGTCAAATATAGATTGAAAACCCTAAAAAAAAAAAATTTCATCAGAATAGCACTGAGTAGAGCAGATAAATGTGACATTTTGAATAATGGTCATTATATTTTGGAAGGAAAGGGTATCATTGTAAAGGATTGGGTGCCAAATTTTAACTTGAGCAAAGAAAAATTGTAGTCATTCCCTATTTGGGTCAATCTTTATAACTTACTAGTGAAATATTGGGAAGAAGAGGTTTTAGCACAAATTGGAAACACATTTGGAGAATTTGTTGGATCAGAGGTGGTTCTAAACAAAATAGACTCATTATCCCACCCAAGGATCTTAATCATTATAAAGGAGGAAAATTCATGCCTAGATTTCATGAACCTTAGCATGGAATATGGTGTTTGGAAGCATCCAATTGAAATATGGGAAGGGGAGGAAAATCATACTCAAATATAGTCCTTTTTGAATAATAGGAATAGGAAAGGAAAAGGACTAGAGGCGGATAAAATTTTAGAGGATTTGGAGATGAGAGAATGCTAGATGCAAAAGGAGCAGCATACAAGCTATTAGTATCCCACAAACAATGAAGATGATAACTAGGAAGCCTCAAAACAGATGTTGATAAAGGGAAGGGAAATGGACAGAGAAGAAGATGAAAAGGTAGATAAGGGGGAAAAAGAGAATTCCACTCAACTAGTAATAGAAACTCCATGGGAAAAAGGGATAGATCAAGGGAAAAATGCAATGCAAGTATGTAACTAAGAAGGTAATAGAGATTTACAAGGCAAGGTAAATAACCCTCCTATTCTAAGTAGGCTGACTGAATGGAATGAAGATCCTATTGTGAATGATAAGTGATTTCTAATAGGAGAAAAGGAAGTATTGTTAGAAACTCCCAGAAAAGGGGAACATTTAGAAGAAGATAATATAGTTTTCAAAGACATTGAAGTTTCTTCGAGTAGGAATTTAAGTGAATCCTTTGATGAAACTCTAAACAATTGCAGTAGGAAGGATGGGAGGCTTTCACCCATAAGGGAAGACCTTTTAAATGATCTTGGCTTGTTACAAACGCCAGACATCTAGCAAGAAGGATCATTATAACAAACCAGTTCCAAAAAGAAGAGGCCTAATGTGAGGAGCAAGAGAAAAAGATGTCCAAAAACCATCAAAGTGAAGATGGAAATGGTTGGCAAAGATGGAAGTCAATCAAAAATATTGAGATTGGGAAAAGGCTTAGCCTTTTCTCGAGAGCCATGAAAACATTATCATGGAATGTTAGGGGCTGTAATGCCCTTGACAAGATTCAATTGATCAAAAGATGCCTTGATCAATTGAAGCTTGACCTTGTGTTTCTTCAAGAAATCAAGATTAAAGAAGAAGATATCACAAGTTTTAAAAACAAATTCAAAAGATGGGAATACTTGATGACAGGTTCTCAAGGAGCTTCACAAGGAATGGTGATTCTATGGAAATCTAAAACTGTATCAATTTCAGAGTCCATCTTAAACACTAACTGGCAATGGGCAAAGGTTTATGTTAAGCATCTTCATTGTTCCTTTTAGGTGATAAATTTTTATGGCCCAAACAATAATGCGTAGAAGAGAATGATATGGCAATCTATAGCTAAAAAAGTGAAGGGCCTATGTAATGAGGTGACAATATTGGGAAGGGATTTTAATGCTATCTTACATCGAAAAGAAAAAAAAGTGGGGAAAGAATGGCTCTCTGAAAGCCAAAAAGACTTCAGAAATTTTGTCAATGACAATGGATTAGTATATATAAATTTCAAAAAAGGGGAATTCACATGGACAAACCAAAGAGAAGTTTTTGTGCATATAGTAGAAAAGTTGGATAGATTCTTAGTGGTAGGTAATTGGGTAGAGGCAAACTAGTCTTGCAATGTTGGAATTCTCCCTTAACAAGGTTTAGATAATTTTCCCATTATTCTAAGGATTCAAGATGAAAGAACACTAGATAGATTTTGTTTTAAATTTGAAGTGTTGTGGCTGAAAGCAGAAGGCTTCTCAGATATGATTGTAGATTGGTGGAAGAATGCTTAGTCTAGAAAAGGTAATAAAGCTTTTATTTTCTTTAAAAAATTGCAATTTCTCAAGGAGCAATAAAAAATCTGGAACATAGAACATTTTGCTAATATTTTTGATAAAAAAAGGGATCTTGAAGAGAAGTTAAAAACTCTAAGTCTCAAAGTTATAGAAAATGGAATTTTTGAGGAAGACATTAAATAGGAGAAATTACTTAGGAAGGAATTGGAAGATTGTCTAAATAAAGAAGAGATATATTGGAGGCAGAAATCTAGAGAAGTGTGGCTAAAAGATGGTGATAGAAACACCACTTTCTTTCATAACTTAGTGAAAGTAAGAAGGGCAACCAATAAAATCTTTGAAATTCAAAATTTGGAAGGAGTTCTAAAGAAAGATAGTGATGAAATAATTTTAGAAGCCATAAATTTTTCCTCACATAAGGGCTAGTAGGAAGTAAGGGATCAATCTGAGATATAGGAGGTTCTAAATGTCATTCTAGCAATGATAATTGAAGCTCAAAACAAAGCTCTTATGGACCCAATAAAAGAATGTGAAGTTGTTGAAGCTTTAAAAGTTTTAGGAGGGGACAAAGCCCAAGGGCTTGATGGTTTCCTAGCTATGTTTCTTCAAAAATTAAGCTCTATTTTTATGAAAGATTTATGGGAAGTAGTGGAGGAGTCTAGATAAGGGGGTTTCATTCTTAAAGATATCAATAATACCTTTATAGCTCTTGTGTCAAAGAAAAAGACATAGTGAACCTTTGATGATTTTAGACCTATTTCATTATGTAACATAGTTTATAAGATCATGTCAAAGGTTATGGAAAATAGACTCAAGCAAGTACTCAACTCAATCATTTCTATAGAGCAGAGCAATTTTCTTCTAGGGAGATCTATATTTGAAGGGATAGTTGTGGCACATGAGGCGATGCACATCATATGAACTTCAAAAGCACACCATATGAACTTCAAAAGATCAAAATATGATGATCAAATTAGACATTAGAAGAGTGTATGATGAGGTAGATCAAGGCTTTTTGCTGGATGTGCTTAGCAGATTTGGTTTCAACAAAGAATGGATTCAATGGGTGAAAAATTGTATATATACACCCTATTTTTTAGTATTGGTTAATGGGAGCCCTCAAGGTTTTTTTCAACAAGAAAAGGGTATTAGACAAGATGATCCCCTATCACCTTTTCTCTTTATTATAATGGTAGAGGTATTAGGAAGGCTGATACATAAACAAAGGGAGCAAGGTTTATGGAAGGTAATAAAAATCACATAAACAGTTGAATCCCTTACAAATTTACAAATTGTGGATGATACTTTTTTATTAGGAGTAGCCAATATAGAGGAAGCAAAGGTGATGAAAAATAGTCTAGAGCAATATGGGAAAATTTTGGGGCAGTTTATAAACTAGAAAAAGTCAGAGATTTTTTTCTTCAATACCCCTCAAAGTGTGAAATGTAGGATATTATAGATTTTGGATATAAAAATGGGGCTGATTCCAAACAAGTATTTAGGTATTCCCTTTTTTGTAGGAAGGAATAAAACTAAACTATGGGATAACCTCATTGAAAAATGTCAAAAGAAAATGGAAGGATGGAGAGGTAAATGGTTATCCTTGGCTCCAAATAGTTGTTTTAGCTATGCTGGTATTTGCAATGATGTGTCTTGATATTCCAAAAAAAGTGGTCCATATCATGGAATGAAAGATGAGAAAGTTTCTTTGGAATGGAGCCAATGAAGACAATAAAATCCCCCTTTTAGCATGAGAAAAAAATGTCAACCTAAGGAGGAAGGGAGTGCTAGTTTGAGAGATTGGAAGTTAATGAATAGAGCACTTGGAGCTAAATTAATATAGCCAATATATGAGAACCCACAACTTTATTGGGTAAGAGTTTTGAAAGATAAATATTTAGACTCTGAGGAAGATCAAAGGATTTTAACAATTAGGGACCCTCCAAAAGGATCAGCTATGGAAATTTTTGCAATCCTGTAGACAAGTGATAACTAAGCATATCTCATGGTAGATAGGGGATGCAAAATCTACAAAATTTTGGGAAGATTCTTGGAACGGGTTTATAGCTCTAGGACTAGAAGCTAATGTGTATAGTGAATTGAAGTCTTACTTCAAAGAAAGGTGGGAAAATTTAGTAGCATATTACATTATTAAAAATGAAGGTGCGATAGGGAAAGAATGGTGTTGGCAAGATGTGTCAAGGGAGGAGTTGACAGAAGAAAAAAAGTTGTAGATGGTACATATCTTCAAGGAAAGGAATGTGCTAATGAGGAAGAGGAAGGATAAAGTAATTTGGTATGAATCCTTATCAGGTAAATATTCAATTAAACTAGGATACAATTTATTAGCTGAGACAGATTTAAAAAGTGTTCTTTTCCAAAGACCTATGTTGGAATAAGGATGTTTTACCCAAAGCTAGGGCTTTTGCATGGCTAGCTTATAAAGGGAGAATCTTGATAGCAAAAAGATTGAGGTAAATAGGTATAAGAGATCCATCCAGATGCCCATTATGTTAGAGATAGGAAGAATTAGTAGACCATCTTTTAATCCAATGTCAATAAGCAAGAAAATATTGGGACATGGTTCAATTTAAATTATGTTACCAAGGCCCAAGAGCACAGATAGTAAGGGAGGTCTTTGATGCATGACCAAGGATGTAAGGGAAATCAACTCTATTGAGTATATGGCTTGTAGAACTTGCTTTGATTATCTGGAAGTTATGGAAGGAAAGAAATAGGAGGATTTTTAGGGGTGAAAAGGAGAGTTTGAGAAGATTCTTAATCAAAATAAGTAATGCAATAGAAGAAATAGTAAGCATTTTGGCAACAAGGAAATAAGCAATGAAGATCCCATTTACAAAAGAAGACGGGTTAATGTAAATTTCATGGCTGGGGATAAGATTCAAATCACCACTAGGAGCATTGGTAACAAGTAGCAAGAAGGAGAGGCAGGAAGTTATTGAATGGGAAGCACCTCAAGAAGGATGGATTAAAGTAAATTTTGATGGAGTTGCAAATGGTAACCTAGGAGTTTCAGGGATTGGGATTGTGTTTAGAGATAGAAAAGGGCACTTTCTTCTAGTAGGAGCTAAAAAACTTCTTATTGGAACAAGTAATACTACAAAATGCCAAGTAGCTCTGTTAGTAGTTCAATTAGCTATCAAAGAAGGGATTAAAAGGATTCATTTATAAGGTGACTCTTTGATTATAGTGTAGGCAATATCCAAGTTGAGTGTTAATGCTTGGCACCTACAACTAATTATTAATCTTATAGAGAAAGAATTAAATAATTTTGAAGACTTCAAAATATCTCACATTAGAAGAGAAGGAAATAAAGAAGCATATTTGTTATCTAAATAGGTGCTACCTTTGAATGATGATTTGGTAAGGATAGAGAAAATTAATCATGAAGGTGAACTTTTCAACATCTTAAACACACAAGTTGGTAAGGACAGTTATGCCAACTAAACAAGGATGGTTAATGTGATAGATGACTTTACATGATTTTACAAAGATCTTCTATCTTTGAGAAGTGTGCATAATCTTTTAAAAGAAGTGATCACAGGTTCTTCCCAAGAAATAAGCAATTGGAAAGAAGGATGCATCAAGGACAAAGGTGATGGAAGGAAGTAGGGTTTTTTGCTATAGATGGGGTAGATTTTGATGACCTTTTGGAGACTGAAGTTTAGGAAGGTGAAGCAAAAAGGGTAATAGGAGGTTATGCACAAGGATAATATTAACAGCTTAGCATATCCAGGGATGGTAGATAAAGAACAAGTGTGAATCAATGAAGCAGAAGAGATAATTGATACAGTCCTAAGATGATGTCCTATAGCAAGTTTTTGGCCCTTTTTTTGATATAGTTCTTTTTTCTTTATCTTTGTAAATGGGTCAGGGGTTAGTTAAATTAAAGCTTTTTCTAATAAAGGATAGATATGTAAAGTGGGCAACCTTTTAAAAAGACATATTTTTTGTAATGAAGGGTTTGAGTATAGGTACTAAGTGAAGGGTGGTTTCAAAGTTGAAGATGATTTTGTTATTATGTACTATAAATATTTATTATTAATAAAATAAATCTTATTATCGATCAAAAAAATTATGCATTACTGAAAATTATAGTATTATTACACCATTGAGTTTATTTTAGGTAGATACAATTATGACTAAGTACTATTCCATACTTGGGTCTCTATTTAAACTAGTTTAGGTTGTACGTGATGATGAAAGGTGAGAGTGTTATAACCACCAAGTTCAACTAAGAACTTATTTATTGTTAATAGATCCATTTGTAAGCTGTAGATAGTATCATGTATAAGATTTATAGTTTGAAATGTAGCTTCAAATTCTATGATTAAAATTTAAAACTAAAAATGAAATTTATGTGATATCTGATTCTATATTAGAATTACCCCATAACCCACAAGTCCCAAGATCGAAACCTGGCTTTAATACTTGACTATTATTAGCAGAGGATTTATAGTTTATAGTTGTAGATCATATTAGGTATAATATTTATAGTTTGAAATGAAAATTCACATTCTATGATCAAAATTTTCAACTGAATGTGTCTTTTATGTGATATACGATTCCACATTAGAATTACCCCATAAGCCATAGGTCTTATGATCAAAACTTGGCTCTTATACTTGACTGTTATTAGTAGAGGAATCCACAATTCTATTATTCTTTTTAAGGTTTTCTTTATCCTATTTTGCCAGAAAAACTTATATTGATGCCCAAGCTACATGTTTCTATGTGGTCGTAGTTATTTTCTTACAATTATTTTTTGCACTTAAAACAACTCCATTATTAGTAACATTTTAGAAAATAGCTAAATTAAATTAAAATATGTTTATAATTAAAAGATGTTTAATTACTTACCACTTCCTTATTGCCCCTTGCAACATTTGAAGGGGCATATATTGTGTTTCATATGGTTGCACCTAATTCATCCATCAATAGTTGTGATCTTCATTATGGTCTGTAATGTCCTGTATTAGAATAATTATTATTTGCTGATAATTATCTTGAAAAAATTCATTTTAAGAAATTTCCTTCTATTGATTATTACATAAAGATGAGTGAACACTTCTAAACATTCAAGTTTGATAAGTTAAACAATAATATTATACAATGGTAATGTATATGGGTATGATTTTGTAGTCAGATATAGACCAACTCAGTATATATAGTTAATCCATATATTCAGCATTAGTAAAAATTATAGTATTATTAGACTTTCTCTTTAATTAATACTTTCTCTTATTCCTATGAGAAGAAATAATTCATAAGTTGTACACATTTTGAAACAATATGAGTAATAGTAGAAGAATGTGGCCCTACTAGTGTAACATTGTTTATTTTTATCAATATTATAACACTTAACTTTTATTTTTGGATGCTTCTAGCTAGTATCCCATGTGAACTTTATCCATTGAAAATATCTTTTCTAAAAATGTATTCTTCAAATCATGATGAAGTGTGGATGCCTCCTTTAATCATCATTCTGATATTGCCATGTGCATTGTCAGCAACAAGGAGCTTGTAAACATCTTTGGCTATGCCAAGTACAACTGGTAAAGCTTTTTTTGCTATATTTTGTAATGTGCTAATTGAATTTTTTTTCTTGGGTGAATTTTATACTCATGGACCTATTTTGTGCACTAATAGATAAACTTTTAGTTGATAGAAAAATAGAGACCAGTACTACTGAAGTTGAACCATTTCTTGGAGCAGCCCATGTGACTAGTACTGGTTCATTTGTCGGGACATTGTTGCTAAACAAGAAAACTATGTTTTCACTAAAATTATGAAAGCTTCTAGGTGCATTAAATTTTTTATTTATGGTGTAATTGTATTTTACTTATACATATCTCATTTTGGACTGATAATCCCATGGTGTTTTTTTTACCATCTTTTTGATATGACATTGAAGCTATTTGGACCCACCATACATAATAGGTATGTAGTTTCATATCATTGCTACAAGATTTTTCTTTTCTTCCATTTAGTGTAATATATTAAAGTTATTGATCCAACAACTTTTTTTTAAAAGGTGTAATGAATAGGGTCCCGAATTAAAAAATTAGCTCATTACATCTTTTGAGGACCTTTTTGCAAAAAATCATTTTTGACACTTACCTACTTCTCAAAAGAGCATTTAAACATATAAAGACTGTGAGGGAAAAATATAGAAGGGGTCCAAAGAATAACCCAAAGTATGACTATCCTCCTATGATACCATTGATGGAGTGGAATGAAATAATAGAAGATGCAAAAGAGATAAGGCTACATGATAAAGGAAATGAACTAGAAAAGGGAAAAAGAAGGTATGTAATGATAGTATTAAGTAGAATGTAATCATGCACTAATTAGTGATCTTTGTAAATATATAATCTAATGTTTCAAACTTTTCCTAGACTACAAGACACATCAAAGCCTACACAAGAGAGACTACAAAAGGTTGGCCAACACAAACTTGGCTCTAGTGGCTATATGAATCTTTAGTTTCAACTTGTAAGCAACAACAATGGAATTTCATATAGTTTTTTTTTAATATAATATTGCAAACAATTTTGTTTAATAAAATCATAAATGAAAAACTAATGATATTAAGAAAAAAATGCAAGGCATAGAATTCAATATAGAGCCCATAGATAAAGATAAAAAATTGCCTTGAAGGAAGGCTATAAAGTCATGGCTACATGCCAACTCCAAGACTCTAAATCCATACCCAAGAATTTGGTGCACCAAATGAGACATAGGTAAATTTTTCAAATGAAAAGTAAATCAAATTGAATAGTTAAGAAATTTATTTTTTGTCGTTAGTTTCCAACATAAATTAACTACATAACAATGAGCATAATATTTAACTGTAGCCTTCATATCCTATCATAAAACCTGCACATTAAGGTCATGATGTGCATCGTAGTGGTGGAAGTATTAGTTTTCTATTAGAAATTAATTACACAATTATGAATATAATTTAACATCTTCAATTGCAATTTGATGTGTAACCTATTTTTGAATATTTTAGAGCATGTTGAACATCATGGTAAAGGAGTGAAGCATGTTCCAAGTGTTCAACATGTTGAGGTGTTAGGGGATCAAAATATTATTGTACATGAGGTGACATTGTTAGGTAAGAAAAATGCATGTTATATTCTACTGGTTAATTAAATACTTGTAATATTTAAAAAAAGAAAAAAGTGTATGCCAATTTAATCCATTTACTTGTTATTGCAATAGAGCCCCCTTTAGCGCAACAACCTCCTGCTCCTCAAAATAGGAGGAGGCATCATAATTTGACATTGAATGTGGCACAAGAGGAGGAGAATGAAGAAGATATTGATGCTCATATTAGCCTTTACCTTAAGAAAGCTAAGAAAAACAAAAAGAAGAAATGATTTTTAAAAAATTTTCTTTGATAAACCTTGTTTTATAAACTTTGTTGGATAATAAAAGAATATTGTTTTAAGTAATTAGGCTACACCCTTAATACTGGTGTATATAGGGTTATGAATGGTCAACTTGTGGCTATCTTAATCCTTAAGTCATATTATCATTATTATATCATTATTTAGCTAGGTAGGTAGGTCAGCCTAGGTGCTATGTAAGCTTGTGTCTATTCAACCTAATCATAATTAGGTATATATAGGAGGTTATGAGTCTTATTTCAACATCATATTGTGAAGTGTGTTCTCATTGGATATATTTGGAGGTTGCCCCCTTGAAGTGTCCTATTACTCTTAGTCATTATCAAATTTTATATAATATTTCATATTATTTCTTCTATTGTGCAAGTTATTTCATTACAAGTGGTATCAAAGCATGATGTTGGCACCATAGAGGCAAGATTTTTTCTCAACATTGAGGCAATTTTGGGAAGAGCATAACTTTTAGATTTTAGTGAAAATTTCAAATATTTCTAAAGGGTTTTTGAAGACCATATTAAAGAAGCTATAATACAAAATTTAGAGGAATTGGAGAAAATTTGACGAAATTATTGCAGAATTACTATTTCTACACAATTTATTGAGATCTTCATATCTCTCACATCCTGTCAAATTGGAGTATAACTTGTATTATGTTTTTGAATACATAATAGAGGATCCTAAATTTTAAAGCTTGGAGAAATTGAAAAAAAAAGCAAGAAATTGCAAAATTAGGAAAATTCTCTCTCAACACAACAAATTTGCTAATTTTTGGGGATTTTTTTTCTGATTTAGGGTATCTTGGCCCTAGTAAGTTATAGTAAAAAAGAAATTTAAAAACGATTAGAAAATTTACATTTTATTTCTATGATTTATTTCAAAAATATTGGTTTCCATCATGACAGGGCCTTCAACAAGAGGAAAAAAGAATGCTACCACATTGGGGAAATCCTTTGGTCAAGATTGGGAAGTAGTAGAGGATAGTAATTCCAATAAGGAACTTAGAAATTTCAAAGAAGAGATTAAGAGGGATATGTGTGGCCTATGAGGAGATATATTAGATATACGAAGCACGTTAAGAACCTCTATGAATAAAACAAGGAAGATGTCATGCCCTAATTTTCATAAGGCAAAAACACACCTCAACCTTTTTATTTCTTTTTTTAAAATACATAGCAACCACAACATTGATATAACCAATTTTTGTTGAATAAACATTACATTGAATATAGGATGGTTGCATAATATAAGTTCACCACATCCAGTCAAGTTTTTTTTCATGCTTACATCCACTAAATCAGCTAAGTTCTAGGTGTCACTGATAAGTATAAATTTAGGACCTGATGTTTATAAGATGAGCTAAGATTTCATAGATATTTCCTAGTTAGTCAAAAACTAGTTAGACGAAAGGTGCATCCCTAATAGTGGGAGGTTTATGTATGAAGTCACTCACCAATACTTGTTTCCATTAGAGGATGAGGTAGTACCTACCTATAAATTTCTTAGTGGAGTATATCATATATATTGCAAATATATCAACTTTGATCTTCTTGATATATATAAAATACATTTGTACCTAGTATGTGTATCAGGTGGAGCTAAATATCATACTACTTATCAATAAAATGTTATCTAAACAATTCCATTGGATTTCATGCTTTATATTTATAGTTACATTTGATAAATATTCATGATGTATTAGCCATCACATAACATATAGCAAAAATTATACATTCAATGATCACTCATTAATTAAGTTGATAATGGACTTCAATACTCCCTACATGAGATGAGTGTTGCTAAAATCATGGGAAGAATTAATTATATAAGGTTTCTATGCATATATACCTATTCAAATAAGATGACCCTTACATACATTTTATTCAATATATGTAACTTATCATTAATCAGATACATGTGTTTAAAATTATATAATTTTAATCTTGCTACTAGCTATTTCTCATTAACCATTAAAATCCCTTTCCCATTTAATTGACATCCTCCATGTATAAGATTGAGTTCAATACAAATTTTTTTTGTATCAATTAATTATACTCCTATGTATTAACTATCAAACACCTTTATTATTAATTTTCTAATATTGCATGAAACCCTAATATATATTGATGTAATTGATTTAAATTTTCTTATGATTCCATTTGTTAAAATGATAAAATCACATTACCTTCTAAAAGATCTCTAAAGACCCAAGTATCCAACTCAAGAAATTACTTAAATATAAGAATACCATTTAATTTACTTTTAAATTTATTATATATATTCATAATGATCTTTACACATTTTATGAGATGAAATCTAGGACATACAATGTTTATATCATAGCCCTTCAACATCTTGGTGCTAATGGTATCAATTCGTGTATGGTACTCACTATATCTTATGTAGAATACTTCTATCATGTATTAGATTTGTGTAAAAAGTTTTAGCATTATGTAGATGGTTCCTAGAATATTTACCTCGAACATAATTGCCCCATACCCTTTAATTTATTTTATTATTATTATTATCATTATCAGTTCATTTACTAATCACATAAAATTAGTTATCAATTAAAATCCTTACCAATCTACCCAAGGTTATATCTTCCTTAATACTAATCAATTCTCTCTCTCTCTCTAACACATGCTTTTATCTACTCCATTAATTAAAAAAATATACAGATTATTAACATTCAATGGATATAAAATCTAGATAATTACCAACTCATTATCCTAATTAAAAATATAACTCTAAACATAGTTACCTCACTATCCTAACACCATAGCAAAAGAAACATTAGTCAAGTCAAAAAAAGAAATAAATAAAATACTAAAATCTACACTCCCCAAAACTAGCGCCTACTCTCTGCTTACCTAGACCATGCAAACTTTTCTTGTTTTCTTTCAAGGTGAAGGCACCAAAGATTATCTTCTAACATAGACAAAACATGATTACCTTTTTACATGAGTCAGATCGTCTATACTCTTTGCTAATGACTATGCATTTTGAAACCCAAGGTTAAGTTGACTTGCACCATGGTTTTCTAATTGGTTGGTAGTAGCAGGAATATCATGTCTGATCCCAAGGATATCAAGGCACCTAGGATAAGATGGAAGTTTCTTGACTCATGTTAGACCATAACATGGACTTTGCTCAAATGTTTTCTAAGGCATATAACACTTGGGGGAGAGGTAGGTTCCTTTTTTAATAACAAACATAGGCATACTTTAGGCTATTATCAAAACTTGCTTCTCTCCTCCCAAGATTTGAATTGACCTAGTACCCTTCTGATTCATGGTAGTCTTAGATCGCATTATTTAAAATACCTAGTGAAATTTCCCATGTCAGGGATGTCTAGGTGGGGGCCATCACCATGTAAATCACCTTTTTGCAAGATGTCACTTTCTTTTTTTGCATTAGTTAAGGCTGCTAACTTGCTAGGATCAGTATTTTTTCTTTTTTAAAGTTTGTTTATTTGTTGATTTAAACTTTCCTCATTGTAATTTGTGGAGGTTTCCCACATAGGTACTCCCTAGCTAGTAAATTTGAGTGACTAGGCTTATTTTTTTTTATTGGACTATATTGGGTAGACATTATTTGATTTTGCTCATACATTTTCTAGAGCATAGATATGCATCTTCATGTATATATTTTAAGTTGAGCTTATTTGCTTTGTTTTTTCCAAAATTTTTTTTTCTCTATATATACTTTTATTAGCCCCTTCTAAGATAATTGATCCTTGCATTATAAATTTCATGGTTTAATCCATATTGTAAATCTATTGTTGGTTCATGACCACTATCCTAATTATTCTCAAACTTAATTTGTAAATGCCTTTATATGTAACACAATATAACTTTTGCATGTAAATCTAGAACACTTCAAATGCTCCAATTTATTTTTGATATTTCCATCATGATCACAAATTCATTATCAATTCAAAACATAGACTATACTTGATATGATTCAAGAATAACTCAAATGCATTTGAATTATCCATATGAAACTTGTGGAAATAAGGATAACAAATGATAATCTCCTATTCTTCATCCAATGTATATCTTGATACAAATTTTCCTTTTCTTCAATACATTCAATCAAGTAAATTGACAACATTTAAACAATACAATTTTCCTTCATGTTCCTCTCAAATCTTGCACTCAACACAAGCACAAACAAGCAACTAGGGTGGTGATATCATCATAACAAGATAGACAATGGCAGGACTTTTATAGGAAAGATGTTTCACAATCTCTCTCATATTGGAATATGCATGAGAAAAATAATAACACTTCTACAATTCAATGAAATTCACATAACAAGATGGAGTCAACCTCCAATTCAATACAAATATGATAGTATTCTCTCTTCTATGCAAACACATGACTTCACAACTTCCAAATGTCCAAGACTCCAAGAAAATACTTGCAAATAGGAGATAAAATGAAGAACCATGGAGGCTCACCTCCCAACCTAGGCCTCAAGGAGGCTACCCCCATGCTAGGGGAAATAAGGCTCAACTAGGATACATTTAGACCATCATCATAATAACAAGAACCAACATGAATACCATAGTTTAACAACACACTTACAATTCCCAACCAAGGCTTGCACAATGATTAATAGATGGAATCATAAACATTGGGTGTAGGTAGGCTCTTGAGGGAGGAGAATGCCATATCCTTGTAAAACAACAAATCTTGCAATTGCAATATTCCAATAAGGCTCCCAATAAACATGCCACAACAAGACTATCAATAACACATTCCTCAACAAGGCTATCGATATTTACTTCTCTTCACATATCCTCACTTATACCTTCCATAGAACAATAGAAAGGCATAGGGCTTCAATGGATCCCATACTTTATGAAAACTATCCCCTCTCCAAGAGAAAGATTTCTCAATTCCAATGTAAAGCCCAACTAACCCCTTCACCCCAAGGCTTCTCTTCACTCCCAAGGGTGAGTGAAGCCTTCACACCAAACACAACATTCAATCCACCACATCATCTCAAGGAAAAATAAATAAAAAACAAGTAAATACATCATGCTCATTTACATACACAAGCAACTACAACATACACCATATGCAAGACACATAAATCCTACAAGAACACTCTTACAAATTTCCATCTTTCAACTTTCATGAGATGAGAGAATCCATGGCATGAAGTACTAACCTCATTTCAAGCTAATGGATATGAATCGGTGATGAAGGGCTTCCCTCCTTTGGCTCCCATGTTTTCCTTCAAAACCCTATCTATCTCTACAATTAGAGAGTGGGTAAAAAACCACTATGTTTGGCACAAGCTCTCCAAAAGACCTCCACTTCCATCCCCACCTACCCCTCTTACACCCTTGTAACTTTCTACCAATAGGAACTTAACCAACTGGTAGGATGAGGGAAGAAATCATGTGACACTCTAATTTTCAAATTAGCTTGAAAATGACCAGTTTAGAGGGTCTCCTAAGTCCCCTAGACCAACTTATGGGTGTTTCTAGACCCCCAACCTATACTACTACCTTGTGGGTGACTTATTTTCACCAAAATAACACTTGGAAACCACTTTTAGGCTCTCTAAAGTTCCTACCAAATTAAATTTAATTCTATCTTGAAGGTGACTCATCCTAACACTCTCCAAGGTGGGTTAACTTTATTTCATAATGGGATCAAGTTTAGGTTAAGTGACTTCATGCCCAAAAATCCTATATGACATGTCATTTACACATAGACAACATGTGTCAAATGACACAAACACACACACACACACACACACACACATTAAATACTTTACACATCACGATGACATGTTGCTAATTAATCATGATCTTTGAACTTATAACACCCATGCACAATTCACATTATGAAATAAATACAATACAATGAGGTTTTGAATCTTCCAAAGATTCATCTTGTCTTTACCATGTTCACTTAAGTTTGAACCTTATTTCCCCAAATAATCTCCATGTTTCAACTTTCTACACACTCAACTTAATGTTAGTAGCCCAATGAAATAATATAGAAATACATGTAGGTAAGTGCAGAATAATCCAATATCACTTAATTGCATTAACATATTCAATTAACTTCTATCTAATCATTTCCATAAAATATTAAAAATATTGAAATATCAAGATATGTATAACATTAATCTTTCTAATCATAACAAAATTACTATTCTAAATACCATCACAATCCTTGTCTACCATAACAATGAAACACTAAAGTCATATCTATTAAATTATGAAAACATGTAAAATGGATCTTAGTATATATGTCATAAGTGAAAATCAATATTGTGCAGACCTGTTAACTAGTATCCTTTCAAATCAACTGAGCAAAGTAACATTTCTACCAATGTCCTTTTTATCTTGTTACAAGATGTGTGTGCCCCCTAGGGTTAATTTCTCATGCCATTGAATGTTTCTAAATTACGTCATCATATTTTAAAACCAATCTTCGAGTACAATCATTAAGTTTTTTTATCACATGGTCTATATTCATTTTCATTTCTTACGAGAGTGAATGTTAATTCATCCCCCCTTAATTGTCTAGTAAATCATACCTTGAATCTCATGACTAGGTTCTCAGTTTGAACATGTTGAGTCTCATTTCCACATGATCTAAAATTATTGAATGGGTATTACACTTATAATAACCTAAATCTACATTAGTCTCTAATAGGATCTCATAAATCATTATTAGAAATAGATTGTCATTCATAACCTAATTTACTTCTAATCACATTCATTTGATTAGATCTATAATAGGGTATTAGTGTGGGCCTTATAGAAGAAGCTATCAAGAAATCAAGGTAAAAGTTTCAAGTCAACTAATAATGACACAAATTTGATTAATCCTATAGGATCTAGGAATTTTTTCCAAAGGTGGATATGCACAAATTTGATAGCAAGAATCCTCTAACATGGATAAATCAAATGTATAATTTTTTTTAAGTACATCAAATCTCATATAGAACAAAGGTCACAATGGCTTCCTTATATCTAGAACTAGATTTATTCATTTGGTATCATATTGGCTTTGTACTCATAGGAGGGAAAAGGGTCTCATTATATTATGGTCAATTTTTATAGAAGAACTCCAAGCACAATATAACAATAGTGTGATAGAAAACTTCTTTAGCCATCTTGCTAAGCTTCAACAAATAGAATAACTTAAGGATTATATTAAAAAATTCAAAAATGTATCCTTAAGAGTGGATAACATTGCAAAGGAGAAATTGAATGATTTATTCGTGAGTGATCTCAAGGATCACATTCAACCTGAAGTACACATGTTTTGTCCCAACTGAGTAAATGAGTCTTTTATATTTGTACACAACATAGAGGAGAAGTTCTTGATTCCTAGAAATAAAGGGGCTAATATGATAAGAGAAAAAGGATATTCAACACCTTCTCTTACTCAACCTACTAGGTTGACTCCATAAAAAATTGAGGAGACAATACAAAAAGGGTTGTGTTTCAATTGTGATAGGGAATATAGTTGAGGACATAAATGTAGTGAAAAGAAATTGTTTTATATTGAAGTTCCAAGTGAGGAAGAAGAGGATGAGCCCATATTAGAGGAGGATAGGGAGTTAGGTGAGGAATCACATGATTCTCAACCAATCATTTCTTTTCATGCACCTTTAGGTTTAAGTGCACCAAAAACTCTCAAGGTAGTGGGTTTCTTAAAGAAGCAGAAAGTAACATTGTTGATTGACTCAGGTAGTACTCATAATTCCATCAACAAAAAGTTGGCAACTCTTCTAAATCTTTTTTATATCTAGCCCTAGGGTTTTAAGTTTTGATTGCAGATGGGGGCATAATTAGTTGTTTAGGGAAGTGTCATAGGATCAAATTATCCATGGGAAATTATCAACTTAATACCCCAATGTATAAAATATCCATGGGTGCAGCAGATATCATTTTTTGAGTACAATGGCTTACAACATCGAGAATAATTGAGATGAACTTTCAAAAACTATTCGTGCAATTTTAATCAAAAGGGAAGGTAGTGGAGCTAAGGGAATTGAAGGAAAAATCCCCAAAAATGGTTAGATCTCATCAAATGCAAAATCTTCTTAAGAAAGGTTCAGATGGATTTGTGGCCTAGCTATGTTCATTAGAAGTCTCTCAATCTAATGCTCTTACTCATCTAGATTTACAAGCAATAATTGATTGTCACTTAGTGATTCTTAGAGATATGCCTAAAGGACTTCCTCCTAAGAGGGATCATGACCATGTCATACAACTAGTTTTTAGGGATCTAGCCACCAAACATCAGGCCTTATAGGTACCCACACATACAAAAAAGTGAGATGGAACAAATTTTTGAGGAAATGCTAGAGGCAAGAATTATTAGGCATAGCCAAAGTTCTTACTCCTCACCTATTGTGATGGTGTGTAAGAAGGATGAAACTTATAGGTACATGTGTCTAGATTATAGAGTGGTCAACAAGTACACCAATAAAAATAAGTTTCCTACTCTAGTCATCGATGATCTTTTACATGAGCTAAATGGAGCTATGTATTCTACCAAGTTAGATCTTAGATCAGGGTATCACCAAATTCAAATTAAGGAGAAAGTGTGAGGCCTTGCCCCGACCCATCATAGCATAGTGATACATTATTATTATTTTGTTACTCATGACTTGAGATGTCGAGACATTATATGATGTTTTGAACATATTATATTATTTCATGTTGTGTGATGTTTACTTTCAGATATATTGATGTTTGTCATTTAATGTTTTATGTATATGTATGTTGATGAAATAAGTAAATGCAGGATTAACACATTGATTATGGATTTTTCATGATTAAGGATATAAGTAGGATGAAAGAAACCCTGATTGTTGTATGTTTCAATTTATGTGATTCCTAAAACATATATACACATGTGCATGTGATTTTATGGGACTACTGATATGTGCAATGAGTGTGCAGGATATTTAGCCGAGAAACCCGACGAAGGAATGAAACTGATCCCTATGTGCCATTTGTGGAAACCTTGTTGTTTGTAACTTAATGGTATTGTGAGATGTATGTATGTATCTTTTTGTGATCAGAAAATGTTAATGTTTCATAATTTTGTTCTTATAGTGTCACTTGGCACTCGTGAATTGCATATGCATTCCAACATGCTAGCTAGGGTTAGTTATGTAACCTTTGGACCTAAGTCAGATTAAGTTAGTGTCTTTTTGCTAATTTGGTTCTTAATTGAGTTTAGTCACCCCTAATCCAGATTAGTGCTTAATCTACATTTTTAGAGTTATTGGAGGGTCCTAATTATTTCCTAGCTTTTGTTTGGTTCCAAATCTATTCCTAAGGCTTTAAAACATGAAATATTTATACCCAATGTGTATGGGTATGGGTTGGGGGCCTTTTCCAACCCCTAAGCCCCTTTTATTGACTTTTGAGGTCACTCAAAAAGTCTATTTTTGCCTTTGTACGAAAATTGACTATGGCTACCATGAGTTGCATCACCTCAACTCCACTTAGTGCTTAACCTTGGTACGGGTTGAGTTAGAAACTTATAGATTTGTAGGTGGGTGGGAGAAATTATTTCCTTTTTGGTGGTTGAGTTTGAGTCTTATTTAGAGGTCCTTCTTGGAGTAGTTTTGGTTGTTACCCAATCTCTAATTTTAGAGAGGAGTCTTGGAAGATTGAAGGAAAGGAAGGGAAAAGCTCTACTCAAATTGTTCATTTACCATTACCTCTCTGTGAAGGTAGGAGTTCTTCATCTCCCTTGTTTAGATTTTCATGCTTTTTTCATGCTTATGCTACTTTGTTGTTGTTTGGATGCTTGTATGTATGTTGGGTATGTTGGGAAGGATTGAAAACCATGTTCTTGAATGCTTTTCTTTCATGTTTATGTTTGAATTTTGAAGTTTTCTTGTATGGGTGTTTTGGTATTACTCACCCTTGGATAGGGCATAAGTGACCAATTTTGGGAAAGGTCTTTTTAGTTGGACTCCAACAAGTGTAGAGCCTCTTCTCAGGATGAGAAGAGGGAGAGAGGGTAGGGTGTTATGGGCCCCTACCTATCAGCACAAACCTTGTAAGAGTTTGGCATGTTAAAATGGAAGAATGGAAGTTCTTGGTTTATAGCCCCGATTGGGCATCTATTATGGTGTTGTGCCTAACTTCTCATGTTGGAAGAATCCACCTTTCCCTAGTTTTGATTCATTGTGAATCCTATTGTAAAAACCTTGTATGAATATACATGTTTGATTTGTCTCTTGGACATGCTTGTTGCCACCTGATCATATTTTATTCTCTCCACGATTCTTAGAAATGTGCTGCAGAAATTGATATGGAACCCTTGATGAGGGTCATGAAGGAAATTAAATTAAATTGTTGTAATTTTGGAATTGGAATCCTATGTACATTGTATTTCAAAACCTTGTGGTAATGGCAACAATGCCAAGTTTTCTTCCTGGTTCTTTCCCGACTGAGTCTTTGAATCAGGTTTGCCAATAAAATTGTGATTGAGTAATATTGCTTATCATGAGATTTAATTGCAATTTTTTAGTTATATGGATGCACATCAAAAATAGGATGGATATGATGTTGATTCAATTAGGAAAAATTTCAAGTTTCCTTATATGCTGAAAAAAAAAAAAAAAAAATCATATTATGAATGAAGATTTAGTTTTTTGATTATTGAAATTAAATCATTTCTTGCATTATGGCTTAAATGGATAATTAAATCTCTTGGTTTATTTAGTTGCAAGAAGCCCTATTGGTTTTTCTTTAAATAAAAAAACAAATAATAATAATCTCTTCTTGGATAATATATCAACTTCAAAATGTATACTTAGAGAAAATTATGACTTCAAAAAAAAATTGTTTGCCCAAGAGCAAAAGCCCTCTAGATTTTGTATGGGCTTGGGATTTAAATGTCTCTTTGCAACAGAGAATATTCTTAAGAATATTCTTATATTTAAAATTGGAAATAAAACCAAAAAAAATGAAGGGAAACATAGATATATATGTTTATAATAACTATCTAACATACCATCTAAATATCCATTCTTACCTATTTAACTTTGGCATTAACTCCTCCATGGTGGGCGTCCGTTTTGGTTATGTTTTAAAAAGTTTTATTTAAAAAAAGTCAAGTTTGTCATCATAGGTGATGATGTCATCCTGTCCCCTCTATTGATTTTGCAGACCCTAGGTTTGCCATGTTATAGGGGATTAGATTTTCTTAAGTCTTTTTCCCCCCTTGCAAACTTTGGTCTCCACTTTTTTTAGATGGGGTTTGCGCTTGTTTTATGTCTTGGGCAAAGCACTGTCCTTGGCCAGCACTTGGGAAGTGCTTGGATTTGGGAAGCATTTGGGGAAGGGGATGTTACATGGGTCACATTTGGTGGGGATTGTGTTGGGGTGTAGGGGAAGTATAGGTTAGTAATAGGTTAGTAATAAGTTAGTATAGGTATGTTAGTTGAGGGTTAGTGTTAGGTTAGTATTAGTATTAAGTTTAGTATATGTTATGTTATAATTAGTTATTTTTATTTTGTTAATAGTTTTAGTTAGTTAGTTTTAAATGTAATTTAATTTAGTTTAGTATAAATTAGTTTATGATAATGTTGTTATTTTTTTTTAAATTGTGTTTGTTAGTAGTTTTGTTATATTAAAGTTAGTTTAATTTTTGAGTATTAATTAGTTTTATTTTAAATGTTAATTGGCTATTTCAAATAATTTTAAATGTAGATTTTATTTGATTAGATGGTTTAAAATTTCTAAAGGTCTTTAAGAATATTGATCATGTACTATATGAAAATTAAGTTAGTACTGTCAATGCATTAATTTTCTTTTTTCAATTTCTCTTCAGTTTAGTTAGTATTATTTTATGGGACTTTTCATTAAATTAGTTAGATTGTCAATTAATGTCTATCTAAAAAATTTCATAATTGTTCAAAGCTAAATAAAGTATATATATATATATATATATATATATATATATATATATATATATATATATGAATGGGTAGATGTGATAATTCTTTTAATTAGTCCTTGATTAGATATTTTAATTAATTTTAAACCCGAATTCATTTAATTTTTTATTTAAATAATTTTAGTATATTGTTGTGAAGTTAATCTAATAACGAAAGCTTCAAAATTTGAACGATGTATACTTCCATAAGAGTTTATAAACTTTAGATGAAATGTAGAGAACCTTTACTTTAACTGTGATCGTAACCATATCGAACTTAGAGCATTTTAATTTTTAATTTAAAAAAATAAAAATTATGTGTTTTTGCCTTGTAGTTTGGGCATGACAGGAAGATATTTGTAAGACAACATTTTGAACTCATAAGGGTCATTATGAATTTTTGGTGATGCCATTCAATCTTACCAATACACCATCTACATTCCAAAGTTTGATGAATTCCATTTTTAATAAGTTCTTGAGAAAGTTTGTGTTAGTTTTTTTTGATGATATATTAATTTATAGCAAGACTTGGGAAGAAAATTTGTAACATGTAGATCAAGCATTACAATTACTCAAAGATCATCAACTCTATGCTAAGCCATCCAAGTGTGCTTTTGGTCTTAAGGAGCTGGAGTATTTGGGACATGTAGTTTCACATAAAGGAGTAAAGGTGGACCCTAAAAAAATTAAGGCTATCATGGAATGACCTATTCCAAAAACTACTAAGAAGCTAAGGGGTTTCTTGGGATTGATAGATACTATAGAAGATTTATGAAGAATTATGGTCATATAGCAGCACCCCTTACCACTCTATTGAAGAAGGATTTATTTTATTGGAATGAATCTGCTAATGTATCATTTGAGAAATTGAAGAAGGCTATGTGTACAACTCTAGTGCTTGCCACTCTAGACTTCACCAAGGAATTCATTGTGGAATGTGATGCTTCTAGAAATGGGATAGGAGTAGTTCTCATGAAAGAAGGTCAACCAATTGTTTTTGAGATCATCAATTAAAAGATAAAAAATAATTCAAACCTATTTACAAGGAGGAAATTCTAGCAATCCTTCATATAGTTAAAAAAATGGAGGCTTTATTTAATGGGTCAGCACTTCAAGGTTAAGATAGATCATGATAGCATAAAATATTTTTTTGGAACAAAGACTATCATCAAAAGAGAAACAAAAATGGGTCACTAAGATGTTGGAATATGACTTTGAAATGTATTGTGGCTGATGTACTCTCTAGGAAGGATGAAAAAGATGAAGGCTTATTGTGTGCTCTTTCAATATTACAAGAAAATTGGGTGGTGGAAGCCAAAGAAGAGTGGCAAAGTGATGTTGCAACAAGTAATCTCATCCAAAAAATAAAAAGTGACCCCAGTAGTTCAGATAAGTTTTGTTTAAAGGGAGAAATTATTTGGTATAAAGAGCACTTGCATCTCTACAAGAATTCCACTCTTAAAGACAAGATTATCAAAGAACAACGTGAGTCCTCAATTGGTGGTCATTCAAGATTTTTGAAGACATATCATTATGTCAAGTAAGATTTTTTTTGGGAAGGGCTAAAAGGTGATGTTCAAATTTTTTTTGGCTAAATGTTTTCTTTTTCAAAGAAACAAGGGGGAAACAATTAAGACACCAGGTCTCTTATAGCCTTTATCTATTCCTAGCCAACATTGGGAAGATGTATCCATGGACTTCATCACAGGGCTTCCCAAATCTAAAGATCATAATGTCATTATGGTAATAGTTGATTGCCTCACCAAATATGCACATTTTATTACATTATCACATCCTTTTATAACAAGTATAGTGGAAAAAGGTTTATTGGAGAATATCCAAAAACTACATGGTACACCTAAGGTTATTGTTAGTGATCGTGATCCTATCTTTACTAGTCACTTTTGGAAAGATTTACTCTCATGTTTGGGTACTCAATTGGCTCGTAGTTCTTCATACCATCTTTACTTAGATGGGACAATTGAGGTTGTTAATATATGTTTGGAAGGATATCTACGTTGTTTCACTTTAGAAAAATAATCTCAATTTGTAGATTGGCTACCTCTTGCAAAATGGTGGTACAATACTTCTTTTCATAGCTCATAAAAAATGTCTCCATTTTTGGCACTTTATGGATATCATCCTTCTTCCATCACATCATAATTAAAGGTGTCACCAAGAGTTCATGTAGTAGATGACAACTTGCTTCATCAACAATAGGTACTTTCAGTACACAAGGAGAATTTAGCTATGGGACAAAATCAAATGGAACAACAAGTAGACCAACATCATAGTGAAAGAAATTTTGCAGTTAGGGAAAAGGTCTTCTTGAGATTGTAGCCTTATAAACTAATCTCAATGAAGCAACAAAAAAGAAAAAAAGTTATCTCCAAGATATTATGGACCATACCAAATCATTTAAAATATTGGTAGTATTTCCTACAAGCTTGAGTTGCCACCAACAACAAAGATACATCCAATCTTTCATGTTTCTTATTTGAAGAAGGTAACTACATAGAATATTTCTACTCAAATAGTACTACCAAAACTTCATGAAGAAGGAAGAATAATTTTGGAACCAGAGTGCATTCTTCAAACACATACAAAGAAGCTAAGGAACAAAACCTTGAGTCAGTATCTCATCTAATCGAAGAACTTACTAGTTGAAGAGGTGACATGGGAGGATGAGGAGTTCATTCAAAAAAATCCATATTTGGTTAGAATTAAGGACAATGCTTCTTTTAGGAGAAGGGGAATTCTATGCCCTTGATATTGATGTACATAGGATTATGAATAGTCAACTTGTGACTATCTTAATTCTTAATTAAGTCATGTTATCATTATTATATTATTATTCAGTTATGTAGGTTGGACTAGGTAATATGTAGGGTTGTGTCTATTCAACCTAATCCTAATTAGATATATACATATACATATATGTATATATATAAGAGGTTGTGAGTCTTATTTCAATATCATATTGTGAAGTGTGTTCTCATTAGAGATATTTGGAGGTTGCCCCCTTGAAGTGGCCTATTACTCTTAGTCATTATCAAATATTTATATTATTTCATATTATTTCTTCTATTGTGCAAGTTATTTCATTACACATTATCTATGAATAGAGTATGTAATTAGATGATAATGGGGAATTTAGATTGATGTTAGGGGGAGGGGGTGTGAGGCCATATGAGCTTCGACCTTCATGAGGTTAGCCTTGTTAAGTAGAGAATATTAAAGTATTTTCAAAACCAAGTGAAGCTCAAAGTAACAACCTTCATTAATTAATCAATTTCATTCAACAACTTTACCAGTTCCTTCATTTTTGGTCTTGCATCTGGATCTAGGGTTGACATTGAAATAATAGTTTTACATGTAGGATGTGGTTGGTGGCAGTAATCAAATGAGAATAATGGTGGGTGGATTAGTATGAATTTTACTTTGTTCGATTGATTCATTTTATTCATAGTTGGTGAGTCTTCTTGAGTCCAAGTTGCACAAATGTGCTTCTTAAACATATAAGAAACATAATAATATGAATTTTGTTTGGAAAATTCTTCAATATTGATTTTACATTAAATTGTAATGATGTTTGTATTCTTAATGCCACCAAATGTTTTTATATTCATTTGATGTCTATTGAGTGGATTTTTAACATAATCAACGTTGTTATTTTTGCACAAGTCATACAAATTTGCCCTTGATGTATAGTTCTACCACTTAATTTGAATAATGAATATATATTAGAAAGAAATTATTTCTAGATTTAGAATTTCTATTTATTTCATTTTCCAATAGTCATTGATTTACTAACTTGCGTTGTTTTATTTGAACTTTGTGAAACTCTTATGATCATCTTAATTTTCTTAATAAGGGAATACAATTTCATTGTTACTTGCATGATCTACAAAAATTTGTGTATTTTAATATTTTCTTATGCTTTCCCACTTTGTGTTTTGACAATATTAAAAAATATAATAGAATTGAAGCATGTGAGATATTTCATTTGTTAGATAAGCCTCAAGTAGGCTTTGGAATCAGTGCATAAAAGCTTGCTTGGTTAATTAGAGATAAAGGGTTTGAAAGTTAGTATGACATAGGAGGAGTAAGAAACTAAAATGACTCATCCATGGAAATATTGCTCTTTATGTTTTTCAAATAAATCTCTATTAGGATAGCTATGATTGTAATAGACATAAATAGTAACAGGTAAAGGAGGTAGCAAAGTGTCATGACCCCTCCTAAAAAGAACCCTATAATTATAATTGGATAAAATATAATAATAATTCATATACTATTAAAAGAAATAATATTGATAAACTATTTATGATCTATTTATTTTACTTAATTATTTATATTATTCATAATAGTATAAATAATTATTATTATTCATAATAAGACTATCAATATATAAGAATAAATAAATGTTATAATTACATTATAAATTAATAAGATGATAATATATCTAACTAGTATCACATTTGAATATAAATACTATTAATAACTAATAATAAATTGATTACTAAATTTAAAATATATTAATCCTTATAATATTATAAATATTGTACAATAATGATAATAAAATATGAGTATAAGAGTAAATAGTTAAATATCATATAACAATAATAGCAATATATATATATATATATATATATATATATATATATATATATATATATATATATATAGGAAATAATATATATATTAACATAACCATAATTGATTGATTAATGAGTATCCACGGGACACGACTATTGACCTCTCCTGACATGTATAAGTTATAGATGTGGAAGGCACAACAGGGGCCTGGATGGATGGAAGAAGAGGATCAGTTTATACATGAAAAGACATCAAAGAAAGATTAGATTCCTTATTGTAGATCGGCATAGACTCTCATAAAAGCACAAAGTAGAGTCATCAAAACACATTCAAAAAGTGAACGGGAGGATATACACTAGCGAATCTCATATATTTGATCACCATCCCTACTTGCATTAAATACATGGAACATATATCAAAGATCATGTAACAAAGGCATCGAGTTCTATGAAGAGGGTGTTAGCAGATTATCACCGAGCTATGTTAGTCGAGGCATCTAACTTGGATTTTCACATCGATATCAATTAAAAGACATTGATCAAATCACTAAACCACACAGAAGGAGGCAGATTAAAAAGGGGTACACATAATTAGACCAAAGTCCACATTAGCATTAATAGAAAGGAACAAGATTGGCATTAATAGGAACGAACAAAGACATAGTCAAACACCGAAAATGACGTAGTCATTGGGTGCGGCATCAACACTATTGGAAAGAACTAAGGGAAGTACGTAGAAGGCACCAAAAATTGCATTCACTTATCCAAGGATATTATTACTAGTTACAAGCTTATAAGGAAGATTTCTAATTATATAAAGTTATCATCCCCTATATGTGTATAGGTCTAGAGGCTTTGGAGAGTAAATACTAATTCTATATACTACCAAGTATAGAATTCATACTTGAAATAACTTATAAGATCTTAAATTAAGAAACTAAGAACAACTTAAAGGATAGTTAGAACAGGGGCTTTACAAGGGGTAACAATCGAATTATTATCAAATTTATACATTTCAAGAGGAAATTATATAATGTCCTTACAGGGGACATTACAAATGGTATCAGAGCTAAGATCTTGCCAGCCTATGATTATGACATTTCTACAACAAATAACTTGATCATCATTACTATAAATTAATGCAGAAGATATATGGACCACATAAAGAAAGAAATGATGATCAGTCTAGATTATCAAATGGATAGATAAATTTATCACCGCCCAGTGCATCAAAGTATTCCATTAGTATCTCATGTCTAGAGCATGGAGTAGAAGGAAGCACATTGCATAAGGATAATTATAATGATATTTACTGTCAAAACTAATTCTTGCATCTAATAATTGGTCAATGATTACTGATACAACCAAACCACCAATTAGAGAAAATGATGTATGTTGAATAAATCATAGTCATTCATAAACCACATATGTATAACAGGATCAACATTGCTAAATGGAGTATTAAGGGAATTCAAATCTTGGTGAAGAAAATAGTCATATTGGCCAGTGAGTGATTATTTCTATAACTAAGCATGAGAACCAACAAAGTGACATTGCTTAAGATGAATCAATACTTATTTTAGGTCAGGATTGTCCTCAAACTCTTCCTAAAAGTGGAGTTTCCTATGATCATATGATTACCAGACAATAATTGACTTCTAATGGCCCAGATGCCATCTATGAACAATCAATGATGGAGCATGAAGGAGGCTATTGATACTAATATATGGAATTGTTAATGGAGATGATTGATGCATTGAATATTTCAGCCACCCAAGGAGGAGTGCTCTCTATCATGAAGTGTAAGTTTATGTCAATACAAGAACAAAAAACATGACGAGCCACTATGTATATTGGAAGGATTCATTATTCGAGTTATTAAAGCTTGATGAGCCAAAAATTGAAGATCCCTTTTTATTGTCTTTAGAAGAAGATGAGATATGATCGAGGGAACATCAATATCTTTCAGTCAATGAATAAAGAGGGAAGCCAATGGAGCTTCGAGGAAGTTCAACCATAGTTAAAATATGAAATTGTAAGTTTTCTTAATTAATATAATCATAAAGGTATAAAATTGATTATTTGAGAAATGATTTACTAATTTCAAGTGGCTTTCCTATGGAGTCTACAATCAAGGAAGGTCTATAAGATGCCTTATTGTAGTACTAGTTAAGGGAAAGACTATATAGAAACCCTACTATATATAACTTCTCTATGGAGTTTGTAATTAAGGAAGGTCTGTTAAGACACCTTATTGTAGTACTAGTTAAGGGAAAGGCCATATTTAACTTGCCTATGGAGTCTACAATTAAGGGAGGTCTGTTAAGACACCTTATTGTAGTACTAGTTAAGGGAAAGGCCATATTTAACTTTCTTATGGAGTTTGCAATTAAGGGAGGTTTGTCAAGACACCTTATTGTAGTACTAGTTAAGGGAAAGACTATAAGGGCATCTATCCTTCCTATGGAGTCTACAATCAGGGAAGAGCTACTATGATACCCTATTGAAGTACTAGTTAAGGGGAAGATAGTAAGGGAACCCTACCACTTTCCTATGGAGTTTGCAATTAGGGGAGAACATCCTATTGTAGTACTAGTTAAGGGGAAGATAGTAAGGGCACCCTATCAACTTTCCTATGGAGTCTGCAATCAAGGGAGAGTGGTTAGGACACCCTACTATAGTGCTAGTTAAGGGAAAGATAGTAATGACTCCTTTTCACAAGAACCTTACAGGCCAGACAAACAATCCACTAAGTAGACCACCTCGTGTGGATGCCTAACACCCACCACCGAGGCCAAGGGGGCCAAAGTTCCACTCTTGGGCTTAGGTAGGATATTTAAGAAGAATAATATTACCTCCTAAGTAGACCACTTTTATGGATGTCAAAGATTGCCATCAAGGCCAAGACAGCCAAAGTTCTGCTCTTGGGCTTAGATAGGAAGAATAAGATTACCATCTATGTAGAACACCTTGATGGATGTCAATGGCTGCCATCAAAGCTGGGAGGGCCAAAGTTCTACTCCTAGGCTCAAATTTGGTTAAGTTAAGATTTGACATCATGTCAACTTAATTTAGTTAAGAATTTGCCAAGTAGACCACCTTGATGCATGTCAATGGCTGCCATCAAAGCTGGGAGGGCCAAAGTTCTACTCCTAGGCTCAGATTTGGTTAAGTTAAGATTTGACATCATGTCAACTTAATTTAGTTAAGAATTTGCCAAGTAGACCACCTTGATGGATGTCAATGGCTGCCATCAAGGCCAAGAGGGCCAAAGTTCCACTCTTGGGCTTGGTAGGAGATTGGTTCAGAAATAATTCATCATGACTAATCTCTTCTTTGAAGCTATTATATACATGTACATGATAATAATTGTTTGTGTTGCAGGATCTATGACAAAAAAAAGCATACCTAGGAAGTATATTTTATAGATTATTCCCTTTGCTCTACTTCATTGTGAAAAATAATGTATGATGTGTTTGCATCATGTTTTCATTCATTAAAAATGTATGTTTTATAAAATCTTCTAGACCTTTTATATGAAAATATGTTTCTTGTCTATGAAAGAGCTTGTGTATGAGTGATATTGCTTGAGGACAAGCAATTTTGAGAAGGGGAGACTGTCATGACCCCTCGTAAAGAGAACCCTATAATTATAATTGGATAAAATATAATAATAATTCATATACTATTAAAAGAAATAATATTGATAAACTATTTATGATCTATTTATTTTACTTAATTATTTATATTATTCATAATAAGACTATAAAGATATAAGAATAAATAAATGTTATAATTACATTATAAATTAATAAGATGATAATATATCTAACTAGTATCACATTTGAATATAAATACTATTAATAACTAATAATAAATTGATTACTAAATTTAAAATATATTAATTGTTATAATATTACAAATATTGTGCAATAATGATAATAAAATATGAGTATAAGAGTAAATAGTTCAATATCATATAACAATAATAACAATATATATATATATATAGGAAATTATATATATATATATATATATACGAAATAATATATATATATTAACATAACCATAATCGATTGATTAATGAGTATCCATGGGACACAACTATTGACCTCCCCCGACATGTATAAGTTATAGATGTGGAAGGCATGATAGGGGCCTAGATGGATGGAAGAAGAGGATCAGTTTATACATGAAAAGACATCAAAGGAAGATCAGATTCCTTATCGTAGATCAGCATGGACTCTCATAAAAGCAAAAAATACATACATCAAAAAACATAGAGGAAGGGAGGCATCAAAACACATTAAAAAAGTGAACGGGAGGATATACACCAGGGAATCTCATATATTTGATCATCATCCCTACCTGCATGAAATACATGGAACATATATCAAAGATCATGTAACAAAGACATCGATTTATATGAAGAGGGTGGTAGTATATTATCACCAAACTATGTTAGCCGAGGCATCTAACTCAGATTTTCATATTGATATCAATCAAAAGACATTGATCAAATCACTAAACCACATAGAAGGAGGCAGATTAAAAAGGGGTACACATAATTAGACCAAAGTCCACATTAGCATTAATAGAAAGGAACAAGATTGGCATTAATAGGAAGGAACAAAGACATAGTCAAACACTGGAAATGACGTAGTCATTGGGTGCGGCATCAACACTATTGGAAAGAACTGAGGGAAGTATGTAGAAGGCACCAAACATCGCATTCACTTATCCAAGGATATTATTACTAGTTGCAAGCTTATAAGGAAGATTCCTAATTATATAAAGTTATCATCCCCTATATGTTTATAGGTTATCAAGAAGTTACAGGCTTTGGAGAGTAAATACTAATTCTATATACTACCAAGTATAGAATTCATACTTGAAATTACTTATAAGATCTTAAATTAAGAAATTAAGAAAAACTTAAAGGATAGTTAGAATGGGGGCTTTACAAGGGGTAACAATCGAATTATTATCAAATTTATACATTTCAAGAGGAAATTATATAATGTACTAAAAGGGGACATTACATAAAGCTCTTAGACACTGATGTTGAGAAGGGTATTAAAGAAAATCTTGAAGAGTTTCTACCCTGTAGAAATGCATATGGGGAGAATACATATCCTTGAAAGGTTGTATGCAATTTCATTGGAATATTTACTTTCCTTTGCTCTAAATAATATTTACTCTTATTATGAATTATTTTTTACATAATTGACATTGTGGTTATTAATATGTTACTTTCATTTTCTCTTAATAATATTTACTCGTACCATAAATTATTTTTTCCATAATTGATATTATGGTTATTGATAAACTAATTTATCTAGTGTTTAGGTTTTTCTACGAAAAGCTTGTCAAGACACAACATTAATAATCTTAATGATCTATGCAACTTTGTCACTTGGGTTTTAAATAAAAACTGAAGTAAGCCATACAACCTTTTCCACCTTTTGCATTTCTCCTAATAATATGGCTAAATATCCTTCTCTTTCAAAATATTGAATTTAACAACAAATTTTGACTTTGCAACATGTAGGGCATCAAGGGAGGGTGGTATGATGGTGGAAGTATAGCTTTTGCTATTATTCTTGTAATTTTTGTCACAAGTAAGATTTCATTCTACATATTGTAGCTTTATCTTTTGCTGAAAATATTTGGAATGCTCTTTTATCATTGTGTGCTTGATACTTTCATATGTAGAAATCTTTCTTAAAAAATCAAGATCTTGTGAATTGATTTAGAAGTCAAAATTGAGGTCTTAAATTTTATATAGGGTGTAGACAAATTTTTGTGACCTAAATCTATATTCTGCTTTAATAGATTTTTCTTTTCTAACATTATCTCCAATTACTTTATGCTATGTGGAGAATCAAATTTTCAAGAACTAGTATTCACATGAAAAAATCTTTTTTTGAGCATTGTGCTATATTTTACAAACTATTATGTGCCATGTCTTTTTTGTTTGTAGAAATTAGTGACTACTGGTAGTCTCTATAGTTCCAAATTTTGAATGAAGAAAAAAGGAACATTCAACTATAGCTATATATATCTTGTTGCTAGTTTCCTCAATCTTGTATTTCACCAATAGACACATTTTCTCTCTCTTTTTCTTCTACTATTAGTTGCTTTGATTAGGGATCAATGCAAGAAGTTGGGTCTCACTTTTGGCCAAAAAGTGGAAGTGTTTTTCCTATTTTTGAATTTTTTTGTCAATTGATGTCAAAATTTGAGGTGTTTAGATATTGAATATAAAAAAACTTTAGGAATAAAATTTTTAGTGTTTGGAATCTAGTTTTTGAATATGTAATTTATTTGTGTAACCATGTGATAGATTATTTTTTTGGTGTGGATCTTTAAAACCCACTTTTTCAAAATGCTTGTTTCAAGACCATACCACACTCGTGTATAGACACCATAATTTGACACAAATAAATGAATTTTCACAAATCCTGTTAAAGGGAGTTACCTAATACACCTAAGATTGATGAAAATATTTTTTCTTAATTTTTTATTGAATAATTTATTTTTTATTAATTATTAATTGGCTATAAAGGTAAATTTTAAAACCTCTCGTGTACAGACCACATAATTTGATCAAAATCTCACTTTTTTCAAAAAATATATTTTTTAACCTTAAAAGAATTGTATGTAGATTGATGAAATATAAAATAATTTAAGAAAAATTATAAAATAAAAAAGTTATTAAAGTTTTAGTGAACTTCACTATTTTACATTTACGTACCACCTTTCATTAAAAAATAATGCAAAAATGGTAAATAAAATCATAGCATCGTAAAATTTATATTTCTGAAATTAAAATAGTGAGAGCTTTAATGGTTTTTTGTTTCATAAAAAAATTTGATTGGGAAGACCCTCTAAAAATTATGGCAAGGCATAAATTTGTTAGTTCAATGCCTTAACCAAATCTTGAGAGGTCAAGGCATAGGCTTGGTCTCACCAAGCCTATCCCAAACCAAAATCTAAGGTAGGAGAAAAAAAATCCCGCCAAATGTTGTAAGAAATGGGTACCCATTATTTAAATTCATAAAACAAGTACCCATTTTGAAAAAGTCCAAAAACACAAAATTTTAAATTTTTAGAAACAGGTACCCATTTTTTAAAAGTTAAAAATAGGAACCCGTTTCTAAAAATACAATTTTTTTATGTTTTCAAAAATGGGTACCCGTTTTTTGAAAATTAAAAACGAGTACCCAATTTTTTAAAAATGGGTGCCCATTTTTTAAATTTCGAATCAGGCACCCGAGCCTAAAACGGGTGCCTAATTTTAAAAACAAGTACCCGTTTCTAAAAGAGCATGATCTCAATCTGCAAACTTCCGTGAAATTAAGACCCAACTCCTTGCTTCTACCCTTAGACAATATTTTGCATTACATGTTTAGGTTATCTGAGGGGGGAGAAGATTTAAAGTTTCCTATTTTTATCTTCTTGTTGGTGATGTTCTACCTTTAAATATTGGTGATCAAGTATATATATAAACTACCTAACATTATTATCCTATACATTCTTTTATTAGTCTATTTCAGAAATAAATTATTGCTTTCTTAGACATTTATCACTTCTTTAGAAGTCCCTACATATGACATTCTAATTGAAGGGCATTCCTTGTCAATTGATGAATCTAGCATGACTGGATAAAGAAAATTTGATTGCAAATATCTCTTATGTTGTGTCAATGGCATGCTTTTGAGGTGATAGATATCTTATAAGTTTTTGATGCCAATTACTAGGATATTGTCATTAGCTTAACTCCCTATTTTGGTTGCAGGCTCACAAGGATTAAAAAAATCCACTTTTGACACCTGGATGTAAGGTGGCAAATGGCTATGGAATAATACTAGTAATTATTTATCTTAAAGAAATAATGTTATGCTTTCTTATTGCATTTAATCAATTGAGATATTTTACAGGCTTATCATAGGTTACTGGAGTAGGGTTAAATACTAAGTGGGGAGTTTTAGTGGTGAGTATATTAGAGGATAATGGGGAAGAAACTCCAATGCAAGCTTTGTCCTAGACCCTTCCCGACTTATCAAATTATCCATTATGTCTATTCACTGCTATTAGTTTCAAGCTCAAATTTTGAACATACAAAAATGGTTCCTGTTACAACAGGTTTGCCCAAATGGTGTTGCGACATTTATTGGCAAAGTTGGACTCACAATTGTAGTTTTTGTATTAATTTTCCTTTTAATAAGGTAAGTAAAAGTACCATAAACTATTTTGTTATAAATTATTTATCTCTATCACTTGCATTCATTTCACATATTAACCATGTTCTATTTCCTTAGGTACTTTATTGGACATACAAAAGATACTATATGAACTAGCATGTTTAAGGTAGGCAAGACCAAGTTTGGAGATGCAATGAATGGGGTTGTCAAAATATTTGCAATTGTGGTGAGGCAACATTTTATAATTTCAAACACTAGTACAAAAATAAAAATATATTAGTAAATAAACTACTAAAAATTGTAGATATGTGACTAATTTTGATCACATGACCAATGGTAGTTTATTGCTAGACATTTATCTCCCAACCAAATTTATGACTTAACTAGTTTAATCATTGATTAGGTCATTGATTTCGTCATTTATTGTTGTCACTTGGTAGTTTATTTGGTAAATTTGGTGGTTTATTTGCTAGTTTATTTGGTATTTTATTTAGTAGTATATTTAAATTTTTTTGGGTAGCATATTTGGTAGTTGATTTGGTAGTATATTTGGTAGTATATATGGCAGTATATTTGGTATTTTATTTGGTAGTTTATTTAATAATTAATTTAGTCATATTAGGGCATAATGGATTTGAACCACCATCCTCCTACTTATAAAGCAGGTGCTCTTCCATTGAGCAAGTACCTTTTAAAGAATAATGCAAAAATTTAACAAAGTTGTCTTCCCAACATTAGATCTACCATGATCATAGTCATTGTAACATGATATACTCTTATCAAACAACACAAATTTTAGTTATTATGAAAAACAATAATCTAAATCTTTATCAATAACAATTCAACAATTTTAAATTCTTTTGTTCAAGCATTTTAAAATTATATTTCATGCCAATTACACTTCTCTAAATTATTGTAGTGATAGACTCTTATAATTAAATCATGCAATTGGCTTTCATAAAATGGATACCTTATGAATATATTTAAAAGCAACTCCATTTTCATCATTTGAATCTAAATTTGGTTTCATCACACCACATCTGATGGAAACTCCTACATAAATCTTGGATGGGTAAGGCATGTTGGACTACTGATAGATGCTTCTATATTATCTGGAAAAAGAGTTTCATTGCATGAAATAATAGTAAATCATTTACAATCAAATGTGCAACAACACCAAACAAATAGACCCTTAAAATAGGCATAAAAAGCATTTCATGAATTTTTTCTTAGATACCTTTAATGTCTTCAAGCATAGAAGCTTGCACCTCTCTACATCCCACAAGTGTCAATCCTCCATAAATGATTTAGAATAAAGTTAGTAATGCTAATCCTAATTTAAATGATTCAGAATGAAGGTGCTAAGATAGTAAAATTGTGATTGATTAGACTGTCAATATGATAGTTTCTTCTTACGAATGATCTATTTTTTTTGAATGACAACGAGATGCACTAGTGGGACATTTACACTAACAAGCAAACAAACGGATATATAATAGGCATCTTTCCTACAAAATAAAAAAAATTGATGCAAAATGTCTCATCCATTCAATTTCTATATTTTTCAAAAATTATTGAAATGACCAATGGATAATATTATTGATTAATAAAAACTTGTTTATCTAAGTTTCCATAATCTAGCACTATCTTGATAAACCTAAAAATTATTCCTCAAAATATACCTTGTCCCAAGATTTATGGCAAAATTCTACTGCAAAAAATTCATGTAGAAATAACAAGATGCATTCAAATTATCATTAGAAATGCATAATCAATAGATTCTTTTTATATTCAATAACCATAAAGAAATAGAGTAGTTGCAAGTGAAGACTAATTAGCCTATTGATAAGAAGCTTACTTTCTATAAGGAGTTCCTCTACCAAATCTCTAATCCTACATACTCTCTTGCAACTACCCAACTCACTAAAAATAAATCCTACAAAAACTCAACCAAAAGCCAAAAATAGAAAATTACTTGACAACTATTAAGTATAAAGACCAATCAAAGTGATAGTAGAACAAAAGACTAAAAATGGTTATGTCGATGTCCTAAAATGGTTGAGTAGTCACCAAACCAACTAAATGTGGGTGAAACTTTTAGATTAAATGCTCCATATTATTTTGGAAAAGGGTATAGATAGATATATACTAATCACAATCTTCTTTACCAATTTTTTATATGTTATTTTTATATGAAAACATTGGATTTTGTGGTCAGCATTCTAGGTTACATAACAAAACCAAGATGCTACATTTGAGAGATCATCCTTATAGATAAATAGAGCTAGCATCCATGCTATTTCATGAATTTAGAATAATACATACCTAAATATTTTCCAATTGAATGGTTAATTCTCAAGTTTCAGTAATCTAGTCAGCAATACAATAGTTGAGAAAATTCATCACAACTATTGTAATTTATTCTTTGTACTTTTGTGTTTGTGGTTGAAATTTGTGTGCCCTTTTTTTCTCTATTTTCCTTGCCTTTGAAATCTATAAAAGCACTGGGGCTTTCATAGAAGAATATAATATAATACTAATAAATAATGGTAGCTCATAGAAGAACATTTACAAAAAGGGGAAGATGACTCTATTTAATGTGGAACTATAGTTTATGTTTTAGGGAAAAAAATTGTGACTATGCATAAATGCTTATGTACACAATGTAAAATGTAGCATATCCTTACTCAAAGACTAGGAAAAAAGTTGTAGAAATTCAAAATTTAATTTAACTTGAAGGCTGAATGCAAGGAGAAATGGATCTGCATTACACAGAAAACTTCCAAGGCCTCATTAGCACATTGATACTATGCAAGAGATTTTGTCAAACAAATGATGTGCTATCTCAATTTTCCACACTAAGTGTACATGACCACTAGGGGTGTTTTGAAAAGAAATTTTAGGTGACATAAATTTGGAGAAGGATATGGACATCTATCAAAGCATAAAATGAATTAAAAATGTGTATATCATCACAACTTTTTTCTCTATGCACTAACTGTGCATTTTGAGAATGATCTAATTTTTTTGTGGTTTAATAGATGTTCAATATTAACTATGTTAAATATGAGAAGAGGTTATTTCTTATGTTTCTTCATTTTCTAATATGAGTTGGATCTCAAAGGCATGTAAAAAAATTCTAGTTATTTGGGGACAATGTTGAAGCCATAGTTAATTATTTTTCTGTCCAAGTAACATTGGAGTCTTTTGTAGGTGATGTTGAACCGAATAGTGGTTTATTTCTACGTACAAAATCTACATAGAAAGCTATTAATTACATTAACACATGTCATAGTTCTGTCTAGTGGTGACCTTAAATACCACCTTTACCTTTATATTTATTCATGCTTGTGCATTTTTAAAATCCTAAAGTTTAGACTAGTGAAGCTTTCTGACTCTTTGTTCAATATGTGATGAATGCAATATTATAGATGAATCCTGCTCCTTGGTATGGGTTTATATTTTCCTTATTCCTAAGAAAATGTCATAGCCCAATTTATTTTGATTCTTGTGGATATTGTGAAAATTTCTCGTGTACTTTTCAGTGAGAATTTTTTAACTGTGGTAAACAATTTTTTTCTTGATTTCCTTTAGATCATATCTATATAGCCATGTGGCATAGCATGGGGTTAGATTCATGAGAGAGACAAGATTCACTACTTAGTCACTTATGTGACAATTTAAATATTGATAAGTAATTTATTATCCCTCTATGCAGATGATGATTTACTTTGAGATGCTTCTACCCAGATCATAAATGATTGTTGCTATAGGTAATTCATATTTATTATCTACTATGGATGTTCAACTATTACAACCTTCTATGTAGAAATATGAGATTATTATCTCCACTGAATCTTATCCCTAATGTATTTGATCAATTGAGAATTCATTTGTATGATCAGAACTAGGTTGATAAAATTGCAAAGTGTATGTATTTAGTATCAATGTAGTGATTTTCAAGGAAATGGCAATGTAAAATTTGTCAATACATAAAGAGAACAATTTTTGTGCAAGCGTCAATGTAATTAATATATTTCTATATAGATTTTTCCCAATAATGGATTCCATTATACAAAGCATTGATACCATCCATGCCCATATAGTAGAGATAGCTCAATTAGAAAAAATTAGTTAAGAGCAAGAAGAACTACATAGCCTAAATTTTCATTTGAGCACTTTGATTCTATTTTCATATATGTTGTGGGAAGAGACAAGTGTGTTCTTGTCAAGAATCCCACTAAATGTTATCCCTACTATATTTGATCAATTGAGAATTCATTTGTATGATTAGAACTAGACTAATAAAAACTACAAAATATATATATTCAGTAGCAATGTAGTGATTTTCAAGGAAATGGAAATGTAAAATTTGTCACTACATAAAGAGAATAGTTTTTGTGTAGGTATCACTATAGTTAATATCTTTCTATATAGATTTGTTCCAATCATGGACTCTATTATACAAAGCATTCATACCATCCATTCCTACAACTTGCATTCTAGCTAGAGGTATGGCTTCTCAAAATTATAGTTGCTATTTCCAAAGATCTCATAGTATTGATCTAGTGTAAACTTCATGAAGCTATAGGTCAAAGATAAATTTTGAATTGCATATCCTAAGATCAATGTATTCTATGGACATGGAATAGTCACAAGTATTCATCATTTCACAAGTATTCATCATTTCCCTTCATTCATGGGAACATGGATATGAACATAAAGGATCACATTTTTAAGAAGGCAATTCAACTTAAATTTAGTGTTGTATAATCATAAATGGGCTTGATATAAAAATATATCTCTAAGTTGTAGTAGCTCTAGAAAAATTAGTATTCTTTGATTTAAGATATCAAAGATCCAAACTATCTAGTATCCAATTAGAGGTAATTAAAGGCTTTCTTATTTTATACAATGACCATTGCCTCTAGATTATGTTTATAATCCATGAAATAAATCCTTTTTTTTTAATAACCTCCAACCCAATTCGTAGGGTAGCTACCTTGGTGCTTTATTTCCTATGTTGAGATGGGGACTTTTGGAAATTTCAAAGTATATAAGACCCAGTATACAAATGAAGCTAGTGGAAGCATAGATGAGCCAGTGAAAGTATAAAAATATCACTTTCTTTCATTGTCTTAAAAACTTTCAGTCCTCTTGAATATATTAATATAATATTTTTGCCTTTTGGAGGCTTAAGAAACATATATTAAAAAAATCATTTTTAGACATCTAAATCATTTCCTATTACTGACTTTTGATATGCCTCCCTTTCTTATATTCCTATTGTAATTAATGATAGTAATGGATTCTTAGTTCATCCATGCCCCCGTCTATTTCATTTTCACCTTCCTTTTTATCTATGCCCAACATTCATTGTTATTTATGAGAGATTTAGTAAAGCTGTGTCAGCATTACACCATATTAAATTGGATGGATTTTGCATAGCATCAAGTGTTACCAACTAGGTGGAGATGAATCCAAGCAATGATTGTATCTTTCCTATTAACAAAAGGCATTTGGACAGCCATTCATATGAACCAAAGTGATGAAAATATATAAGAAGATATGGGTGGCTATCATCTAAGAGTATTAGAGGTTCTAAAAATGCATTGATAAAGAGTTGTCAGAACCCTGTGCGCCCCCGCCCCCCCCCCCCCCCAAAAAAAAAAAAAAGAGAAAAAAAGAAAAATTGTTACTACCAAAGAGGGTTTTTAATTACTGAAATCCACTAAAGGAAATAATGCTAAGATGAGTCATGAGTAACCAGAGATAAATCTAAACAAAATGCCAAAACTTGAAAAGAACAAGATACATATATAAATGTTATGGTCATGCAAGTACCATAAAGGTAAGAGTCTGATAGAGATTTCAAAACATGTAGAGGATTATGTTTTGCACACAAAATATATAGGTCTAGGTAAAGACTCAAATCTGCTAAAAAGTTTCTTTCTTTGGAAGAGAATAAATGGATAGCATTTCATGGTCATGACAAAATGTGACAAGAAAGAAGATATGAAAAATGTCAATAGTTCTCATTCAAATATTAGAATATATAGTCACTTCAAATGCATAGAAGTATGAAATTATTATTTTTTTTCCATTTTAGAGAGCCTCAATTTATAGGTCACAGGCAATGTAGGGGGAAAATATACAAAGTTTTCAAAGCCATCAGAAGTCAATGCCTCAAGAATATAGAGGCCCTCATTTCAAGATCCATAATTTTGAAGGGAGAAAGCTTTATTTAATCAAATAAAATAAAAGGAAAAGCCCTCCATCATATGAAATAGTGAAGAATAAAATAAATACTGAGATGAGATCAAACCAAAAGTCATGCTTCCATCAAGAAGAATAATAAAAATATTCACAGTGTAAAGGTTCATGGTAAAGGGAGAGAAAATCCACCATACCTACAATTGTATGTCTCAGAAATCTCCATAATCCCATTAGAAGATGACACCTAGACTATGAGTTTCCAAGAACAAAAAATTCTTCAGGAGAAGCACATTTTTTATCAATTTCTCATCTAAACCCTAGCACCTGAATAGTTGGTGACTAACAAAAAGATTATAAATTGTAAATAAGAAATAAAGCTTTTTTAGGTTTCAACCTTATTTAATTGCAATGAAGATATTCAAGGGATTTTAATAGGAAAGAATACAAAAGTTATATTTTAGCTTTAATAAATGTAAGTTAACGAAAATATATTGTACTACTAGTTGTAAAAAAAATTCTTCTGACTCCAAATACATCATTACATTGTTTTTATTAGTGAGAGTATATATAATTTTTATTAGTGGGAATATAATATATATAGTAGTATTGATATTTACAATTTTGATATCAAATATTGACATTTGTAATGTCTATTAGATATTTTTATTATTAAAAAATACTTCACTATTAGAAAATATGGTTTGAGCATTTTGATGTCTTTCATGTTAAGTTTTCAAAAAGGAATTGATTGCAAAATTTCTAAAATATAGAAATAATTCAAAATATTATTTTTAATTTAAATATTTTATTAGTAATAAAAAAATATATAGAAAGAGAAATATTTAAAATGAATAATAATATAAGAATAGAAACTCCTATTTGTAAAAATAAAATGGAAAATTAATTTAAAAATTACAAATGCAAACATCTCCTAAATTAAAAGAGTTTCAACATTCATAAGGAAAAAATCTAAATAAAAATATATATAAAATCATATAAAAGCATTTATTCATTAAATCTAATATCCTTTTTAGAAACATTAAAAATTAAAAATTGAGTATGTAATAATTAAATTAAAAACATATATAATTATCAAAATAGAAACATATGTATTACTCTATAAGAAATTTTAAGGGTTTATTAAACACATATTTACTAGTTTATAATAATTTAGCCTATTAATCTAAATGGTATTATAAATGTTTATCCCACCATATATGTTGATAAGTGAAAAAATAACCAATACAACCATCACATTCCATGCCTTATAACATTGTTATTGAAATGGGAAAAAAATCAATCAAAATTGTTTTAAGCATTATAAACTATATTAATTAAAGTACATATCTTAAGATATATTAAGAACTTTGATTGTAAGATCCATTTACTTTTATTAATATTTAAAATGATTATTTTTTCTATAAAATTCTTTCTTCATTAGTAAAAGAAGTTCTTATATGCATTATTTTATTTTTGAAAAATTATATCAAATTGAGGAAATTTCATGCCTCTAACTAGCTCTAATTATTGTCATGAAGTGATCTACTAATAACATAATGTTAAAAATTAATTTAAAAGAATGAATTAAAAAAACAAATGGCTTAATGGGCCCTTGGTCTACTAGTGAAGTTGAATGGCTCATAGAGATTTCACCAAGAGCCAAGTCTTGCTGAGTATAAGGCTTCGACATCATAACAGATGAGGTCAGGATCATGTCCCAGGTGGTTGGTAGCTTGTAGGCTTCATGCCTTGCTAGGTTGCCTTGCAAATCAAAACCCCCCCTCTCTCTCTCTCTCTCTCTCTCTATATATATATATATATATATATATATATATATGTATGTATGTATGTATGTATGTATAGACTAGTGATTGGTAACTTATGATGATAATATTACATTGTTTATATATATACATACATATATATATGTATATACATATATATATATATATATGTATGTATGTATGTATATATACATATATATATGTATATATATATATATATATACATATATATATATATATGTATGTATGTATATATACATATATATATAGGTATATATATATATATATATATATATATATATATATAGAGAGAGAGAGAGAGAGAGAGAGGGTTCTGATTTGCGAGGCAACCTAGCAAGGCATGAAGCCTACAAGCTACCAACCACCTAGGACATGATGCCGACCTCATCCGTTATGATGTCAAAGCCTTATACTCAACAAGACTTGGCTCTTGGTGGAATCCTTGTGAGCCATTCAACTTCACTAGTAGACCAAGGGCCCATTAAGCCATTTAATTTTTTAATTCATTCTTTTAAATTAATTTTTAACATTATGTTATTGGTAGATCACTTCATGATGATAATTAAAGCTAGTTAGAGGCATGAAATTTCCTCAATTTGATATAATTTTTCAAAAATAAAATGCCTTGCTAGGTTGCCTTGCAAATCAGAACCCTCTCTCTCTCTCTCTCTCTCTCTCTCTCTCTCTCTCTCTCTCTCTCTCTCTCTCTCTATATATATATATATATATATATATATATATATATATATATATATATATATATATAGAATGGTGATTGGTAACTTATGACGATAATATTACATTGTTTTAGAACATTTTGCACTTTAGATTCTAAATTTTAGCTCCTCCCCAAAAAGTATATTCCTCTAAAAAAATAGTATCTAAATCATAAAATATTATTATTATTATAATATTAAATTATTTTAAAGTTTAAAATTTATTAAATAGTGGCTCTTCTATTTACTAAATATAAAAATAGATTTTTTAATGATAATAAAATAATGTACATTTTATAAAGATAGTTATTTCACAACATTAATATAATTAATATTAATAATATGTTGACATTATAAAATAGTTAATTGATAATTAATATTTTTGATATGTAGTAATAGACTTGCAGTTTTCTTTAATTTATAGATAGAGTTTGAGTACAAATTTGGGTGATTTTTTTGTTGGAATTCTTTTAGAATAACTTGGGCGGGGAGGTGAATTAGTTATTCAAGGTCCAGATGCACCAATAAAACTTTTCACAATTCGGTGAACCCATAAAACATTCTTATCTATGCATGCATTCATTGTGTATCAACTAAAACTTATATGTTACTATCAAATCAACTTGCAAAAATGTAAAGCAAGAAACACAACACATCCATCAACACATTGAAAACAGTGATTTAATTTGGAAACCCAATTTGGGAAAGACCACCAGTAACATGCTACTCCTTTTTCACTCTTCTGAAGTGATGCCTTGTTAAAGGCCAACCCTTTTAAAGGTTACAATACACACTATTAAATGTGACCCAGTTAAGAAATTTTAGTCACTCTACTAAAAGTGAGCCTTGTTAGAGGACTTTAGGCCATTCACTTGGAATGCCACCCTATTAAAGGATTTTCCAATTACTGTTAAGGCAACCTTACTCCAAAGGATTTACTCTAGACTGATATAATTGTTAGAAAGTAATAGTAGAGCTTTGATCTGATACAACATATAACCTTACTTGCACATTACAAATCTATTTTCAATCCTCAATTTTTCTTGACTTCCATTCTTTGCAACTCTGACAACTTGTTTTTCCTTCAAGAATTCATCCTCTTAAGCCTTCTTGCTCAATATGCCATTGTAGACTTCTTCACTTGGGTCACTTGATGAAGCAAAACCCCTTTCCTTCTCTTTATCAAATTTTTGCATCAAACTATCTAACTCTTTTGCTTCATGACCATACATTCCTATATATAGGAAATTATAACAATTTCTCTCTCATTATCCATCATCAAAATTAGGGTTTTCAATGGATTAGGTAGAATAGAATGTATCTACCCCATATCTTGTCTTCTCTAGAAACTTCTCTTAGAATACATTTGAATTCACCTCAAAAATGGTTTACATAAGATTTTTTGCCACCAATTCATCAATCTTATCTTTCTCCTAATTCACAAGTTCCAAGAAAATAAACTTGTTGGATTTTATTTGACAAATCTTTGATCTTTGTAATAATGCAATAGCTCAGCATTATTAATCTTCTAATGCTCAACATATATTGTGTTACTTGGCATCAACTAGATTTTACTGGTACTCGACATCAGCTAAAAAGTTACTCAGCATCTACTAACTTGCTCAACATCCACTAGAATTCACTTTCACTTGGCTCCAACTAACTTTTTGCTCAACTTGAACTAACTTTTCTCGGCACCTACTATCCACTTGTTCAAGCTTGGAAAATGAACTTTTTTTAACTTTATTCTTCTAAACTTGACCTCCAAATATGATATCATCAAAAAATATTTTAGATAATAGAATACCTTTGTCCTGATCTATCTTCATGTGCAAATTTCTACTATCATCTATCCTTTCAAATCCAATCTTCACAAGATAAGTATGAAGTCTCTCATACCATGCTATTGGTTATTGTTTTAATCCATATAGGGCTTTGTGTAGTCTACACACCATGTTCTTATTATTTTTATCAGTAAAACCCTCTGGTTTTTCTATGTAGACTTCTTATAATATGCCATTAAAAAATGTAAACTTGACATCCATCTAATAAACCTTGAAACCTTTGTATGTAGCATAAGCAAGAAAAACTATTACTCCTTCCATTCTTGCAATAGGGGTGAATGTCTCACCATAGTCAATTCCTTCTTCTTGTGCATACCGTTTACAAACTAGTCTTGCTTTATTTCTTGTCACTTCACCATTCTCATCTAGCTTGTTTCTGAATACCCATTTGGTGCCATTCACATTCTTTTCTTCTGATCTTGGTACTAGATTCCATGTCTTGTTCTTCTCTATCTACTAAATTTCTTCTTCCATAACCTTGTACCAATCATCATCTTCCAATGCATCTTTCACTATCTTAGGTTCCTTCATGCTTAACAAAAATGATTCACTTATCAATATATTTCTTGTTATTGGCCTTACATATTTGTCTCTAATGATTTGATCTAAAGGATGATGTCTTTTGACATATTTGGATAGTCTAGGCTCAATTCTTGTAACTACATTTTGTCTCTCAGCTTCAGTGTCACTGTGTACATCTCTATCAGGTGTTTTGGCATCTCTTTCATGTGTGCTAATCTCAAAATTAGAATGTGTATTTTTTTTAATTCTACAACTCAATTCCTGAATGTAACTCAACATTCACAAGTTATGATGGCAGTTATTGAGACTTCCTATTGGTTTACAACTTGATTTGTAGCATCTTCTTTAGTAGGTATTCCTTCATAGAAATACACAAATGATTTGTATTCTTCTAGTTCCTTTGTAGGTTCAGCCTTATGTATTTCTATAAACTCATCAAAATTCACATTTACACTTTCCACAATTTTGTTAATGTTAGTAATTAAGCACTTGTAAGCTCTTCTTCTTTTGGAGTAACCAAGGAATATCCCTTCTTCACTTTTTGCATCAAACTTTCCACTCCTAACATCCTTAAGAATATAGCATTTTCTATGAGGCCTCACCTTGGCCCATCATAGCATATCATAGTAGTTTATTTTCATTTTAGATACTTCATATTTTGCATTTATAGATACTTTATACTTTGAGACCTTGTTATATGTTGGACTATTTTGGACTGTTACTTGGACTATTGAATACTATGGGACACTTTATTTTATGGTAATCATTTATGATGCTAGAACTTCTTTATGGTGCTTGATGATTAGTTACATTCATGTACTTGGTTGTTATTTTATTAATGAATAGGAAGTCATATTTGAATATAAATGTTAGATGGATTATATATATGTATGAAAATCATGAAATGTGCAAGAGTTATGTCATGTTTAGTTTGTTAATGGTAGTATTATATATGCACAATGGTTAGAAATGGAAAAATGTTACTCAATTTAGAAATACCTTATGTTTTGATTCAATTATGAATATAGAATTGATTGAGAATTTATATATGCATATGTTTAATTTATTTTGGACTGCTGATATGTAGTTTGAGTGTGCAAGATTTTTCCATGGTAAAATAGAGAACCAAGACTATACCTTTGTATTAATTAAGATTACCAAGGTTAGATCTAATAAAGAGATCTTAACCTTGTTGTTAAGTATTTTACTTTGTGAACATAATGTGAATGGATGTTTTAGATTAGATTTATTTTTGTGAAAATTGATTTTCCACTCTTAATGTTAAATGTATATTTATAGTGTCACTTGACACTTGTGTTGGTATGTGTTTAGTGGCAAGTCATGTTGAGTCATTGGCAAAAGACACCCAACCTTATTCCTAACTAGTTTGAAATGTTTAAGTTTTCATCCCCTTGCATAAAAACATCTTATGAAGGTTTTAATTAAAATTTAATTTTTGATTTCAAGTTTAGGGTGACTTTAGAGGGCCTTGCTTGAGTCTTGGTGTGTTCTTTTAGTGAAATTAAGTTACCTACATGTTAGTACTATATGTTAGGGCTTTAATTTTGGCTTTACTAGAGTTAAAATATCTTTTATAACACTTTTAAAATCTCATATCTTAATTATTGCAAAAATGGAAGAAGACTTACCCTAATTCCCAGCTTATCTCTAGTGAGTTGATAATTTCGACCAAATAGGAAAAACTTGGGTCGAGTTGAAGTGTTAGTTTTCTTTCATGATGGAGAAAAATTAGGAATGTTGATCTTTTAGAGGGAAATTGGAAAATGGAGTTGGCATTCACCCACTCTCTAGTTTTTAGAGATTTCTAGTTTTGGAAATTGGATCAAGGAAGGATAGAGGGCTCTTCTCAAATTGGGTCATTTACCATAGCTTGGAGAAAGGTTGGAGCTTTTACAATATTTAAGAAATTATGTGTTGTATTATTTTTCTGAATAAAAGATGTGTAAATTTTACTACAAGTGCTTATGTGTGTTGTTCATTGTCCCTATTGTATTGCTGGGTGTGGATGAATTTCTATTGCCTTATTTTCATTTGTTTTTGAGAGTATGATGTTATGGGTGTGGAAGGACATCACTCACCCTTGGGAGGGAAGAAGTGGCCTTCAGGGTGAAGGGGTTAGTTGGGCCTATCCCTTGAGTGTAGAGTCTCTTCCCTAGAAGGAAGAGGGATAAGCATGTAGTATGGCTTGCATGTGCCAGTACTTTGTTATGCACTTTGGGGGTGATAAGGGGAGAAAGTTTGTGAGAGATGTTATTTATTTTGTATGCCTTGTGAAGACAAATCTAGTTTTCTATATTTGGCTTCTCCTCAGGGTTTTAGGCACACCTTCACCCATTCTATTGGTTCCTTTGGTAACCTACTATGTAAGATCAAAAAGGGTGTTAAATGTTGTATCCTATATTGTTGATTTATATGTGTATGCTTGATCGTTACCTGGTTGGTCTTGGTTCTCCAAGCTCAGTGGGTGGTCTCTTAAAGACCTAGGCTGGGAGGTGAGCTCTCCATGGTCTATAGGGTTGTTTTGTATAGGTTTTCTAAATGGATATGTGTTGAAGAAAATCTTGGAATATTTTCATTTTCTATTGAAGTTTTGAAGATGATTTATTATGAACATTTGTAAAAGTTATGTATTGTAAATGATCAGAAGTAGATCTTCATGTAATTTGTAAATTGATGTAAGGATCGAAATATGATTGTAATATTTGAGAGGACTTTTCAATAATATGAATATATTTTGTTTTAAATATTTCTTAAATTATTTCTAAGAAATAAACTTGAATATTATTATTCTATGTGTGTGTGTGTGTGTGTGTTTCTTGTTCAAGAAAATTTGGGCATGACATTTTCTTTGAAATACCTTAAAAGTATTTCACATTAGGTGGACATCCATACCATGGTTCAAAAGGTGTTGAACAAGTTCCTTTCTTGACTTGCACATGGTTCAAGGTGTATACAATAGTACTTACAACTTCTCTCCAATATTTTAGAGCAACATTCTTCTCCATCATGAGTGTTCTAGCATAGTCCATTATAGACCTATTTCTTTTTTTAGCAATTCCATTTTGTGGAGGGGTCCTAGGTGTAGAATTTTGTCTTTTGATTCCTCTGTCATTAATTACAAAACATTTCAAACTCACTTGAAGTGAATTCTCCTTCTTTGTCTAATCTCAAGCATTTCAAACTTTTACCTATTTCTTTTTCAACTCTTTCCAAGTACCACTTAAATGTTTGAAAAACATCAAATTTTTGTTTTAGAAACATGACTATCATAATCTTAGAGTAATCATCAACAAATAGCATTATGTACTTATCTCCTTTGTAATTGTGCACTTCAATAGGTCCATAAAAGTTAGTATGAATAATTTCAAGTATTTCCTTAGAGGTATAAGATTTATTTTTAAAGCTTGTCTTTGTCATCTTGCCTATCTAACATTTTTTTCATATTATGTTATTTGGTTTCTTCAACTTAGCAAAACCTCTAACTCTTTTCATGTTACTAACACTAATCAAATTATCAAAATTAATATGACATAATCTCTTGTGCCAAAGTCATACATCATCAAATTTTACAATAAGAAAAGTAGCATCTTCTATATCTAGATAGAATGGATTACTTCTAGTTTGATCACCTTTTCCAATCAAGTTTCCATTTGTGTCATATATCTTGGTAGATTTATTTTCAAACTCAACTTTGCATCCCAAATTATTCAATTATGACACACCTAACAAGTTATAATTCAATCCTTCAACATAATAAGCATTTCCACATGAAATCTTTTCTATGAGTTTGATAGACCCTTTTCCTTTTATCAAACATGGTGCACAAATTATGAAACCTTACACTATTTCCATCATAACAAGTTAAGGTAAAAAACTTGCTTTTGTCACCTCTATGAGTAAGGTGATGGATTGCTTCAAAAAGAAGCCCATTGCAAACCCAACACTACATGAAGGGCTATAGCTTCTAATCCATGAGCACTTCAAAGCTTAGACCATTAGTAATGGCCCCCCCTTAGACCGAGACTATGGAGTCTGGAAGTTCCAGTTACTCCTCTAACTCAGATGACATTCAGAGCCTCAGTTCTGAGAAAGGTGGATTCTCCTCCTCAGGGAAAGTTGCGACTATTAAAAAATCCTCCTACCCCATAACCCCAAGTAGAAAAATCCCTAGGGATCTCGGGTAGAAGCAGGCTGAGAAGGCTGAGGAGGGAAGAAACGATGATGAGGAGGATCTAGAGTCTGAGGAGGTGGTGAAGGAGATGTAGGAGGAAAAAAAGGTTGATAGGGGAATGAAGAAGCACAAGAGGGAGAGCCTGGAAGATGTGCGCTCTCATTATGAGGAGACATCTGCACTGCCCCTTTCTCCTGTCCATCTCCACCCCGAGGAACAAAAAGAGGAAAAAGTTGGGTATGCGGAAGGGAAAGTGCAAACCAATGGCAGGAGGAAAGCATGGATTAATTTCAATGTCAAGACTACCAAAATGGAAATCTTTAGGGAGGCAATGAATCCCCAAATCCTAGTGGATAATCAAGAAGAGTAGCAGTTGGAAGAATTAATTGATCTGACGATTGTGGCTATTTCGGACATAGCCAAGGAGAGAGGGATGAATCTTTTAAATAATGCTTGCAACAGCATGATTGATAACTTCAGATCAATCAAATGGCTTTTCCATGAGCATGAGGAGGTTAAAGACCAGGTGCAACACATTGAGGCAACAAGGGAAGGAATGGATGCCAACAGGAGGATAGATTCAGTTGATAGGCTCACTCTGGTGGAACAAAGGACACACAATCTGGAAAGCTACAATCACAACCTTGCCAATCAGATGTTTTCCTTGTTAAGCTCCACCAATAACAACATCATCTCTCTCATGGGCTAGATCAAAGATAGAGAAACGCACGATGATGAGGATGGAAATGACAAAGATGAGGCCAGAATGGAGGACGACCCTGAAAAGGAAAACTCCACTCCTACACAGAACTAGGGGAATCAAAGAGGGCAACATATGGAAATGGAGGAGAATCAATAGGCCTTTGAGATTGCTCAGGTGATGCAAGATTTGGAGCGAAAGAATGAGGAATAACTCTTGCCTATTCTTTTGTTTTTCACTGTCTTTTGGCTTTTTGTGCTGGCTTTTGGCTGTGGCTTTGTCTATTTCCTTTTCCTAGTCTTTTCTTAGTACTTTTTCCTTTGGCTGGGCTTAATGCTTAATTTCAGCCTTTGAACTTATACTTTTTTGGCTGGGCTATCATGCCTATTTTCAGCCTTCTTATGTACTAACTTTCGAATTTAGGTTCCATGTAAAACTTGTTTATCTAATAAAAAAAAAAATTACTTTTGTCTCTAGTCATTTGATGTGAGCATCCATTGTTAATGATCCAATTGTAATTCTTGTTCACACAAGCTATAAGTGCAGTTTCCTTATCCTCATCAGATTTATCCTTCATTGCAACATATACCACTTCATCATCATTTTCATTAGAGTCTTGTTCATCAACAATGTAGCATGACTTCTTGCCTTAGTCTATATAGTCTCTTCCATCATCTTCTCTTATGTTTTTGTGCTTGTTTCCTTCTCTGTAGTTCTTCTTCTATGTACATCTTATAGCAATATGATCAACTTCATTGCCATTGAAACAAATGATGGGTAACTTTCCTTTTCCTCTGTGAAATCTTCTTATCAACAATGCTCCCAATTGTTCAATGTCTTCCTCATCTATGTTACTATCACTGGATGCATATTTTTCCTCATGTATGTTACTATCAATGGATGCATATTTTATCTTTCTTTTCTTCTTCTACTTTACCTCCTCAGAGTCCTTCAATAACATTTTTGCTTTGAAAGCTGATTCAATACTCTATGGTTTGTAGTTACCAAAATTAGATAGCTCAAAAGTAGTGAGTCTACTTACCATACCTTCAAGGGTTAGATCATTTCCTGGTATACATCTTAAATCTTGGATTGTAGAAACTCTAATGGCATAAATAGGCAATAATGTCCTCAAGAATTTACTTAGCATAGTATAATCATCTATTTTAGCACTAGCACCTTTTATTGCACTAGCAACTTCTTTTATCCTAGCAACATATTGAGCAATATTTTCACCTTCTTCTATTTCTCATGTCATCAAACTTACCTCTAAGACTCTTTGACATGGCTCTTTGAAAATTTTTGTCTCCTCCATAGATGGTTTCTAAGACATCCCACATCTTCTTTGCACTGTTAAGGCCTTTTATATCATCAAATTTGGCATAGTTTAGGATAGAGGCAATCTCCAACATTTCTTGATTATGTTCTTTCTTTTTCTTCATATCTTCAGCAGTTAGGGATCTTATTAGATCAACATGCTCCATTGAAATTCAAGATTCTACATGATCTCCAAGTTCTCCAAGGTGTAGCTTCATCAAACTTTGCCATGCAGGAAAGTTATTGTTGTTGAGCTTAGGTACTTCTCTTTTCGATATCTTGATCTTTGTGCTTCTACTACCTTAAAATTAATCCTCTTAAGTAGATGGCTCTGATACCAATTGTTGGAAATCTTTGGAAATAATTGAGATGGGGGGGGGTGAATCAGTTATTCAAGGTTCAAATGTACCAGTAAAACTCTTCACAATTAATGAACCCATAAAAAATTCTTATCCATGCATGCATTCATCGTGTATCAACTAAAACTTATATGTTATTGTTAAATCAACTTGGAGAAATGTAAATCATGAAACACAACACATCTATTAGCATATTTGACACAATGATTTAATGTGGAAACCCAATTTGGGAAAAACCACTAGTAACATGCTACTCCTTTTTCACTCTTCTAAAGTGATGCCTTGTTAAAGGCCAACCCTATTAAATTTTACAATACATGTAATGCTACACAAAACAAAAGAGAAAAAAATATTCGAAACAAATGACAAGAAAAATGCACACAATTTTTTTTATAATCATACAACATAATACAAGGATCCAAATACTTCTATGTTTACACTCAATTTGTAAACCTCATAATACTAAAGAATCCTATCCACACACATCTCCATAGAAATACAAAAACATATGGAGTTCATAAGAAGAATGGGAAACATTATCATCTCTAGAAGCCTATGTCCACTACAAGAATTTTACAACTAACAATTTCTGATTTAGGTGTACTTCAACAACACTCCTTAGTAGTTTGATAGTAATTTTGAAGTACCTGTAATCATAGAGATTACAAAAAAATAAAAAATAGACAAACTGATGCAGGAGCATCCAGAGGTATAAGGGCAATCCTGTGTCACCCAAAAAATGTACTTAGACTTAGTTTCTATTTTATGTCTTTGCATTTTTGGATACCCATTTGGCTCAAATAAAGGTTCCAACTCTCATAGTTCAACTATCAGTGCATTTAAAAATCCCGAAAAAATAGGAGCATGCAATTTGACCATCATTTTGGTGACCTAGAAGGTGTGACTTTGCCAGATGAATGTAATCGAGATTTAGAGCATTCCAGAAAAAGAATCAGGTCAAAAGGCCCCACGGTTTGAAAGTTATTGCAATTTTTCAGGTTTTGGAGACCCCCTAAGAATGCTTCAGAGTCAGTTTTGGGGCATTAAATGACCTTGAAAAGGGCCGAAAAATGGGGACGAGCGAAGCTTGTCCATAGGGCTATAGAGCGCTTCGAGAGCTTTCCGAAAATGTAAACGGTTCGTCAATCGGAGTTACGGTTCAAAAGTTATGCCTCCCGGAAGTTCGGCTACCGTTTCTGGATTCTTCTAGAATTGCACCGACTTCTAACGCAGCTTCCGGAACCTTCTATTTTGTCGGTGGATGCCTACTAGCACTTTCTAGAATGTACTCCTAGTCCTTAACCTCCGGGGTCTATTTAAGGAGATTTCTGGCATTGTAAAAGGCAGTTCGGATTGGAGCTTGAGAGGAGGTGCTAAAAGGAGAAATATTCTCCAAATTTATGCTATTGTAAGCCCGCAGGGCATGTTTTGAGTTTATTTTCTCTGCACTGTTTGTACCAGCTTATTTTCTTAGTAATATAATTTCCCCTTTCTATTGTGTCTATTCTGGTTGTTGGGTTGTGTCCCCATCACAAACAAGAGGGCTTAATACTCATAAATAGAAAGCGTAATCCACCTGCAAAATGTTAGATTAACATTTTCATAATCAAAGTGCAGATATCTGATATACTAACCATAGTGTAGTTCTAAAATTAATATGCAAGAAGTAAACATCTACTTTCCAATGCAAAATTACACTCGCACTAAGAATAACTAGTAAATGAATCATATATATACTGAGGTGTCATCGTTATGACACTAAGATTCTGCATCCATATATGGTATGCTCATAGTCAATACATAATAGAATTCTCTATTATACTCATCAATGACAAAATAGAGGTTTTCTTTATTCTCCATACTTAACCGTTTAGGTTTAAGTCATAGGTAAAGACAATTTATCTTTTAGTATGTAAATAACCCACCCAGCTCATTTTAACATTTTCACTTAATTAAATAACTGAATAGGATTTACCAAATTCAACCACCCCGATATATGTTCATCACAGTTATTGTTAAAATACACATCAAATAGATTAACAAAAGAATGTACATGCAACATATATCAAATTAGTATTCACATGATGATGCATTTTTTCATCTAATGAAAAACTTATCTTCTTCTGTCAATATTGAAAGTAACACTTAGGTCATCATAGCAACAAAATCCAAAACTATAGTATTAAGACCACATAAATATAATTAAGCTATCACAATTTAGCTAAACTATATTTATACATCCTATTACTATATAATTCAATTTTGTTGTTATAATCATCTAAATGAACCTTTCAATTTGACTAAAATATTCAGAATTACATCATATACCACTTAACAAAAGTATACAGCTGTAATCTTTTAATTGTTCAAAAATTATTAACAGTCACATTCCAAAGTTCAACTCTAATTCTAAATGCTACCATGTTACATCAAACATAATTGAATACAACATTTCCCATTTTAAATCAAATAAAATTTCCTAATGTTTGTTACTATTTAGAAAGATGTTGACTTATAGACTAAATAGTACCCAACCGAATGTTGTTAGCTAAAATAAAACTTGCTACCAATGTCAATGTTAAGTCAAGATTATACTATTTAAGTTTCATGACATCCGTTTGACAAAATATCGATGCCACTATAATCACAAATTGTCATCTTCTATGCTAATTCCTCTTTTCAATGCACTGCTATAGTCCATTAATAAATCAGTCACAAGAAATTTAACCAAGCTATAGTTTAAACATAGTTGTATTTTAACATTTTCTACCCGAGTTTACTCCAACAAGAACTTAATCCATATATCATTTTGACATATATGCTCTACATATGCCATGACTATCAAACTAATCGACAATAATCAAGCACCTAAATAATGCTGAAAACCTTTTTAAATTTCCAAACAAACCTAATAATCAAACAAAATGCGATACTATAAAGTGTAAACAAACATCTGTCCAAATTTTATAACCATAAGATGACCTGCTAACTATTTGTTCAAATGTTGAAGCTCTCTGCCATAGCCTTGAGCTCACAAAGGGCTTCGCTTAGTTGAGCTCATGTTTGGGACAAAGTGTATAATATTACATGCCGAAGATATAGCATTCTTTCTTAATGTGCAAGCATGAGCACTCACAGAAGTAAGCTCTGTGTCGTACTCATTCTTGAGCACCAAGCTATTTAATCAATCAAATTCTAGTGTAACATTGACATACAACAACTTACGAAAATCATCCATAACCATTTCAAAGTTAATCATAACAAAAAAAGTAGGATAGGGTTTAAGAGAGGCCCCCTACCTCAAAATCACCAAAAATGAAAAATCTCAAAACGATGCCCAGAAATCCAAATTCACTGTCCAAACAACCCAAACTACTAGTTGGCCAAACTTCTGTAACCTCAAGAGCAACTTCAACTGATAACAAATGATAAGCAACAATGACTTTTGAAGAGAAATTCTACCATGCCTAGGTATAAAAGAAAACCTCTTCACCCGAGTCATAACGTCAAGACTCTAGCAACAACTCACAAGTGTTTACCAGAATAGAGAAGAATGACCCTAAATTCGGCCAAGACTTGGCAACTCTCACAATGCCCAAAGAACTGGCCGACCATCACTCCAAAATCATAAAACCTCCATAAAATGCATTTAATATCATAGCAACTAACTCAAATCCATAACCTTGGCAACTTCATTGCCACTGCCAAATTTATGATAAAACACTCTGCCAATCGTTTCCTTACCTCGTAAACAACTTCAACACAAATGCCAAAAACATACTATATGTTTTTTAACAGCATACAATATTATATATGCATTGTCAACCACAGTTAATATCCCCTCAAGATAACAAAGAATTTACACATAAGTTGATAACCTTAGGGTATAAAAGTCCCTAATATCTCAAATAATAATGGCAAAGACACCTTGCATATAAGTATATTAATCCCCAAAACTCTATAAAACATCCATGCTCATCTTAAAAGAATATAGTTAATTCTTAATATAAATCAAATTTGAAATACTATGCCAAATTACATATTACTTCAATGCTAAAGTCATGCAACTAACACAAAATTAAATTCACTTCCATTCGACTCAAACATTAGTATCAATTTTGAGTTCAAACATGCACTAAGAATCAATGTAAATAGCTAGTTGAAAACAGCTGAATCCTTATTACAATAAACTGACATAAATAGATAATGATCACTATAATTGTATCTACACAAGACCAAAACTCAACTAATTGAATTTAACAAATTGATAAATAAAGTTTGATAAAATCCTAGCAATTAACTTGAATCACAACAACAAACTAAAGCAAATGAAGAGAAATAGGAAGGAGTAAGGTCAGGCATGACATCCTCCCCCACTAGTTATTGACTTCCTCCTGGTAGTCAGCAAATAAGTACTGATGTGCTGCTCTCATCAATTTTGTATCCTCCCAGGTAGTAGTTGTTTCATCATTGGGGTCCCATAGGACCTTTACTTGCCTTATTTCTCTTCCTCTTAAACTCAAAGTTCTGCTTTGCATGATTTGCACAGATTCCAACAAGATTTGACCATCCATAATCTGCAAATGTTTCCAATCAACCATGTGAGAAATGTCAAGTATATACGTACACAAAACTAAAACATGAAATACATTATGAATGTGTGAAAGACTTGGTGATAAGGAAATTTTATAGGCAACTAGTCCAATCCGTTCTAGAATTTCAAATGGATCCACGAATCGTGGTGCTAACTGGATCCCTTTCCATAACGAATAGGACTCTTACACGATCTTACTCGGAGAAACACTTTATCACCCACCAAGAATTGACGGTCAATCCTATGCTTATCAGCATATTTATTCTATCTATCATGAGTAGTAATAAGGTGCTCTCTGATCTTCTTAACCTGTTGCTCCAAATCTTGCAACATATTAGGTCCTAAAAGAATCTTGTCCTCCAAATTATTCCAACTGAGAGGTGTCCTGCAAGGTCTACCATATAATGCTTGAAAGGGTGCCATACCTATGGAACTATGATATCCATTATTATAAGTGAATTCTACCAAATGAAGATACTCCTCCCATTTGTTCTGTCTATCCATTATGTACATTGCAAGCATGTCTTCCAAAATCTAGTTGACATGTTCAGTCTATCTGTCTGTCTCTGGGTGATAAGCTAAGCTGAAATTCAGCTGAGTACCTTACTCTCACTACATGGATCTCCAAAGAGAAGAAGTAAACGTTGGATCCCTATTAGAAATAATCTTTTTAGGAATTCTATGTAACTTAAATACCTACTCCATATATATCTTGGCAACTGTTGCTACATTATAGGACGATCTAACTAGAATAAAGTGGGCAACCTTTGAAAATTGATCCACTACCACCATAATAGTGTCATGCCTACGAGTTGTAATAGGCAATCTAGTAATAAAATCTATAGAAATGGTGTCCCATTTCCATTTTGGAATACTATGTGGCTATGATAATCCCGTAGGGTGCTGATGCTCAGCCTTAACTCACTGACATTCCAAACATCAAGCCACAAAATTTTCTATGTCTCTCTTCATTCTAGGCCAATAATAATTCTGCTTAAGGTCAGCAAGCATTTTCTTGACACCCAAATGAGCTAAATACGGTTCTTTTTGGTCTTCAAACATAACCAGATTTCTCAAATCACCAAACTCAAGAACGTACACACTTCCTCTAAATAGAAATAAACCTTAAGAATTCACTGAATACCCCTCAAAATGCCCTTCCAAGACACTACCACTGTCAATAACAGCCTTAACATCTTGAAACCAATGGTTTGCAGAAAGGTTCTATAAAATCTTATCCTTAAGATCCACTATTAGGATTAAAGAAGATAATCGATGTCGCCTTTTGCTAAGTGCATCAGCAACCACATTCTCCTTCCCTTGTACATAAATAATCTTGAAGTTGTATTCACATAGGAACTCCATCCATCTTCACTGCCTAGCATTGAGGTTTGGTTGTGTGAAAAGATACTGAAGGCTTCGGTGATTAGTATGTAACTCAAATCATTGACCCAGAAGAAAATGCCACCACTTGGTCAAAGCATGCATAATTGCAGCAAGTTTGAGGTCATGAGTAGGTTAATTCACCTCATGACTCTTTAGCTTTCTAGACTCATAAGCTATAACATATCCTTCTTGCATCAACACTGCCCCTATGCCATCCAAAGATGCATCAATGCTTACCACGAACTCCTTAGCTGAATTAGGGACTGCAAGAATGGGTGCACTAGTCAAACATTCCTTAAGTTTTTGAAATGCTACCCCGCACTCGTCTATCCGCACAAATCTCTTCCCTTTTCTCTAAAGAGATGTGATAGGATGTGCTATCTTGGAGAAGTTTGACACAAATCTATGGTAATAGCTTACTAAGCCCATGAAACTTTGAACCTCAAACACATTTGTAGGTGCTAGCCAATCTACAATAGCCCAAATTTTAGATGGATCTACAAAAATTCCATCCCCTGAAATGATATGTCCTAAGTAACAAATCTCCAATTTGAAGAATTCACACTTCTTTGGATTGGCATAAAGTATGTTCCTACGAAGGCATTCCAAAACCTGCTCTAAATGCTGCTTGTGCTCCTCAACAGTATTAGAATACACCAAAATATCATCTAGATAAACCACTACAAACTTGTCTAGGTAAGTTCTAAATAGACCATTCATTAAGCTCATGAAGATAGATGGTGCATTTGTTAACCCAAAAGGTACTACTATGAATTCATAGTGCCCATACCTAGTGCAAAAAGTTATCTTATGAATATCAGCTTCCTAGATTCTAAGTTGATGATACTTGGATTTTAGATCAATCTTCAACAAGACTTGGGCACCCTTGACTTGGTCAAACAAGTCATCAATTCTAGGCAAAGGATACGTGTTCTTAATAGTGACCTTGTTTAACTGTCTATAATCTATGCAAAGTCTTAAGGAGCCATCTTTCTTCTTGACAAAAATTACTAGAGAACCCCAAGGTGATACACTAGGATGAATCAAACCTTTCTCTAGAAGCTCCTCTAACTAAAATTTAAGTTCAACTAGCTCTTGAGCTGTCATTCTATAGGGAGTCTTGGAAATTGGTTCCATTCCTGGCACTAAATCGATTTGAAAATCAATTTCTCTTCTCAGAGTTATTCTAGGAATCTCCTCAACAAAAACATTTGAAAAACTCTGCAAGACTGGATGATCGAGAGAAGAACCTTTCACTATGAAATCTTTTAAGTTGTTTACCGATATGGCAAACAAACTGTAGCCTTTTTGAGCACACCTAGCCAATTGCTTGGTAGAAATTGTCCGCAAAGAGATGGGTCTCTTGATTCTAGAAATAACCCTAGCTGATCCAAAATCATCAAAACAATTAATTGTCTTATCCTTGCAATCTATAATAGCTTGATGTTGTTCTAACCAATCCATCCCCAAAAATATGTCATACGATCCTAAAGGTATAACCCTAAGGTTCGATGAAGTAGTAAAAGATTTCATTCGAATCTTATAGTTAGGAACAATAATATCTGCGATCACCCTAGAACCTAATGCTAACTCCACTTGCCATCTATTCCTTTCCCTAACCACAAGAATTCTACTATATACAACTAAAGTAGAAGAAATAAATGAGTCTATAGCTCCAGAGTCAAATAAGATAGATACTTTCATACCTTGAGTATTATCCTGAGCTTCAATAACTATGTTCTGGTGTTCAACCTACTTCTAATCCAAGGTAGCAAAAACGTGGTGGTTCCTGGCAGAATCCCCAACTGTCGCTTCAAACCTAGCTAGCTTAGGTCCAACCTTCAGCTTGTCCCAGTTAGGGCACTAAGACTGGTAATGACCTAACTATCCATAATCATAACACTCAACAAATTTCTTGAATCCCATATTCTGACTAGAAGGACTAGGAGATGGATTATTACTCTGCACACTCTGAGGTGGTTGAGATGGTCTAGGCTACTCTGAACCCTTGGAATCCTTATCAAACTTCCTCTTCTTGAATTTCCCACCTGAAAATCCTATTTTTGAACTACCTTGTGGAGGCTTTTGGTTCTTACTGACATTCAGGGTAGGTGGATTCATGCTAGTTTTATAAGAAGTCCCATGATAGCTAGAATTCATCTCAATTAGCTCTGCTCGGTTTGAAGCTTCTTGCATAGTCATAGGTCTAAATGTTCTCACTTCCTCCCCAATCTTGGGCATAAGTCCTCTGATGAAGTGTTGTATCATGGCCTTATCATGTTTTGCCCACCCAAAAAAAATTTTAAGCTCAAAGAACCTACATTCATAAGCTTCCATTGTAGAGTCAGACTGCATAATCTAAAAGAACTCCTCTACACAGGCTTGATGCCAATATTTAGACATGAACCTCTCCTTGAAATGCTCTACAAAGAGCTCCCAAGTAACTAGAGAGATATCAATGCCAAGATTCTCCAAATCATGTTCCCACCACAAGGAACAAAATCCCCTCAAATGCATAACCGTCCATCTTACTTTCATGTTACTCAAGTAACGGTGTAAGATAAAGCACTGCTCAATATTCAGTAGCCAAACTTCTGTTGTTGTACCTTGTTTCATACCATAAAATAACAGCCCTTTCACCTTGGGAAGATCCTTGAGCTGAGCTCTTACCATTGGATCATCCTCTATAGGAAGGTTAATACCCTGCATAAAAGGTATCCTAACATTAGCTCCCCCACCAGGAATTTGGTTATTAGTCTCAATATTACTAAGACGTTCCAGTATCCACTGAAGTACCATAGCTTGATCTGCCTGGTTGTCCTAGTTGTTTCCAACCCCAACATTCTGATCAAACTAACCATCCCCAGCAATATTCTAGTGCCTAGGACCTCTACGACAGCCCCTACCCCTAAGTTTTCCTCTACCAAAAAAGTTATCCTTAGGAATGTCATGTCCTTGAGCTCCTCTAGTGACAGGAGGCATGATAGCAACCTAAAACAAATAACTGTTAAAAATGCATCGATGATGGTTAAACCCTATAACCCAAGAGTCTTGGTTATTTCAACTAGTCTCTGATACCAAATGTAATGCTACACAAAGCAAAAGAGAAAAAAATATTCGAAACAAATGACAAGAAAAATGCACACAATTTTTTTTTATAATCATACAACATAATACAAGGATCCAAACACTTCTATGTTTACACTCAATTTGTAAACCTCATAATACTAAAGAATCCCATCCACACACATCTCCATCAAAATAAAAAAACATATGGAGTTCATAAGAAGAATGGGAAACATTATCATCTCTAGAAGCCTATGTCCACTATGAGAATTTTACAACTAACAATTTCTAATTTAGGTGAACTTCAACAACACTCCTTAGTAGTTTGATAGTAATTTTGAAGTACCTATAATCACATAGAATACAAAAAAAAAAAAAGACAAACAAGAGGGCTCAGTACTCATAAATAGATAGTGTAATTCACCTACAAAATGTTAGATTAACATTTTCATAATCAAAATGTAGATATCTGATATACTAACCATAGTGCAGTTTTGAAATTAATATGCAAGAAGTAAACATCTACTTTCCAATGAAAAATTACACTTGCATTAAGAATAACTAGTAAATGAATCATATATATACTGAGGTGTCATCGTTATGGCACTAAGATTCTACATCCATGTATGGTATGCTCATAGTCAATACATAACAAAATTCTCTATTATACTCGTCAATGACAAAATAGAGGTTTGCCTTATTCTCCATACTTAACCATTTAGGTTTAAGTCATAGGTAAAGCCAATTTATCTTTTAGTATGTAAATAAACCACCCAGTTCATTTTAACATTTTTACTTAATTAAATAACTGAATAGGATTTACCAAATTCAGCCACCCCGATATATGTTCATCACAATTATTCTTAAAATAAACATCAATCAGATTAACAAAATAATGTGCATGCAATAGATATCAAATTAGTATTCACATGAAGATGCATTTTTTCATCTAATGAATAACTTATCTTCTTCTATCAATATTGAAAGTAACACTTAGGTCATCATAGCAACAAAATCCAAAACTATAGTATTAAGACCACATAAATATAATTAAGCTATCACAATTCAGCTAAACTATTTTATACACCCTATTACTATATAATTCAATTTTTCTATTATAATCATCTAAATGAACCTTTCAATTTGACTAAAATATTCAGAATTACATCATATACCACTTGACAAAAATATACAGTTGTAACCTCTTAATTGTTCAAAATTTATTAACAGTCACATTCTAAAGTTCAACTCTAATTCTGAATGCTACCATGTTACATCATACATAATTGAATACAACATTTCCCATTTTAAATCAAATAAAATTTCCTGATGTTTATTACTACTCAGAAAGATGTTGACTTATAGACTAAACAGTACCCAACCAAATGTTGTTAACTAAAATAAAACTTGCTACCAATGTCAACGTTAAGTCAAGATTATACTATTTAAGTTTCATGACATCCATTTGACAAAATATCGATGCCACTATAATCACAGATTGTCATCTTTTATGCTAATTCCTCTTTTCAATGCACTGCTATAGAAATTTAACCAAGGTACGGTTTATACACACAGTTGTATTTTAACATTTTCTACCCGAGTTTACTCCAACAGGAACTTAATCCATATATCATTTTGACATATACGCTCTACATATGCCATGACTATCAAACTAATTGACAATAATCAAGCACCTCAATAATGCTGAAAACCATTTTAAATTTCCTAAAAAACCTAATAACTAAACAAAATGCGATACTATAAAGTGTAAACAAACATCTGTCCAGATTTTATAACCATAAGATGACCTGCTAACTATTTGTTTAAATGTTCAAGCTCTCTGATATAGGCTTGAGCTCACAAAGGGCTTCGCTCAGTTGATCTCATGTTTGGGACAAAGCCCACAATATTACATGCCAAAAATATAGCATTCTTGCTTAACGTGCAAGCATGAGCACTCACAGAACTAAGCTCTGTGCCATACTCATTCTTGAGTGCCAAGCTATTTAATCAAACAAATTCTAGTGTAACATTGACATACATAAACTTATGACAATCATCCATAACCATTTCAAAGTTAATCATAAAAACATAAGTAGGATAGGGTTTAAGAAAGGCCCCCTACATTAAAATCGCTGAAAATGAAAAATCTCAAAACAATGCCCAGCAATCCAAATTCAATGTCCAAACAAACCAAACTACTAGTTGGCCAAACTTCTGTAACCTCAAGAGCAACTTCAATTGATAACAAATGATAAGCAACAATGACTTTTGAAGAGAAATTCTACCATGCCAGGTACAAAAGAAAACCTCTTCACCCGAGTCATAACGTCAAGACTCTAGCAACAACTCACAAGTGTTTACCAGAATAGAGAAGAATGGCACTAAATCTGGCCAAGACTTGGCAACTCTCACAATGCCCAAAGAACTGGCTGACCATCACTCCAAAATCATAAAACCTCCATAAAATGCATTTAATATCATAGCAACTAACTTAGATTTGTAACCTTGGCAACTTCATTGCCATCACCAAATGGCTGATAAAACACACTGCCAATCCTTTCATTACCTCGCAAAAAACTTCAACACAAATACCAAAATTGTACTATATGTTTTTTAACAGCATACAATATTATATATGCATTGTCAACCACAGTTAATATCCCCACAAGATAACAAATAATTTACACAAGCCAATAACCTTATGGTATAAAAGTCCCTAATATCTCAAATAATAATGGAAAAGACCTGCATATAAATATATTAATCCCCAAAACTCTATAAAACATCCATGCTCATCTTAAAAGAATATAGTTAATTCTTAACATAAATTGAATTATAAATACTATGCCAAATTACATATTACTTCAATGCTAAAGTCATGCAACTAACATCAAATTAAATTCACTTCCATCCGACTCAAACATTAGTATCAATTCTGAGTTCAAACATGCACTAAGAATCAAAGTAAATAGCTAGTTCAAAATAATTGTATCCTTATTACAATAAACTGACATAAATAAATAATAATCACTATAACTGTATCTACACAAGACAAAAACTCAACTAACTGAATTTAACAAATTGATAAACAAAGTTTGATAAAATCCTAGCAATGAACTTGAATCACAACAACAAACTAAAGCAAACGAAGAGAAACAGAAAGGAGTAAGGTCGGGCATGACAATACACACTATTAAATGTGACCCAGTTAAGGGATTTCAATCACTTTGCTAAGAGTGAGCCTTGTTAGAGTACTTTAGGCCATTCAATTGGAATGCCACCCTATTAAAGAATTTTTTAGTGACTATTAAGTCAACCTTACTCCAACGGATTTACTCTAGACTGATACAATTATTAGAAAGTAATAGTAGAGTTTTGATGTGATAGAACTTACAACCTTACTTGTAGATTACATATCTTTGTTTAGTCCTCAACTCTACTTGGCTTCCATTCTTTATAGCTTTGACAGCTTGCTCACCCTTCAAGCATTCATCCTCTTAAGCCTTCTTGCTCAGTATGCCATTGCAGACTTCTTCACTTGGGTTACTTGATGAAGGAAAACCCCTTTCCTTCTCCTTATTATATTTTCACATCAAACTCTCCAACTCTTTTGCTTCATGACCAGAAATTCCTATATACAAGAAATTAGAACATTTTTTTGCTCATTATCCATCATCAAAATTAGAATTTTTGATGGATTAGGTAGGATACAATATATCTACCCCATATCTTGTCTTCTCTAGAAACTTCTCTTAAAATCCATTTGAATTCACCTCAAAAATGGTTTACATAAGATTTCATGCCACCAAATCATCAATCTTATCTTCCTCCTAATTCAAAAGTTTCAAGAAAACAAACTTGTGAGTGTTTATTTGGCGAATATTTGATCTTTTTCATAATGCAATAGCTTGGCATTATCAATCTTCTGATGCTTAGCACATACTGCATTACTTGACATCAACTAGATTTTACTAGTACTTGGCATCAATTGAAAAATTACTCAACATCTACTAACTTTTTTAGCATCTAGTAGAATTTTCTTTCACTCAGCTCCAACTGACTATTTGCTTGGCTTGAACTAACTTTTCTCGACACCTACTATCCACTTGGTCGATCTTGGCGAATGAATTTTGTTTAATTTATTCTTTTGAACTTTCTAAGTGTAGCCATCTATTTTTTAACCTCAAATATATCATCAATGCATTATGTTATCACTATCTTAATTGATTCTTGTATTTTATTACATAATCATAACTCAACCTTTCCTCTAGGTAATTTTGCTACAACTTGTTGATCAAATCCTCCTCATCAATCAACTAAGTGATAGTACTTGAAACATATAAGTAATTGTTTTACCAGCTAATAGTGACAAAATAATGATTGAAACACACAATCTTCTTCAACAATCTTTCTAATAAAAGGATCTTTTCAATCAGATATCAACATTTTCATTCATTTCTAGTTCAATATCAATTGAAAGTACATTGAAGGAATTTAATTGATAATGATGTATTGATAGGGAAAAAAATCAATCGATGACTAATAAAAGTTAAAGATGTATTAATATACTATAAAAATCATAATCATTCATTTAGTTATTTTTTTGGGTGACATTATTCATGACTAACTGTTTGAACATTTATTTGATTATTTAGTTAGTCACTTATCTTTGTCTAACCTTGTGATTTTATCCATTGGCCAAATTAATCATTTATTTAGCCCTTTATACTTGTGAAATGTATAATATTACTAGAATTTGATCAATTTAATTCTTGTAAACAAAAAAATTAATCTTGTTACTAAAAGTGTTAGTCACATAATCATTTATTTGCCAAAATTCTACTAGTGAAAGTAACTTTATCATTTTATATTTGAATGGATAAATCTCTATAGCAACAAATATGACAGTTTACAAAATTTTTATTTAGCACACAAGACTCTAAAAGCATAACTAGTCACTAGTTCTATACTAGTCTAATCCTCTCTTTTTTTTCAGTAATAAAAGAAAAGTAATAGAAAGATGAACAAGTACAATCTTAAACTAATAAAAATTTCTACATCCACCCAAATTAAAGATCACACTCAAACTATTCACTGTTGTCTAAACTATACCCATGAGTAGTGGCTTCCGAATTTGCAAACAATTAAACTTTTATTGTTCAATTTTTTTTCAAATTTGTGTCATTACATATCAATATTGATCTCCCTTGTCCATTCACATGGATGTCTATGAAATAGACCCTACCTCTTCTAAAGACCAACTAACTACTTCCTAACTATCTCTATACAAGTCTAAGCTAACTGTTACCAACTAAAGTAACTAATTTGTCATCAACTTGAAAAAAAAAGTTGTCAAATTGACAACATAACATTCCAAGCCATTTAATCTTCCTATGATAACAATCATTTATTTTTTCTTGATGGGAAGCAAGATTAGTGGGAGCAAAGGGAGCGAGAGCTTACAAATTTTGAATTCTTGCAAGGGTAGGATCTCCTCGAATGGCTGGTCTCCAGTGCCTGGTCTAGAAAATAGACAACAAGATGAAGGAAGGCTAGCAGATCTTGGCACAAGGGATCGATTAGTTAGCGTGGAGGGGGGCCCAACTGTCCATCCCAAGGAACCAGCTAAGATTCCTTTGGTTCCCACAACAAACAAGCTAGGAACCACAAAATGATCTTCATTATTTAGGGTAAAACCTTCAGGTAAGTCCTCTTTCTTGCCTGTTAAAACTATCCCAGATTCTAAGAAAGGATCCTGCACGATTGCTATTCCAGACGAGATAGTGGATCACAACATTTGGGCCATGCTACTACTTTGGTTGGGAGATTTTTGGGACCTAGATCGAACATTGATGACATCAGGTTGTTCATCAAACAAAAATGGGCTCTCAAGGGTTAGGTCTTAGTCACTTTTATGGTGAAAGGCTTCATGTCTTTTAATTTTACATGCTTGAAAGACCTTGCTAGCATTCTATGTGAAGGGCAATGGGCCTTTGGTCACTCCACCCTTGTGCTTCAAAAGTGGTGTTCCAGAATGAGCCTAAATGATTCTTTCTTTCCTCAAGCTCTTGTATGGGTTAGACTACCAAAATTTTCGTTAGAATTCTGGAATGAGGACATCTTTGTGGGTATCGTGAGCACCTTCAGGGAACTCCTCTCAACAGATCTAATATCTGCCTCCAAATGATGTTTAAATTACACTCGCATATGCATTGGGGTGAGTAAAGGAATAGAAATGCCTAAGTTTTTTGCTCTTCACTCTAAACTAGGGGTGCATAACCAAAAAATCATTTATGAAACCATCCCCTTTGCATGCTTCCTTTTCCTAAAGGCAAGTCACAAAGCCCACCAGTGCCCCACTATAGTAAAGAAGCCGCCCATGGAACCAGTCATCTCTGACCAAGTCAAGAAGCAATCCCACCCCTCCGGTAAGGGTAAGATGAAGTTGCTCTAGAGGCACAAACTTTTTGTGGTACAAGGAAGGAAGGTCATTAGCTAGAAGGATAAAGCCTCGAAGGATATCCCTAAGAAGGTCACTTCCAAGGAGCAGGCAAGTCTCAAGATGAGTCCTACCTTGGAGATGCCAATTTTAGCCTCGAAGGAGGGTCCAAAGATGCAGGAAAGTCCCCACTCCCAAGCCATGGGACCAGCAGAGGAGCTAGCTCCACCTTTGGAAGCAACTGAGAAACTTATTTTTGTAGTGGAGCAAGCACCTCTCTTGGAAGCTATAGAGTAGCTTAGTTTGGGGCAGGAAGTCTCAACCCATATTATTCTAGAAGCAAAGGAGAGCCAGGATATACTTTCCCATAAGCTCATAGATGCCCAAACCCCTTTAGGGTTGAAGGGGGGAGAACCTACTATTACCAAAGGGTTGGAGGCCAAGCTCCACCTTCTCATTAAAAACATGGATCTAGACCAGATCGCTTAGTGCGAAGGTTGGTTAGAAAGCAGTGCGATGGTAAGCCTAGATGACTGGTGCATGGTAAAGAAGAAAAAGAAGAACCAAAAGAACTAGAAAAAAATCCTCCCTCCTTTATCTCTAGCATCTACCAGAAGTAGGGTCAAAGATGATGTTGGGATAACCCCTAAGGGAGTAGGAAGAAAGAGCTCAGATCAGCTTCTACAAGAAGAAACAAAAAGGAACCTGGTAGATGGGAGCTAGAGAACCATCAAGGGCTTCTCAAGCAATAAGAAATGAAAGTCATTTCATGGAATATAAGGGGCCTAAATGGTTCTCATAAACAAGATCTAGTTAGAAATATGATTAGAGACCATAGACTTGATTTTCTAATGTTACAAAAGACTAAGATGAAAAGGGACCTGGTTAAGAGGATATCCTTCAGTAATGCTTTTAGTTGCATAGCCTCAGATTTGGAAGGTGCTTCTAGAGGAGTACTAATCTTTTCTAACTCCAGGGTCTTCAAGTTATCTACTCTTGTTAGCACTCACCATGCTCTTCTGTGTGAGGTTTCTCACATCTTTAGCAATGATTCTTGGCTTATCCTAAACCTGTACGCCCCAAACACCAAGAAGGATAGAAAAAGTTTCTAGATCAAGCTTCTTGATGCCCTTTCCAATTGCAATGTTAATAAAGGGATCCTCATGCGGGACTTCAACATGCCTCTCTTTGATGCTAAAAAATGGGGGGGTCTCGCCCCAGATTAGGACAGTAAGCATGACCTTTCTTTGTCTAATAGGAGAGTTGGGGGAGACAGCATTCAATTTCACCTTGACAGAGCCCTAATTTCTCCTTAATGGCTTCTTTCCCATTCTTGTAGATTATCCCTCCTCCCTAGGGTGGGTTCTAATCATTCCCCAATTTCTCTCTTTGTTTCCCCTCTGTCTAGCAAAAAGGCCTTCCCTTTTCACTTTGAGAAAATGTGGCTTTCCCATCCAGTGCTAGAAGGAAAAATCTCTTCTTGGTGGAACTTTGAGGTCGATGGTACGACTATGTACAGAGTTGCCCAAAAGCTGAAAAATGTGAAAAGGAACATTAAATCTTGGAACAAAACTAACTTTGGCCACATTTTCTAGGAGAAAGATGAGAAAATTGATCAGCTCAATTCTATCCAGGAAGAAATCTAGCTCTTCAGATACAACGCTAACAACAGGCAGGAGGAAATGGCAATCCTCTCATATTTGCACAACATCATATCTAATGAAGAGCTTTATTGGAAACAAAGATCTAGAGTCAACTGGTTGAAAGAAGGAGATCATAAAACTAGATTTTTTTTACCTATCCACCCTTAAGAAATGGGTTAATAATAGGATATATTATATCAAAAAGGGTTAGGTTCTGGTTTCTAAGGAAGAAGAAATAGCGAATGAAGCTGTTTGCTACTTCTCCTCTCTCCTCACAGTTGATCCCTCCCTCTCTGCATCTGATCAAGAGGATATCTTGGTAGCCATCCCCCCCTTGCTGCAAGATCATCATAATTCCATGCTAAAAGCTATCCCCATCCTTGAGGAAGTTCACCAAGCCCTCTTTTCCCTCCCAAGGGATAAAGTTCTAGGCTCGGATGGTTTTCCTACCTTTTTCTTTCAAACTTATTGGAATGTGGTTAAGAAGTATGTGGTTAAGGTGGTACAAGAATTCTTTGGGCCTAGAAATCTACTCAAAGAACTTAATGGTACTTTTCTTGTCCTCATCCCCAAGATTTTAGGAGCTGACTCTTTGGACAAATTTAGGCCCATTAGCCTCTGCAATTCTTTCTACAAGATCATCTCCAAGGTTCTCACTTCAAGACTCCTCAGCATTCTTCCCTTGAACATTTCACCCTAGCAAACTGGCTTTGTCCCTGGAAGGTAGATCCTTGATTCCATTGTTTTGATTCACGAAGTCATTCACTCTCTTGAGGAAGGAAACAAGGATGATTTCCTTCTCAAACTAGACTTGTCTAAGGCTTATGATAGGGTCGACTAGAATTTCCTCTTTATTGTCCTTTGGGCCTTTGGTTTCAATGCTTAGGTTTGCAAGCTCATCTCTTAGCTAGTGTCTTCTCCCTCTTTGTCTATTTTGGTTAATGGTCTCCCCACTCCCTTCTTCTCTCCCTCAAGGGGTTTAAGGTAGGGTGACCCCATTTCTCCTATCCTTTTTTTCATCTTGGCAGAATGCTTGGGCAGAACCATCCAAAAGAAGATCTAGGACAGGGTTTTGAAAGGTCTTAGGCCTTCTTTGGGGCCCTCTACTTTCACCCACCAGCAATTTTTGGATGACACTATCTTGGGGGACAAAGCCTCTATCTAGGAGGCCATGACTTTCAAAAGTATTCTGAACTCCCACACTAGGGGCTCAAGACAGGCTATCAATCTGGGTAAGAGTTCAGTTTTCTTCCTCAATACCCCTTTGGAGAGGTAGAGGAAAATTTCTTGCATCCTGGGATGTAGCATCAGGTCCCTTCCAGCAACTTATCTTGGGCTATTTCTTGGAATGAAACCTCTAAATTCCTTTTGGATCAGCATTATAGACAATTTCAACAATAAACTTGTAGGTTGGAAAGGGGCCACCCTCAATCAAGCTGAAAAATACTCCCTAGTTAACTCTATTCTCCAGAACCTCCCTACCTATGCCCTCAGTCTTTTCAAGATTCTGGTTAAGTTTGTGGAAAGATTGGAGAGAATTCAGAGATATTTTCTCTGGATAGGGATTGATGATGACAAGAGATACCACCTAGTTGCCTGGGACTTAGTTTGCTAGCCCAAATGCTAGGGTGGTCTTGGTATTAGAAAAATTTCTCACCTTAATCAATCCCTTTTAGCTAAACATCTTTGGTGCATCTTCCAAAGCACAAGTGTTTGGAGGGATATTATGGCTAAGAAATATCTAGGTAGACTATCTCTTAACTCCATATTTCAAGGGGCTCAGTTGTCGATGGGGTCCCATATTTGGAATGGAATCTTGAAGGCCCTCCCCCTTGCTAAATCCAGGGAAAAATGAAAAGTTGGAATGGGAGACAAAATCCTTTTTTGGCAGGATACCTAGCTATGTCAGGAACCCCTCATTAATCATCCCATATATGGTAGGTGGGCTAATCAGTGTATTGGCAGATACAGTTTGATGGTAAGGAACTACATAAATGATAATGAATGGCACAATCTGGCTAAACTTTTGCAGGACCTCAAGCCTTTAATTTCTTCTCTGAATGCCATCTTCATCAACCAGAATGGTGACTCTTTAGTTTGGGAAGATTCTTCAGGGGGCCTTTACTCTGTGGCCACGGGTTATCTATCCCTTGTGAGCAAAGAGGAGAAACCTATTTGGGCCAAAGCCTAGATCCCTGGGCTAACGCGTAACATAAACATTTTCTTCTAGCTCCTCCTTCAAGATAAAATCCTCACCCAGGATAATTTAGAGAAGAGAGGCCAATTTTTACCTAATAGATGTTGACTCTGCAAGCAAGACCTAGAAATAGTTAATCATATGTTCATCCACTGCCCCTTCTCCTCTAGGGTGTGGAGCCATCCAACAACTAACCTGGACTTCAACTGGTGCCCTCCAGCTAGCATCCAAGATTTCTTTAGTTAGTGGAAAAGCCACCACCAAGGTTTGAATTGTTAGTTATTGAGCTCCTGGATCCTCCCACACTTTTGCTAGGGAATCTAGAAGGAGCACAACAATAGGATAGTCAGAGACAAAGGAGCCCCTGAGGTTATAATTGCTGAGAAAATTGAAAGCCTCATGACAGAGAACTATGCCATAACCAAAGAAGGAGACATAAAGGTAGGAGGGAATAGTAAAGCCAGGAAAGAAGATATGATCAAAAGAAGACAGGAGGCTATTTGGTCTTTTCCCCTTGAAAACTGGCACAAAGCCAATTTTGATGGGGCGGCTAAGGGGAATCTAGGTCCAGTTGGATGCAGAGGTATCATAAGAAATAGTTTGGGAGGAGCTATTGCTGCTATCTCTTCCCCTATTGGCCACCAAACCAACCATCTAGCTGAAGCCAGTGCTACTAGGTTCACTATTAAGTTGGCCTTGGCCTCAGGGATTGAGTAGCTGTGGTTTGAAGGTGACTCCTTAAATATAATAAATTGCATCTTAGGAGTCACTAAACCCTCCTAGACCATTGAAAGCATTATTAAGGACCTTAAATTAGACTTAAGGAAATTTAAAAACTACCACGTCAGCCATGTTTACCGTGAAGCAAACATGGTCGTTGACTAGTTCACCAACAAAGCAGTTGCTAGTAACTCAGTGATGACGTGGGGAAGCAATAACAATTTTTCAGCAACGATGATTGAGCTAATTCGAAAGGAGAAAATCCAAGTCACCAACATAACATCTTTTTAATTATGATAGGATTTGCAAAATCGTACTTCAAAAAGGGATTTATTAGGAGTTATGTGGAACCCACTCCGATCCATAATCACATGTATGGAAGACACGAGTTGAAGGAAGCCAGAAATAATTCCATAAACATGTGCAAATTTATTTTTTCTCTCAGTTCCTTTTGCTACTTTGAACTCGGCAATACTACTAGTGGGTTAGGATTTGTTGAGCCAAAAATTGCAATGGTGGGAGAAAGGATTAGAAGAGAGTCATGGGGCAAAGCAGAGAGATGGAAAGAGAAGAGGAAGGTCTGGAGAAAGCTTTAGAAGAGAGGCATCACCAAATTCATAGAGAAGCTTCATGGATTTGATGCGGGGGTTACTAAAGCTATGGTTGATTCCTGGAAAAATGGCAGGGTCAAAATTGATGGTGTTTACCACCAAATCCCTGAGGGTCTCATTGTAGAGGTGACTAGCTTTTCTTAGGATGGCTTAAACTTCTATAGGGACAAGAAGATGTCTACCAACACTATCAATAACTTTTTTAAGGATGATAAGGAGAAAAGAAATTTGGTCAAGATTGACACCTACTGTGATATTGATTCCATCAAAAAGTTTTGGAGGTATGTTCTCAGGATCATCATTGAATATGTCACTCTTGACCCCAGGTTTGATAGAATTAGGACTCATCACTTTGTTTTGTTAAATCATTTCAGACACAAAGTGAAAATTTCCTTTCCATTTTTCATTTTCACCTCCATGGCCAAGAATATAGAGGGGTTCAAGAAATGCCCTGTCAAAAATCCTACCCTCCATGAGGGTCTCCTGTTTCTGATTTATGAGTTCTTGAAAACCCAAACTAGAGGTAAAACTATTGGGGACTTGGGTAGTGCCTCGGAGGACACTACCAATTCTGATTCTAAAGATGAGCTTGTAGTGAAATTAGAGAAAATTGACACCCCAAGCAAAGCTATCCCTATTACCCATGACCCTCACATCCCTAGCAAGAAAAGCCCCAGATGTCTTCCCCCTATCCCCCATCTCCTCATCCTAAGGAGGTGAAAGAGGCTAGTGATGATGATGCAGAGTTTGATATAGAGTTTGAGGAGGAGGAGGAGGAGAAGGGGAAGGAAAGTGAGATGGAAGAAGATAAGGGGAGAGATAATGGTAAGGAGATAGAGAACTTCTATGGGGACAAGGTTAGTTTGGGTATTGTTAGAGAACTTGCTAAAATCTAGGTGTTGGAGGACCTTGATAGAAGCACCCACTACGATGAGCTCCTTGACCTAGCTCTTTTGGTTATCTCTAAAAATGTGTGGGAAACTAGTCTCAACTTCCTAAATAGTGCAAAGAACAGTGTGATTGACAACTTTCATTCTGTCAAGTGGCTTTTTCAAGAAATTGAGGCTCTGAAGGATAGGAGCAACCAACCCAACAACCAGGATACTGACAAGAACCAGCAAGCTAGAGGGAGAAAAGACCCTGTGGGTAGCTAGGAGAATGATAGAGGCTAGGTCTCCAGAGACCATTAGGATGACAGACTCACCTAGCTAGAGCAGAAGGTCCAAAGGCTAGATTCTATCCACCAGATAATCACCAAACAAATAGTAGAGACCCTTCACACCTTGAATGAGAATATTTTTAATCTAGGTGACTATCTAACTACAACTGGCCTTAAAAGGGATGTAGAGTAGAACACAGAGCAAGGATTCAACTAGGATGAATTTCAGAAAGAGGCTAGTGACCAGGTGAATCAGGGGAACCAGATGAACACTCCTACTAGGATTCAGGATGAAGCAGCCAGTAAGAAGGACAATGGTGCTGCAAAAACCCTACATGCCTTGTACATGGATGACCACTAGCCTATTTTCCCGATTTTGTCTCTAGCCTTTGTACTTTGGCTTCAAGCCTTCTTTTGTTTTTGGCCTTTTGAGGCAATTTTTTTGTTTGTTTAGACTATTTTTTCTAGCTCTTTTTGCTGTAAAAATTTGGATTTCAGGATCCCTATAGAACCTGTTTTACCTAATCAAAAACATTCCAAGCCATTTAAAAAAAACATCTAAAATATTTAGGGACAACCTTTAAAGACAAACTAGCTAATAAACCCTTGCTACTAACCCCTACTAGCTCTAATTAAGCCTTTTTAGGCTCATATGGCCAATATAGACATTTTATAACTTGTTGCACTCTTACTACTTTTAACAGCACTTAGAGGCTTTAATAGCCTTATTACATTATTTAAAGCCATCATTGATCATTTCCCAGTCCCTAACCTAGGAGCAAAACATAATCCCTTCGTAGTGACCCTTAGGTACCTTAGCATTGCCATTAGGCTTAAATTTAGGATTATGATTACAATAAGATCAATTTATGATCAAAATAGTATTATCTTACAACATCATCCATTCAAAGGGTAATAGGTAGGAAATAATGGAGAAGAAAACCTCTAGTCTTTCCTAGGATCGAAGTGATGTATTATTACAAAAATAAAAGGGGCATACCCCAATTTACAAAACCTCATCTTTAAAACTATTTAATATTTTTTAGTTATATTTCAGATTTTACAACCATCCTCTTTTGGTATTAAAAAGAGAATAATACATAAGAGGGATCAAGAAGAAAATTGAGCAACTTGATCTTGAGAAATCTGTAGGTGAGAGGTGGGGACAACAGAAAGAGACACACAAAAAAAACCTATCAGTGTCCTACAAGAAACAATGTTTGGTTTCCTTAGAAGAAAGTTAGATATCAAATAAAATCATAGTCATCCTTTGATGTAATATAAAAAATAGATAGAAACATGTGAATTTATTGAGGAACTTGAACTAAAAGTATCAACAAGAAAGAATAAAAGGAGCAGGACGATAAATAAAGAATTTTAACTTGTCAAAGCCTTGCAGTTATTGAACCACTCCTTTTCTATATAAACATATTAGATCCCACCAAAATGGATTAATAATTATCATATTTAATAGAGGGTTAGACCTACTAGTTTAAACTTCTAATATATTAGCCATATCCTAGATATCAAACCTATCATAGCATAAAGGATATAGTAGAAAGCCACCACTACCCTCAAATAGAAACCAATAGTATCTTGATATTTATCTATTACAACTAAAATCTTCAAAATGATTTTTTAATGAGTTTTAAAAATAAGAATATACTACCTTCTCCCTAAGAAAAAATGGGAGAACAAGGTAGCCTAGGAAAAGTTAAGAAACAAAAAACAACGACTAGCCAAACAAAGTCCTATACAAAGATGTAATATTACTTTTTCTTTTTGAAAATTGATTGATACAAGTATGATAAATGTGTTTCAATCATTGTTTTGTAAATGATGTCAAACCTGCTACTTGCTAGTAAGACAATTACTTATATGATTTAAGTACTATCATTTATTTGATCGATGAAGAGGATTTGATCAAATGAGGTAACAATAGCACTTAGAGGAAAGGTTGATTTATGATATGCAAAGGAGTACAAGAATTAGTTAAGACAGTGATATTATAGTACATTGATAATCTACTTAAGGTTACAAAGGTTGGTTACACCAATCAAGTTTAGAAGAACAAGTTAAACAAAGTTTTTCTGCCAAGATCAACATTCTGCATAGTAGGTGTTGAGTAAAGTTAGTGTAAGATGTACCAAAAATTAGTTAGATATGAGAAAAGTCAATTTTAGTATAATTCAAGTGAAGCAATGTAAGCCAAGTAAAGTTTAGTTGATGCTGAGCACCAGTAAACTTTAGTTCATGCTAAGTGGTTTAACAGTGGATGTTGAGCGATGTAGTATGTGACAAGAATTAGAAGCAAGTTAATGCAAAGTGTCAAAATTATGAGTAAGATTGAGAACTCAATGAATTTGAGTTAAGAAGCTTGATTTCTTGAATTGTGTAAACCATGTAGAAGATAAGATTAATGAGCTGGTGTCACAAATTCATGATAAACCATTTTGAAGAAAATTCAAGAGGATTAAAGGAGAAGTTTCTAGAAGGGAATAAAATGAAATAAGGGGTAGATTCATTGAATCCTACCTAATTTGACCTAACCCTCAAATTGACGATGGAGGTTGAACAACAAAATATCTTAAATTCATTATTTATAGATATGGCTGGTCAAAAGAAAGGGTTGTCATGTGCAAGAACCTAAGGAAAACAAGGAGTCTAGGGTGTTGCTTCATTTAGTGACCTAAGAGAAGAGACTACATTGGAAAATAAAGCAAGAAGGCCTAAGAGTATGGATTCTTGAAGGGTGAACAAGTTATTAGAGCCGAAGAGAGTGAAAGCCAAGTAGAATGGAGGACTGAAATAGAGATATGTAATATGCAAATAGAGTTGTAAGTTGTTATTAGATCAAGGCTTACTATTACTACTCTCTAATCATTGTATCAGTCTAGTCATTTGTATATCCTTTAATTGGGTGACATTCCAAGTGAATGATCTAAAGTCCTCTAACAAGGCTCACTCCTAATAGGGTGATTAAAATCCTTTAACTAGGTCACATTTAATAGTGTGCATTGTAACCTTTAACAAGGTTGGCCTTTCATAAGGCATCACTTTAGAAGAGTGAGAATGAGTAGCATGTTATTGTTAGAGTAATTATTTGTTCTAACTTATTAATTAAATTACTTTGATTTAATTAATTAAGTTGCCTATTACTCTAGTTTTCTTAAGCTATCTTGTAGGTGCATATAATTAATATTTTATTAATTATATTGTGCAACCCTAGCTTTCTTAGTCTTTAGTTTCCCTTTTCAGGTTTCGTGATTCCTTTATAAGGATTCACCTCTTTGTATTTTATACATTCACTTATTGGATTATATGAGATATTGCTCTTTGCATGTCCATAAGATGGATCTGGCTTTTTGGCCTCCTTGATTTTTCCTTGCCTCTGTTCTTTGCTTCATCCATGTGACAGGGTTATGCATGCAGGTGTTCTTGGGAGATTATTTTTTCACCTAATCTAACATGGTATCAGAGCAAGCTTGCTGCTCGCTGTTCGTGGTTTGTTGAAGCATTTCAGAAGTTGCATTTTTCAGAGGGTTTCAATTTTTAGAGTTATTTTGTATTGGATTTGGAGGGGTCATTTTTTTCGGTGCATTTTGAGCCCAAATGGACCTCACCGTTGGATTCATAGCACCCAAAAACCCCTATTTCCATATAAAATTTGTCCAATTTGGACACAGTTGAAATTTGATGCAAAAATTTTATATGGAAACAGGGGAGGCTGTACGAAAATTTTTTTTTGGAGGACTTTGGGCTCAAACGGACGCTTCCATTGGATTCGGAAGGCCGTTTGCAGTCAAAATCCATATAAAATTTGTCCATTTTGGACACCGTTGGTCTGGGAGGCAAATTTTTTTGTCCGACAGGGCCATACGGCCGCCTACATGCAGTACATGTTAGAGTAATTATTTGTTCTAACTTATTAATTAAATCACTTTGATTTAATTAATTAAGTTGCCTATTACTCTAGTTTTCTTAAGCTATCTTGTAGGTGCATATAATTAATATTTTATTAATTATATTGTGCAACCCTAGCTTTCTTAGGCTTTAGTTTCCCTTTTCAGGTTTCGTGATTCCTTTATAAGGATTCACCTCTTTGTATTTTATACATTCACTTATTGGATTATATGAGATATTGCTCTTTGCATGTCCATAAGATGGATCTAGCTTTTTGGCCTCCTTGATTTTTCCTTGCCTCTGTTCTTTGCTTCATCCATGTGACAGGGTTATGCATGCAGGTGTTCTTGGGAGATTAGTTTTTCACCTTATCTAACATGGTATCAAAGCAAGCTTGCTGCTCGCTGTTCGTGGTTTGTTGAAGCATTTCAGAAGTTGCATTTTTTAGAGGGTTTCAATTTTTAGAGTTATTTTGTATTGGATTTGGAGGGGTCATTTTTTTCGGTGCATTTTGAGCCCAAATGGACCTCACCGTTGGATTCGTAGCACCCAAAAACCCCTGTTTCCATATAAAATTTGTCCAATTTGGACACAGTTGAAATTTGATGCAAAAATTTGTTACCAGATTTGGGCACGCTTTCCAAAGAAAAGATTTTTTTTTTATTAAAAAAATAAATCATAAAATCAAAAGGCTTTATTAAAAAAAGGCTCATGAGTTTTTATTAAAAAAAGCGTTTGCTTTTTTTGCAAAAATTCTTCAAAGTTTTTTGTTTTTTGTTTAAAAAAAAAAAACATTTTCAAAATCTTCCAAAACAGGATGCTGCATCAGCAAAGTATGACAAAGAAGTAACATCAGAAAGGTACTGAAGCAGGTCTGACAGCCGCAGGTGCTGACGTCATCCATCTTTGGGCTGAAATTTGACGGCTTTCAAATCATCATTTCTATAATTTGTTTTGTTTTAAAAGCTGTTTGTGGTTTTTTGGCCATATCTTTGTCATACGGAGGTATTTTTTGATGAATCTTATATCGTCGAAAAGCTCTTTCCGAGCCCGTCATGATGGTGCTAGTTATTTTGACTTTTGATATAGTTTTTTTTGCCTATTTTGGCAATCAAAGCCAGATATTCTATTTTGCACTCTAAGAGGCGTATCTTGAGCTTCCGATCTCCGATTTTGGACTTCTTTATATCATTGGAAAGCTCTTTCTATGCTCTTTCTAGTGATGCTGGTTGTTGTTCTAGATTCTATTCTAGGCACATCCTATTCAGTCTTTTTCATTTTAGCATTCTGGTGGATATCCTGTTTGTTTCAGGTTCGGGGATTGATTTTGTTGCTTCAGTTGCTTCGTTTTGGGCTCTACCTTCTGTTGTTTCAGCCTTATGTCTTTTCTGATAATTGTTGATATTCATTGTAAGAATTTTTATGCAACACACTAAGATAAAGTGCCACTCTTGCGTTTCGGGATCCTTTTCATCATTGTGATTCGTTGTACTCGCACTATTATATAAAGTGCCATGGGGGGGATAGTTGTTTGCCGCTTATAGGCCCTCTTTCTCTAATTCCTCATGCAGTGTCGATGACACGTGCCTTTATTTGTGTTTGTACCTCACTCTCGATGTGTTTGGCTCCTGTGTTGTAGGAGATTTTTGGCCCATCTTTTCAGCTGCCTGTCACCTCACCTGCCTTAAGGGGAGGTTATATTGCTGTTCTATGCTTCTTTGGTTGATGGTTCGTGCCTTCTATTTCCATGGAGGTTCCTTTGGTTGATGGTTCGTGCCTTCTATTTCCATGGAGGTTCTACAGATCAGCATTTTGACAGAGTTTTGCAGTTCTTCATGCTTCAATGATTCTCTTCTGATCTCTTTGTTCCTTCTTCTGGAACATTCTTTGCTATGTCTTTTTGGAGTAGGGTTTTTCCCATGTGGTTTTCTCTATTTCTCCTCTTTATAGAGATTTTGTTGTGATTGGGTACCTGATCTGACCTTGTTGCCGGGACCCAATTCTCTTTCATAGCTGTGCTAGGTTAGCTTCCTCCCAAGCTTCGCTTAAGGGGGGGTGTTAGAGTAATTATTTGTTCTAACTTATTAATTAAATCACTTTGATTTAATTAATTAAGTTGCCTATTACTCTAGTTTTCTTAAGCTATCTTGTAGGTGCATATAATTAATATTTTATTAATTATATTGTGCAACTCTAGCTTTCTTAGGCTTTAGTTTCCCTTTTCAAGTTTCGTGATTCCTTTATAAGGATTCACCTCTTTGTATTTTATACATTCACTTATTGGATTATATGAGATATTGCTCTTTGCATGTCCATAAGATGGATCTGGCTTTTTGGCCTCCTTAATTTTTCCTTGCCTCTGTTCTTTGCTTCATCCATGTGACAGGGTTATGCATGCAGGTGTTCTTGGGAGATTAGTTTTTCACCTAATCTAACAGTTACTCGTGGTTTTTCCCAAATTGGGTTTCCAAATTACATCATTATGTCAATTGTGTTATTGATTCTATTATGTTTCATGTTTACATTTCTACAAATTGAATTGATAGTAATGTATAGGTTTATGTGATTGCATAATCTAATGGATGCATGCATGATGAAATTTTTTTATGGGTTCACTAAGCTATGAAAAGTTTTAATTATACATATGGACCTTGGATAATTGATTCACCCCCCCACCGCCCCCCCCCCCAAAGTTATTCTAAAGAATTCTAACACTACTAGTATAAGTCATCATTGAACTCCTCTTTGAGCTCCTGCACTACTTCCTCCATTCCTTCATCTTCTAGCACCTTGTCCTCTACAATATAATTTTCTACCTAGTTAGAATTTGTTGGATCAAACACTCCATTATAATGTGCTAAGAAACTCAAATTTATCTCAAATATGGGCCTTGTCTCCCAAAAACCTTCCTTATCTTCAATAAAATTGATCAAATATATTTGAACTTCTTCCCCCCTAACATATAACATTCCATAGTTGGTAGTTGATAGAATTGTTAGGCCACCCCTAATGTTCCATAATGCTTCTTTTAAACTAAGCTAAATGTTAGGATTGAAAATTATAGAGTAGAGCTTTACTATCATATGTTTGTCATCATAAATGTGATAGGTTATAGATACAAACATTGCCACTATATCACAATTAGATCTCCACCTATTTGGTAATTTGATATATTGTTCTCCTAACACCCTCATTACTACTCTGATAACCACCTTGTTGCTTTTATTCAACATCATTCTTATTCTCTCTACCTTGATAGGTTCATCAAAGGACATGAGCCTAAAGTTGCTACAGAGTTTAATTAGCATGCCCATTAGAAGAAAATTATAGAGAGAATGCCCACTAAGACCCAGAAGTGAGAGGAAAACTACCTTGAATAGTGATATACAATTTTTGAATTCAATACTACATAGTCATGAGTAAATTACCAACCCATAAAGCTACAAAAAGGGAAAAAGGTTCTACACTGACAAGAAGTCCAAGGTATAGAATTGAGAAACAATGGTGGTGATAAGATAGGAGAAAATGATAAACAAGTCCTAGATAATCATTTAAGTTAGATAAAATCAAAAAATTCTCTCATAGCCTACAAATCCTTAATATAAATGTAATCAATGAGGGGAACTTTCCCATAGGGCCATAATTAGGCCAAAATGATTGCTAATCCTGACAAATGGATACAAATTCTAATAATCAAGAGACAGACAAGGAATATCTCTATAATATATTTTCATATATGGGGATACCCTATTCAAAAAAATTAGAGATATATAATTTCTATTAATTTTTTTTAAAAAAAATCATCTTGGTCATAATTTCAACCAATCTTGGTTGAAAATTTTGACCAATGCATTGGCAGTGGGTTTGGCATGCTGGTCGATCAAGGACCAACATTGGACAAACTTTGAACCAAAATTTGGTGGAAATTTTGACTAATTCATTGGTCGTAGGATTGGCATGCTGGTCAATCAAGGGCTAGCATTGGTCAAACTTTTCACCAATGTTTGGTGGACATTTCAACCAAGATTGGTCAAAATTTTGACCAATAGTCCTCCAAAAATAGATTTTATTTTCAACCAAATTCTTGGTCAAACATCTAACACATACAAGTTTTGGTCTAAATTTTGATGAAAAAAATAGCAACATAGCAATTGGTCAAAAATTTGACCAATTTTCATCAAAAAATTAGTCAAAATTTACTAGTAAAAGTCCTCTAACAAGGATCATTCCTAATAGGTTAATTGAAATCATTTAACTAGGTCACATTTAATAGTGTATAGTGTAACCTTTAATAGGGTTGGCCTTTCACAAGGATTCACTTTAGAAGAGTGAAATTGGGTAGCATTTTACTGGTGGTTTTTCCCAAATTGGGTTTCCACATAAAATCCTTATGTCAAATTATGTGAATGTGCTTATGGTATTTCATGTTTACATTTTTGTAAAGTTATTTTGACCTAGGACAACAACTTACTAAGTTAAGGTATTGTACAATCTAATGGATGGATGCATGTAATGGTTTTATGGATATGGGTATGTTAAGCACTAAAAAAAATTATTTATACATCTGCACCTTGGATAACTAATTCACACCCTTCTCATTATTTTAAAAAAATTCCAATAATTGGTATTAGAGCATTGGTTCTTGAGAGCAAATAGTTTGAAGGCACTAAAAGCTAAAGATCAAGATATATAGAAAGGAGGTGTCCAAACTGAACAAGGAAAACTTTCAGGCATGGAAAAATTTGGTGAAGCTACATCTAGGAGGTCTTGGAAACTATGTACAATATACCATCATCACTAAGATTGCCAATCCTACTAAAGCCCTAACTATTGATGATTTGAAAAAATAAGAAAGAACACAATTAGGCTATGTTAGAGCCTACCTTTTCCCTAAGCTACTTATAATTTGGTGATATCAAAGATTGTGATAGTGCAAAGAAGATGTGGGATTCGATTGAAATGATCTATCGAGGATATAAGAATGTTTTGATAGCCAAAGATGAAAGTCTAAGGGGAAAGTTTGGTCACATGAGAATGCAAGAAGGTGAGACCATTTTCCAATATTACACAAGAATAAGAGATGTTTTAAATGCTATTAGAGGAGCTAATGATATCATTGAAGATACAACTATAATTAGAAAAGTATTGAGAATGGTACTTCCTATCTATGCTATTAGAATATCTTCCATCCATGAAATAAGGTGTATTCCTAGTAGTAATATAACCCTTGAAGGATTGATGGGTAGAATTACATCTTTTAAACTCTTTAATTTTGAAAATGTTGAATCTACTTCTAAAGCTAAACTATCATTAAAGGAATCTAAAGAGAAAAAGGAAAAGGTCAAACATGTTTCTAGTGATAGTGATATAGATGAGGAGGATGTAGAAGAGCTTGAAGCATTACTAACAGGGAGATTTGATAAAGGCAAAAGAAAATGCAAAGTTAAGTTATCTATCACGTGCTTTAATTGTAATGAGGTTGGTCATAATGTTGCTAGATGTCCAAAGAAGAAGAACAATAGAAGTGGAGACAAGTTCAGAAGTCAAAGAGAAGAGAATAACAAAGATTATAAAGATAAAGGAAAGAAGTATTGCTACATTACTAAGGAAGAAACAAAAGATGAATCTAATGACCATGATGATGATGTTGTGTATGTTTCTATGAATGATGATTCTAATGAGGATGATGCAACTACACTAGTGTCTTATGTGAAAAAGAGTTACAAATAGATTTTTGACAATGGATGGTTACATACATGGCTGGAGATAATAGTAAATTCATTACTCTTGATTATTATAATGGTAATAGTGTAAGATTTGGTAATGATGCACCCTGTCTTATCAAAGGTAAAGGATCAATCAAACTGATAAAAAAGATCATGTGTGATAATGATTATTGTGTAGAAAGACTTGACTATAACTTGTTGAGTGTGTCACAACCAATTAGTTTAGGTTGCAAATTTGAATTTGAGAACAAAAATGCAAAGATATATGACACTAATGGGAAATTGATTAGATATGGAGATTAGAATAGAGGTGGTCTATTTTATCTTTACATGAATGTTGCTACTTGTCTTGTTGTATAATTTGATGATTTGTGGCTATGGTACAAGAGATTATGTTGTGATAACTTTGATAACTTAGTTAGTATCAGTAATATGAAAAGAGTCAAAGATTTTCCTAAACTAAAGAAAACTAACAATATGATTTGCAAACAATGTAAATTAAGCAAGATGAAAAAATCTAGTTTTAAAAGTAAGACTCACTCCTCTAAAGAAATTTTGGAATTAGTTCATACTAACTTGTGTGGACCAATTGATGTGCAAAGCTACAAAGGTGAAAAGTACATTATCCTATTTGTTGATGATTATTCTAGGATCATGATAGTTATGTTTCTAAAACAAAAATCTCATACTTTTCAAATATTTAAGTGGTACTTAGCAAGAGTTTAAAAGGAGATTGAAAAATATTGAAATGTTTGAGATTTGATAGAGGTGAAAAATTTACATCAAATGAGTTTAAGATATTATGTACTGATAGAGGAATCAAGAGACATAATTTTGCATCTAGGACCCCTCCACAAAATGGAATTTTTGAAAGGAGGAATAGATCTATAATGGACTATACTAGAACACTCATGATGTAGAAGAATATTTCTTTGAAATATTGGAGAGAAGCAATAATTAAATCTATCTATACCCTAAACTGAGTACAAGTTAAGAAAGTTCCTCATTCAACACCTTTTGAACTATGGTATGGATACTCACCCAATGTAAAATATTTTAAGGTATTTTGAAGCAAGTGCTACATTCTTAAAGACATAGGAATGGTAAATTTGATGCTAAAAGTGAAGAAGGTATATTCCTAGGCTATTCCATAAGAAGTACAGCTTATAAGTGTTTCATTACTAATAGTAAAAAAGTTGTGAAAAGTGAAAATGTGAAGTTTGATGAATATACATAGGTACATGAAGCTAAATCTATGAAGTAATTTGAAGAGTAAAAGTATTTTGTATACTTTTAGGAAGGAATGCTTACTGATGAAGGTATTGTGAACCAAGTTGTTAATCAACAACAAGTACCAGTGATTGTTGAATCACATACAATGGTTATCAAGTTACATTTAGGAGCCAAGTTTTAGACAAAAGATGAGGTACATTATAATTTTGAGATAAGTGTACATGAAACAAATGTTGATCTACCTGATAGAAAAGTACATAGTGATTCTAAAGCTAATAGACCCACTGAAAAAAAGAAGAGAACCAAGATTGTGAAAGTATGTCCAAAGATATCACCCTACTCAACAAATTATTGGAGATGAGGAAGCTAGACCAATGACAAGGAATAGGTTGAGAAGTGATACGTGTTTATTGAGCATGCATGAGCCTAAGATAGTGAAAGATGCATTAGAAAATGAAGAATAGAGTAAAGCCATGAAAGAAGAGATTGATTAGATTGAGAAGAACAAGACATGGACTCTAGTACCCAAACCAGAGAACAAGAATGTGATTGGAACAAAGTGGGTGTATAGAAATGAGTTATATGAGAATGGTGAAGTCATAAGGAATAAGGAAAAATTAATTTTCAAGTGGTATGCACAAGAAGAAGGAATTGACTATGGAGAAAAATTTGCCCCAATTGCAATATTGGAAGGAGTAAGAAATTTTCCTATGTACTCTACATACAAAGGTTTTAAAGTTTATCAAATGGATGTGAAGTCAACATTTCTGAATGGTATAGCAGAAGAAGAGTTTTACATAGAATAGTCTGAAGGATTTTTGATAAAAACAAAAAGCTAATGTAATGTAGACTACACAAAGATTTATATGGTTTACAAAAATTCCCAAGAGCATGGTATGAAAGGCTTCACAACTATCTTGTGAATATTTCTTTTGAGAAGAATGATGATAACAACTATCTATACTTGAAGATAGAAGGAGGTAAAGGTATTTTACTAGTTGAAATTTTTTTTTGATGATATCATATTTGGAGGTCAAAATGCATTACGTAAGACATTTGAAAATGAAATGCATAAAGAATTTGAGATGTCTATGTTTCTAGAGATCAAGTTCTTTCTTGGTTTGCAAGTATATCAAATGAATATGGTATATACATCACTTAGTCTAAGTATTTAAAGGAAATATTGAAATTTTTTGGTTTGGAGGATTTAAAAATAGTTAACACTCCTATGGTGATAGGAAACAAACTTTTAAAGAATGGTTATTATGCTAAAGTGAATCAAACATTATAAAGGTCTATGATTAACAAGTTGCAATATGTAGTACACAACATATTTGGCATTGCATTAGTTGGGATTTTTGTAATATTTTTTACAAATTGTAAGGAGAATCATTTGATGGTTGTTAAGAGAATTATGAGATATTTAAAAGGAACCAAAGATTATGGTCTATACTACAAGAAAAATGAAAATTTTGAGTTAAGAGCCTATACAAATGTTGATTGGGATGGAAAAATTGATGATAGAAAGAGTACAAGTGATGGAGCATTTTTATTAGGAAAGAGATTGGTCACTTGGACTAGTAAGAAACACAATTATATATCTCAATCTACTACTAAAGCTAAATATGTGGCTACTATAGTAAATTGTAAAAATGTGGTATGGATCAAATAGCTACTCAAAGGCATGAAGGAGGAAATTACTGAATATATGGTACTTTATTGTGATGACACAAGTACTATAAGCATATTAAAGAACCTTGTGATGCATACAAAGCTAGAGCACATTGTAATAAAGTATCATTACTTGAGGGAGTTGGTTCAAGACAAAGAAGTGAGGATGGAATATGTGAATACAATAGAACAGATAGCTAATATAATCATAAAAGCTTTACCTAAGGATGCAAGAATATTTTAGAGGTAAATTAGGGGTGATACCCCTATCATAAAATACTTAAGAAGCAAGTCTTGGATCAACTAAGCTAAATGTTATATCTTACAATTTGATGGAATGGAACTTAGTTTAGGAGCTACTTAAAGTAATGGAGGAGCTGAATTAGAAGATTTATAGTCACACACAAGGTGACAAAGGGAGAACTTGAATTGATTATATTTTTATGATAAGCTGACAAGTCCTTGACATTGTTGTCAAAGAGGGAGATGTAAGATAAAATAACCTAAAGAGGGAGATATAAGGAGATACAAGAGAGATATATTGAAGGAGATTGACAAAAATGACATTACCCTATATAAAGGAAGGACATATACTAATAGAGGGAGAAATTTCAAAGATATTATTTTCTTTTAGGTATTGGTTGTTCATCAATGCCAAAGAGGGATATTATTGAAAAGAGATCATTTCAAAGTGTAGAACCTTTAATGGAACAATCATTATTTTGAAACTCTCCCTCTTTGGCATTGATGGCAAAGCAATACCAATAACAATGCCAAAAGGAAAATAATATCTTTGAAATTTCTCCCTCTATTAGTATATCTCCTTCCTTTGTATAGGGTAATGTCATCTTTGTTAATCTCCTTCAATATATCTCTCTTATTTCTCCTTATATTGCCCTCTTTAGGTTATTTTATCTTATATCTCCCTCATTCTCATATCTCCCTCTTTGAGAACAATGGAGATATAAGAGAAAAAAACCTATAGAGGGAGATATAAGGAGATATAAGAGAAAATAACCTACAAAGGGAGATATAAGGAGATATAAGAGAGATATATTGAAGAAGATTGACAAAGATGACATTAACCTATAAAGATGAAGGACATATATTGATAGAGGGAGAAATTTCAAAGATATTATTTTATTTTTTGTAATGCCCTGCCAAGGGATCCAAAGAATTAACCTAGAATTTCACTATGTTTGGTAGAATTTTTTTAGTTTTTTTTACATGAAATTAATATCATTTACAACTAACACATAAATACGGAAGCAATAACAATAACCATCTAAAAGTAAACATAACATACTTAACAGGTAATATTCTTTAAGGATCCCTTAACGTTGAATCACATCTAAATCAACTAACATTAATGAATCCATCTCATACAACAATCCACATGAAATAATAATGTTCAGTCCAATGTTTATACATTACATTTCTAAATGCTCAATCATCCACTATACATGTCATAGGGTATGAAAGCTTAAAAGAATATACATATGTGAAATTAGGTACATCATCCTATTCTAATCCATGATACATCAAGTAAAGATAACCATATGATACACATGATACATCATCATAGAGGATATATACATCCATCATAAAGATCAAACATAATAAACTAAGTGCACGGTTCCTCCCAACCGTTAATAGAATCATTAGACCATTGTGGGTCTTAGCCATCCCTCCATGCATAACATTCCAAATCACCAAGGAGATCATCAGTATTAACATAGTAGGAATGTCACTCCTAACATATACTACATCACATGCAGAAAGTAATCTAACATGCAAATATAAGCATAAGATAACATCATCTAACATATGCTAATCATCAGTGAAAGGATACATATCCACCATCATAAAGGACACATCAACCATGATATCTCAAATGGATCTCAAATGATAAGAGTGGAAAAACACTACCACCCAACTACATGGAACCTAAGTGGTCCACTCCCACCGTGCTAAGGAGATAATATCAAGTCCCAAATAGGTTATCAAAATCACATAGCATAAAAATACTCTCTAAGTCCAGGAATCCTAAAAGTATACTAACTCAAAGGTTCCAACACAAAATTGACATCTAATCCCAGAGGCACACAAAGAAATGTAGGAAACCTACTATGCAAGCAGGAAAGTGTCATCACATATATCATGTAGAAGTTACCCTAATAGTTAGCTAAACTCCATAGGTCCCTACTGATCCTCATGTGGCCACTAGTATCCTCTCATATTGACAAGGCATACTATAGAATGCAAGGTCGCAACCAAGCGTTCTCTCTACTCCCATCCTAGTCTATACAAGCACTCGAGGCATGGGTGAGAACAAAAAAATTATCTTGTTAGGTTCATTTAGTTAGTATTAGGTGTAAATGTTTTCACTTATTAAACAACTTACAATGAGTTACCCTGGCAGCCTCTTAGGGCCTCGGCCCCCATTGCAAGCCACTTCCTGACACTACAAGCAGATAACCTACGCTAAGCTCATGGAATCATAAATCTCAAAATCACAAAAGATAATCCATAATAAAAACATCAAATATGCACAATAAAAGGATCAAATCTCCATAAGCAACTAAAAAGCATCCATAGAAAATCATGACCACAATAGCTCTCTATCCGCAACTAAAGCATCACTAATAATCAAAAGTATCCATTGGTTCTCAATAACCAAAATATATCTCAAATCATACTGATCGAAGGCTCCAAAATGGTTGAGTCAAAACATGTCACAACATGACATCATAAAATAACATTTCAGTCCCATCATAGCGACTAAAAAATATCCTAAGGATAACTGATCGATGACTCAAAAATGATTAGGTCAAGTGTCTCATACATAAGAATAACATTCAATAAATACAAGCATTCCATCACATAACCACGGTTGGGTTTATAAAGATCGAAAATAAGATATCATCATGAAATCACAATCATAACCCCTGAGCCTCTAGTAGACATCCTATGACTAGTCAACACTAGTCAACCCAAAATCCAAAATAGAAACATAAAGAATACACAATGCAAGCACATGTTTTGGTTTGCTAAAATTATATATTGAATTAAATGTGGAGGTCTCAGTTTTTATTTTCAAATTTAGATATCAAGTGGAGAAATTGCACATTTTACCTAACCCATGTATTTGTTTGATAGATAAAAGTTTGTCCCCAAAACCATTAGACTCGATTTTCTAAATGATCTAATAATATTTTGTTTATTTAAACATTGTTTGAAAATGACCCTTATCGAATTCCAATAGTCAGTTAGCAATTCTAATGAATCCAACTTTATCAAAACAATAATTGCATAATTCAAAACTTTGATTTATAATACATTCTAATGATTAACCTTAATTAAACTAAGTTTAATTAAGTTAATTATTAATATCTCTCCATAATAATAATTGATAAATTATTCTTCATATTTTTAAATCATTTTTTTAAAAGAATGATCCATCAATACAAATCATTTTAAATAAAATAATTATTTATAACTAATATACATGTATACTTACATACATACATACATACATACATACATACATACATACATATATATATATAATTATAACATTCAATAATTTTAATAACATTGCAATTTTGAAAAAGTTGAAATTCATACTGCAAAGTCAAAATTCATATTGCAAAGCCAAAATAACATATAAATTAATCCCCCCTCCCACTACCACAGTATGCAGTACCTGTGGTCGCAGGCACTGCGTTGACATCGAGTACGTAGTACCCCTCTCATCATTGTCTTGCAACAATAGGCCTGTGCCTCCACAAGGATATGGGTACAAATCGTGCCCAATGCAAATTTATAACATTTTTAATAAAATGTTTCCCATCGATGTGATTTGCGATTTGATTTTTCAATAAAGGTTTTCTTCACTGCAATATTCGATTATATATATATATATATATATATATATATATATATATATATATAATTAAATATAAATTATTATCAAGCATGACAACATATATGTATATATTTATATATACATATTATATTTATATACATATATGCAAATTTGCATAATTTTAAAAGAGAACAAATACTTTTTTATTTTATTTTATTCTTTAAAAATAACAAGGGTTTGTTCATATGCATCTATAAACCCTAGCCTCATATTTTCTTTAGATCTATGCATACAAATTCTTTATATGGAATTTAAACACCCATAGCAAATGCATACAACCAAAATAGGAAAAACCCTTAGAAAGCATATGGAAGACACAAAGAAGACAGGAAGTGCAAGATGTGGAAATAGCATAAGCAAAATCACAAGAGTCTACCTAGATTTTGATGCTAATTCTCTTTTTCTCTGAAAACCCATAGAGCAAGGTCCTCCCTTCTCCAAAGTTCCTGAGTCCTCCAATGCTCCAAAACGCTCTCCAAACGCTCTCCCTAAGCTTCTAGGAGTGCCTGAATATAAAGGACTCTCAGGAAGCACCTAGAATGTCTCTAGAAACAACTAGAAGGTGTCACCAACTAAGCATGCATCTTTTCCAACCTTCTAGATGAATCATAAGGTTGTAGACAACATGTGCTTAATTGGTGCACTAAACCCTGTGTTGTTGACATAAGAGAAATAAAAAGGTGTGTTAACTCCTAGGCAAGCTTATAACTTTTATTTTAATTTTTATAACTTTTATTATTATTATTTATTTATTACTTTATTATTATTTTATAATTATTATTAATTTTAATTTCTAATTTTCTTTTATTTAATTCTTTTTATCAATTAATTCTCATTTAATTAATTATAGTCAAAATATCAAAGATCATGATATTATATTAATTTTCTCCAAATAATTAATTTATTAATTAAATCTATTTATTAAGACTTAATTAATAGAAAATTCACCATAGACCTCCAAGATAAAATATGAAAACCCATCATAGAACAATTCATACAAAATTAGTCTAAAGAGTTAAAAATCACGAATTATGTCATCCAACACATTCAGAAGGTAAAATATCTAGATACCTGTCCTCTCTCTCTAGGACAATGGTTTTAAGGGTTTGGGATTTAGACTTAAGAATTTATCTCCCTTCTCTGATCATTGAGATAATATAATAGGGTACGGTCATCTTGGCAATTTAGGGAAGTCGATACCCGATACCTGCAACCTGCATAAAAACTATGCATGTACATACAATATATATAATGCTAAGCTAAATAGGCAATGGTAGGAAGTGGTGCATCATGTAGATCCTGACTAGCAGGTGACTACGACTCCCTTCCTTAACCACATCAGAAATGCCATACGATAAGAACAAACATGCACACCATACACATGCAAGTATGGGGTAAGTATCCATAATAAAACACATGAGATAATAAACCATCTAACTAATCATTATCAATAACTAAAAGCAATGTAATGATCATCATGCATACATGAAATGTAAAGTCTAAATGATCTCACCATATATCAATTGAATCCATAACATAATATCTGATAGTCTCAAAACAGTACTACTAATCCATCAACATAAAACTAGTCTAACATAGTCTGATAATAATAGCAACAATGTGTCCATAAAAATGTGAACGAGGGCAAGCACTACATTTTTGGTACTTTTGTTCGTATTGGTTTTCCATCAATCCCAAAGAGGGAGATTTTTGAAAAGAGATTGTACTTTTGAAGTGCAAAACCTATAATGGAACAATCATTATTTTGTCAATGATGTCAAACTTGCTAACCACTTGTGAGACAATTGATTTTTGGTCTAGATGCTATCATGTGGTTGATTGATGAAGTGAATTTTAAAAGAGGAGATAATAGGAGAACCAAGAGAAAGGTTGAGTTATTTGGTGTATAAATGGAGCACTAAGACCAAGTAAGACATTAATACTATAGTGTATTGTTTATCTACTTAAAGTCTGTAATGAAAGATTACTCAAGCAAAGACTAGAGAAGATCAAGTAAGAAAAGTATTTGCCAATCCTTTTTGGGTAGTCAGTGCAAGATGAACAAAAAATAGTAGAAACTGAGTAAAAATCAAGAAGTGTCAAGGAAAGATGAAAAATAGTGCAAGTTGAGTGAAAGTTAATATATGATAAGTAAATTTTAGTTGGTGCTAAGCATTAGTAAACTTTAGTGTTTGTCAAGTGAACTAGTGTTGGTTGAGTGACAAAATAGTATAGAGGTCAAGTGAGAACAAACAATGTGAAATCGAATATTTGACGAATCTAGGCTAACTAATTTGATTTCTTGAATTACGTGAAGAATTTGGAAGATGACTACAATGAGTTGGTGGAAAAGAATTCAAGATAAATAGGTTTTAGGTGAACTCAATGAAGATTATAGGGGAAGTTTCTAGAGGAACTCAACTGGAAAAGTGGGTAGAAATGAATCTAACCTAACCCTAAAATAAATAGTTTTGGTTAAGCTATAAAAGATCTAAATTCTCTATTTATAGAGATAGCTAGCTAGAAGCAAGGGTTGACATGTACAAGAACCTAAGGATGATAATAATTCTAGGGTATTACTTCATCTAGTTGCCAAATAGAAGAGACTACAGTTGATATACAAAGAAAGAAGGCTTAAGGAGATGAATGCTTGAAGAGTGAATAAGATAGTAGAGACAAAGAGTATAAATGCTAAGTAGACTGGAGGACTGAAACATAGATCTATAATATGCAAGTGATTTGTTAGTTTTTATTAGATCAAGTCCTACTATTTCTATCTAACAAATGTATTAGTGTAGATAAAATTCTTTGGATTAAGGTTGACCTAATAGTCATTTTTAGATCTTTTAACTAGGTGACATTCTAATGAAATGTTCTAAAGCCCTCTAAAAAGGCTCACTCCTAATAGGGTGATTGAAATACTTTAACTAGGCCATATTTAATAATGTGTATTATAACCTTTAACAAGGTTGGCCTTTAATAGAGCATCACTTCAAAAGAGTGAGAATGATTAGAATGAAATTGGGTAGCATGTTACTGGTGGTTTTTCCCAAATTGGGTTTCCACATAAAATCCTTGTGTCAAATTATGTGAATGTTCTTATGGTATTTCATGTTTATATTTCTGCAAAGTTATTTTGACCTAGCATAGTAACTTACTAAGTTAAGGTATTGTATGATCTAATGGATGCATGCATGCTATGGTTTTATGGATATGGATTTGTTAAGCATTGAAAATTTTCATTTGTACATCTAAACCTTTGATAACTAATTCAACCCCTCTCTTAGTTATTCTAAAGAATTCCAACACTAATATCTTTGCATGTGGTAGATGTTTCTATATTACATTCATGTGAGGAAGTATCATACTCTAACTATCTAATACTATTTCCCTTATTTTGGCTTCCTCCCTCAATAATTTTTCCTACGAATCTCTCAAAAATATAACCTTTACAAAAACATTTGAGCTAGAACTTGGGTCAAGTGATAACTGACTAGCACTAGTCTTCAAGTCTTCATCAATATTTGTTAGTTTATCTATTATTTCCTTAGTGAAAGTTGAAGTATCACATAATATTGTAAATAATGAAACAACATTATTTACAACTCCTAAAATTCCAATAAGAGCGGACAATTCCATTTGATCAATAGAAATCTTCCTTTCTACATTCTCAAAAACTTTATTTTCAAATTATCTTCCTACCCTTTGTACAAGTTTTTCTTGGCCATTTATATCCTTATTGAATTTATGTACAATATCAACTAATTTCTCAATAATGGGGGCTTTATTATTTACCTCTATTTGCATAATGTCCATAAATATGTCCTTGATGTCTTCAATAACCTTTCATTTTTCTCTTCTTTCTATTAATTTTCTCTTTTGTACTCTTTTCCCCATAGATCACTTATGATCTCCATCTAATCAGTAGTGAGATTGGATTGATCCCAATTTGGAATCACAATCTTAGCATCAATGTCTATCTCTCAAGAGATCTTTTCCTTCGGTGCTAGGAGAAACTATGATTACTTTTCCTTTATCTTCATCCTTCTCCTCTCCTCCACTTAGTTGACTCTTAGATTCTTCTATATTTTCTTTGTTAACCTCATCCTCACCCTTATCATATTTTAGCTTAGTTAAGCCTATCCCAGAGGTAGATTGAGTCTGTTTCTCGGTTACTACTTGGATGGATGGATGACTCTGTTTCTTTTTTTATGATTTCTCTACACTTGATGTAGTAATGGATTGGCTTAGACTAGAGGCTAGAGACTCTGTTTCTAGAGGCTAGAGTATTGGCTTAGACTAGAGGCTAGAGGCTTAGATTGGATGGATGGATGACTCTATTTCTTTTTTTATGATTTCTTTTTCTATCATACTCTTCTATAGTTTGTACCTCTTTCTCTCCATCTTTTTCAATTTTTCCTTGTTCCTCAAAAATAGTTTTCCACAATTTTTTTGTGGACTAAAGAACCTCTTCAATATTGTTAGACAAAATTTTAAATGCTTTGAATCTTGGAGTCTTCTTATTCTAATGTGTCTCCATGGCCTCCTTGACTTCTTCATTTTAGAAGTTAGGCATGAATCTCTTCAAGGTCTTCTCTCTCATGTCCCTTTCTATCTTCACATCATTGGTCCATCTTTGTGTACTTCCTTGAGTAAGACATTAGGTGCTTGGCTCTTTAGCTCATTAGGGTCATATTTCCACACAGGCATTTTCTCCACTACAACATCTTCTATTTGTTGTTGTTCCTCTATCTCTGAATTCATATTTGACATATGTGAATCCTTTTATACCACTTCCCTCCCTCAATCTCTTTAATTTTTCTCAAAGGTTAGTGGTGGCTTCTTCAATTGTATAATAGGAGTATTTTTCTCTTCATCATAATCATCTTGAAGTTTTAGTTTTCTTTTGAATTTCCTTGTTGTGGCGATCACAGGGGCATCTATCATCTTAGGTGTGGCTTTCTTAGGGGCACTTATGATCACTTTCCCCTTTTTCTTTGGAGGTTCTTCTTCCTCTTCTTCCTCTTCCTATTCTTCTACTTCCTCATCTTCACATTTTCTCTCAATGAGTATGAGAGGGTCATCTTTATTTTCTAATTTCTTCTTTATGGTTTTCATACTCTTCTTTTCTCTCTTCAGAAAGGAATCTCTATATCTAGAGATATCCTTGTCTTAGCTTCATCATATATTCCAAAATATGTTGCTTTGAGGTTAATAGACTCACTCACAAGAGCCTCTATGATATCCATGGTATTAGCTATATTCACTTCATACACCAAGGGTTTTACCCATGTATGACTGATTGAATGTGAGTATTATCATAATCAACTAGGAAACTTATATCTTGTGCATATTGTTCAACCAATTGTTGAGGTATTCTGTACCTATTCTACATCTCTTCCTTGAAATTCTCAAAGTATTCATCCATGATACCATCAATTTTTTCTCCTAATTCATCTATGAACTCATTAATTTGATAGATTACTGGTCTATTCTTAATCTAGACCATACTTCACTTGAATGGAAAGAAATTTTGCACATATAAAAATAAACAAAAAAGGATAGATCCAAACTTACATAAATTTTTCTTTGATGGCTAAATGTTCCCCATGTTTTTTCCTAGTTGGTCAAATTGCAACTTGACAAGGTTGAAGGATAGATTGTTCTTCACCACTTTATATGACAAATAAACCATTTCATAGGGAAAATTGTTCAGCCTACTCAAACTATAGATCTTGTGTACAATGACATGAATCCAAAATTTGATTTTCATGTCAATGGTACTATTTAGTTTTATTCCCCTAGTGCCCCATTCTAATAGCATCTTCTTGGTAAGTTCACCATGAGTTAGAGTTTTAGTTGTCTTGGTTTTGTCCAACATTGGGTAGCTCGTAACTCAATGAACCATCCTCTTGGTGATCTTAATGGGTTGTTCTAATGAGAAGGACATATCATGAACACTACTGAGCACTATTTGATCCACTTTACTTGGAAATTATGTAGCATGTACAGGGCCTATGTTAAACCCTTGATTTAAAGATGTTTATACTTATCTTTCAATGTTCCATTCTCACATAGTGCATTATATGCTTCATTCAACTCAAATCATTAGCCTAGCTCCTAAATTGTACAATGATAAAATTATCATATGTCATTGATTAATAGTACCTTAGGAGGAATAGTTTAGTGGGCTCCCATTAGATCTTTCTATTTTGTAATCATTGGGTAGAGCTTGAAGTTGGTGCCTAGAAAATTGTGTTCTTTAACAACATCTTTGATCCCTTATTTTCCTTTGAACTTGAGTTGGATTCCGTGATACTTAGTGAGAGATGAATTTTCAAAAAAAGATAACTCTTTCTACAACTTTGCACTTTAAAACTTCGCTCTTAATATCTCAGGGGCTCAAAATTGCTTTGTATTTTGAATGTAAGGTAAGAAATAAATCCTCAAGTTTGGCTTTTATGAAAAAATTGTAAATTTAAGGGCCTCTTGAATGCATTGCATAGTGGTAGGTGGAATAGCTCAACAATGTCTTTGAATCATAAGCTCTACATGAATTGATGATTACTAAATTGGTTAGAACTAAGTTCTAACTTACCTTGCTCATAGATAATAGATATCTCAACTACAACTAAGTTGTAACTTGGTTAGAAAATAACTTCCTTGCTTAACCTTGTGCATCTAAATATGTAGATTTGGATTGTTCTTTTTTGCATATCTAGAACAAATGTAGGATCTTCTAGAATTCTTAGTTTTAGTCATCTCCTAGACTATTTAGTTGGATGTGGATGCTTTTCCTAGCTCATTGGATTGGATAATGATAGCTTCATTATCTTGTCTTGGGCTTTCCACTAATTTCCTTACCCATTTATGATTCATCTGTCTTGATCTATTCAACCTTAGATTTTCCTATGATTTCTTCACCAAAATTTGTTTTAGCTCTATTCATACAATTTCTTTCCAATTGACCTATCTTTTATCATACATAACATCTTTCCTAGATATTTCTTTTCATGAAGTGAGTCTTTACATAGTTTTCTCCAATGTGCCCATATTCTCCACAATGAAGACATAATTTCCCATGTGTTGTAGTCTCAACCAATAAATTCTCTTTGTCTCATTCCATTGTGTTGATTATTTGGAATCTATTGATTTGACCCACATTCTAAAGATTTGTGACTATGCTTGTGACATGTGAAACAATTCCCTTCAAACATTGATCTAGTTCTACATTCATTATCCCTGTGCCCATATTTGTTGCAATTGTAGTAATTACCTTTGAACTTGGGTTATATAGTATTGTTTCAACAAACATTTGATGTAGGACCTACCTTTCCATGATTATTGCATGTAGGCCTTTTTTTCTTCTATGCTCCTTGTGATGACACCCTAAGCCAATAGTGCCTTTAGGTCTATTCCAAGTTTTCTCATATAATTAATTGACACTTTCTTGTGACCTCAATATTCTTTCATTTAGTTCCTTTTCAACCCTTATTTCATTCTAGATTCTATCATATTCTTCTCTCAGATTGTTGATTCCTTGATTTGCATCATCTAGTTGATATGCCATATCTACATAATGTTGGGATAGTTATTGAACTTCATTTTTCTTTTCATCTAATCTTGTAGAAATTAGTATTCTATATTCATCTATAATTTATTTATCATTTACTACTTTTTTCTTTTATTCCATGACTTCACATAACATAACAAAGTGACTTTCCTATTCTCTTTTCAATTTTCTCACTTCTTCTTGTAGAGTACCATTCCTTACTAGTAGATCTTAAATGGCTGCATCAATTTATTATGAACTTCTCTCTCTCGAAAGGTCTTCTATTCTTTCTTTAATGTATATATTTCCATTAATCTATGTAGCCAATTTCTTTATTCTTTTTAGAGAGTGAGTGAGTTTCTTGACTTTCTTCATAGCCATGTGTAGATCAAGTTTGTGATTATCAATAGCTTTCTCTAACTTGTACACTTTCATTTCCTTGGGTCTTTATTCTCAAACTATTAATTATATTATAGGAGACCCCTACTCTTATACTAATTATTGGAAATGTAATGACAAGCAAGTGACTGAGAAGGGGGTGGGGGTGAAATTATTTCTAGTTTAATTATTTAGATTATATAAACTACTTTCAAGCACAAGCATAAAGCATAAAAGAATTCAACACCATAATGATTTGACACAAGATTTGGTAATCTAGAAACTCTCCAAGGAGAAGGTAAAATAATGGTGGGGATGACACCCACAATGCTTCACTACTAAAATAATAAAGTTGGCCTATTAGGGCTTGCAATTGATCATGTATGGTGATCTATGTTAGGAGTATGAAGAACTGTTAGATCTACCTTGTGAAAGGAATTTAGAATAAAATCAAGTATGTACTCTATTAAGAGATTTAGCAATGTACTATTAGGTCCACTTGGTTAGAGGATTTGACTAAAGTAGCTGTCAGGATGAATTAATAGGTTGATGTTTTCTTTGTAAGTCTCCTTGATGATGTAGATCCTTTGACAAATGATCACATCTTACACTTTCTTTACACACCTAGATAAATAAAATTGTCTTCTTTATATAGCCATCAATTAATAACTTCATACCAAGTTGTCTCACACAATATATATCTTCATAATTTCCAAAGTATACCTTCAAGTAGGCCCAAATGTTGATGCTCAAACAATACTATACAATTTGATGTTTTGTTGATCCTTGAGAAATGTAGTGAGCTCGAGTGATAGTATGGAACTTGAGTAGCACTGGATTCTTAGTAAATATTTTTGAACTTGGGTGACACTGGAGTGTACTAACATGAAACTAGTATCTCGATTCACATAGAGAGCTCATCTAACATTGGGAACTTGGTTCACACTGGAAACTTAGTTTCCACTAATAACACTGAATAAGTCAGATAAATTGGTTTATATTTTGAGTTTAGTTAACACATATATCATTCATCTACTTGGAATACACTAAAAAAAAATTTCTAATGGAAATATTGATTGTAGTATTAACCAACCTTCATGGGTAGCTTAAGTAGTTTACAAATAATTGATAATATGTCTTTTCATAGTGTCAATAGTTTACAAAGGTAGTGATAAGGGAGAAGCTAAACTCATCTTTAGCTTTGGTTGGTCTTCTAGACTAAAGATAACAAAGGTACATCTGAGTCCAGGGTGACTTGATCTAGTGGGAGCCTCATAGAGTAGTGACATTGGTACAAGATTAGTCTCTAAGTGGGATATTGTTATCCAATGTGGAGCCTGATAAGTCTCGAAGTGGGAGATTATTACTTTGTGGTGACTAATTAGGGAATTACTGTACATACTTCATAATTTCTTGACATTTTTAGGTTGACATCTTGTAACTAATTTTAATCCAAAAGCAGAAAGAATACTTGTATAAAATGGCTTAGGGTTAGGGATTTCATAAGGTGTGATGCAATAATTGCTTTGTGTGGTGATATTGAGTTGTAAGGGATTATAGATAGTAATAAAGTTGTAATCATTGGATAATAATAATATTGGACTTGTTGTTTGGTGGACGTAGCCTAGGGATTGGGTGAACCATGTTAAATCCTGGTGTCCTATGTTCTCTTTTATGTGATTTATTATTTTATGATATTGGCTATAGTTGCATGTAGTTGTTATTTCATGTCTGTGTTTAATCCTAACAAGCTTCTCAATTTTTTTTTGTAAGATTTTCAATGAGTTCATTACAAAAAACCTCAACATAATGCAAAATAATTTATGTGATGTATTCACTAATAAAATGTACTTGTCCATATAGTTAAATTCTTTCCTACCTTCAAATTGAAATTATTTTTGAATTCATGTGCCAGCTTCCCAGTCACATGTCTCGCATTGTTGAATTAGTCTTGGAATGTTGTTAATGAGTACATGACAAAACTAAACTCTACATAGTGCACAAATTTTTTTTTGTACTCAATGATTTAATGTACTTTTGGATATAGTTATGTTTTTTTTCAATGTACTCGAAGACTTCATCTTATTATTTTGATTTGTCATGTTCTCAATCTCGTATCACACATTACTCAATTAGTGTTCTAATGTTATTAATGACCAAATTACATAACAAAATTTGCATAATGCACACATATTTTTATGATGCATTCAGTGATTTGATGTATTTGTCAATCTAGTCAAACTCTCAAATTTCATACTGTTTTCTTTCTTTTTTCATGTTTTCTATAAATTCCTAGCAATTCCCAATTCATTTGTATAATGTTGTCAATGAATAAATTACAAATCTAACACTACTTTTAGATTGTACTCATTGAATATATTACAAAATTAATGTTACATTTATAACATACTCAATGATTACATTTCTATAATCAGTCAATATTTTTAATAAACAATAACCTTTCGTAGTCTTTGCTTATTTTTGGAGTTTATTTAATCAATACATTACACATCTATCACACTATTTTGCTGAATTGAATTTTTAATGATGAAAATGAATAGGTTATAAAAGAAATTTACCAATTTTCTATTATAGTTTTCTAATGTATTTATTGGATAAATTAGAAGGTGTTCATATTGTGGACCTGATTAATAGGTACAAATAACATGAATACCCAATAAAAATCAAATATCTCCAATTACTACTCACTTAAGTGTCAAGAGTAAGTTTTTTATAATGTAGACCCACTCACTAGGAAGAAAAGGTGGTGAAAGGGTAATTTTAATTGAAATAAACTTTCTCTTGTATTAATCAAACACCTTTCTTACTACACCCATTATAGCACCCCACTTAACCACACCAGACTCTATTTTTTGTCACCTTAACAAGTTTCTAGGTCACTAAATCGCATGTTACCACCTATAATTGTCCAATTACTAAGCTTAAGGAACCCCACTATGAAATAGAAATTTTCTCATATTTGTTTTTTATTTACTAAATTTTTTAGTGATTTTCATTCTAGCTTGAAATCATTTCATGTAATGTGATAGAAATTAATAATCATAGGAAATGGTCAAGAAATAGTGTACATTATCGATTTAATCATTACTTGGTGTTGTAATATTTGTGAATCTTCATAATTTCTTTCAATGTTCATTTTAAATATGGGGCTTTGTTTGTGTTTATCATTGGCATCCATATAGTATTTTTTTTTAAAGTTCAACACCCACAAACACTTTACACCCCCTTCTTTTATATGCTTACATTACCAATGTTCTTTTTTAATTTTTCATAGATTTGTTTGACCCCTAAATATAATCACTTTCATACCTCTATTTGGCTGTAATGACTCATTCAATTAACTAACTAAATTATTAAGTTATCATCAATGTATGCATTCTTTGATCTAACATTACCTGTATGTATTACTTAGTTACATTGACACTCTGAATATGTATTATAATGTATCCAATCTTCAATCAACATGCATTATATGCATACCTCTAGTTTTCAATTTGCTAATTTCTATTACTCAACTAATATAGTTTCTATTTAAAGTTTCATTGATTGGATATGCTCATGAAACTAATACACACACACACACACACACACACACACACACACACACACACACACACAATGTCAAGAATTTTTATTGTATTTAAAATGATAAACATGGTAGGAAAAAAATTAAAAAGGGAAAATAAAGGAACCAATGACAACAAAGGGAAATCATTCAACAATAGGAGTTTTAGATGGAGTTACATTTAGAGATGTGAACATGTACATGTTGTCATTCCTCCTCCTACTATAGATCTAGAACTATTTCCTAATGCTACTCCTTCTAGTACAATAGATGATGTAACTCCTACCATTGTAGGAGATGTGAATGTACATGAAGAAAATAGGTGGGATTATTCCTCGTATAACAAATTTTGTCAAGCTAGTAATAGAGAGTGGAGTGTTAAGGACATGGATGTTGTAATTATGCAATTTGGGCTGTAACAAAGAAGTATAAAATATGTGCTTCTCATTTGAGGGTGTGGATGATGGTCATTGTTGTGACAAAGGTGAAAAGGCCTAAAAAATTCCCAATGCTTTAAGAGGAAGAGGTGGTTGTGAAGTATTTCAAGGACATGGTTGAAATTTGTAATAATGTACAGGTTCAAGACTTGGAGTGAGTTGTTTCCCAAATCACAACAAGAAGGTTTAGTCATTTTACAAATAGAATACCAAGAAGATCATGGTGGAACAAATTTAAATGCTACCACAATTACTTGATCCTTAGAAAAATATTATGGATGGACATAGAAAAATATATTAGGATAAGTAGAAGATATTTTCCATAGCAATTGTTATATTGGTATAAGAATTTAACCATGTATTTTTTGATTCAAACTCAATGACCCATGTTTCATAGTTAGTGATTCACATGAATATATCTCTCATGAAAAAAAATAAAACTCTTAGCACTCATTAAATCTAAATGATTCTCACATAGGTAAAGCAAAGGGACTTCCTAGGAGGTCACCCATCCTAATACTACTCCACCTTGAGTGTGTTTAACTACTAAGTTTCCTCTTTGGTGAAAGCACTCTACTTTCTCAAGATGGAGTAGTACTGTGATGAGTGACCTCCTAGGAAGTCAATGTGCTTCACTTATATGAGCATCATCTAGATCCAATGAGCTCTAAGTTTTCTATTTATTCTCATGAAAGATGGATTCATGCGAATCACTACCCATGAAACATTGGTCTTTGATTTTCTCTCAAAAACTACATAGTTAAATCCTTATAACAATATCAAAAAGCTATTATGGTTTGTCCTACTATTATTTCATATTTTTATAAAGAAAGGAATATGGGCATTGTTGTCACAAAATTTTGCACCCATGTCCAAAGTTTTTACCTAAGGACAACCTTGTGAAAAATGGAAACAACCTCCAAGCTGTGGGACTTGAACTATGAGGTTGAGTCTTTGGAGAACGCCAGTTTCCTTTACTATCAGGGTGCACCTAACTACTCTTGGAGAGGAAAAGAGAGAAGGAATGCATAAAAGAAAATCTACTTATTCTAACCTAAGGGGCTGATGCACCAAAATAGAGTGTTCAAACCAATCTTTGCCCATACATGCACTATTAAACCATCATGATACTAAAAGATATACACATTCAAACTTTCTTTAATCTAACAATCACATGCAGATCAAGAAACCCAAATGAATGACACAAGGAAAGAGAGGATTCACTTATATACCTTCATAGGCCAAAAGAGATACAGTCATGCAAGAATGCAGATATCCACAATACACCAATGAGAGACAAATAGTTCTTTCACTTTACATCAATGGCTAAAGGAGATAAGGTAGAATGTCATACAATTCAGAGGCAAAAGAGATTTACACTGAAGTTGCAGGGAAATATCAAAGAAAATAGAGAAGAGTCAGCCATAACAAAATCTACAAAAATTTTCTTTATACTTTAGGCATAACTGAGATGTCCTCTAACTAAAGTTACTCCACAACCACTACCATTAAGTCTTGATATAGATTTGGAGAGAATTTGATCTGGGCATGGATTTAGATACAATGAAATCTGATTTTTTTTCAAATAGGGCTCTGATAGAAACAATGCCATTAAACCATTTTGACCAATTAGATGGATAAAATAGGGCAGTGGAGTGTTCTCCTTCATTTACCAAGGACAACATTCACTTGGGAGTGGCTGGAATTGATCATGAAGATCGGATTGTGCAAGAAAAATCGATTCCCCTTACTTTTGGCTCATTAGTTGGCAAAGTCAAAAAGACAGTTGAATCCTACCATCAAGATGAGCCACGTGGACCAATGATTTAATTTTGTTTTGCCACCCCATGAAGTCTCCACATGGTTGACCACATCTTCTTAACTAACTGTACCACCTTGCAACTCTGACCATGATAGTCTCATAACTATTGGCCCTCACTACCAATGCCCTAGCCATAATGTATCTCCCTAGGCCCACAAGGACATGTGTCCTTCAGGCACTTCCCTACAATGTTTAGCTTCCTCACATCTCCAAATCATTGGAAGGTGTCGATCGTTGATCTCCATGAGATCAAGGATCATGAAAGATCTTATCATACTGTGCTTGCCCCCTTAAAGTTTTTGGGCCCATGAACCACTCAAAATATAACTAAGCTTGACCCGGCCCCATATGGCATCACCCAATGGCATACAAAATCAACCTAACCCCACAAAGACATGCAACAATTAGGTGCTTACCCACATTCCTTATCATCCCTGTACTTTCATGATGTGGGCATGTGCTAGCCATTGATCCTGGGAGATCTAAAAGTGTTCATAACACGTACCCTCTAAACCTAGGTGAATATCCTCTATGACATCACCAGGACATCTGTCGCCATGGTGCTTGCCTGCATTGTCATAAAGTCTGACAAAAGACAAAATGTGGGAAAGAAGGTGCCAATCAAACTACCAGCTCACCTCTGCCACCTTGCTTCCCTTCTAAAGCCCACACAGAATGTTTGTCTCACCTACCATGCATCACAAAGGGGCTTCCCCACATTATGTCAAGGTAGTTCATCTTGAGAATGTAGGAAAGCACCCACTGTGGATAGCTAAAGATCTAACAGCATGAAAATTTGCAGGTAAGAAGAAACAAAATAGGAAAGAAAAGAAACACTGTAAAGTTTAAAATGTTTTATTTTTTGATATTTCCATGCCATTTAAATAATACTTAAATATGGAAGATGACCATTGGGTGGGCTCAGGCATTCGAATTCAAATTTTTGGTAGAAGGCAAAAAATGGTAACATTTCTAGTGACACAAAGGGAACACAAGCCAACTATGTGTATGACCAATGGCCTTATGCATCCATTGGGCTATAGAGTCATGAAAGATTTGGATCAGTACATTATGAAACCCTAACCCTACCTCCGTGAGAACAAAACACGAAAAGCTTTGTCTCCTACAACTCTGTGACCTCAACAAAACACATGTCCTTGTGAACTTCTTGGAAAGTAGGAAATCAATAGGAAGAAAACTAAGCTACCTATGTACATGAAACCTCAACCCCTATTAGAAACATGGTTTGAGAAAGATCCCATTGACTAGGATAGGAAAGGTTTCACCACCAGGCCTACTTAATTGAAAAGCATTAGCTTTCTTGCAATTGGCAATCACATAGGAACCACTCCATAGTGCATCAAATTTTGAGTGCCTCCCTGGTTTTTCCTTGTTTGCATCCCATTTCAAAACCAAATCACCTTCTCTAAAGGTTATAACCCTAGCCTTCTTATCAAAGCTCCCTTTCACCTACTGCTTATGTGTTTCTAGGATCTGCATGGCCTAACTTCTTTTCTCTTCCAGCTCTATCAGCTCTACCATTCTCACTATCATGGCATCATCTTCAATTAGCTCCAGCTAATGAGCTAGTTCTAGGGATGGGAATTCTAATGAAATTGAAAGTCTTTCTTCTCTACCATATACCAACATAATGGTGAATTTCCTATTGACCTCTTAGGTGTTATTCTGTCAGCCCACAGTGTAGTCCTCAACTTTTGATGCCAACACCTTTGGTTATCCTCTATAGTTCTTTTCATAATCCTAATCAAGTTTTTGTTGGATGACTCAACTAAACCATTGACTTGAGGATAGTAGTTTGAGGATGTGCTCAGGTAGATATTATAGTCAACTACCCATGCACAAATTTGAGCTCCCACAAAACATTTTGCAATATCTAAAATAATGGTTAAAGGGGCACCAAACCTAGTCACAATTTTGTCAAGGAACTCAACAACTAAAGATTCTATGGCATCCTTCAATGCAACTACCTCTATCCATCTGATAAATTAATCTGTAGCAGCTAAAATCCATTTTTGAGTAGAACTAGAAGAAGGATTGTAAGGGTCTATGAAATCCAATCCCCATTAAGCAAAGGCTGGTCCACCTGAATGGGATGAAGAGGAAGAGCTGCAAGCTTTTTCTTACTAGAGAAGAAGGCACATTTTTCACACTTCCTTACATACTTATTATAATCATAGAATAGGGATAGCCAGTAGTAACCAACCCTCATGATATTCATTGTAGTTGTCCTTATTGAGAAGTGACCACCATTAGGACCATCATGAAGCTCTTTGATCATTCTTTTAGCTTGGTTTATGTCAATGCATCTTAATAGGGCTCCATTAAAATCTTTCCTGAAAAGGATACCATCAACTATGACATAAAGAATTGACTATAATCTATACTATCTCCTTTTAGTTCTATCTAATCCTTGAGGATATCCATTACCCAATAAGTAATTCTTCATATCATCCATCCAATTCCTTGGGTCATCATTTCTTGTCTCTTGTTGTTTTGTCAGTATCATAGTGACTTCCTCATCTAGTTCTTGATATGATATCATCTGTTTACAAAACCCCTTCCCTCTTACCAGCTTGGTGATCTAGATGTCAACATCATATTCCATTACTTTAGTAATCCAACTAGCTCTCTTTTCACTAATATCTTTGCTCAAAAGAAAATCCTTCACACTTGCATGGGGTACTAACAAATGAATTTTATTATGAGATAGGAGGTGTCTAAATTTCTTTAAAACTCTAATGACTACAAGGGCTTGCTTTTCTACATAGCTATATTTGTCTTCATACTCTTTAAGACCTTCAATAAAGAAGGCTATGGGCTGCTCTTCACCTTTATCATTTTCTTGAGTCAAGATAGCAAAAATGCTTGACTCACCATCTAGGGTATAAAGGATGAAATCCTTTTCAAATTTTTGATTAATGAGAGTAGGGCCTGAGGCTATGGCTACCTTGATCTCTTCAAAACTTTCCTTCCCTTCCTTGGTCCATGCAAAGACCATATTTTTCTTGAGCATAGCTGTAAGGGGTTTCACCATCATAGCAAGATTAGGGATAAATCTTCTCACAAAATTTATCCTACCAAGGAAACTTTGCAACCCTTTCTTATGTTTAGGAAGAGGGAGAGCAAGTATTTCTTTTGTTCTTTCTAGATCAATGGTTAAACCATCCTCAGATACAATGTGTCCTAATAATTTTCCTTGATTGGTAGCAAAGATACACTTGCTTGGGTTAAGGGATATCCCAAACTCTCTACACCTTGAGAACACCTATCTCAAATAATCAAAATGATCTTCTACATTCTTTGAATATACTGTGATATCATCAAGGTAAACTAATACAAACTTTTCAATCATGTTTTTGAAGGCCATCTCCATTGCCTTCTAAAATGTAGCACCTACATTGGTTAGCCCAAATGGCATCTTACAATAAGCATAGGTACCCCATTTGGTGGTAAATGTAGTCTTTTACCTATTAGACTCTTTGACCAGCACTTGATTGTAGCCAAAAAATCCATCAAGAAATGAAAACCTCTTTGAACTACTAACCTTGGACAAAATTTGCTCCATGGAAGGAAGAGGATGGTGATCTTTATGGGAAGCTTGGTTAAGGTCCCTAAAGTCCACAAAAAATCTAATTTCTCCATTCTTCTTCCTAATAGGGACAAGGTTTGCTACCCATGATGAGTGTTTGATGGGGAAAATTATATTGGCCTCAATCAATTTGGATAGCTCTTTTCTCATTAAGGGTTCAATTTTGGGATTCACTAGCCTCTATTTTTGTCTTACTAGTTTGACATTATCAATTGAATCTATGGTATACTAAAACAACCTTGGGTCAAAACCCTTTAAATCATCATACATCTAGAAAAATACATAATTAAATTCTTGACATAGATGAATAAAACTTTATTGCTCAATCTCAGAACATGCCTTCCCCATGTTAGGGATTTTCCATTAGCAACCGTGACTAGGATGTGATCATCTTCATTAGTAGCTAGGTTCATGACTTTTCCTCTTTCTTGTTCATCTATATTGAAAACACTCTTTAAAGTAATGAGACCCTTAGGAAATTTTTTGGAACTGAGGTTAATGATTTGATCACCATACTAATCCTATAGCCTCAACTGGTTTCTATCTAAAAATTTTGCTTCATTCTACAAGAAGCTTACAATTTGTTCATTAGATTCAAACACTTGGCAATGGATTTTTTTGTCAAGGATGGAAGGCGTTACTACCATTTTGATTTTTTGCTTCTTCTTCTCCTCAAGATTCCTTGGCATAGCATGAGATGCACCTACTGCTGCAAGTCTATTAGCATGTCTATTTTCTTTTCTAGGGATGCTTTGAATATTAAATGCATTGAAACCTTCAAGAAAATCCCATACCCTATGTTTATAAGACTTGAAAAACCATTCTTGGTGATATTCTAATTTCATTAACCACCAACTCACTATCTCTATATATACTTAAGGCTTGAATTCCTCTTTTCTGAGCAAGTAATAGACCCTGAATCAAGGATTCATACTCGGCCACATTATTAGTACAACTAAACTAGAGCCTAAAGGATAAGTAGTACCTTACTCATGCAAGAGAAATCAACATCATATCAGCACCTGATCCATTCTTCTTCCTTGATCCATCAAAGTACATACTTCATATCTCACTCACAACTTCTTTAGTCTCCACAAGATTAGGAATTAGAGCATCCTTCTCTAATATACAATATGTACTGAGGCCTATCTCAAGGGTTTCTGACATAGGATCAAATTGATATGCATTAGCCCATTCATCTAAGAGAAAATTAGGTATCTCTGCTAGGGAAGTAGTAGGCTCATTCACTATGTCATTCTCATCCATTTCTAGGATAGTGCAATTCATGTTGATGAGATTAGGGGTGTAGGGTTTAGTCTGATGGAGGGCTTGAGGCTCTGTTCTAATTGAAGCTTTGGTCCCATATCTTGTCCTAAAAGACATATATGACCAATTAGAAGATATGTAACCACCTATTTGGGCAGTAAGTCTCTTGACAGGCAGATGGAAAAATGTAGCTTAACTTCAGTAACAGATATATCTTGAGTTACAATATAACTAGGGCATGCATGTAGGGCCATTTCCACATCCCTAAGGATCCCTATAGTCTTGATAGTACTACCATCAAACTATAATACATCCTTAACAATGGGCTCATATTTCATTTCCAAAGCATCAGCAACACACCTAGGCATCACTGAACTACTAGCCCTTGAATCAATCATGCAATTATGGATGATTTTATGCCCTATAATTAGATAAACATAAAATGGGGGGGAGGGGGGGTGGGGGGGTCTAACCTTTTTACTTGTTTCTTCCTCCCTTGATGGCTATACTAGGCTTGTGGCACTTTCCATGGTGGGTGGTTGATCCTTTGGTTCAATGCTTTCCAATTCTTGCTGCAGCAACCTCTTTTGCATCAGTATAGTAGCAACAACATCCCACATGGAAATATTCACATTTTTCTTCTTCATTTGGTCTACCACACTGAATGGTGTAGTAGGTACTTGGCAGAAGCCTTGGAAGCTACATTTGTAGGAGGTTGAGATGGAATAACTTGAGGATCATTTACATCCTTTCTGCTTTTATTTTTCCTTTGCTACTGAAAGGTATTTGATTGATCATTTACTACTTGCTCATGAGGTATTGCATTTGAAATTGAGGCATGATTGAGAGGAGGAGGGTTAGCATCTTCAATAGCACTTCTTTTGCTCCTAGTGTTGTGAGCAATGGAATCATGGTTTACATTACAATGTTCCTCCACCTGATGATTCATAAGGGACCAATCACCTTGTTCTTACATATATGAAGTCTTTTTAAATTGATCCTCCTTGTATGATTGTCTTGTTGCAGGCTGTTGGATGTTTAAAGCCAAATAAGATTCAACCTTCTAATACATGCAATGAGTGTAGGAGTAGTTACAAGAGGGACAAAAATCCTAATCTTGGGCAATGTTGTTTTGAGGAACTATGGCCCTACTTTGGTTTACATTTGAGGTTGAAGCATGGCTATTCTGTCTATTTTGATCAAAAGAATTGTTCCCATAATTATGATTTGGAGGCCTACCACTATTTAGAGTTTGATATTGCAATTGATGAGCCTTGCTACCATGAGCTTGCTATCTCTCTAAAGTCACCACCTTGTTACTCACCTTCTGCATCACAGAGAAGCTATCCTCCAACCTCTTCTCTTGGCCCTATAGTCTCTTATCTATGTTCAACATCATAGATTGCATCATCTCCTTGATCTCATCTATTCCTTTTGAAGACGTGGAAGCTTGAGGGACTAGGGCAAGGGATTGTGATGTGGAAGTTGTGGGAAGAGGAGCCATTACTGGTTGGTGATTTGGAACATTAGGAAAGAAAGGCATAGGAGGCCTTGGAGCTAGCTTTCCTCCTTGTACTAGGGTGTTTTTTGACTATATTATTATGTCTTAAGCATTAGCCAAGGTATCTCCTCCCATAGTTTGGATTGTAGTGGCAATGTCATTGTTAAAAGCTCTGAGGTAATGCAAGAAGGCTTTACCAAGGGTATATTTTACTAAAGTAGGTATTCTATCCCATGTCTTTTGAAATCTATAGTTGAAATCAGTCATACATTCATGGGGGGCTCTTTTTATAGTAGTCAAATATTCTAAAAGTGACAAAATGGTCATTTTTGTCCTCAAAGTGTTTGCACAGTCCTACCCTTAATCCATCCCAATCTATTATAGAACCATGAGCCAAACCTCTATACCATTGTAGTGCTTTTCCTTTCAAGGATGAGGCTAGAATCCTAACTACAACATCATCCTCTATAATACCATGGATATTGCAAACATTTGAAACTTCATAAATGTGTTCTAAGGGAGAGATAGAAGTTTCACCAGTAAATTTTGGTATGATTTTGAGTGCAACTATTGGTATGTCATGTCTTTGGGCCAATAAAAGAGGACTTCCACCATTAAAGGTGGAAAAGGAATGAGCCCTAGGCTATGCCATATAGACAAGTGATCTATTGATATGTGTTGATGGCAATCTAGACTGAGATCTAATAGTAGGAGGAGTAGAGATGGATATTGTAGGTGTATTTGTTACTATTGCACCCCTAACTGGTGATAAAGATACTCTAGTCTTCCTTCTTCTAGGATTTGAAAATGAAAGCTCTTGGTATTGAAATTTACCTCTAGAAGATGCCCTTGTTTTAGCTTTGGGCATGAATTACTGCAACTTTGGTCTGGAACCAGATGTATTTGAAGCTTAGAGCTGCCAAGTACTTGAAAAATGAGCCTCTTGAAGGCTTGAACACTAAAGCTAGTACTATCTCCTTAGTATTAATCTTGAAATCTTCCTTTTGACACTAGTAGACTTGAAATTTTTTGAATAGTGTCCCACTAGGCGTGCCAAAAACTGTTGTCACAAAAGTTTGCACCCATGTCTAAATTTTTTACCTAAGGACAACCTTGTGAAACATGAAAACAACCTCCAAGCTATGGGACTTGAACTATGATGTTGAGTCTCTGGAGAAGACTGACTTCCTTTACTATCAGGATGCACCTAACTACTCTTGGAGAGGAAAAAGGAGAAGGAATGCATAGAAGCAAATCTACCTATTCTAACATAAGGGGGTGATGCACCAAAATAGAGTTTTCAAACCAATATTTGCCCATACATGCACTATTGAACCATCATGACACCAAAAGATATACACATTCAGACTTGCTTTAATCTAATAATCACATGCAGATCAGGAAACCCAAATGAATGACACAAGGAAAGAGAGGATTCACTTATATACCATTCATAGGCCAAAAAGATATAGTCATGCAAGAATGTAGATATCCACAATACACCAATGAGAGGCAAATATTTCTTGCACTTTACATCAATGGCTGAAGGAGATAACGTAGAATATCATACAATATAGAGGTAAAGGAGATTTACACTGAAATTGCAGGGCAATATCAAAGAAAATAGAGAAGAGTTGGCCAAAACAAAATCTACAAAAAATGCCTTTATAGTTTAGGCATAATTGAGATGTCCTCTAACTAAAGTTACTCCACAACCACTACCATTAAGTCTTGATAAAGATCTGGAGAAAATCTGATTTGGGCATGGATTCAAATATAATGAAATCTGATGTTTTGTTGAAATAGGGCCCTAATAGAAATGACACCATTAAACCATTATGACCAAGTAGATAGATAAACTGGGGTGGTGGAGTGTTCTCCTTCATTTACCAAGCACAACATTCACTTAAGATTCATTGGAATTAATCATGAAGATCAGATTGTGCAAGAAAACTTGATTCCCCTTGCTTCTATCTCATCAGTTAGTAAAGTCAAATAGTCAGCCGAATCCTGCCATCAAGATGAGCCACGTGGACCAATGATTTAATTTCATTTTTCCACCCTAAAAATTCTCCATGTGGTTGACCACATCTTCTTAACTAATTTTTCTACCTTGCAACTCTGACTGTGACGGTCTCATAATTGCCAGCCCTTACTACCAACACCCTAACCGTAATGTATCTCCCTAGGCTCGCAAGGACACATATCCTTTAGGTGCTTCCCCATAATGTTTAACTTCCTCACATCTCTAAAATGTGGGAAAGCACCAATCATTGATAGCTATGAGATCAATGATCGTAAAAGATCTTATCATACTATGGTTGCCCCGTTAAAGTTTCTAGGCCCACGAAGCACTCAGCATCTGACTTAGCCTAACCCAGCCCCATTTGGCATCATCCTGTGGTATACAAAACCAACCTGACCCAACAAAGACACATGACAGTGAGGCACTTTCTCGCATTCCTTAACATCCCTACACTTTCATGATGTAGGCATACACCAACCATTGATCCTTAGGATATCTAATGGTGTTCATAACATCTACCCTCTGAACCTACTTGAATATCCTCTGTGATGTCACTAGGACATGTGTCACCAGGGCACTTGCCTGTAGTGTTAGAAAGTTTGTCAAAAGAAAAAATGTGGGAAAGTGGGCACCAATCAAATTGCCAACTCACCTCTGCCACCTTGCTTCCATTCTGTGGCCCACACAAAATGTTTGTCTCACTTTCCATGCATCAAAAAGGGGCTTCCCCACATTATGTAGAGGTATTTCATCTTGAGAATGCAGGAAAGCTCCCACCATGGATCGCCAAAGATCTAATGGTGCAGGAAGTTGTGGGTAAGTAGAAACAAAATAGGAAAGAAAAGAAACACTGTAAAGTTTTCAATGTTTTATTTTTTGATATTTCCATGCCATTTAAATAATACTTAAATATGGAAGATGATCATTGGGTGGGCTCAAGCATTCGAATTCAAATTTTTGGCTAGAGATAAAAAATGGTAACAAGCATAAAAAATAGATGATAAATTAATTAACATGCATATAGATTTACCCACACTTTCTGTATATACCATCCATAAGTGTCAATCATTGGATGATATTATTTTTTCACCATTCAAGACATACTTAAAACAACATAGGAATTTTGGTTAACCAAGAACTCAAAAATTGATATTGGTCATGAAGAGTTGGAAAAATTGTCTAGAAAATCATTCAAATTGTCACTAATCCCTAACCATATAATTAGTGCATTCTTCCAGAAAAGGAAATTAACTTTCAATTGGGAACCTTTAGTGGGTGATATGAGGCCTAGTTATGGATTCACTATTCATTAGGATGTCATTCATGGAGTAGTTGGGACTTATCTACATCCCATAAATAGTGGATCAACAATATTTAGTGGTGTTGCAAGTATTAATGATCTCCAAGGAAAGGGGGAGGTAATTTATATTAAATTATATATTCACTTTAGAGGGTATAGTAAATATATAATCAACACTTTCATAATACAATACGTAAAAATTTGTAATGCCTGACCATTTTTTTTCAGTGTTAGTGCATTTTAGACTTATATGAATCTGATAAACTCATGAAATTTCTAGTTTTAAAAGTTTTTTGTTCTGTACTGTTTTCAATAAGATTATGATTGGAAAAAAGTTCTGAGAAAACTTTAAAGGTATTTTAGACTTTACGGTTTTTGTTTTCATATTCTTTGGTACGTCAGCATAATGTAATTTTATCATGTTTTCTTTTAATTCATCAGAAATAGGATAATTCATTGTTAGTGGATATTCATTGATCATCAGTATTTCCCTAATACTTTTTCTTTTCTTGTCATATTTAAATGTGTGTGGCATATTAAAGTTTATGTTGTAATAAATTATTAATATGTTGAATGTTTCAATGTTCATTTATTGAAAATTAAACACGTTTATATATAGTTTCATATTTGAGGTTTCATGCTTATCTAAAAAAAAAAAAAGTTTTGTATATTTATTTTGGCTATGTTATTATTAAGTTGGGGTTTAAAACCCACTGTGGTTATTAGCATTGTGCATAGCATATCATATTTTCTAAGTATCTAAGGGTACTAACCTAAAACCCTAATTGGAACTCGATGCTTTGAATGAGTTTCATTGTTGAAGTTTTTAAAAAGCCATATATGGTGGTGGCAAATTAACTGATTGAGTACTTGGTAGTGAAATGTCTCAGTTGTATTTAAATATTTATTTATGAGGAATTATTTCATTGTAGTAGTCGGCCATTTTTGTGTGTGAAAGTTTGAGTTTCAGTTGGGTTTGGGCTAGGAATTTTGCCATATTGATTTGTATGCTATGCATCTGTCAAGCATATTGCTAAGATTCAGCATCATGGAGAATTTGGTGGATAAGGCATTCATGTTTATGAAGCCGTGTATTGTTGGATTCCGCATTATCAATTATTATTAGCATTTCCAGTTTAGAAGATTGGTTTTGTTTGGTATCTGGGGTTTTGGCGGTGAGTGGTAATTGTAGAGAATTTTTGGGCATCGACTGTTCATTTTAGGTAGGGGGTAGTTCCTAACCTTTACCCTTTTACTGTTATGGGTGTTAATTTTTTTTTAAGGAAATTGGGAAGTTCAGTTTGAGTTACACTTGTCGATACCCAAGTATGGGTATTTGTAGGGTTGGACATTTGGAGTCGAGCTCTCCATATATCCATATTTGGATATCGAGTAATATGAGTTTTCAAATATTGTGTTTTTGTAATTTAGAGTTTATGTTATCCATGAATGAATACGATGTTCACTGTATGTATTTAGGATGTCAAAATCTTAGTGCATAGCGGTTATAATCCATTCGTAGATGGTAAGGTTTTTGTTTCTGAAGTATTGTTCGTAGGAATTGAAGGCAACGGCATTTTGTCAAGCATTTTTCTTGTGTCACAAATGAAATTTGATTTGGAAATTCTATTATTAAATTGAGGTTCATGATGACTGAGGTCATCTATGTGTTTCGATTTCTTGTGTTATATAGACATTTTGTCATATGAATGGCTTGAGATAAAAAACATAGTTACTCTGTGATACGGGTTGTATGTTTGGAATTCTATTATTTGGAAAAAATAGTATCTATGTGGTATCACCCAAAATTAAATTTGTGGACAACATGTGTTTACGATTTCATAGATGCATGGTTTAAGGGTTTTGTGGTAACAATGATTAACTTGTTTGATGTTAGAGTTGAATCATTGTTTGAATTTGTAAGTGAACATTTTGTCAAACAATTGCATGGTATGAGGGTTAACATTTGGTCTTATATTTAGTTCAAAGCATAAAGAATGTTGTATCAGCATTTCTTGGTGTAGTAATACTATGTCATAAAAAGGTTATTTAATAGCCGATACTCTATGTGAGTGGGCATTATGTTTCAATTACTATTTGGAATTGTATGCTGTCGAGTTTTATATGTATTGCTATAATGAGACTTGGAAACTGTGTGATGTCATTATTTCATTAGCTAGATAAAACTTGAAGTAGGTAGATGCATCGATTCAATAGTATAATCTGTTAAATACTGGTTTGAACTTTGTTTTCATTATAAGATAGGTATATATACATATAAAAAAATATACTTGTATTATGATTGTGAGATGACAGTTTTGTGTTGTGTTTTGGGTCATCAAGGGCAGTATTGTATAATGTTTTTATTTGGTACTCAGGTTTAATAGTGGTGAATAGAGATAGATTATTATGTTCAGTAAATTATGATGGTTTTTGAGTCATCACTCATTGTTGTTTTGAGAAGTTACTCGCAACTAAGTATGATAGTATTGATAAATGAAAACATTGGCTAACTTGCTATTTCATTATCAAAACAATTATTTTATGGACAGCTAGTGTACATTTTAGATTAGGAACTTTTGTATCCTAAATTGCTATTGGATGTGTGAATGCTGAAAACCACATTGCATTTGTGAATCACATTTTAAGTTGATTTTTAACAATAGATCTTTAAATGTTGTGGTAGTTATATTGTGTAATGACTTATTGTCAAATCAGGGTTGTTATTTCTATAAAACTTGTTTACCTTTAATAACATGGTAACAGTCACTTGATAAATTTGGATTATATTTAGTTTTATTTGGATTATGGAAGTCTTTTTAGTATGGTTGAAATTGTTTAAAACATATTTCTTTTATTACAAAGATGTTTTCAGATCTTAATTAAAATAAAAGTAGTACAAGAATTGAGTCAGAATTTGATATATGTTTGATCATGTGACATTTTGAAACAAGAATATCATGTGCATTTTGATTTGTTATCTTGGTCAGTTCGATGTTAAGTGTAGATGACTAGGTCAGCAGGGAATTAAAAGTATAGTATGAAGATTTTGTACGTATTGTTGAGTTGTGCAACAGTTCAATTGTATCTATGTGATATTGATATTATAGGTTTTATTCCTGTTGATGTAATTATCCATATTTACCTTTGAAATTGGCAGTATAAGATGTGTTACTGATGGATTTAAGGATGTAGTATCATGTTGAAGAACGATTTTATATTTTCCGCATGTACATTTTTAGTATATCTGCTTGATGTGTATTTTTAAGAATAGTTGTGATGAACGTATATCGAGGTGGCTAAATTTGGTTTATCCTATTCAGTTAATTAAATTCAGTGATAACTTTAAAATAAATTGGGTGGGTTAATTTCACATAAAAGTTAATTGGCCTTACCTATGACTTAAACCTATATGGTTAAGTACGGAGAAAAAGGCATGTCTCTATTCTGTCAATGACAAGTAAAATAGAGAATTTCGTTATATGATGACTATGAGCATACCATATTTGGATGCAAAAACTTAGTGCCATAACGATGACACCTCAGAATATATATGTTTCATTTATGAGTTATTCTTAGTGCGAGTTTAATTTTGCAATGAAAAGTAATTGTTTACTTCCTGCATATTATTATCAGATTTGCACTATATTAGAAGGATTAGAAATCTATTTTTGGATATCTATATGTTGGTACTAACATGTATGTAGATCAATTTCTCTTTTAAACTCAGTGTGTACTGAGCCCCTGTTTGTGTTATGTTGCATTCTGTGTGGTTTTTAGGTGCTTCGAGATTCAAGTAGCTAAGGATGTTTATTGAAGTTACTTCTGAATCAGCATTTAGGGTTCCTATGTTGGACATAGGTGTCAAGAAATGATATTGTATTTTATTATAGTTATGATTTCTTTATGTATTCTTTTTGTGATGAAAATGTATTTGGACGATATTCTCTTTCATTGGGAATTTTTCTGTATAAGAGTGATTTAGTCCTTGTATTAGAACTTGTGTTGAGATGATTTTTTAAAAAAATTATTGTGTTTATGGTATTGTATTTTGTTTTTAGATTATTTCAGTTTTGTCTTGTGTGGCATTTCAGCACCTGACAATGAGAAGTCACTTAACCATGAGAAACCACCAAACATGTACTAGCTAGAAAAACATGATATCCTAGCAAATGATGACAACCCAACATTCTATGATAAAATCTCAAACCATGTGTTGGCTTGAGATTTCCATCATAGGATTCTTAACAAGATTGGCTATAAGAAGATGTGACAAAAATTGGTTAACTTATCATGGTTGTGGGTGAGGAAATTTCCCTATTAATAACCCCCCATCACATTTTAACCCTACTAATATTATCCACTACTTAATAAATGTTGGTAGTTGGGATTAATTTGAAATTTAGCAATGTGATGATACCCTATTCCAAAGTAATAGGTATGAAAATGTCGATTATGTACCATGCATCTTACTTGACACCAAACAATCTAGTGTTGCATCCAATAGATTCCTACAACTACAGGTACAAAGGATGCATGCTTCTACATGAGATGTGTAACATAGGGTGCTTCATCTAAATAGGAACTAATAGATGCTTAGTTTAGATGAATATGTTGAATAACTACATAAACAATATATGATTAAGAAAGCAAAACACAAAAAGGATAAGATGAAGGAGACAAAACTAAAAAGAAAAGAAAATGTTTTAGCAATAGAAATCTTTAGGGTAGATAGACAACAATAGAGGGGTGTAGATACTACAGATAAGGAAAGAAATGCTGAAGAAAATGCACATCTAGAGGAATGAAGGAGGAAAGAAAGAGAAGAGAATCCAAATTCTAACGAGAGATGTAGAGGCAAAAATGGTGTCGCACCTTTCACACCTAAAGCCACTATAGTTACACCACCTATGGAAGATAATAAATTTATAGCTGCCCTAGAGACACTTAGTATGCCCAACACACCTCTTCCCCCTAGAACAAAACACTTCTTGATATGTTCAATGATATTATCTTTAGATTATCAAACATTAATGCACAAAAAGTGCAACCCCAAGAACACTCATCATAGTTAGAAACCAATGCCAATAATTCTAGCACAATGCTAGTTGTCATAGCCTAGTTGCTAAAGTTCACTCCAACTTTATACACATCTCCTAGTAGTGGAGATGAAAATAGTAGAATTGGTTGCTAGCGTCCTCCTATGTTTCCTAGTTTTTTGGAAAACTAACAATACCTTACATAGTTAGGAGAATTCTGAAGGTTTTGAATTCAAAAAGGTTTGTAATGTATTAAAAAATCTTAAGAGAAACATGTTTTTAACATCAAATAAAGTTGTTGAACATTGGTGATTAAATATACTTGCATTTTGCTCACGATTTTTTGCTTCTTATGGTCTATTGTATGAATGACTTAGAAGAAAGGAATAGAGTCAATGTCAACTTAACAATGTGTTTACTTTTTGTTATCGATCAAAGCTTAAGAATGAATGTAGAAATAAAACTTATAAAAGTAAATAAATGTATGTTGTCATGTTTCCATTTTCTCATTAACTCAATAACAAAATTATAATGCATTCAGTGAATAGGAGTATTATAATAGTCTCAAACATATATAGGATAGAACATCTATAATTAAATTTTGTAATAAGAAATGAATGTTTTTGTAAATGAAAGGTATTTATAATTGTAATTTATAATTAATTCTTCTATTGTAATTATAATGTATGAAAACTTCAACTAAAATAGCCAACTTCATTTACTACATGCAAATAGATAATGGTGCAAGGCCAACCATTAGGATTAAATTAGATAGATTGGAATGTTTAAGGAATGTAACTATTTTTCAAATGAGATTGATATGGACAAAAAATGGTATATGGATAGTGCAGCCCAAAGTACATATTTGTTGAACTTGTTTTTAATGGATGCGACTATTTAAGCAATGTATTAGGTGCTAAAGGTTGTGAACCTATATTGATGATTATCGAAGGATTATATTTTAAGATGATATTTTCCTCACAGATTTGTTAGAGAATGCTTCTTATATTATTTGATTAATTTTAATCCATAAATATTTGTTCAAAATCTTGAAGTTGGTATCTTTAATACTCTAATTATAAGAAAGTCCCCCATAATTAAGGGCAGTATTTCATATTTTAAGCTATGTCTTATATTTTGTTTGGTACAACTTATCTAAAAACTGTTTCTATTTTGCCATGTTTAGTCAAGAACTCATGAATTTTTAACTTCTCTAATGTAACTCTAACAAGACTCTGATTTTTGCACTTACTCCTCATATTAAATAGAAAAATAATATTATGATGATTCTCTCATTTTGACAAAATGCACTTATGATAATGAAAGCAACTGAAATTAAATGATGACAAGAATACTTGAAAGTTTGTGGTTAGTTACTTGGGGAAAATCAAGTCCAATTTATAGGATTTTGTATGACAACTCCAAATTGGCAAATGGATACAGAATTTGGAATTCATCATAATTATGCAAGATTGATAAGCACAAATTAAGGACGATAGGGGAGCTATGGATAAATTTGTACAAAAGGAGAATATGAATGGTTAAAATGTAGAAGGTGAAATCATATGTGAAGGATGATGCATAATTAGGGGGATACAAACTAGACTTAAGGGATAAATCCCCATTTGAAGAATGAGGATTTATTTAATTTATTGAAATCAAATAATTCCTTAAAATTAGAAAAGGGGGATTATAAACTCCCAAGGTCATGAATAATTGGCTAATTAATTAAAAATGAAAATAATTAATTACAAAACCAAGAAAAGTATATCAATCTATAGAATTTGTTATAAAAGCTTAGGTCTTAGGATAAAAGGGAGAAATTAATGGTTGTTTTATACCTAAAGAGAAAATTTTTATTGATTAATGACATTGGCACAAGAAGATTCACATTTGGATAAAATCATTCAATCAGACACTATTAATTGGGTCAAGTTGATTAGAATATGAAGTAAATTAGAGAAAAATGTCACTAATTAATCAAATAATACTCTATTTAATCAATAATGAATGACACAATATTGACATATGATAAAGACCACATGCAAAACATAGAATAAAAATCTTGAACTAGAAAATAAGTGTCTTGTTTGTAATCAAAAGATGTTAAAAACTAGCACCATAGGTGTTAAGCCATTTTTTACATATAGATTTTTACCCTCTTTGAAATAACGTGATTTGGAACACCATTCAAAATAAAATTCAAATAAAATTGCATAAAATTTTCCCTGACTATGATATAATATAAAGGTTCCTCCTTGAAAATTAATCAAAAAATATGAGAGGTGAATTTCTCAACAATGAAAAAACAATTCCAAAACAAAAAATGGACCAAGAATTAGAGCTCAAATGAAAAAGTTATCAATTGCAAAATGTGAAAAACATTGCAACCAATATAAACATTAAATTTTTCATATCCATATAGGCACAAAATAGAGTATAAAAATGCTTGAAGAGGGAAATAAAATGTTGGTGACAAATTTTTACCTTATGATACAAAGGTTTATCTCTTGAATTTCTGTATATGAAAGAGTATTCCAACTTGCATGGGATTATGTAATCAATTGAGAAATTATGGGCTCAATATTCCATTGGCATTAGGTCTATATCATATTATATACTACTTGAGATTAGGGAAAATAGAGGATTTCTTATGACCTTGAAAGAGTGATGACACTTAGATATGATCTATTTTCATTTTTGATAAAAGGGAGGAAACCATCAATTTAGAGTATGTTTGGTGCATTCTAAAAACTTCCATACATTGAGATCTTCTAGTGTAGGATTCAACACTTGGAGAGTTAGTGAATAGGTTATTTGATTGCAATGGTACTACATTCGATATTAATGATTATTTGATTAGATGAGAGACTTCATTTGGATAACATGGGAGGCTAGTAATTGTGATTAATGTGGCTAATACAAGATTACTAGTACTAGATAGATGAGAACACATATTCCCAATAGTATGGGGGAGACTTCCACAAAAAAATGATCATGAATGGTATATTATTTGCATGGTGACAATGTATGCTACATTTAATGCCCCTCTAAGGACCCCAAAAGGATAATTCTAAATGTTACTAAGTTAAGTGATTAATTTTTTTGGAATAACTTATTATTGATAAGTTCACTTAATCATAGATGTAAAAGTCCTTACAAGTTCCCTAATGTCATCTTTAAATAACATTACTTAATTTTCTTTCTAACATTTTATGCTTACTAATTAAGTTAAATCATCTATTTATTTCATGTCTAGTGATGGTTTGATATATTACCCATCCAAATATCCATTTACAAATAAGGAACTAATTCTCTAATCCTAATAATTAAATATATCTAATTTACGTGCAATAAAGATACATGAAATGGATTTAAACCATCAACAAAACTTGTAAAGAAAATCAAAGAGTATTCATTTGATAACATTATAAAGAGTACATGGTTCTTTTAATCATCATACATTCATCCAAATAAAAATAGATATAAAATTTCATGGCATCATCATAATTGCATTCATCTTTTTAAATAACACCATATCTTCACATTTCCCATTATTTATCCAAGAGATACCCTTTACCCTTTTACATAGATGTTCATTTCATGATACATATACATATGAGCTTTTAATTTCTTGATGTGTTTATATTAAAATATTAAATGAATTTATTTTAAGTAGACACAACATATAACTTCAAGAAATGATTTTTGACTATGACTCAACAAGGATCCATATAATTCTATCCATTGAAACTTGAATAGTACCTCAAAATATTCTTCTACCCAAACATATGGAGCCATAAATGGTCCACTCCCCTAGGCTAGGAGACAAGAGTATGATCCGCATAAGCTATAAGGAAATCTAAGACTTAAACCTCAAAATCAAATTACAAAGGTAACTTAAATCCCCACAAATGAAAAACTCTTAAAATAAGACCATAAAGAAAATGGACAAAAAAAGACAAAAGAAGATTGAGTAATTCAATCAAATCTAAGTAAGTGTCATCATACCTTCCTAAGGTTTTTGGATCAGCTTCCCAGGCTTAAGATTGTCCTGCCATATAGAATCCCTTTTCCTTTTGTACTCTTGTTGGAATACTTTAGAATAACTAAGAGGGGGGTGAATTAGTTATCCAAGGTCTAAATGTACAAATAAAACTTGTCAATACTTAACATATTCATATCCATAAAACCATATCATGCATGCATCCATTAGAACATCTAATACCATAACTTAGTAGATCATTGTCCTAGGTCAAAATAAATCTACATAAATGTAAGCATGAAATACCACAAACTCATTCACATAATTTGACACAATGAGATTATGTGAAAACCCAATTTTAGAAAAACCACCAGTAACATGCTACCAATTTTCACTCTTTTGAAGTGATACTCTATTAAAGGGAAACTTTGTTAAAGGTGAAAATACACACTGCTAAATGTGACCTGGTTAATGGATTTAAATCACTCTATTAGGAGTGAGCCTTGTTAGAGGATTTTATAACATTCCATTAGAATGTCACTTAGTTAACAGATTTATAGATGATTATAAGGTCAACCTTAATCCAAAGGATTTATTAAGACTGACACAGTTGTTAGAAAGTAACAACATGAGTTGATCTAATAATAAACACAACTCACTTTCAAATTATAAATCTTTGATTTAGTCCTCCATTCTTGTCAGAATTCATACTCTTCATCTCTAACAACTTGTTCACGCTTCAAGCGTTTATCCTCTTAAGCCTTCTTTGTTTGTATGCCAATTGCAGACTCTGCTATTTGGCCACCATATGAAGTAACACCCTAGACTTCTTTTCTTACTTAGGTTCTCACACATGACAACTATTTCTTCTAGCCTTCTATCTCTATAAATATATAATTTAGGTCTTTCCCATTCAACCAAAATCATCCATTTTTAGGGTTAGGTATGATTCAATGAATCTAACCACTTTTTCATTTTAGTCCCTTCTAAAAGCTTCTTCTTCAATCCTCTTTGAATTTTCCTGAAAATGGTTCATCTTGAATTCATTACCACCAACTCAATATAGAAATCTTCCACACACTTCACACAATTCAAGAAATCAACTTTGTCAACTCAGATTCATCAAATCTTTGATTTAACACTTTTTTTTATCACTTGGCATCCACACTATTCACTCAGTAGTAATAATCTTCTAAAGCTCGACAAGCATTGGGTTACATGACATCAATGAAGTCTTTGTTGCTTGGTCATTACTTTTATATCCTTTATGCTTAGCACTAAATATATTTTCTAATGCTTGACACAAACTAACTTTTTGACTCTCAACATATATTGAATTCTGCTCGGTCTAAACTAAGTTTGCTTAGCTTACATTATTTTCTTGGCTAGGCTTGGCAAACACTTTTTATGAAAACTCTTCTTCTAGACTTAGCTTAAGTAACCATTTACTATAGCCTTAAGTAGACCAAAAATACATAATATCATCACTATCTTACTTGGCCTTAGTGCTCCTTTTATACACCAAATACCTCATCCTCTCTCTAGGTACTATCATTATCTTATCTTTTCAAATCCTCTCCATCAATCAATCAAAATGATAGCATTAAGACCAAAAATCAATGATCTTACCAACAAGTAGCAGGTTTGACATCATTATTAACAAAATAATGATTTTTCCATGATAGGTTCCACACTTCAAACAATCTCCCTCTTTGGAATTCATGGCAAACTAATACCAACAACAATACCAAAAAGAAATTTAATACCTTGTATTGAAATCTCTCCCTCTATCAATATATGTTCCTCTTTTTTCTCTTTCTTTGATTTGATCTCTTTGATATCTCCCTTAACATTATATATTTATTTTTTATCTCTCACTTCTATCTCCCTCTTTCTTATATCTCCCTCTTTGACAACAATGCCAAAGACTTGTCATATATTCATGTAGATATAATCAATTTAGGTTCTCCTTTGTCACCTTGCATGTGACTATAAGTCTTTGGATTCAACTCCTCCATTACTTTAGCCAACTCCTAAAGTAAGATACATTGCATAAAATTTTAAAATATGACATTCTACTCAATTGATGTAGGGCACTACTCTTGTTTCTTAAGTAGCTTTGGACAGGGGTATCACCCCTAGTTTACCTCTAAGATATTCATGTAAATTCTTAGGTAAAGCTTTTGTGAATATATCACCTATTAATTTTTTTGTATTCACATATTCCATTCTCACTTCTTTGTCTTGAACCATCTCTCTTAAGTAATGACACTTGACTGCAATGTGCTTAGTCTTTGTGTGCATCATAGGGTTCTTTGATATGTTTATAACACTTGTACTATCACAATAAAGTACCACATGTTCCTTAATTTCCTCCTTCATTCTTTTGAGTAGTTGTTTGATTCATACTGCATCTATGCAATTTACTACAATAGCCACATATTCAACTTTAGCTATAGATTGTGGTATACACTTTTGTTTCTTACCAATCTAGGTGACCAATCTCTTTCCTAAGAAAAATGATCCATCACTTGTACTCTTTATGTCATCAATCTTTCCAGCCCAATCAACATCTATATAGGCTCTTAATTCAAACTTGTCATTCTTCTTGTAGTATAGACCATAGTCTTCTATTTCATTCAAGTATCTCATGATCCTTTTAAAAACCATTAAATGATTCTCCTTAGGATTTGCAGAATGCCTTGAAACAATCCCAACAACTAATGTAATGTTAAGTCTACTATGAACTACATATTTCAATTTTTCAATCATAGACCTGTACAATGTTTGATTTACTTCAACAGTATCATCAATCTTGGATAGTTTGTGTCCTATCACCATAGGAGTACTAATAGGTTTTAAATCATCCATACCAAAAAAATTTAATATTTTTTTTCACATACTTAGACTTGATTATGTAAATATCATATTTCATCTAATATACTTGCAAACCAACAAAGAACTTTATCTCTCCAAACATAGACATTTCAAACTCTTTCTTTATTTAATTTGAAAAAATCGTACACAATGCATTTTTCCCTACAAATTTGATATCATCAACAAATATTTTAGCAACTAAAATCCATTTACATCCTTCTATCTTCAAGTACAAATTGTTTTTTTCATCAGTCTTCTCAAAACCAATCTTCACAATATAGTTGTGAAGCTTCTCATACCATACTCTTGGAGCCTGCTTTAAACCATATAAAACCTTGTGTAATCTAATCTGCATACCATGTTCTTTTTCTTGGATCAAAAAATCCTTTTAGTTGTTCTATGTAAAGCTCCCCTTCTAGTCTACCATTCATAAATCTTGACTTCACATCCATTTGATAAGCTTTGAAAACTTTGTATATAGAGTAGGTAAGAAAAGTTATTACTCCTTCCAATCTTTCAACTAGGTCAAATGTCCCTCCATAGTCAATTCCCTCTTCTTCTACATATCCCTTGCAAAAAAATCTTTCCTTATTCCTTGTGACTTCACCATTTTTATCCAATTTATTTTTGTACACCAACTTGGTTCTAGTTCATTCTTGTTCTTTGGTTTGGGTACTAGAGTCCATGTTTTTTTCTTCTCAATCTCTTCTTTCATGGATTGACTCTAGAATATATTCTCTAATGCATCCTTCATTGACTTAGGTTCATGCATGCTTAACAAACATTTATCACTTCTCAACCTATTCCTTTTCATTGGTCTTGCTTCTTTATCTCCAATAATTTGTTCAAGAGGGTGATGTCTTCTAACATACTTTGACAATATTGGTTCTACTCTCCTTTCTACAATGGGTTTGTCAACTTTCAAAGTCACTAAGAACTTCTCTATTAGGTAACTCTACATTCCTTTAATGTACATTGATCTCAGTATTAGAATATACCTTGACTTCTATCTATAACTTGGCTCTTGAATGCAACTTGGTTCTTGAAGTCAACTTGACATCCATTGTATGTGACTCAATAGTAACTAATACTTGTTGATTTGCAACTTGGTTCCCAACTTCATTAGCACTCATGTCTTCATAGTAATACTTGAAAGCTTTTTACTTTTCAAGTTCTTTCTTAGGTTTGTAAGAATTTTCCTTGGGGAAAAAATCACCCAAGACCAAGAAGTTCAACAATTAGCAAAAAATAAACCAACAAAGTATGATCAGAATAACAATATGATATTCAATTGATGTAATAGTATACTAGGAGTGCCTACATATAAAGGAATTTATAATGCTTCTATAATGTCTAGAGTTAGCAAGTATGATAAACCTCACAACTAAGCACATGTCCACCAAGAATGGGTTATCCTCCATCAAGCATAGGAGTTAGTGTGATGATGAGAGGATAAGCCTACAAAGGTGTGTCACATAAAATTATGTTGTAGACACCATGTGTTTAAATAAGAGTGTGAACAACTATTTTGTCAACATGATAAATTAGTTTATTATGAAAACTCTAGTGTTGTAGACACCATGTGCTAAATTAGAGTTTCTTACTCCTGTGTTCTCAACAAGATAACTCATATGAGTGCACAAACTCCTAGGTGTCTAACCTAATAAATAATAATAAAATGCATTTATGCTAAGTAAACTTAAGTAAAGTGTAAATTATAATTATTTACTCTAAAACCCCCCCTTAAGTGTAACTAGGAGGAATGCACTTATGCTCACAAAATTTATGATGAAATGCATAATGGGTCCTGGCTACTAAGTCATGTTAGGTACCCAAATATAAATGCAATGTTGAAATGCAATGAAATCTCTCTACAAATAGAGAAAGAGGGAAAACCTCATGGGAAAAATAATCCTCCAAAAAGATATATGTATAATAGAGAAGAGAAGGATCATGTGACCCCCTAGTGAAAATCCCTCATCCCCAAGAGATCTCACAAATGCAGATACTTGACCTCCGTGAAGGGCTTGGTGAAGATGTCAGCTACCTACTACTTAGTAGAACAATACTATAATGAAATCACTTGCCAATGAATTAGCTCTTTGATGTAGTGCATATGAACCTCAATTTGGTGTTTTGATGTTGCACTAGATGTTTTGAGATTTCAATAGCACTCCAATTATCACAATGGATGACTATTGGTCTAGGTAGATCAAAACCAAACTTCTTTAGTATCTGTTGTAGCCAAATAGCCACTATTGCTACATTCACAACTCCTTGATACTTAGCCTTAGTCAATGAGAGAGAAATGGTGTTATACTTTTTACTTTGCCAAAAAATGGGACCAAAACTAAGATGAAACATATATCCTAAAGTAGACTTACAAGAATCAAGGTCCCTTGCATAGTCTAAGTCAGTATATCCCACTAACTAAAGTCTAGTACCAACTACATAGTGTATCCCATGTGTATATGTATCCTAGATACAGTGCAAGATTCATTTGGCTACTTTCCAATGAAGTTCATGTAGCACTTGCATGAATTGAAAAACTATACCAATTACAAATGAGATGTTAGGGCATGTATGTGTCAAGTAGATAAAGCTTCCAACTAACTATCTATATAAAGTACATCAACAAGTGGAATGGAACACTTTGTTTCTAACTTAACACCTAAAAGAAAGGGAGTAGGTGCAACCTTGTAGTCACTCATGTGAAACTAAGCAAGTAGATCAAGAGCATACTTGGGATGTGATAGAGTGATCCCTAATGAAGGCTAATGTATCTCAATACCAAGGAAATAGTGAAGTAGACCAAGTTTGTCATAAAAAATCTATCCTACAAAGTAGCCTTGACACTTTCAATAATGGATGTTGTGGTCCCTATAATGATCAAGTCATCAACATAAAGCACAAGAAGTAAATATGAATCATTCCTCTGTAGAATGTAGACATTCAAATGAAAATGACATTTGGTGAACCCTACTAAGAGAAGAAAATAATCCATCTTGGCATACCAAGCTCTATGAGCTTGTTTAAGTCCATAGATAGATTTATTTAATTTGCAAACTAAGGTAGCATCCTAGATGAATCCTTGTGGCTACTCCATATATATCTCCTCATGAAGATCCCCATTCAAAAATGTGTTTTTCACATCTATTTGATGAACAACCCATTGCTATGTTGTTTCTATAACTAGTGTCAAATGAATGAAATTCATATTTGCAACTGGTGCAAAGGTCTTAGTGTAATCAATGCCAAATACCTGAGAGAAACCTTTTGCAACAAGTTGAGCTTTATGTTTATCAACACTTCCATTTGCTGAAAATTTGGTTTGATAGATCCACTTACACTGAACCAATTTTTGTCCCTTAGGAAGAGAGATTGAGTCCCATGTATCATTTCTCATGAGATAGTTATATTCTTTCTTCATTGCTTAATCCCATTCTAGAATACTTGATGCTTCTTTAAATGATTGTGGATCTAAAGCAACTACAATATAAGTATGTGGGAGTGAATTGTGTTGTGATCTTGTCCTCCTATTATCTGAAAGATTCCTTGCCAATGGTCCTACTTAATCCAATGTCTTCTTAGCCCATCTAGGTATATTGGAAGAAAATGTAGTAGGAGTATCCTCAACCTCTGCTAGTTAAGTCCATTGTGAAGGGCATGGATGCAGATCTTCCAAGTTACTATTATCACTATCACTCTCTTCAATGAAGGAGGAAGAAGGACGAGTTGCAAAAGTAAATCTTGGATAACTTTCTTCAAAATTCACACTCCTCTCATAGAATATATCATGTGTCTATGGATCCATTAACTTGTAGGCTTTATGTGAGTCTACATATCCAACAAAGATGTAAGGTCTACTTTGAGCTTCCAATGCCTTGCATTTCTATGGGGGTAGTCGTGCCCATGCTACACAACCAAAGACTTTGAAGTGCTTAACTATAGGTTTCCTACTACTCTCTACTTCAAAAGGAGTTATACCATCCAAATTTTTGTGAGGACTCCTATTCTATATATTGTTAGCACAATTCATTGCTTCAACCCAAAAGATTTGATCAAGAGACTTTTTTTGTAGCATGCAAGTGCTTATCTCTTTGAGAGTTCTATTTTTCATTTGAGTAACACCATTTTTCTATGGCATATATGGTAATGAATGTTGAAGGTCAATTCCCTCTTGAGTGAAAAAGTCTATTATTATTGAGTTTACATACTGCCCCCCATTATCTGTTCAAAGAACTTTGATGGCTTTTCCTAATTTCTTTTCCACTTGAGCCTTGAGACTGAGAAATTTTTTCACTCTTATGAGCCATGAAGAAAACCTAAGTAAAGTGAGAGTAGTCATCTATGAAGGTGAGTACATAGAAAGACTTGCTAAATGATAGCACTAGAAATGGGCCCACTACATCACTATGAACCAATTGAAGAACACATTTTACATCATGATTAGCTTCACCTATTGTAATCATAGAGTCATCCTTGATTCTTTTCACTACCACTAAATCTGGAAGAAATTCAACTCTATTTCCACCTCCATAGTGAGTCATTTGGTAGACTAAAAGAAAGTTGGAGGTAAGATTAGGAACATATAGAACATATTTGAACACTCCATTTTTCATCTCAACCTTTACCTTCAACTTTCACCTTGGTATCATCACCTACAAAGATGTGTGGTACATTTGAATGTGTCATGGGAAGAATCTCACTTTGATGCACCCATATGATGTGTGGCACCTAAATCAATGATCCATTCTCCCTGACTAACAATATTAGTGAGTAAAGCATGCCCTTTGCCCTTTGAATCTAAAGATGAAGATCCTTTCTCTTTATAAGCATTAGGTAGTGGAACATTATGTTTCTTCATGATGTTCTTCAACTCATTAATCTTTTTGTGATAACATTGATGTTCATCATGACCCATCTTCTTACAATAGGCACACTTTTTCTTCTCCTCATTAACGTCCCCCTTTTTTTTTGTATTTGAGAAAGACTTAGCTTGTTGATTTGATGTTGGTGTTTTCTTTTCTATATCCTCTTGTTTATTGTTCTTCCACTTCTTCTTTCCATTTCCTTTGTTTGAACTTTGACTAACTAAATTTTAAGAACCCTCATTATTAGCCACCAATGCCTTTGAATTTGAAGACTTGAGAATCCCCATTATTTGGAACTTAGTTTGTTCATCCTCTAATAGCTGAGAATAATCATCAAAAGTGATTTTCTTATAGGAAGCTCCTAAGGTAGTCTTTGTGGTGTTGAAAGAAGAGACAAATGTGGAGTACTCAAATGGTAGCTTATTATGAATGAGATAGACCAACCTGCCATCTTTAATATGACTACTACAATCGTTAAGCTTTATTCTTAATTTATTCACCTTAATGACAAAAATCTTATATTGAATCAAAGGTCTTAGGATCTAGGGAGAGAAACTCATCTTCAACTTTGTAAACATCCTCGTTAGTCACTTTACCATATAGGTTTTTGAGGGCATCCCAAGCTTCCTTGGATGTATCATACTTCATGATCTGATAGAGGATCCCATATTCAACCCCATCCTAATATCAGTTAACACTTTCCTATCTTCTTGTACCCAAGCATCAATATCACTTTTGGATGCTTGATCACCTATTGGTTTAGGAAGGGAACCATCTACATATTGAGAAACTTCATCATGCATCAATTTACACCATAATTTAATAGACCATGTGGCATAGTTATGTGGTGTTAATTTTGGATAGTTAAGATTTCCCATGATGCAAGAAATGAAAGATAACAATAGGAAAAGAGGAACACAACACCAAGAGACACCCCCCTATTCACTCAATCAAAAAACCCCCCAAATGAAAGATTTTGGCACTTTATTCTTAGTGCAATTACAATAGCCACTTGCCATTTTGGCATTAGTGGTCTTCCAATTTGCTATTTACAACCTCCTTTTGGAGTTTAAAATTGGAACTTTACAATGTATCCTAGATACACAACAATTCTAAAGTTTTATCAAAGTATTACAATGCAAAAAAGGACCTAATTTTGAAAGTGGTATTTTGTCCACACAAGCTGATAATCTGATTACAAATCTAGAAAGTAGATGAAAAATTATTCACTTTCAAAAAAATAAAACTTGATTTGGAGTCTAGATGAGCCCATATAGATCAATTGAAGTTGCAAAATGCATGATTGGATAGATACAATCACCAAAAACTAAATTTTTTGACAAATCCATCCACCAAAACCAAAAAATAGTAGCACCACTAAAAAGTTTAGGAAATTCTAAGCAAAATAAAAAATTATTGCACCTAATTTGGAGCCTGGATCACTAAGATATGGCCTCCCAAAGTCAAACTATCAAATCAAAATTGAATCTAGAGAGGGGTCTAATCAGAAAACTACAAGGTTAAATTTGACATTTAATGGTTGTCACAGCAGTTTAATTGAGCCTACAAATGATGGTCAAATGACCATCAATTTTAACATAGTGATCGGCTGATGTTAGCAAGAATCCTTCTCAGCTGATGTGGTAGTGATGTTAGTAGTATAGAGTGTCTGTATAGCCTACTAACATGGCACTTACATGGGCATATAGTCATTGACTATGTGTAACACATGGCCATATGACAAGGTAGTTGACATGGCAAAAGTTCTACATAAAAGGGTGTTGATGGTGCGATGAGTCATTGTTGAGCAAGCATGCAGTACTATCATGATGTCACATGGAGCTCTAAATGGTGGGGCCTATGAATGTCACATGGTGGCTAAGGATGACTAAAGAAATATTTCACCCTTAAGAGTTGCTTCAAATTTGGGGAGGGGTGATGACCGATAAGAAGGCCGAGTGTTGGATAATAGTGAACAGTCGACAAGAGTTGATTTAATGACTAACGATGAGATTTTAATCCCAAATGCCTAGTGTAGGGGGGAATTTTTGTTTTTAAAAACATAAGTTTTTGGTGCTTCAAATAAAGATTTGAACCATTAGGAGTTTGCTAGATTGTTTTAATGTGCCTGTCGGGTTTAGTTATGTAGGCAGTTGCTGGTTGAAAGGTATTTGCCAAAAATATTGTGATGCACCTACTAGTTGGAATAAGATGTTGGATTATTGGATTAAACTACCAAAAATATAAGGAATATTCTACTTGTAGGGATAGGGATTTTACCACCTAGTTCCTGCAAAAAAAAAATCTCTTAGGTGCCAGTTTGCAAAAAAAATTGCCTCAAATTTGACTATGGCCCAATATAGGCAAATTTATAGTCAATTTTTACCGAATCAATGCTTTGGATGCAATGGTGAGGTCCACTTTGGCTCTAGACACTCCCAATAACTTTAGATACTCCAAATTTGAGTTAAGGTGTCCTTAAAGAGGTGAAGCAAGAATGGTTTTCAATGGCTATGAAATGATGCCTCTATGGTTTTGATACCATGTAGGAATTTTCCTTAGGGAAAAATCACCCAAGACCAAGAAGCTCAACAACTAGCACAAAATAGATGAATAGAGTATGATCAAAATAATAAAATGATATTCAATTGATGTAATAGTACACTAGGAGTGCTTGTATATAAAGGCCTCTAGAATGCTTCTAAAATGTGTAGGAGTTAGCAATATGATAAGACTCACAACTAAGTACATGTCCACCAAGAGTGGGTTATCCTCCATTAAGCATAGGAGTTAGTGTGATGATGAGAGGATAAGCCTACAAAGGTGTGTCACATAAAATTATATTGTAGACACCATGTGCTAAATTAGAGTTGCGTACTCCTATATTATCAACAAGAAAACTAATATGAGTACACAAAATCCTAGGTGTCTAACCTAATAAATAATAAAATAATGCATTTATCCTAAATACGCTTAAGTAAAGTGTAAATAATAATTATTTACACTAACAAGGTTCAACTTCACATACCTTTATGTATTCATCAAATTTCACATTTGCACTTTTCACAACTTTGTTAATGTTAGTATTTAAACACTTATAAGCTTTATTGATTATGGAATAGCCTAGGAATAATCCTTCTTCACTTTTAGCATCAAGTTTACCATTCCTATTGTCCTTAATAATGTAACACTTTCTTCCAAATACCTTAAAATATTTCACATGGGTGAGTATCCATACCATAGTTCAAAAGGTCTGGAGTTTGTAACTTTCTTGACTTGTACTTGGTTCAAGGTATAGATAGTTGTGCTTACAACTTCTATCTAGTATTTCAAAGTAGCATTCTTCTCCATCATCAATGTTCTAGAATAATTCATTATAGACATGTTCCTTCTTTCCAAAATCCCATTTTTTGGAAGGGTCCTAGGTGCAAAAGTTTGTCTTTCAATTCCTCTATCATTATAGAATATCTTAAACTCATTTGATGTAAATTCTTCACCTCTGTTATATCCTAGACATTTCAAACTTTTGCTATTTTCCTTTCCAACTCTTGCTAGATACCACTTAAACATTTTAAAAGCAACATATTGTGATATTGCTATCAGGATTTAACTATGATTTTGAGTCAAACTTATTGAGCCATGTTTCATGAGTAGTGATTCAAAATAAATCCATCTCTCATGAGAATAAATGGAGCACTTGGCACTCATTGGATCTAGGCGATTCTCATAGTGGTGAAGCACCAAGACTTCTTGGGAGGTCACCATCGCAGTACTACGCCAACATGAGCACACTTAACTATAGAGTTTTAAAAACAACATATTTTTGGTTCAAAAACATAACTGTCATCATCCTAGAATAATCATTAAAAAATAGGATAATGTACTTTTCACCTTTGTAGCTTTGCACATCAATTGGTCCACATAAATCAATATGAACTAATTCTAGAATTTATTTTGAGGAGTGAGTCTTATTTTTAAAACATTGTTTAAAAATCATATTATCAAGTTTCTTTAGTTTTGGCATACCTTTGACTTATTTTATGTTACTGATATAGACTAAGTTATCAAATTTAACATGAAATAACCTCTTGTGTCATAGCCTTACATCATCAAATTTTACAACAATACAAGTAGCATCATTTTTGTCAAAATAAAATAGATTACCTCTAGTCTAATCTCCATTTCCAAGTAGTTCTTCATCAATGTCATAGATCTTAGCCTTCTTGTTATCAATTCAAATTTTTAACCTAAACTTTTCAATTGTGAAACACTCAACAAGTTATAGTTAAGTCCTTCTACTTAGTAAGAATTATCACACATGATATTTTCTATTATTTTTATTGATCATTTACCTTATATCAAACATGGTGCATCATTACCAAATATAACCCTATTTCTATTGTAATACTCAAGGGTAATGAACTTACTTTTTTCTCTAGTCATTTGATGTGAACATCTATTGTCAATGATCCATCTATCACTTTTGTTCACATAAGATATTAATGCAGTTGTCTCATCCTCATCAAAATAATCTTTTATAGAAATATATATGACTTCATCATCATGGTCATTAGATCCATCTTTTGATTCCTCTTCAGTAATGTAACAAGACTTCTTTCCATTTTCTTTATAGTCTTTGTTGTTCTCATCTCTTTTACCTCTGTATTTATCTCCACTTCTATTGTTCTCCTTCTCTAGACACCTTGCGGCAATATGACCAACCTCATTACAATTGAAACACATGATAGGTAACTTACCTTTGTATTTCCCTTTGCCTCTATGAAACCTCCTAGCAAGAAATGCTCTAAGATCTTCTACATCATCTTCATTTGTATCTCTGTCACCAAAAACATGGTTGTCCTTTTTCTTCTTCTTATCTTTAGGTTATTTTAGTGTAGAAGATTCAATATTTTTCTATTTTGAAATTATCAAAATTAGATGTTCAAAAGTAGTGAGTCTACCCATTAGTCCTTCAAGGGTTAGATTAGTGCTAGAAACACACCTTAGTTCTTGTATGGAAGATACTCTAACAACATAGATAGATAGTAGGGTTCTCAATACTTTGTTGATAATAGTCTCATCTTCAATAACATAATTTTTTGCTCTAATAACATTCACAAAATCTTTGATTCTTGTACAATTATGCACTGTAGTCTCACCTTCTTGCATTCTCAAGTCATTAAAATTTTCTCTTAGACTTTTAGCTTTGGCTCTCATAACATTCTTATCTCTATAAATTGTCTCTATAGCATCCCATAGCTTCTTAGTAGAATTACATCCTTTGATGTCATTAAACTCTGAGTAGCTTAGGGTAGATGCAAGCTCTAGATGAATTCTTGAGGATGAATTGTAGACTCTCCTATTCAGCCACCATATGAAGCAACACCCTAGTATTCTTGTCTTCCTTAGGTTCTTGCACATGAAAACTATTTATTTTGTCCTTCTATATATATAAATAAATAATTTAGATCTTTTTTCATTTAACCACAATTGTCCATTTTTAGGGTTAGATTCATTGAATCTACCCACTTTTTTATTTTAGTCACTTCTAGAAACTTCTTCTTCAATCCCCTTTAAATTCTCCTCAAAATGGTTTATCTTGAATTATATGCAACCAAATCATCATAGAAATCTTCCACACACTTTACACAATTCAAGAAATCAACTTTGTCAGCTCAAATTTATCAAATCTTTGATTTAACACTTTTTGTTGTCACTCGACATCCAAATTGTTCACTGATCAATAACAACCTTTTAATGCTTGGCCAACACTTGGTTACTTGACATTAACTAAGTCTTCCTTTCTTTGTCACTACTTTTAGTTTCTTGACACTTGACACTAACTATATTTTTCTAATGCTCAACACATACTAACCTTTTGACACTCGACACATACTAAATTCTGCTCAACTTGAACTAAGTTTGCTTGGCTTACACTAATTTCTTAGCCAAGCTTGACAAACACTTTTTATGAAAAATCTTCTTTAAGGATTAGCTTAGGTAACTATTTACTTTAGCTTTAAGTAGATAAAAAATACATAATATCATTAATATATTACTTGGTATTAGTGTTCCTTTTATACACCAAATAACTCAACATTTCTCTAGGTACTCTTGTTATCTTATCTTTTCAAATCCTCTCCATCAATTCAAATAATGGTATTGAATTCAAACTAGTAGTTGTCTTACCATTGAGTAGTAGGTTTTACATCATTGATAAATTATTGATTGTTCCATGATAGGTTCCACACTTCAAACAATCTCTTTTCATCAACTTCAACTTGGATAGGTACAACCAAATATGTTAGGATCAACCACCTGGGCTAGGGACCTATAAGATATATAGAATTTCCCTTCCTTGAATACTCCAAAAATGCTTCCACATTTATCTTATTTAGTATATGGAACCCCAATTCTGAACCCATAAGTTCATTTATTATTATGTTATCATGTGTTAAAGAACTCACAAATGGAACCAACCTACACAAGGCTCTGGCTTTTAAACATAGGATTCTTGGTAGCCACCTTTGGATGCTCGCACCTATGGTGAGCCACTCACCTAGGTTTTCTACCTTACTCATTAAAAGAATCCAAAAGCATAAATATTTCTAGGAAAAAATTACATAGGGTCCCATACCCCTACTCCCAAAACCCTAGCTCATGGGGCAAATCATTTTCACAGGAAGCATCATCATAAAATCCCAAAAATGTGAGAAATTTTAAATTCCAAAAAGTCACAAGATCCATAAGCCTCTTATGGTTGAAACAAATACAAGTTAAAAATCAAAATAAATTAGTCAAGAGAGAGAAAATTGATTTAGGACACATTGTAGGGTAATCCACTAAACCCTAATTCATCACATAAGAAATAAGATGCAAGAAACACTTATAAAATACGTTACAAGAATGAATACCACATTTCTAGAAGGTAAATGCCTCAGTAGTAGATACAAGGTCACAAAACACAATTTAAAGGACAAGTTTAATTGTCAATTCTTAAAATCTAGCTAAGTCTAAAGTTTCTTAAAACCTCAAAATATATTTCATTATTTGAACTCCTGTGAGGAAAAAACCTAGCTCAAAAGATTCATGATGTATAATATAAAATGTAACTTGAAGTACAAGGAAGGAAAAATATGCCACTTATACTCAAATATTCATTTTTTGTTATACCTTGGTTATGTGCAGGGTCATGGTGAGCCAAACTATGGCCTTAAGTGGCCATGAAAAATATGGACATTAATGATAGTCAACTTGATGTGAAATCTTGAACTAATTATCACCCTTATATCCAAAATTTGAAAGAATAGAATCTGTAGTAAGTTTAATGTAGTTTCTAAAATACTAGCTCTTTTTTGATAAAAAATAATTTAATTGGTCAAAATTTTGAAGTTTAATGCAAAGTGCCAAAAAGTTTCGGAAAAAATAAAAAATAGGTATATCTCTGACCACCTTTATCACAATTAGTTGAAAATAATTTTTTTAAGATTCTGGATATAAGAAGTAGACTCATACTTGAATGTGATGTATTCTTTTTGTGTTTTTATTCGAAGGCAATAATAAATTTTTAATTTTGAACAACAACATTTTTTTGGAATAATAAATTTTTTGTGTCTAATCACCTTAATTCATTCAAAACTATAAAACAATTTTTTTTTTAAAAATATTTTTCTTATAGTAGAAAAAGCATAGAATGTGACACATCTTTTGGATTTTGAGAAGCTTATACCATTTTAAAGTTATATCTTTTTTCAATCAGTACATAAATCATCACTTTATAAGTAACTCTATTAGAAAATAAGTAATAATTACTTATTGAACTCATAATTGAATAGTAATTAAATGGAAGGAAATTTGACAATTTCCTTGAGAAATCCTTTTAGTTTCATCAAATTCAAATGAAAATTGATTTTCCCCATATCACCATTTTTTGGCCCATCATAATCTTACACATAACCCCCTAACACTGAAATCGAGCTTTGAGGGTCAAAATCTTTCTGTTTGGGTAGGTTAATTCTATTGTTGCACAATTTTTCATTTATCTTGCACTTTTGTTTCAAACACTTGCATATTCATACATTATTTCTGGGATTCCATGTTGTATTCCTATTTTTGGGATTCCATGCTGGAAAATTGCACATTTGTTCATTACTCTTGCACTTTTCTTTATTATAGTTGTTCTTTTGGTCAATATAGTTGTTCTTCTATCTATTATTGTTGTACTTTTGTTTTGAGGTGTATGACAATTTATCAATGTGCAAAACTATGCATTTGTGCTTGATATTATTATGCATTTGTTCTAGAGAACTCAAAAAAACTACATAAGGCAGGCTATGAATTGAATTACTAGATTCATTTTGAATAAAGGAGAGTTATCCTTACAACTCCTAGGAATACCAAGCTTTACACTTGGATATGTTAGAATTGCTTTAGAATAACCAAGAGGGGTAGGGGGGTGGTGGGGGGGGGGGGAATCAGTTATTCAAGGTCTAGATGTCCTATTCAAAATTTTCTCTTGATACAGTGAACTAATCCAAGCATTCACTCTTCCAAACTTTAACTTGTCTAATTAGCAAGTTACTGTAAATTAACATGCAAGCATGACACATAAGAAATCAACACATAACATAGCTATTTACGTGGAAACCCAATTTAGGAGAAACCACTAGTAACATGCTACTCAATTCTCACCCTTTTGAAGTGATGCCCTGTGAAAGGCTTGCCTTGTTAAAGGCTTACAACACACACTATTAAATGTGACCTCATTAGAGGATTTAACCACCCCATTAGAAGTGGGCATGGTAAAAGGACTTTAGAACATTCACTTGGAATGTCACCCTGTTAAAGGATTTACAAATGGCTATTAGGCAAACCTAAGTCCATAAGATTTTCAGATCTAATACAATTGCTAAAGAGTATTAGAAAATCTTGAGCTGACTACAACATACAACTTATCTTGTAGATTTTAGATCGCTTCTTAGCAAATATCCTTGCCTAGCCTTCTATCTCTGCAACTCTTAACTAGTTGCCTTTTCTTTCAAGCTTTTTCCTTTTGAGTCTCCATACTCAATGTACTAATGCAATCATCTCTTCATGACCACTCTTATAAGTAGAGCCTCTATGCTCTTTCTTCTCCTAGATGTCTCCTTCTTGACACCCTTTTAAATCACTTTGCAAATTTTTGGCACTTTTGTAGCAATAAGATCAGCAGCTCTATGCTTCTTGGTCTATGACTTCTTAAATAGAGGTCTTGGAGTTCCTTTTTTCCACTTGATTCTTCCAATTTTCAATTTCAATTTGCATGGATTAGGTAGGATACATTGTATCTATTCCATATTCTATTTCCTCTAGAAACTTCTTGAATAATCCTTTAAAATTTTCTCAAAAATGGTTTACATAAGATTCTGTGCCAACAACTCTTTATCCTTATCTTCCAACTTGTTCACAAAATTCAATGCAACCACTATTTTGGCTCATATTTTGTGAATCTTCATCATTTGAAATAATGCAACGACTTGACACTATTGAAATACTGGTGCTTGGCACATATTGTGTTACTCGACATTAACTATGCTTTTCCTAATGCTTGGCACCTAAAGATTACTCGACACATACTAAAATTTTTCTTGATGCTTGGCACGTAATCTTTTACTTGGCACTTGAAGATCACTCAACATCAACTAATAATTTTGTTACTTAGCTTCAACTGACTTGCTTGACACCTACTTATGATCAAAGTTAAAGCTTTGCAGTCAACCTTGTTACAACTTCTTCTTCCAATTTATCTAATTGTGACCAACCTTTATATCTTTGAGTTTGTCATCAATACATTACTTGACCATTGTCTTAACTCAACCTTTCCCTTAGGTGCTCTTGTTACATCTTGTTGATCAAATCCTCTTCATCAATCAACTAAGTGATAGTGCATGAATCTTTTAAGAGAATATCATCCCTACATATAGTAGGTTTGACATCAATGGAAAAAAAATGATTGAAAACAATATTTTACAATAATCTCCCTCTTTGATCTTTAACAATAATGATCTTTTGAATCATATTTCCAACAAGATAAAACATGAAATGTGAAAACATAAACACTCGACAAAAACTATCAAAACAAGTAGAAAATTGAGATGACTAGATGTTAATGCAAGTAGATACTATTTTTATTAAAATTTTCATCTAGTTTCCTTATCTATTTCATGTAACATTTTTAGATGGAACTGAGAGAGAGAGAGAGAGAGAGAGAGAGAGAGAGAGAGAGAGAGAGAGAGAGATCAAAGCCTACTCCATTTCCTAAGATGTCTTGTAGGTGAAGCCTCTAGTATTTCTCAAGCTTTGTAATAGTCCTCCTTTTCTACCACTATAGACTTAGTTATTAAATTCATATATGAAACTTCTATAGATGTGTTAGCCCTTATTTGAAATTTGAAATGCAATACTTTGATATGTTGAGTAATTGATTACACTAGGTTGTAACAATTTTCTACTGGTACTGATGATGCTTTAATTTCTCTTTGTTAATAAAATTAAATTTATTATGATGCCATATGGTGTGTCTTATAAAGATGTTTATTATGCTCTTATTGTGATGAGATAGTCATGTTAGAATATCATATTATTTATATTTAGGATTTACTATTATACTTACCCTATACTTGCATGCATATGGTGTGTGTGTTTATTTTACATTTATGTTTGACATGTCTAATATGGTTGAGAGAGGGAGTCATAGTCACCTATTAGTCAAGATCTTCATGATATACCACTCTCTCACATTATCTATTTAGCTTAGATATATATGCATATGTAGATGCTTATCTTTTATACAAATTCATAGCTACCAGGCATCAACTTCCCTAAATTGTCAAGATGAGTGTGCCTTGTCTCAAATAGCTCAATAGTAAGAATGGGGAGATAATCTTCAAGTCTAATCATAACAATAACCTAATTACTTGTCCTGAGAAGGACATGTATCTAACTTTCCACCTTTTTTAAACCCATGAGTTTATCTTTGTTTGTGTTATTTAATTTTGAGTTTTGGTAAGGTTTGCTAAATTTTTTTTTGTGGATTTGGCCATGTGCTTTATTTGGTAAATGATATAATTATAATATTTTACTTGATCATATAATATTGATAATGATTAAATATAATTTTATTAAAATAAAAATATTAAAATATTTAATTAATTAAATATGTACTTTAGTTTAACAGATTTAATTTAAAAGCCTAATTTAAAAAGTTGGATAAACAAAAATTAGAATATTAAAAGGTTAAAGATATAATAATTTAATTAGAGTTGTATTTAAATAATGAACTTTAATTATTATTATTTTAAATAATAAACTACACTTTAAATAGTGCTTGCACTAATTAATAAATTGGAGGAAAAGAAAATATAGAAATATTTTAATTAAAAATTTCTTAATGTGGACATTAAAGGATTAAAAATTAAAAAAATATTATTATTTAATAAAGTTAGTGGATTTTATTATTTGAAGAACTGAAACCCTAGTTAGGGTTATAGTTCTTTATTAAAGGGGTGATCGTATTGATTTGAGGGACACATAGGTTTTGGGGAGCAAAATGTGGAATTGTAGTAAAAGAATTGTTGAAAGTTTCAGAGGGTTTGGATTTGCATGCATTCACAGATTGTCACAAAATTTAGCTGTGGTTTTGAGGTAGGGTTTGAAAACCCATTATATAATTTTATAGAAAGATTTGTCTACTTTGTGTCTTCCTGGGTGCTTGCATAAGGTTTATTGATTTATTTTATTGATTCTCAACAAAGAATTATGTTGCATATTTTGAAAAGGAAAAAATACTATTCAACAAAACTTGACTCAAGAAAACTGTAGAAAAAATTAGAAAATTATTATGATAGTATTATTTTAAAACTCTTTCTAATATAGGGAAACTTTGATTATCAAAAATTAGAAGAAAATAACAAATTGAACAACTAAAGTTTCAACATTAAATTTTTCATTAGAACCATGTGATTATCATGAACTTTGTAAATAAAGATAAATATTCTTCTTATATCTAAAATAAGTTGCTTGCAAAATCTATTGAAAAAATCAAAGATTAATTGAGATGAAAGCATGGTGTAACTAAACTTATACATACATGTGGAAACAAATATACTACAGATAAAAAACTAAGTATGTTATGGGTGCAAGATTTGAGAGATCAAAGACGTGAAAATACTAATTGCTTTTTTATTTTTATTTTATAAAAATATAATTTAATTTGCAGATTTATTTATTAATTTTATTTTTTAAATTATGATTATTATTAATTTCAAAAATTTCCAAAACAAAAATTTAAAAATATTATTTATTTATTTTGAAAATTAAATAAATAAATACTATTTATATTCTTATAAGTGAGTTTTTAATATAAATTACTTTTAGAATTCTGAGTGGGATATAACTTATTATATGTTTATTAATGCAAGTGGAGTTATATATATATATATATATATATATATATATATATATATATATATATATATATATATATATATATATATATATATATATATATATATATATATATAAAATTGTGATTTAGTTAATATTTTAAGAGAAGTTATAGTGAAGTTTCCTATATAATTATCTAGTTATGAATATTTAATATTATGAGAGAAATTGTAGATAACCTAATTAAAATTATATAATTTCAAGTTTGAGTTATCTCTAGTTCCATTATGAATTTAAGGAAAAGTGGATATTAATATTGGACTTAAATAGAAGTCAAATTAATATTTTAAAAATGAAATTGATATTAATATTTAATCTAATAATATACATTTATGTTTATAATTAAATCATTTATGAATTAAGATTATTTAAATTAATAACATGATAATGTTGTATAATATTTTATATGCACAAAGAGAGAAGACAATTAAATACCTATTTATATAAATAAATATATTAGCCTATCTATCTATGTAAACATGTATATTCTTACTTTAATGCTAAACACATCTTTATGGCCAAACTAATGAATAGAAAATGACACACATAAACCATATGGCTGAAAACTATGTGTTTTCTAAAATATTCTATTTATAATTTTGTTATGATTATTTTCATGATGGTTTTCTTTGTGGGTTATTTACTTAGCCAAGTTAGGATGTGCACCATAAGCATTTTTGAGATTTCTTTTATGATTATTTGACTTAATGTCATGATATAATTTATGATTTGAATTAAGATTTATGGTTTATGAGTTCTATGCTATTGAGCATTTATGAGAACATGGGTTTTGAGAATAATTTATTTTTTTTGTTGCATATTGAGGAACTGAATTTGATTAGTATTACTTTTGTGGTATGAGACATAATTGTATTTTATGAGTTTTGGAAAGGTGGTCTAGGTGCATGTCTATGGGAGTGGCTTGAAATGGAAGTTGGGGCTCAAAGTGGGTGCTAGCATAACTCATTGTAAGTTGTGCAATAAGTGATAACATAATAATTAAAATATTTCAAAACAAAATTAAAAGATAAGATATTTTGTCTCACCCATGCCTTGAGAACTTGTATAGGCTAAGGATGGGAATGGGGTGATACCTAGAGGGAGGTATGACTATTTTTTATCATCTTCATGAGAGAATATTCTTGTTCCACATGTGTCACGTTGAGGGTCTAAGGTCTAGATTGACCAGTCTAGGATAAGTCAACACTTGAGGGTCTAAGGCCTAATGAGAGATAAGTCTAAAGTAACTCAAGCCATTTGACCATGTGATGACACTCCCTAGTATGTAGCCTAATTGGCTATAGTAAAATGCCACAAACATTGGTCAACGTATCATGTGTGTGGTGAGGAAACTTCCCTATCAATGACCCCCTATCATATTTTAACCCTACTAACATTATCCACTACTTTATAAATATAAGTAGTTGGGATCAATCAAAAAGTTAGCAATCTAATTATGCCATGTTCTGCAGTAATGGTGATGGTAGTTTTAATTTTGTACCATGCGTATTACTTGACATTAGTGCTAAGGGTCCAAGGTCTAGAGTGACTAGTCTAGGGTAACTCAGTGTTTGAGGGTTTGAGGTCTAAAGAGAGACTAGTCCATGGTAACTCAAGTATTTTGACCATGTGATGATACTCCCTAGTATGTAGCATGAATCTCCTTCATAGTTTTCTTATATTTTCCTCTAGTGGTGTACTTGTTTGATATTACTTTTGATGGTGCATTTATTGTGAGTTGTTACTTATTGATTGGATGTCATTTATTGTTGATAGTTGACTTTTATTGATGAGTGTCAACTATTTATTGGTGGTGTACTTATTGTTGGATCATCTTATTGTTGGCGAGTTACTTTAATTTATGATAGTTGTTATCTCTTGATTATTGTTCTTGGACATGTGGCATTCGACTTAAGGTGGATACCTTTCATTGACTTTATCTTGATTTTACATTGTATTGTATTTGGTATCTTGATGTTGACTTGGTGTGTGATGTTGGTATTAGATTGATTATCCTTTTGATTATGATTATGTCTTCTTCTTGAGTAGTTTGTGTTACACTTGAGATAATTTTGGCTCTTAGGATTTCTTTTTTAGGAATTTTTTATAATTGATTAACATTTGTGGATCATTTGTTATCTTCCTTACATGGTGGAAGTGGGATCTTGACTAAGTGACCATGTGGTTGGGAGGTAGTGACTTCTTACTATTTGAGACCCCCTCAATTTGATAGATGTTGGATATTCATGGATGTTACTATACCATCATCATAATTATTCATATCTTAGAGACTTATATTTAGTTGACATATGCACATTGTCATGTATCTTGTATCTATTATCACATACCTTGTGCCATGTATAGTGGATGTTATTCACTAGATGTATTTTCTTTGTATCAACTACACCTATGCATTTTCTTATAATATAATGTATCTATTATTTCCCTCTGATTCATGAACATGTACTAAATACTTCAACTAATTATTATAAACTTCTTAAATGTGACTCAATGTGAACGAACCCTTGAGGAATGAAAAACTATATTTGTAATTTCTTATGTGTACTTAATGTGTATGTGTATATTTCTTCCACATTTCTATCTTGTATTTTTAAAAAAAAATTTTAATAAAAAGTTCAATAAACGTTGAATAATGTTAGATTATTTCTCTTGGGTTCCTAACTAGGGCATTACAAGCTTTCTAGTTTCCTATGACTCCAAGATGGTATGGTTTTCCTCCTTTTGTGTAGATTCCTTCAAATTCTCCTTGTGTAGGCTTCTTTCCCAATAATTTGGACTATAGTGTTTTTGTCTTTAATTTTTCCATAGTTTTGTCCAAAATATTTTTTTCCTCTCATTCTCAGGAAGGCTCCTAATTTATATGGAGAAGATAACTTTTGTGAATGGTTGTATTTATTTCCAATTATAAACTTCCATGGTTTGATTAATAAATTCAACCTTTTATTAATTTATTTATATTTTTATTATTTAAATGGCCAACTAGTTAATGGATTTTCTATGTTGGCATGAACCTCGTAATCCAAAAATCCACATGGATCATAGGAAAAGTCTTTAAAATATCACATAAGGGGTAAAGAGTTATAATCATATCCCTTTTAATACATTTTTATTTGTCATCTTATCTCTTATTTTCAGCTTATAGGTCATTTATCTTATTAAGGTTCTCAAGGAGTGTAAGTGGTGAGATGGTGGATATAGGGTTTAGTGGGTGGGAGGTTAAGTCTTCAAATATTAAAGAATAGTTTTTTAGTAGCTATCTTTTGATCTTCTTATTTTCTTTCGATTCTTTTTTGTCTATTTTTTACATTATTCATTCATAGAACCAAAAAATTAAACTAAGACTAATAATGTACCTAAATGAAAAATTCACACATTGAATTAATAGTAAATGTATATTTATTTGGGTATATATGTGTGCACCCATATATACTCAGATAAATGTACAGGTGAATAACACATACAAACATCATGAAGTTGAGAGCACATAAATCATATGCAAAATAGTATTGGCTCAAAGTATCAACTAAACATAATAGAAATTTCTCTTTTTGGTGATCAAGAATGTCTCATCTAAGGATCTTAGAGTTCCAACCTCCATAGCTTTTGCTTTGCTCTTTCTATGACATGTGTTTGCATGCAAATGATTTTTGAGAGCTATGGGTTTGATCTTTCATCAACTTCAACATGGTATTAGAGTTCTAGATCTTCATGCCCCTATTCTATTTATGAGGGGTTTGGTTTGACTTTAAGATATGTGTTTTTTCTTTTAGAGGGTTTTATTTTTTAGGCTTTTTTTGTATTGAATTTGGGGGTCACCTTTTTTTAGTGCACTTTGAGCCCAAACAAACTTCACGATTGGAATCTGAGGAAAAAATTGCTCCTAGATTGGGCACATTTCTAAGGTAGTGATTTTAAGATTTTTTGGCACATTAAATCAAGATATTTATTTTAGAAAATTGAGATTTTTTGGCATGTAAATCAAGAAAATTTCTAGTACAAAATTGACATGCTTCCTAAGGAAAGTTTTCTATGTAACTAACATGTTTTTTGAGGTGAATTTTGGTATGTAACTTGCATGCTTCCTAAGATAGTTTTAATGCAAAACTAGCATGGTTTCTGATATTATTTTGGTACTATCAACACACTTCCCAAGGCATTTTTTCATGTGTTCTAAGATGGTGATTTTTTTTTTGCCCCTTCTATTTCTTTTTGACCTACCTGTAGTTTTTTTGTTAGAACTTTCTCATCTAGACTTCTTTTTTTACAAAAAAGATATCGTCAAAAGGATGATTTTGAGCCTATCATAGTGATGTAGTTTATTTGAAATTTTGATGTTTTTTGGTTGCTAATTTACGCAATCAAAGTCAAAGGTTCTATTTTACACTCTAGGAGACATTCTATTTTCTAGATTATACTCGAGGCACTTCCCATTCAATTTTTTCTTTTTGCATTTTGGTGGATATCTTAGTTGCCTCAGGTCTAGAGATCAATTTTATTTCTTTAGATTATTTTTCATGAGTTGTACTATCTCTTTTATCATTCATATGTCTCTTTTGATCTTTGTTGACATCCTTTTTTATTATTTTTGCAAACACACTGAGATAAAGTGCTGCTCTATAGTATTTTAGGATTTTGCACATTTTTGTGTTTTTTTTTGTACTCACACTACATTATAAAGTGCGTTGGGATGTTTCATGTTGGCCATACTTTTCATCTTCCTTTCTTAAGTGAGTGTTCCTTCCATGACATTAGCCTTACGATGTGACAATGGTACATGCCACTATAGGTGTTTGTACTTCTTTTGACTCTCGATGTTCTTGGTTCTTCTTTCTATAGGAGATATTGCATTTAATTTCAATGTTCATTTCTTACCTCTCAATATTATAAGGAAGTTATATTAGTTCTATTTCTTTCTTGGTTTTAGGGACTAAGCTACGTATTTATTATTTGATCTTTTGTACTAGGCAATTGTGGTGGCTTGATACCTATGCATTTTAGTGAGATAGATCTTTTGTTAGAAGATTGGATGGAAGCATGAATTCTAATGATATTCCTATGGGGGAGTATTGTAGATATGTTACTATGATTATATGTTACATTCATGACTGAATTTGTCATTAATATCAACATAACAATTTTCTATGGTATCTGATAGAAGAGTAGTGAAAAGATCGAGTTTGTATGGATGACTAGTTGAGTGTTTTCACTATCAAAAGTTGTGGGAGATAATTTTGAGTATCTGGCATATGTAGTTAACATTAGAAGAAGAAAGGATTAGTGTATAAAAAGTTGTGTAAGTTTTGGTGATGTCTATTCTGAGATAGAGTTTACAAAGGCATGTTCTTGTAAACTTGTTATATCTCTTAATAGAGTTGTTATTCAAAGGATTGAGGTTGAGTACATGAAGAAGACATTTTGAGGATGACATGGTTAAGTTTGCTCATCATAATATTGCATGTTCAGAAATTTATTCAAGTTGCAAGGTGGAAGATCAATGTTATCACTACGTGTAATGTGTTCTTAATGTGGTCCTATAATAATTAATCGATAAGGTCTAACAAACTACTTAGGGAATTGATTTGAGGATTTGGTAAAAAGGAAGGAAATTTTCCTTTATCTTACAAGACATGAATTATATTGATGATAAATAGTAGAGAGTGCAAAATGCAAAGTGAACAGAGTAGTGTGGAAGTAAAGGAAACTTCATTGCTAAGGTTTTATTGAGTGATTTAAGGTTTGATATTTGGATCCAAGGTTTGTGACCTGGTCTACAAGGTTTGATAGTGATTGATTTTGGTTGACAGGACAAAGAAAAGAGGAAGATAATTATAAATTACTTGTTTGAGTAGTGACCTCTTCTTGTAGTTGAAATTTCATATTTGGGTAGTGGGCTCATCTTGCATACTTTTTACCACAACTCTTAACAGGGTTGGCACAACTTCTAATAGGGTTGGAATCTCCTAACAAGGATTCAAAGTTTCTTAATAGGGTCTCATTATACTAAATTTTGCAATAGACTCCTAATAGGGTCCATCCTCTAACAAGGAATATTTATATTAGTACATCATCTTGTGGACATCATTCCCACCAAGGTTTTCCCTCTAATCAAGGGTTTCCCTAGTCAACATATCTGATGTAATTCTCTATGTGCATTTTATTATGGTTGCTATTTACTTTGGTTGAATGGTTAAGTTTGTTTAAAGAAGATAAATATTTTAATTTTTGGATAACTAATTCACCCCCCCTTCTCAATTATCTTGGTGGACTATTGTTTCTAACATCTTTTACCATATAGACATTCTTTCATTCCTATTTTTGGAGGGCATGGAGATACCTTCCATCTTAAATTGATCCTCTCTTTAGACTTAGTCTTCTCAATATATTCAATTTCTATAGAGTGGAGGATCTTCAAATTTTTGTAGTTTACAAATGTTTGGAGCTTCATGATTTAGTGGTGTTCTTCATGATCATCTTTTGTTCCTATCTCTTGGGACATTCCCTAGTTTGGAAGCTTCTTTAGTCATTCACTAGTTATTTTAATATTATTTCCATCTCTTTTTCGAGTAGGTTTTTTCCCATGTTGTTTTCTCTATTTCTCCTCTTTTCAAAGATTTGGTTGTGCTTGGGTACCTCATTAGGCCTTGTTGTTGGGACCCAAATTTAATTTCACTAGTAGTTTCTAGGTTTTTAGCTACTCCCTAATTTTATCTTAATTGGGGTGTTAGAGTAATAAATTATTTTCTTATTAATTAAATCATATTGATTTAATTATTAAGTCACTTATTATCTTTAGTTTACTTAAGCTAAACTTTGGGCATATAATAATTAATTATTTTATTAATTATTATCATGTAACCAAGGTTAGTTTTCTTTTAGGGCTTTGATCTCCTTTTATAAGGATTTATCTTTGTAATTTATTCATTCACTTTTGATAATAGAATTTTTTCTTTTTTCTCATCAATAATATATCATCTATGGATTTGGAAATTCTACCATCCATAGCTTTTTCTTCTCTCTTTCCATGATCGGTGTTTGCATGCAAGTGATTCTTGAGAGATGTGGGCTTGATCTTTCATCAATTTCAACACCCAGCAATAAGGTACACTACACACACACACACAATTGTGCACATGCACACAATTAGTGATATGCAAGGAAGGAGGAGTCTGAAATAATTTGGATCTCCCAAAGAAGTGACTATAATTGTATCCCATCATCCATATGACACACTAGATAGATTAAACACACACATACATCAGACATCATGGGTTAGATGGGTTATCTTGAGAACAAATAATAATCAAAATATTGTAAACAAGGTATTGAAAGAATAAATAATTAATTTAGAATATCAAATCAAGTATGATATAAATTCATTGCAAATAACATGATCAAGTGTCTAATACAAAGCAATATCTAACATAATAAGAAAGAAGGATGTGTATGATAAGTAAATAAATGTTTCTAAACATAAGAACCTAGTTTATTACTAGTTTCTAAGTAGATGGATTCCATGATTTTGTGTTAAAAATATTGGATATTAACTAATAGTTTTATATGAATATGTCATATTGGGAGTACTAGAAGTAACCTCATCTCCCAACCTATTCTAAGTGTACTTATACTTTCTTCAAAACCCTACTAATACTTGTTAAGATAAGAGGGGTATTACATCCTCTACCCCTAAAATTTGGCTTACTACTAGAAGTCATCATAATATTGTTATAAATTCCATGGTCACCTACCTTAGGTAAATTGCATGATCATAATTAAATGCATCTCAAAGGAGTTCTTAAATCTATTTTCATAACCATGTTTTATTTTCATGAGTTGGATATCTAATCTAGCTAACTAGATTCTAGAGTTTTCACTTCTTTACTAGAACTAATGGAAAATCCTTTTTTCCTAGTAATATCTAAAATTATAGTTCATGTATTAACACAATATATCTAGAGACCTTTATTTTTCCTAATCTCTATCATTCAAAATATGAAGAGGAAATTCATACGTGTATGTTCATAATTGATTTGTATGCAAAAATATCCCATTCTTTTATTCCTATGACACTTTATATATGATTTCCTTAAGTGAACTTAATGACCTTTGTTTCTTCTCCAAATGTAAATGTGATGCTTCTTGATTATTTTATTCTAGTCATGTGCTATTATAAAACTTTTTATATGGAACAAAATTTATCTAGTAAATGCATTCATTGCTATTTAAGGAGGAAATCATGAATGGTTTCAAAGAGATTTTGTTTACACATAATTCCTACACTTAAATAGATATGAAGTTCTTTATTTTAGCTTTACTATTCATTAAATGTCATAAATGTTGAAATGAAGAAGATTGATGAATTATAGAAATGAGGAAGATTGATGAAATCTATCATGGAAGAATCATTATTTTGTTAGTTATGTCATGGTGTAGGAGTACCTAGGGGTAAAGGTGAAAACCTAATGCATTTTTAGTTTTTAAAATGGTCTAACCAACCATTGAAGAAATAAGGACTAGGAATAAATTCCTAATGTAAGTTTAGGAGGTTTGAATAGGTAGGATTTGGAATGTGAGTCAAGTTTTGTCAATTAGGTCCTGATAGGCAAAATTGCTTAAAAATTGCTCAATGAGGCAAAATGTGGAAAATTTTCTTTAAAGGGGGCAAGATGTGTATAAGAGTGATCCTTAGGTGTATTAAGATCATTTCAAAAATTTTGGAAATAAACTAGCCAAGTTTGAAGGTTCAATCTAAAAAATTACAAAAGTTGTTAAAAAGTTGCATTGACAACTTTGCAATTTTTGCAAAATTACATAGCAACATTTTGTACAGTTTTGAGGAATAGACTACTTGTGTAGTTATGGCTCAAAAAAAAGACAAGAATAGAAGAGTGAGTCTATTTAAACCTTCTTCAACTCATTTCCAAGGGTTGGATAGTCACCTATATGGACAACACCTGTAGTGGAGAAATTTTGTGATAAAAAAATATGGGTTTGAAGGATTGAATTGTTGCAAGACTATTGAAAGCATGAATGCTGATGATACTCTCATGGGGGAGTATTGTAGATATGTTACTATGATGATATGTTACATTCATGACTAAGTTTGTCATTGATGTCAACATAGTAGTTTTATGTGGTATCTAATAGAAGAACAACAAAAAGATCAAGACGATATGGATGGCTAGTTGAGTATTCTAAATATCTAAGGTTATGGGAGATACTTCAAAGTATCTAGTATATGAAATTAATTTAAAAAGAGGAAATAACAAGTCTAGAATAATTTATGTAAGTTTTGGTGATGTTTGTTTTGAGATAGAGTTTACAAAGGCATGTTCTAGTAAACCTATCATATCTCTTTGCAGAGTTGATATTCTACAGATCAAAGTTGAGGAAATGAAGAAGACATGTTGATGATGACATGGATAAGTTCACTCATCATAATATTGAATTTACAAAAATATATTCAAGTTGCAAGGTAGAAAATTAATGTTATTGCTAAGTGTAACATGTTCTTAATATGGTCCTATAATAATTAATTGGGGTCTAATAGCCAACTCAGGGAATTATTTTGAGGATGTGGTATAAAGGAAGGACATTATAATTTATCATGGTATGATTTCATATGTTTTAATGATTGATGATAAGTAGTAGTAAGAGTAGAATGAAAAGTTAAGTAGAGCAGTGTGGAAGTGAAAGAAACTTCATTACTGAGGTTTTGCTGAGTTATTTGAGGTTTGATATTTGGATCCAAGGTTCATGACCTAGTCTAAAAGGTATGATAGTGATTGATTCTATTGATATAATAAGGGAAAGAAGAACATAATATTAAATTACATGTTTGAGAAATGAACTCTTCTTGTAATTGAAATTGCATGTTTGACCAGTGGGATCATCTTGCATACATTATATACCACAACTCCCAACAGAGTTAGAATCTCCTAATAAGGACTCTATGTAATAAATTTTGTAATAGACTCCTAATAGGTTCCATCCTCTAACAAGGAATATTTATATTAATACATCATCTTATGGGCACCATTTCAACTAGGGTTTTCCTAGTCAACATATCTAGTGTAACTGTCTATGTGCATCTTATTATGGTTGTTGTTTAATTTGGTTGAATGTTTAAGTTTGTTTAAAGAAGATAAATGTTTTAATTTTTAGATAATTGATTCACCCCCTCCCCCCCCCCCTCTCTCAGTTATCTTGGTGGACTATTGTTTCTAAGAATTAGTATCAGAGCCTCAAGTCCTTGAAGGTAAAGTTTAATAACTTTGGGAGATCCATGGCAAACATGTTTAGGAAAGATAGTTTGAAGTTTGATGGAATTAAAAGATAGTTATTAGCTCTAACAACCCCTAAAGAGAATGGAATTGTAGAGAGAAGAACATGTCAGTTACAAGTGCTACAAGAGCTATGTTAGTTGAAAATAATGTATCCAAGATATTTTTTAGAGAAGTTGTAAATACAATAGTCTACACTATGAACAAAGTGCAAGTTAGGAAAGACATAAAAAAGACCCCTTATGAACTATGATTTGGTCACTCACCAAGTAAGTGTTATACCAAAAGAGATGATGATATTGTTAACTTTGATGTTATAAGTGATGAAGGTATGTTTCTTGGTTATTTATTGAAAAGAAAGGCCTGTAGATGTTATAATTAGAGAAATAAGACTATTATAGAAAGTGAAAATGTGAGAATTGATGAGAATTCAAGATACAAGAAAGAATAGTTTATTACAATTTAGATGATGATGTTGTTACTATGCCAAGGAGTGATGAAGCATTTGTTGAGACTAACAATCATTTGTAGAATGAAGGAGAGCCAATGAAAAAACAAAGCTCAAAACCTTCAATAGAGCCAAGAGTTGAGATAGAAACTCCTACTTTAGGAAGGAATATGATAAAGAATCATCCATCCGAGTAGATCATCAAAAGCAAAGATAAAGGTGTAATTACAAGAAGTAGAGTAAATGAATAACTATATTTGATATCTCAAGTTGAACCCAAGAATGTAGATGAAGCATGAAAAGATGATTACTAGTGTAATACCCCAAAATTGGCCTATTGCCATGTTAACCAATTCTAGTCTATTCTGATCATTTCTAAAGTCCTATTTTACTAGGCAATTCTTCTTTTGATTTTCGCTACTTGACTTAATTGTCAAATGTAGAAAACCCTAAATTTGCATTAATTAGACTACCTATATAATTCCTAAGTATTGACTTGAATTATTCATTTTAAACCTACTGATTAAGATTTAATTTAATTAAAGTGTTTATACTTTAATTGAATTAAATTATATCCTAAGGCTAATGTACTAAGGAATTAAAAATATTTAATTTAATAATTATGCTCACTTTAATTAATTGAATGACATTATTTAATTAAAGGGAAAATGAATTTATGAGGTCATATCTCACTTTATTAAATTGAATAAAATATTCAAAATCTTCTCTTCAGTTCCAAAATGGAAACTCTAAGTGAAATATCTCTTGAAATTAGAATTAATTTAGTTAACAAAAATCATAAAAGGAATGAAATCAATTAATTCCTTGTTTCACTCATGAAAAGCTCAATTAACTTCCCTTTCTTAAAGAATTTTCCATTTAAACTAAATCTTCTCCCTAATCTTAACTATCCACCCAAATTGATCCTAACCGTCAATCAATTCCTAGATTCTATTTAAGGGACTATTAATCCCTCATTACAGAGGTTGGAATTTGATTGTATTGAATTACTGTCAAAATAATCACACATTCTAGACTTCATATTTGCTTAAATACTTTAATGTCATTTTAATTTAAGATGCATACATATAGCTTAATATCTTTTATTTCTTAGATTAATGCTTGCATTTTCATATAGACTAATTGCATAATCATATTTTTCATTAAATCCTTCATTCTAGAATGGTTTGGTTTCCTGCATCTTGATCTGAGAGCACAATAGGAAAAATCCTTCTAGTTAGAAGGCAAGAGGTCACATCGTTGGGCCTCTTTGATAAAAAAACTCCATGTTTATTCTAGGATGAAACAACGTATAATGATCATGTTGAAGTGTAGGTGAAATATTCAAGGTCACATTTTCACGCATACAATTGGAAACAAGCCATGAAGGAGGAATTGGATTGGATAGTAAAGAATGAGACATGGGAATTGATCCTCAGACCGATAAAAAATAATGTGAAAGAAACGAAATGGATATTTAGAAACAAAATGAATGAACAAGGAAAAGTTGTAAGAAACAAAGCAAGATTGGTATGTAAAGGTTACTCACAGTAAGAAGGGATAGATTATGAGGATACTTATGCTCCAGTGGGTAGAATAGAAGTAGTAAGATTATTCTTACCCTATGTAACATAGAAGAAATTCAAAGTACATCAAATGGATGTCTAGTCAACATTTCTAAATGGAGAACTTGAAGAAAAAATATACATTGAGTAGCCTGAAGGATGTCCTTTGATAGATGACAAAGATAGAGTATGTAGATTAAGGAAACCATTTTATGGTTTTGAAGCAAGCACCCAAAACCTAGTATACAAGGTTGGACAAACATTTTCCAAAGCTTAGATATAGCAAAGGTATGGTATACAATAATTTTTATTGGAAAGAAATTGATGATGGTTTGATGATTTTGGTAATATTTTTTGATGATATCATATTTAGAGGAAATGATGAAGAAAGAACTTGAAATGAGTATGATAGGAGAGATGAAATATTTCATAGGATTGTAAATTGTATAGAATAAAGAAGGAATCTTTATTTCTTAGACTATGTACTTGAAAGATTTACTAAAAAGGTTTAGTTTGGAAACATGTGAACCCACTGGAACACCTATGGTGATTGGACACAAGTTATATACAAAGGATGAGACACTGACTATTGAGTAGAAAAAGTACAAATCTATGATTAGAGGATTGTAATATTTGACTCACATAAGGTTGGATATATAAAATGTAGTTGGAATTGTTGCAAGATTCCAAGATGATCCTATAGAAGCACATTATGTATTAGTCAAAAGGATATTTAGAAATATGAAAGGAAAATCTAAGTTTGGATTATGGTATGACAGATCTAATGATTTCACTCTAAGTGCTTATACTAATGCTAATTGGATAGGCAATATGGATATAGAAAGAGCACTAGTGGTGGAGCCTTCTTTCTTGGAGGAAGATTGGTTTCTTGGTTAAGCAAGAAGCAAGATTGTACATCACAAAGTACAATAGAGGTAGAGTATGTTGCAGGAACAAACAATTGTAGTCAAGTCATTTGGATGAAGCAGATGCAGAGGGATATAAAGATAGAAATCAATGAACCTGTTGTTATTCATTGTGACAACACAAGCATGGTATATCTCTAATAATCTAGTGTTGCATTCTAAGACCAAGCATATTTCTATTAAGTATCATATGTTGAGAGAGAAGGTCATAGAAAAGGAAATTAGAGTGGAGTATGTAAGCACTAAAGAGAAGATTGCAAATATATTCACTAACCCTTTTCCCAAAGAGACTTTTGAGTATTTGTGAGGTATGTTTGGGGTTATGCCCCTTCCTACAATGTAGTAGAAGATGGAAGAGTGCATCAGTCTAGTGTAATAAAGCACCATTGTTGCCTAGACTAAATGTTGATGCTTCTTGTATGGGGGAGTATCCATGATGGATGGAGTCATCTAAGACTCTTGTTGGATGTTGTTTTGAATAGTGCATTTTGACACCCGAGCTAAGTAAAAATTGGTTGTTGTAGATTGTGATGCAATAAACTTGGCTACCAAAAAATTTGAGTTTGGCATGAAAAAAAAGATGGAAAAGTAGTATGCATGACAGTTGCAGAGGTTTGGCATGTATGTTCGAAAGAAGTACAACATGAAATGACAATTTGACAAAAAGTACATTGAGGTATATCAATGGGGGAGAATGATTGATGAAGAGGATTTGAAAAGTAAGTTGAGTAGTCTTTTGTTGGTATTTTTGGAACCAGATGTTTTTCATCTATGGTGCCATCAATCCCAAAGGGGGAGATTGTTGCAAGATTGTTGCAAGCAATGAATGGTGATGATATTCCTATGGGGAAGTCTTGTAGATATGTTACTGTGATGATATGTTACATTAATGATTGAGTTTTACTTTGATGTCAATATAGAAGTTTTATGTGGTATTTGATATAACAATAGCAAAAAGTTCAAGATGGTATAGATGGGTAGTTGAGTATTCTAACTATTTGACTTTATGGGAGATACTTCTAAAGTATCTAGTATATGCAGTTAATGTTGAAAGATGAAATAACAAGTCTAGAAGAAGTTATGTAAGTTTTGGTGATGTTTGTTATAAGATAGAGTTTATAGGGGCATGTTCTGGTAAGCTTGTCATATCTCTTAGCATAGTTGATATTTTGAGGATCAAGGTTGAGGACATGAAGAAGACATGTTTATGATGACATGGCTAAGTTTTATCATCGTAATATTGTATGTACAGAAATATATTCAAGTTACAAAGTAGAAGATTAATGTTATCGCTAAGTGTAACATGTTCTTAATATGGTCCTACAATAATTAATTGAGAAGTTCTAACAGCCAACTCAAGGAATTATTTTTGAGGATGTGGTATAAAGGAAGGACATTTTCTATTATCATGGTATAATTTCATATGGTTTTATGATTTAAGATAAGCAATAATAAGAGTGGAATGTGAAGTTGAGTAGAGTAGTGTGCAAGTGAAGGAAAATTCATTATCAAGGTGTTTTTGAGTGATCGAAGGTTTGATATTTGGATCTAAGATTCATGACCTAATCTACAAGGTCTAATAGTGATTGGTTTGGTTGATAGAACAAAGAAAAGAAGAAAATAATAGTAAATTACATGCTTGAGCAGTGAGCTCTTCTTGTAGTTGGAATTGCATGTTTGAGTAGTGGGCTCATCTTGCATACATTATACCACAAAATCTAGCAAGGTTGGAATCTCCTAATAGGGATTGAAAGTCTTCTAATAGGGACTCTATGTACAAAATATTTTAATAGACTCATAATAGGGTCCATCCTCTAACAAGGAATATTTATATTAGTACATCATCTTCTGGGCATCATTCCTACCAGGTTTTCCCTCTCATCAATGGTTTCCCTAGTCAACATATCTAGTGTAATTATCTATGTGCATCTTATTATGGTTTTTTTTTACTTTGGTTGAATGGTTATTTTTCTTTAAAGAAGATAAATGTTTCAACACCCCCCTGCCCTTCAGATAACTAATTCAACACCCCCCCCCCCATCAGTTACCCTGGTGGACTATTGTTTCTAACATGAATAAGTTGTTATTTTGGATGGAGTAGAGTCTTGGAATCATGTTTTTAACCTATGCATACTTTTTTTTATTCCAAGAATTTAGTTACTAGGGTTTTGAAAATTAATTAAGTTTTTTCTTCCTGTTATCTTGTATTGTATTTCTAGCATTCCAATAACTATGGCTTGAAATTCCTTGGTCTTAACACCATGGCTTTTGGAGATCAAGAAATAACCTCTATAAATAGTGTATATAGTAATTTTGAGGTTTTTACAATGCAAGTGGCTAATTTTTAAAGTAGACCCTAGGCATGGAGTGTAGGATTGGCAAGGTCCATTGGAAGCTTGAATTGAACTTTTGATGAGAATAGTGGATTAGCACATGCCAATCTTGATTAGGAAATTAAGGAGGAAAGTGTGAAGGGTTCATAACTTAGACAAGGAGGTTGGAAGTATATTTTGAAACCATTGATGAAAGGATCATTACCATTGCCTTTGAAACCCTTGAAATAAGGGTTTTCTAAAGCCATATTGTATGGTCATCATAGGAGCCTAAGACCTAAAAAATATTCAATATTAGGTCATTAGGAATTAAAGTCCTAAAGACACCAAGTGGCCTTGTTAAGGTTTTTTGGAGGTTATAGCTTGTTCCTTTTTTTATGGAGGGCTAATAGGGGCTCTTAAGGCTATAAGGCTAAATAAGATAATTTGGGGTTATGGGTGTGAAACTCAAAAGAATGATGTAGAATAGTAGGAAATGTGTCAAAAAATCCATAAGGGTGATTCAAACTTGATTTTTTCCTGTTAGGTGCACTGGGTGACGTCTTGGCACTCTAGGCCAAATATTGCAAAGTTGGTGAACTAAAGGTAGAGGATGAAAACTTGAATTGTTGGTTGAGTTTCTTGGTGAAAGGTGTTTGGAAAGAAATCCTCTAAATTGGGTTTTGGGATTGGTAAGTAGGCTAGGAGTTTCCTTGGTAGAGAAAGGAAGATTTGAAGTGAAGAAGCTCCCCATCAAAGTGGTAACATAGCCATAAGATTGTGAAGAAGCTCCCCATCAAAGTGGTATGTTGTATTACACTGAGTCAAATGGATCTTTAGAAATACTTACCAATGTAGAGTTAGTAAAGGAGGTAGATGAGAAAATGAAGCTCATAAAAAAGAAGACCAAGACTCTTCATGATGCCTTAGAAGAGGTGAAAGATAAGATAAAGGAGATGGAAGATGTAGCCCAAGCTAAGAAAGATGGAGACTTTAGCAAGGGTAAAGAGAAGGTGAGTTTGGAGGATGAAATACTTAAACAAGATCCTCCAGTTGGTGAGCAAGAACCATTCCTCAAAGCTCTCAAGGATTTTGTGGGGAAAAATTTCTAAAATTTGTTCTTATTCCAGAGCAAGATGGATGCAGAGGTGGTCCTAGAATGGATTGAAAGTATTGAAAACTACTTTTATCATGATGGGAAAACAAAGGCCCAAAAGGTTAGATTTTCAAAATCTAGATTGAAAGGTCAAGCATTGACATGGTGGAATTTTGTGCAAGAGAAAAGAGAGAGTGAAAGGAAGAAACCTATAGCTAATTGGAAGGCTGTGGTGGTAGAGATGAAAGAAACCTATTTTCCAAAAGACTATGAGATTTAGATTCACAAGAAAAGGAAGAATCTCAAGTAGAAAGATCTAGATGTGGCTACCTATACAAAGGAGTTTTAGAAGTTGGCTCTAAGGTCAAGGGTGTAGGAGGTAGAAACCATCAAGGTGGAAAGGTATATAAATGGCCTTAAATGGTTGATTTAGGAAGAGTTGAGTTTTTTTAGCCTCACCACCTTGTAGAGTTGTTTTCAAATGGCTAGGAAAGTGGAAGATAAGTTGAGGAAGAAAGAAGACTCAAATTCCAAGAATAGAGGAAGAGGAAAAGACTTTAGAGGTGGCTCTAGTGGTAGGACTAATATATAGAGAAGATATGGGGATTCCAAGTGCAATGAGTATGCTAGTGAGACTAATCAAAGAGGAGGCTCTAGGAGAGGAAGAGGATCCCACAATGGTGGTAGAGGAAGATATAAGAACATTAGCAGAGGCACACACTTTCCAAACATGAAGTTTTTTAATTGTGGCAAGTTGGGGATCCCTACCCATAGATGTCTATAGAAAGCATCATTATCCTATGGAAAAAATAAAATCATAAAGTAGGAGAAGTGGATCTTCATGTAGAGAAGAGAGAGAACCTCATGTTGTAGAGAGTCTTAGTTAAGGAGATAGTAAAGGATGAACCCAAGAAGAGAAGAGCATTATTTAGAGCTATTTGCAAGATACTAGGTAAGTTATAAAAAGTGATGATAGACTCAGGGTCTACTAAAAATTTACTATCATAGGAAGAAATACAAAAGATTGGACTAGTAAAGATCCCACATGTGTGTCCTTATAGGGTGACTTTGTTGAAAAAATGTCATAATATCCTAGTGAATGAATAGGTTTCAGTAGACATCACTACTAGGAAGTATCAAGACAAGATACTAAGTGATGTGCTTCCCATGGATGCTTTCCATTTTCTATTAGGAAGTCCTTGGTAGTATGATAGGGAGGAAATACATCATGGGAAGGAAAATAAGCATTCTTTCAAGAAGGATAGGGTCATCTATAGGATACTATCCATAGTGGAAGAAGATAAGATGGAGAAGGCTACTACCAATACTGTTTTGATGAGTGGGAAAGAGTTCCTCAAGGGCTTGAAGGAAAGTGAAGGAGTAAGGTATGCCATTATGGTGAAGCCCAAGGAGGAGAAGTCATCTTCACAAATACATATACCTATAGAGATAAAAAATTAATTAGATCAATTCAAGGATATAATTTGTGATGGAGCACCACTAATGTTACTCCCAAAGAGAGCCACAAGTCATAAAATTGACTTCATACTAGGAGCATCACTGCTAAACAAAGTTGCATACATGATGAATTCAAAGAAAAACAAAGAGATTGCAAGGCAAGTCCAAAAGTTAATTGATTAAGGGTTGATTAAGAAGAGCATTAGTCCATGTGCCATACTAGTTGTCCTAGCACCTAAAAAGGGAGGTAAGTGGAGAATGTGCATTGATTCTAGAGAAATTAATAGAATCACAATTAGGTACATCTTTCTTATTCCTAGGGTAAAGGATTTAATGGACTGTCTAGGTGGAGGTAGAATTTTTTTTGAAATTGATCTTAAAAGTGAATATTATGAGATTAGGATGAAAGAGGGGGATGAATGGAAGTTTGCATTTAGGACTACTGAGGTTCTTTATGAGTGGTTGATAATTATGTTTGGCCTTACCAATGCACCAAGTAACTTCATGAGAGTCATGAATGAGGTCTTCAAAGACTACATAGGAGTATGTGTGGTTGTGTATTAGATGAAATCCTCATCTTCAACAAGACAAAGGAGGAGCATATGAAGCACCTAGAAATGGTGTTGAAGAAACTTAAAGAGAAAAAGTTGACAGTAAACCTAGAAAAGAGTATGTTCATGAAGGAGGATCTAGTGTATTTGGGGTTTGTAGTATCCCAAGAGAATCTAAAGATGGACAAGGACAAGGTGGAAGAATTCTTTAGTTAGTCTACCCTTATATTTTCTAATAAGTTCAAATTTTTTCATGGCCTAGCATAGTTTTGTAGAAAATGTGTGAGGAGATTTAGTGAAATTTGTGCACCTATGAATGACACCATCAAAGGAGGCATGAAGACCAAGTTCACATGGACCAAGGCAATAGATGCAATTTTTGAGAGGTTGAAGAGAGAAGTGAAAATACAACTAATATTGGTGTTGTCTAGTTTTGAGAATCTATTTATGGTGGAGTGTGATGCTAGCAACATAGTAGTTGGGGTAGTTTTGATCCAAGAGGGTAAACCTATAGAATTTTTTAGTGAGAGGCTTAATGAAGGTAAAATAAGGTATTCAACATATGACTTGGAGCTTTATGCATTTGTTTAAGACCTCAAGAAGTGGAGGCATTACCTATTACCTAAGTAGTTTTTTGTCTTTATAGAAAATCAAGCCCTAATCTTTATCAACTCACAAGAGAGACTAAGTTTGAGACACACCAAATGGATGGATCTTTTGCAATCCTACACTTTCACTATCAAGGAAAAAAAGGGGACAAACAATAAGGTGGCATATACTTTGGGTAGGAGGTTGGTGATAGTACAAGAGGTCAAATTGTAGAGAATAGGATTAGATGGATTCAAGGACCTATATGAGGAGGACACTAAATTTTCAAAGACCTACAAGGTATGTACTAACTTTGCTAATTATTTTCATAGCGACTTTTCTGAATGCACCTTGCAAATAGGTTATTGTTCAAATTTTAATAGTTGTGCATGTCAAGAGGATCTATGAGGGAAAATCTCATACAATAAAAGAATAATGGGAGCATGAGTGGGAACTTTGGTCTTAACAAGATGTTAGACCTTGTGGAGATCTTATATTAGTAGCCCAAGATGCAAAGGGCTGTGAGGAGGTATGTAGAGCAAGTTCATATGTCAAAAGGAAAAGGGAATTTAATCAAATGCAAGACTCTACCAACCTCTAGCCATTCCTAATAGGTCTTGGGAGTGCACTAGCATGTACTTCATAGTTGGATTACCAAGGACTAGAATAGAGTTAGATAGTGTATTTTCAGTGCTGGATAGGTTCATCAAGATGAGTTATTTCATCCCATGCAAGATAAAACATGATGCAAGCAATATTTATAGCCTATTCTTCAAGGATGTGGTTAGGATACATGGCTTACCAAGGAGCATAGTTTTTGACAAAGATGTCAAGTATATGTGGCACTTTTAGAAAACCCTATGGAAGAGTCTTGGAATAAACCTAACACATAGTTCTACCTACCATTACCAAATAGATGGGTAGGCATAGGTCATCAATAGGGTACTAGGAAACCTATTGAGGTTCCTTACCAAGGAGAATGGGAAAAGTTGGGAACAAGTCATCCCTCAAGCTAAATTTTCTTACAATGATAGTAAAAAGATAATAATAGGGTTAAGACCTTTCTAAATAGTGTATGGGACTCATCCAAGGGGCATCATGGAGATAAGGGATTTACTAACATATGATAACATTAGTGGGTATGCTAATGACTTTTTTTAGTCCATGAAAGAATTGCATGATTAGGTGAAACAAACCTTGATGGGGGCTAATAAAAAATTGAAGGAGAAGAAGGATGAGGGGAGAAGAAAATTATAGTTTCAAGTGGGAGACTTGGTGATGGTCTATTTGAGAAAGGCTAGACTACATAAGGGCATCCCTAGTATGTTGCAAATGAGGAGGATTGGGTCCTATAAAATACATGAGACATATAGACCCAATGCCTACAAGGTAGACTTACCCAAGGACATGGCTATGCCTCCCATCTTTAATGTCAAAAACCTAATAAATTATAAAGGTACTAATATGTATGAAGTAGAGTATTAGGAAGAGCTAAGTAAGGATTTCCTAGACCTACAAGTGCCTAAAAAGAAGAAAGCACAGGTGGAGAGGATTTTAGTTTCTAGAGTGAAGAAGACTATGAGAAACAAGGCCTACAAAGAACATATAGTTAAGTGGTTTTATGAACCAAAAGCTAAGGCCACTTGGATTACTAAGAGTGATTTCAAGAATCATGGAATAAGCACATAATTCCTCTCTCTAGTAGTACCTTAGTCTTCTTCTTGGAAGGGGAGAATGATGCAGGAGCACCTAGGGGTAAAGGTGAAACCCTAATGTATTTTTGGTTTGTAAATGATGTAACCAACTGTTGAATAAATAAGGAATACTAATAAAGTCCCAAGGTAAGTTTAGGAGGTTTGAATAGGTAGGATTTGGAATGTGAATCAATTTTTGTCAATTAGGTCTCGATAGGAAAAATTGCTTTAAAATTGCTCAATGAGACAAAATGTGGAGAAATGACTTAAAAGGGGGAAAGATAGATTGGTATTTAGGTGTATTAAGTTCATTTTAGAAGGTTTTGAAAATTCATCCAAGTTTGAATGCTCAATGTACAAAATTGCAAAATTTGTCAAAAAGTTACATTGACAACTTTGCAATTTTTGCAAAATTGCATAGCAACTTTTTGTACAATTTTGAGGAACAAAATAATTGGGTAGTTATGGCTTGAAAAATAAGTCAAAATGGAATATGGAGTCTATTTAAACATTATTCAACTCATTTATAAGGTTTGGATAGTCACTTTTACAGACAACACCTGTAGTGGAGCAATTTTGTGATGAAAAAGTGGTTTTGACAGATTGAATAGAGAAATTGGATCGAATAACCTACTATTTTGGATGGAGTAGAGTCTTGGAATAATATTTTGAATCTTTGAATACTTTTTTCAATTACATAATTCATTTACTAGGTTTTTGAAAATTAATTAAGTTTTATCTTTTTGTTGTCTAGTTTTGTATTTCCAACATTCAGATGGCTATGGCTTGAAATTCCTTAGTCTTAATAACATGGCTTTTGGAGATCAAGAAATAGACTCTATAAATAGTGTATATAATGATTTTGGGGTTTTTGAAAGGAGGGTAGGCTTAGCAAGGTGCAATAAAAGCTTGAATTAAAGTAGAATTTCTCAAGCGAGCCCTAGGCAAGTAGTATATGCTTAGCAAGGTGCAATAAAAGCTTGAATTAAAGTTTTGATGAGAATAGTGGATTAGCACATGCCAATATTGATTAGGAAATGAAGGGAGAAAGTGTGAAGGGGTTCATAACTCAAAGAATTAGGTTGGAATTTGAGTTTGAAACCATTGGTGAAAGAATTATTTTCATTTCCTTTGAAACCCTTAAAAATAGGGGTTTTCTAAAGTTGTATTGTACAATCATTATAGGAGCCTAAGACCTTAAAAATCTTCAAGATTAGATAATCAAAAATCAAATCCTTGAAGAAACCAAGTGGACTTGTTAATATCTTTTGGGAGTTATAGCTTATTCCTTATTTTTAGGAGGGCTAATAGGGGCTCTTAGGGCTATAAGGCTAAACAGGGTAATTTGGGGTTGTGGGTGTGTGAAACTCAAAAGAATGATGTAGAATGGTAGGAAATGTGTCAAGAAACCCATAAGGGTGATTAAAAATTGATTTTTTTCCCTTTAGGTGTATTGGGTGAAGCCTTGAAACTCTAGACCAAATATTGTAAAGCTGGTGAACTAAAGGTAGAGGATGAAAACTTGAATTGTTGGGTGAGTTTCTTAGTGAAAGAGTATTGGAAAGGAATCCTCTAGGTTGGGGTTTGGGATAGTAACCCTAAGAAGGATAAGAGTAGCCTTGGAAGAGATAGGAAGCTCTAAAGGGAAGAAACTCCCCATCATGTCAAACCTACTACTTTATGGTGAGATAATTTCTAATGTGGTTTGAATGCTATCATTTGATTGATTGATAAAGAGGGTTTGAAAAGAAAGAATACCAAGAGTACCTAGAGAAAGGTTGAGTTATATGGTGTGTAAAAAAGGCACTAAGACCAAGTAAGACTTTGATGATATAGTGCATTGTTTATCTACTTAAGTCTACAATGAAAGGATAGTTGAGCTAAGACAAGAAGAATACTAAGAAAAGAAATGTGTCTACTAAGCCTAACCAAGAAAGTAGTGGAAGATGAGTTAGTTAGTGTAGGAAAAGAAGAAAATTTAGTATGTGTCAACAAAAGCAAAATTCAATATGTGCCAAGAAAAGAGAAATATAATATGAGTTGAGAAAATGAAGTTTAGTGTGTGCCAAGCACTAGTTTAACTTAGTATATGTCAGGAAATCTAGTGTTGATTGAACAACAGAAGATAGTTATTGTCGAGCAAATAATATGGTATTGCCAAGTGCTAGTAAAATGAGTTTGATCAAATATTTGATGAATCTGAGTTGACAAAGTTGATTTTTTAAATTGTGTGAATCACGTGGAAGATAAATATGATGATATGGTGGCATAAAATTCAAGATAAATTTCTTCAAGATGAATTTGAAGAGGAATGTAAGAGAAGTTTTCAAAGGGAACAAAATAGAAAAGAGGGTAGATTTGATGAATCTTGACCTAATACTAAGATGGATGATTGTAGTCAAGGAAAAAAAATCTAAATTATCTATATGAGGTAATAACACACTAGAAGAAAACTATCATTTTGTGAACCAAAGATAGACAAGGAGTCTTAAGGTGTTGCATCATTTGGTGGATGAAGGAATGAAGCTGTAGTTGGCATACTAAGAAAGAAGGCTTAAGGAAGTTAAGGATTGAAGGGTAAACAAGCTATTAGAGATAAAGGAGATTGAATATAAAGTTTTATGGAGGACTGAATAAGAGATCTACAAGTGAGTTGTTTTGTTATAAGATTAAGTTCTACTATTACTTTCTAATAATTGTATTAGTCTAAATAAATTCTTTGGATTAAGGTTGACCTAAAAGTTATAACTAAATCCTTTAACAGGGTGACATTCTAATGGAATATTCTAAAGTCCTCTAACAAGGCTCACTTCTAATAGGGTGATTGAAATCCTTTAATCAAGGTCACATTTAATAGCTTGCATTGTAACCTTTAACAAGGTTGACTCCTCATAGATCTCACTTCAAAAGAGTGAAAATTGATAGCATCTTACTAGTGGTTTTTCCCAAATTGAATTTCCATTTAAAATCCTTGTGTCAAATTGTGTGAATGATTTTGTCATATTTCATGTTTGTAGTTCTACAAAGTTCATTTGACCTAGGATAATAATATACTATGGTTTGAAATATTGGATGATCAATGCATTCACATGTATTTGTTTAGTATTGAAAAGATTTATCCATACATTTGGACCTTGGATAATTGATTGATCCCCCTTTTAGTTATTCTAAAGTATTCCAACAATAAATCCCTTGGCGAGATACATGTTTCTACTTATTTTCATGGTTAATTCTCTTATAGATTTCTAGTACTAAAATAATACCTCCACTGGAATTTATTTCTTATTTTTGTCCAAGTGTTTCCTTGTTAGAATTAGAGTTTAATGTGCTACAAAACTTGAACCTTCTCCTCAACATGTGATATTACCAAAATATTTAATTGTTTTCTCATGAATATTTGTTAATTTCACACAAGACTCTATTAGTCCTTAAGAATCATTTCTTACCACTAATCTATTAATAGGGATAATACTCATACTTATTAAAGATATCCAACTATTCAAACTTTCTTAAGAATGGAGTTATTTCTTTCCATATAATCAGAGAAGATATCCCCTTTTGACATCAATGAAAAAGGTCAATAAATGTAAGAAATCTATCCAAAAATGTTGTCATTCCTTATGCTAATATGATCATCATGCAATCATCAAAGTTTTCCTTACGACTATTCACATCTTTAGTCCATGTCTCCTTGGTGGATTCAGCTAAGGTGAGAATTGCACATAAAGAATATGATGCAATCTCAACTACATTAAGATCTGAATACAAAAAGTTAGAATATGTGTCCTTGGTCTTCACACATTCTTCCAATTGTTTCTCAACAAAAGATAATTTTAGAGCAATAGATTTTTTGAAATCTGATATCCTCTTCAAAATTTGTTCCATCCAAAGTTCTAGTTTCCTAATATCATTGTGGATATTGGCCACTTGTCCTTCAAAAATATTAACTTTGCAAGATGGATGTTGGATTTGGCTAGATAAAGCCTCTAGCTCATTCATCTTTCCTTCTATCTGACTATTGATTTCCTCGGTCAACTTGTGTGATAAGGTACACTTGATATACAAAGTTTTCCAATCATGTTGGCATTTTCAAATTTCCTTGATACAAGTATCAAGATTAACCAAATTATTCTTAATGTTTCTACAAATGGCGTTAAACAAGTTAGCATCATGGGAAATATGTGCCTTTTCTTATGCAAAATTTAACAAATTAGTAAACTCTTCATCAAATGATTTTAGCACTACTTGTGTCCTCTATTCAAGATCTGATTCAGTGTGTTATACTACCAAAGTACTATGCAATTTGTCCATAATTTCCTTTAAAGTTTTTTGTAAGCTTTTCATTGTTCGATTCTTCTATATAACCTTGGATAGGCATGAGACTGGATCTATTTGATCATCATCATTAGTAGCTAAACTGGCAAGAGAGAGTAAAGTGGATGAACTAGATGGTTTAGTATCATCCTCTCTTTGTTTCTTAGCTACTTCCTTTATTCTTATCTCTTCTTCTTTCTTTTATCTTTCCTCTCTTTCCTTTTCTCTCTTCTCTTCCAATCTTTTCTTCTCATCTTCCTTTATTTTCTTTCTCATTTCTTCTTCTACAATTCTCCTCTTTTCCTCCTCTTCCTTTCTATTCTTTTCTTCCTCAAGAAATTTTTGCTTGGCTTCTTCTATTTTCTTTTTCTCTTCTTCAAGTAGCCTCTTCTCTTCTTCAGTTTTTCTCAATTTATGCTTAATATCCTTGGTGTTTGGTTCAGTAGGTTCAGAACCACCAAGTGGGTTGGTATCATCAATATTAATGGTAACATTAGTTTGATTAATTTGCATAGTGTCACCACTCACTAACACTTTTGAGGTTCTAGGTACTAGATTTTTGACTCTATCAACATTTGACTGATTGCTACCACAATCTCACTCCTTAGTTTATCCTTTTCACCAACCATAAATATAAATGATCTCACTTTATTCTTTAAATACTATATGAGGTTATTCAAAAATCTTATAATTTCTTCTTCATCATCAGTCTTGAAAATAGTTCTAAGCATAGAATTCCAAAGTTCTAGATTCTCTTCCCTTGTAGGAGCCTTCTTCCGAATGAGTCTTTCATAGACTTTCTAGTTAATTATGCTCTTGAGATCCTTCAATTTTAGATTATTTTCTATGATATATCGCATAGTAGATATGTCAATCTAATCCTTCTCAAAACTATTATACAAATCATAAAAATTGTTCATTTGAATAAGGTTACCTTTATTAGCAATAATTTTTTTGATCTTCTCTATCTTTAGCTTCCAAGGTTTCTAAGCTTTTCCTATCGATTGCTTTGATGGAGTCACTTTCTCTACTTTATTGATTTCTTGTTCTTCTTCCACTTCATCATTGTACTCAACAATTATCAATAATGTTTTCTATCTTTTTCCTAGTTCGATGGCTTATTGTTTTACTCTCTTTATTTTAGTAATCACTACTTCCTCCAATCTTTAAGATTTTCATTTTGGTGCACTTAGTTTCACATCTAACACTATTGCATATAGAATGCTCTATTCTAAATATGTCTCTACAATAGATATTGAAAAAGGTTGAATATTTAGTATTCCTTATTTCATTGTTTTCCTTATAGCCTTAGACTCACTCTCTGTAACTTCAGCCTCTGATAGTGCCTTCTCTAAGGTTGCTTGATGAGCTAATTGTGTGATCTCATGATAAGTACCAAATCTAATTCTACTTTATCTTTATCCAAATTTAACAATAAATCAAAATATCCAACTACTATATCATCATTTAATTCATACCCAAGGGATCAAGAAATGTTTCCCAAGGTTCCACTGCTTGAATATAGGTATAATCTATACCAACCAAAATATAAATATCTTTCTTAAATATATCAACAATTGCAAATGCAATTCTGAATCTTTGTTTCATTTCATTTTAAAATGTTCTCATTATTAGGTTGTCACTGTCCAATATCTTATCTACAGGATGCCTTCTACATACTTATGTAATCTTCTCCATTGTACATCTATCACTGCTTACTATGTCTATGATAAGTAAGGAAATATTTTTAGTACATGAAATAATATGTGATTGATTAATGACTAAAATCTAAACACATTGTTATTTTTCCTCTAGATCTTTTCTAAGTTTTCTAAGAGTTGCATTCTTAGAATTTCACTAAGATTCACTTGTTCCTTCTCTACACATATTTTATATGTTGAATAGATGAATCTTGCTGAAATTTCATCAATCTTTGAACTTGTACAAAAAGATAGACAATAATTCTACTCAAAAATCTTACGTCATCTTGCTTGATGGTGTTGATCACCATAGCCTTTCCATTATACACTACTTTAGTGTTGCTCTCAACATTCTTCTTGACCAATTTCTCACCTATAGGTACACTACCTTATTTACTAAGACAAATTACCTCACGAATAAGGTCAATACAAATATCAATTACATTATCTTGCACCCATAGTTTTCTGTCATGTATCCTATGCAATATGATCTATGTCCAACTCACGGTAGAAGTGATATTTGAATAGGTCTAGTTCCCTTAAATATTTAAAACTAGGATTCATAGTCATTTTGTGATTAAAAACTAATTCCATATCTTTGTTCATGAATTCACTACCAATAAACTCAAACTTACTAACATCCTACATCTTCAACATATACTATATTGTTTGGAGTGATAGACAACATTGAGTTAGGGTTTCCTTTAGTAGGTTTTATAAAAACAAACTTCAACTTAGGTCTATCCTCATTCTCAACATTGTGCACTACTGAAATATCCATGATTCTATCAATTATGAACTTTTATTGAACAAATTTGTGGAAAAAAGATAAAATACCTCTTTCCAAAAATAGGTTTGCTTTGAAATTTCCCTGACAAGTTGCTACTGAGTGCTCTTTACTTTAGATGCATTCATAATGAAGTGAAAAACAATTTTGTACTCCATTTATTCCATCAACTTGAATTTTCATTAATTGCATACCTTGTAAACACAAAAGCTATCAGTATGTTCTATAATCAAATAACTACTCAAGATCATATATCCAATCATCAAATGTCACCCAAGGTTTTCCATAACTAGTTTCCATCATGAAAAAACTCTACTAAACTTTGCATCACAAAATTCTCTATAAAAAACATAGTTTTCATCTTCTGCTATAGAATTAGCCTTTTATGTAACACCAGTAACTTTGAATTCCTTCATAACTAGATGAGCTCCAAATTACAAGCAAGCTTAGGTACCATCCAAACTTATCTTGATACAACTTTTTCCAAATTTTCTACCTGTAATTCAATCTATGAATGAAGTTTTCAAATTCTAAATTTGTAAACAAGATTAATTCAACTTAATTGTATCAAACTCAAAAATTGTCTTTGATCTTCCTATCTTATCATCATCTAGCTTTTCCTTTGATATATGTACTCCTTTTAAAAATGCCTCATGAAGTTCTTCTTGAAGTTCATTAACAATGTTTTTGTGTTCCTCATTGCCTCTATTCATTTTTGAGTTCCTTTCATGGTTCCTTCTATAATTTCTGATGTTCTTTCCATCATTCATTCTATCTTTGAAGTTTCTATCCATTCTACAATACTTTGATGGGTGTTCAAAGTTGTTGCATAACTAACATATAGGTTCTTTGCTTCTAGGATTCTGTTGATCATCAAGTGTATGACAATTTCGAGTAAGGTGTCCTAAGTTGTTACACTTATAATACATGATCTATATTCTATCTTCATAAGATCTTCCTTCTCTTGATGTTCTTTCATTTGATCTTTTTCTATCTTTAGGGTTAGTATTTCTAAACATTCTTCTATTTCTTCTATCATTATAATACTTAGGTTTCCTACAATCAATTACATTATGACCCATACCATGACAATTATGACAATAAAAGTCCTTAACATGATTAAATGACTTATTAGTGCAATCTCTTTTCATATGACCTATTTCATTACATAAAAAACACTTACCTCTAAATTTATACCCATTTTCCTTAGGAGATTCGAGTTTCTTTGATTCATCCAAAATTTCAACTTCCTTGTCTTGTCCAACTTCTTTGGATTTATCAGAAGATTGACTAGATTTAATCTTATCATCATATTTATCTTTTTCTTTTGGATCCGATCTAATCTCAAGTTTCTTCATAGAAATGTTAATTAGATATCCAAGACCAGTCTTATCATAAGTAGGTCTCCATATTTACATTGAATCATCAAGCTTTTTTCTTCTCAAATAAAGCTTCTCAAGCTGCTTCTTGCACTGAGTTAGTTATCCTTTCACAATAGTATTGTACTTAAGAATTTCTTCATGATGTTCTTTCAATGTTTCAAACTCAGATGTTTTCTTTGCCAGACTTGCTCTCAGATCTGAATTTTTAGTCTTTAAACCAGATTCAACTTTGCTAGTATCATTTCTCAAAGTCAATTTTAGATTTTTAATTTTCAATTCATTCTTCAAGATCTTTTATTCTATCTTCAACTTTGAATAATCATCATCACTAGTTCTAGATTCAATAAATTCAGGCTTGGATTTGAGATGTTCAATCTTCTCCTTCAATTAACTGATGTATACTTTGGAGTCTTCATATATGTTCTTTGGCTTATCTCTTTCTTTAGTAAGGAGATCAATTTGTTCAAGTACTTCTTCAAGGTTCTTCATCAACTATTCTATATCCATAGGGATCGTACTCAAGTTGTTAAGCTTCTTCAAAGTAACTACACTTTGATACCAATTGTTAAAATAAAGGTTTATTGGGGGGGTGAATCAGTAATCTACAAACTTTAGTTACCAACTGGATATTATTTCTTACTTTAGACGATGCATAACAAAGCAATAAAGTAATGCTGAATAGTAATAGTAAAAATGCACAAAGATAACTCATAGCACCATATTTTGATAACTAGGGAAACCCTAGCTAAGGGAAAACCCTAGTGGGGATGATACCCACTAGATAATATATTGATATATAAGTTCCTTGTTAGAGGATGGACCCTATTTAGATTCCATGAGAAAATTTAGTATAAGGAGTCCCTATTAGGAGACTTTGAGTCCATGTTAGGAGACTCCAACCTTGTTAGGAGTAGTAGTACAATACATACAAGATGAACCCATTACCAAAACATGCACTTCCAATTACAAGAAGAGCTCACTGCCTAAACAAGTAATCAAAATTTTGGTATATAAGTATTGTATTTTCTTCCTTGACTAATCATTGATCTTTAGTTTGATCTTGGATCACCAAATAGATCATATAAAACCTCACATTTATTGCTTTCACAAAAGTTCACATACAATCATAATTACAAGATAGCACTTGCAATCACAATCACAATCCTCATCGCAAAATGTCCTTTGCATAAATATCATGACTTTACAAAAAAAATTTGCTAGGTTACCTAATACCAAAATCTACTTTTCCAACTTAGATTAAACATCTAAGATTTCCACCCTAAATGGACAAGTAATTATATTATCTTGTAAACAAAATAATCCTTTGCTTCAATTTTTTTGTCCTGTTTCACTTTGAACATGATTATCTATGTTCTATATAGTCCATATTGACTTTTGAGGTTACACATCATCATCAACATGTATACTATCTCAAACTAAATTTTCTAGTCATAATATGATGTCAGCAACAAGTTATAAACAAAACAATACACTATTGTAAACCAAATTCTATACTTCAATTTTCTAATTTCCAAACACTAAGTATCTTTATTTCTGAGGTTTCATGTGATCATGTACATCATGTGTTGCTGTAAATGAAAATAATTACATATCCCTATTAGCCAATTGTCAATATTATCATCTCCTTGAAATAATACCATATGTTCACATTCCCCATTATTTATCCTAGAGATACACTTTACCCTTTTACATACCCTTTCATTTCATGATACATATACATAAGAGATTTTACTTTCTTCATGAGTTTATATTATAATATTACATAAGAATATTTTAAGGAGACACAACATATAACTGTTGGAATCTATAGTCCATCAATATAACTGAGAGGGGAGGGGGAGTGAATCAGTTATCCAACTAATATCACAATTTTCAATCTTAATCAAACTTAACCATGTGAAATATATAATCAGAAACCACAACAATATACTCATGCACAATAACACTAGATGTGTTAACTAGGGAAGCCCTTGATTAGAGGGAAAACCTCACTATGGATGGTACCCATAATATGATATACTAATATAAATATTCCTTGTTAGAGGATGGACCTTTTTAGGAGTCTATAATAACATTCAGTACATATTAGACCCTATTAGGAGACTCTGAATCCTTGTTAGAAGATTCCAACATTATTTTGGAGTTGTGCCAACCTTGTTAGTAGTTGTAGAAGACAGATAGACCCACTATCCAAATAGCTTTAGGGGAAAGACCAATGAACCCACTATCCAAATGAACTCTATATTATTTCTTGTAGAATAATAGAAATGAATAGGTCTACTCCTTCCTCTTTCTCTATTTGTTCAACCAGACTTCTACTCCTAATCTTTCAACCAGATCACAAATTTTGCATCCAATAATCCCTTGTATTACTTACTTGCATTCACCAAACACTCTTTTCATTTTTACACTTTTCATTCAATACAATGATTACCACCTACAATAAAAACAAGGAAAACATTTTTCCTTTATATTGTATCTTTAAAATAATTCCTTAAGTTGGAATTGAGGATTTCCCAATTAATTATAATAAAATTAATTAAGTGATAATTACAATAGAATTGTTAGCTCACAATCTATACAACCTCTCACATGTGTGATACTAAGGCTTGCACCTTTCCTAATATCATTGTCAAATTGTCTTATGTCATTGGTTGATCGCACATCTCTAGATTATATCTCTATTAGAAGATATAATACAAACTTCAAAAACTTCATCTTAGGTATTATGTCTCTATATTATTCTCTATAAGTTAGGCACATCTTCTATATGTCTTTGACTTAGATATTGCACATAGAACCTTAACATAAATACATCATATAGAACATGTCCATGAACATGCATCACCAAAAAATCAAAAGATTGTCAATACAACTAAGATCTATTTTTTTTGTTCTATCAGTCTTCACAAACTTACTATTATGTTGTCATCAATGACAAACATAGTCATAAATACAACATGTAAATCATTCTAACAATCTTTCCAAGCTTAGGATACTACCCCCAAAACAATACCATCATAATTCATTCTAACAATCTCCCCCTTTGGAATTTATAACAACATAGATGAAAAACATCTAGGTTCAAAGAATACAAAACAATATTTTTCTACTTTTGCTTCTATTCTCATAAAATTCTCTTCATCAATAAAATATGAATACCTTTGGAACACTAGTATGTTCAACATCTTCATGTTGTATACATCCCCCATAGAGATATTCATGAATCTTTCTAAATCTCCCTAATAAACATATGTTCAACTATCTCTCATTCATTCAACTAGAGCATGTTTTTCATGCACTCTCTCTCCCATTGAAATCAATAAAAAATTCCTCATTATGTTGATTTACTACTTCAAATAGAAGAAATAGCACAATCAGGAAATGTTTCAGATTGCATCTTCCTTAAGATATTTAGAGTTTGAAGACATCAAAACATGTACCACTTCTAAAGGAATGTGGAATGCCCCACAAAAGATCTATGGAGGAGACACAAATGTGTTGAGAACTAAAGTAGAAAGTCTAAGAGGAAAATTTGATGAAATGAGAATGCAAGAAGGTGAGACTATAATCTAGTATGGTGTAAGAATCAAATATGTTGTAAATCGAATTAGAGGAGAAAATGGAATTATTGAAGATGAAAATGTGATCAACAAAGTGTTAAGAACCCTATTGCCTTTCTATGCTATTAGAGTCTCTACTATACAAGACCTAAGGTGTACTCTTGGTAATGATCTAACTCTCAAAGAACTAGTTGGTAGACTCACTTCTTTTGAACTTTCAAATTTTGATAATTTCAAAGCTAGCCTAACACTCAAGGAACATAAAAGAACAAAAAGGGTCAAACATGTTACTTGTGACAATGACATAGATAATGAAGATCTAGAAGAATAAGAAGCATTGTTGGCTAGGAAATTCCATAGAGGTAAAGGGAAATACAAAGGTAAGTTACCCATCATATATTTTAATTTTAATGAAGTTAATCATATTGTAGGCAGGTGTCCTTTAGAAGAAAAAAAACAAAAATGAAGACCAATTCAAAGCTAGAAAAGATGAGAGTAACAAAGGATATAAAGACAAGGGAAAGAAAGATTTTTACATTGTTGAAGAAGAATCTAATGATGAATCAATGACAAATTTTTGTATGTTTCTATGAAAGATGAAGACAATGAAGATGATGAAAATGCATTAGTATCTTATGTAACTAGAGGTGAAAGATGGATCATTGACAATGGATGTTCTTATCACATGACTAGTGACAAAAGTAAGTTCATTACCCTTGAGCATTATAATGGAAACAATGTTAGATTTGATAATGATGGACACTAACAATGAAAAGTAAAGAATTGATAAGATTGGCAATTAAAAAGATCAAGTGTGAAAATTCTTACTATGTGGAAGGACTTAACTATAATCTCTTGAGTGTGTCACAATTAAATAGCTCAGGATACAAAGTTGAATTTGAACACAAGAAAGATCTATGATGCTGATGGAGAAATCATTGGAAGTGGAGGTCATTGAAGAGGTAATATATTTTATCTTGACATGAATGAAGCTTCTTGTATTGTTATACATTGATTATGTGTGGCTATGGAACAAAAGATTATGTCATGTAAATTTTGACAACTTGATTAGTATTAGTAAGATGAAAAGAGTCAGAGGCTTGCCCAAACTAAAGGAACTTGATAATGTGATTTACAAATAATGTCAATTAGGAAAGATGAAAAAGTTTTTCTTTAAGAGAAAGACTCATACTTCAAAAAAAAAATTGGAATTAGTTTATACTAATTTATGTGGACCAATTAATGTGCAAAGCTACAAAGGTGGCAAGTATTTTATTCTATTTTTTGATGATTACTCAAGAGTGATGATAGTTATGCTTTTGAGAGAAAAATCTGATGCTTTTCAAATGTTTAAGTGGTATTTGGTAAAATTTGAAAGGAAAACTGGTAAAAGCTAGAAATATCTAAGATCTTATAGAGGTAGAAAGTTTACATCAAATGAATTCAACAACTTTTGCAATGATAGAGGAAACAAGAGACAAACTTCTATACCTAGGATCCCTCCACAAGATGGGATAGTTGAAAGGAGGAACAAATTTGTGATGGATTGTGCTAGGATAGTACTAATGATGGAGAGAAATGTTGCTTTAAAATACTAGAGAGAAGTTGTTAGTACAACTATCTACACCTTGAACTAAGTACAAGTCAAGAAAGGTAAAAATTTAACACCTTGTGAATTATGGTATGGATACTCACTCAATGTAAAATATTTTAAGGTATTCAGAAGCAAGTGATACATTCTTAAGGAATACAAAAATGGTAAAATTGATGCAAAACATGAAGAAGTTATATTCCTAGGTTATTCCACAAGAAGTAAAGCTTATAAGTGTTTGAATACCAACACTAACAAAATTGTGGAAAGTGCAAATGTAGAATTTGATGAATATATAGAAATACATGAAGATGAATAAAAGATGGAATCTAAGAATTACAAAACTTGTATGTACTCCTATGAAGGCAAGTATACTAATGCTGATGATATTGTAGCTTCTAATCAACAATAATCAGTAACTATTGAGTCATATACAATGGATGTCGAGTTGCATTTAGGAGATGAGTTACAATTAGAAGTTGATGTACATTTTAATGCTGAGATCAATTTACATGAAAGGAATGTCAAGTTACGTAACAAAGAAGTACACATTGAAATTGATATTGAACTTCATAAATGCCCTACTATTGATAGAAGAACAAAGCCAAGACTATCAAAATATGTTTTAAGACATCATCCTACTAAACAAATCATTAGAGAAATTGAGATTGGAGCAATGGAAAGAAATAGATTAAGGAATGAGACATGTTTTTAAACATACATGAACCTAAATCAGTGAAGGATGCATTGAAAAATGAAGACTAGAGTCAAGCCATGAAAGAAGAAATTTATCAAATTGAGAAGAACAAAACATGGACAATAGTACCAAGACCAAAGTACAAGAATGTTATTGGACCCAAGTGGGTGTACAGAAATAAATTGGATAAGAATGGTGAAGTAACAAGGAATAAGGCAAGGTTATTTTGCAAAAAATATGCACAAGAAGAGGGAATTGACTATAGAGAGAAATTTTCTCTAGTTGCATGATTGGAAGGAGTAAGAACTCTAATTACTTATTCTTCTTATAAAGGATTCAAAATTTATCAAATGGATGTTAAGTCAACATTTTTGAATGGTATAATAAAAGAGGAGGTTTAATTAAACAACCTAAAGGATTTGTTGATGCAAACAGTAAAAAAATGTTGTGTAGATTGCACAAATCTTTATATGGTTTGAAGCAAGCTCCCAGAGCATGGTATGAAAGACTACACAACTATCTTGTGAAGATTGGTTTTTAGAAGATTGATGTAACAATAATCTGTACTTGAAGACAAAAGGAGGTAAAAGAATTTTACTAGCTGAAATATTGATTGATGATATATTTGGAGGACAAAATGCATTATGTAAGACATTTACAAATGAAATGATGAAAGAATTTGAGATATCTATGTTTGGAGGAATAAAGTTCTTTGTTGGATTACAAGTTTATCAGAAGAAATATGGTATTTACGTTACTCATTCCAAATATGTGAAGGAAATCTTGAATTTATTTTGGTATGGAAGATTCAAGACCAATTAGTACTCCTATGGTGATAGGACATAAAGTATCCAAAACTGATGATTTTGCTGATGTAAATCAAACATTGTACATGTCTATGATTGGAAAATTATAATATGTAATTTGTAGCAGACTTGATCTTGCACTAGATGTTGGGATTGTTGCAAGATTTTCTACAAATCATAATGAGAATTAGATAATGGCTCTTCAAAGGATTATGAGATACTTAAAAGGTACATAAGATTATGGTCTATACTACAAAAAAAATGAAAAGTTTGAATTGTGATGTAGGAGCATCCTGGGTGGAAAAGAAATCTTGCATCACCCAAAAATATTTTATTTCTAGTCTTTTCTATTTTAATAAAGACTAGTAGACAAGGTGATTACTATTTTTAGTAAGTTTGTATCTTCGAATGTTCTCATTTTCTAAAGGAAGCTTCATTTTAGAGTTGTGAGCCTACCATAAAAATCTCTTTTCTTAAGCATAAGTATTAGAGAAGTTATTGTGGATTTTCGATGGAAAAATTTTCAAAAAAGTATCCAGGCTCATCATTGGAGACCTTAGAGTGCCTAGTTCTAAAAACTTGATGGAAGGGCACTAGCTCTATTATGAGCCTATAGATCAGGAGTTAACATTTCTAAAAGTGGTCATAATAGCCAATTGGAGCAATGATTCATGAGTTATGGCCTTTCAAAGTTGGGCTACCTGAAATATCTAAAATAATTGTCAAAGATGTATTTGGCTAACTCTATATGTATTGTTAGGGTTTGTCAGATCTAGGTATTAAGTTTTAATGCCTAGAATCTTATTGGGTGGCATAAAATTCCCTATTTAAGAAAGGCCTAAACATTCTCTAGGATAGCTAGGGGTGATAGTTCATAGCTTGTCTTGCAAATTATTGAAATGAAGGAACCCATGTGGGTTAGCATATTATACTTGTAAATTTTGTAATATCATATTTGTGATGCAAATAAGAAGTCCATAACTCACATTTTTTGTTGTTTCTATGTTTTTCTTATGAGTTTATGGTATTAAGGGGAGCACTCTTCATCAAGTGCTATCATAGCTAGAGTTCTTCAGTGTGTGAATAGGCTGCCAACTATGAGGCAATTCACACCAGGACCATTGTTTGGGTTGAGCATGTAGACAAATCATCAATTATGAGGCAGTTTGTACTAAGGTTTTAGTAGAAGCATGAAAATGCCTCCACAAAGAGAGCATGCTAGAAGAGTTGTAGGTGTTACACTTGATGGTTTTAGAGCCCTCCAAAGATAGATGCAAGCATTGGGAGAACAAATGTGTAGAGGAATGAATATTCCCATAAGAGATGAAAGCAAGGATAAAGATGAAGTAGAATAAAATGTTGAAGCAGAGGTAGTTCAAAAACTAGAGGAAGAGGGGCCTTTTAGGGCCATCTCCAAGATTGGAAAATGGCTCCCACATTTTTATGAAATCTTAACCCAAAGGAGCTGATTGATTGGATCAATGAGCTAGAGGACTACTTTGAGTATGAATATATTGATGATCCTAACAAGTTCAAGTTTGTGAAGGAAAAACTAAAGGGAGATGCAAAGGTCTAGTGGTAGGAGGTTTGGTTGGTGTCAAATAGAAAGGGAAAGAAAAAAATCACCAAATGGGATTAGATGATAGCTAAACTAAAGTGACAATTCATTCTTATGGATTATGAGCTTGATCTATTGAAGAAAATGCAAGGGTTCAAGCAAGTGGGAAAATCTATTCAAGAATATATTGAAGATTTCTACTAAGTTCTCATCAGAACTAACCATGCAAAAGTTGATAAGGAGAAAGTTTCCTATTATCTTAATGGGTTAAGGCCAAATATTTAGGATGATCTAAGTCGAGTTCAAATGAATAGTATTGAGGAGGTATACTAGTTTTCCCTAAGAGTTGAGGAGAAACTAAATAAGAAGTTTGACAACAAGAATAGTAGAAGAGGTTTGGCAAAAGATCTAGTAGATAATCTTATGGTGGCCATAATGATGACCAAAAGAACAAGGATGAGGCTAGAAGTAGTAGTCAAAACTAGAGGGGAAATAATTCTAGTCATTTCCATGATTAGAACAATAGAGATCAAAGAGGAAGAGGTAGAGGGAAAGGATTTGGAAGAGGAGGCTTATGTGGGAAATGTTTTCACTATGGAGAAGAAGGGCATAGAGCATTTGAGTATACCCAATGCCAAGGAAGGATAGATCAAAGAACCAAAGGCTAGGCCAAAGTTGTACATGTTGATGAAGATTCTAGCACCAAATTTTGAAGATGCTAAAAGAGGAGAAGTCCTATTTAATATAAGAGTCCTATTGAGTGGTGAGAATGAACCTAATCAAAGAAGGATCTTGTTTCACACAAGGTGCAAATGTGAAGATAACTATTGTGATATGATCATTGATGGTGGAAATATTGACAATCTAGATTAAAAAATGATGTTCATTAAGTTGAAGCTAAAGAGATAGAAATCCTCACATCCATACTATATTGCTTCGGTGCAAGATGACCACAAGGCCATGGCCAATGAGTAGTGCTTAGTGAAGTTCAAGATTGGAAGCTACTAGGATGAGGTACTATGCGATATCATACCTATGGACATATGCCATATGTTTTTGGGTAGGCCATGGTAGTTTGCCATGCATGTTTTATGTGATGGGCAAGAAAATACCTACACTTTGACCAAGGATGGAGTGAAGCATAAGTCAAAGTCATTGAAGGATAAAGAAGAAAATGTATGTAGTGTTATTAGAATATGTTTTGTTGATGGAAAAGAGTTTCTCAAAGGCATGAAGCCTATGCATATGTATTTTTCTAAAATTCTAAAAGATAATAAAGAAGAAGTAGAGGAGGTGCCTGTAGAAGTTGTAGATATGTTGGGAGATTTTTATAATATTGTATCAGATAATGTACCTAATGGATTTCTCCCAATGAGGAAGATCAATCCTTAGATGGATTTGGTTCTAGGAACTAGTCATCCAAACAAGGCATGCATAGAATAGCATCAATAGAAAGTGAAGAGTTGAATAGATAAGTTCAAAAGTTATTCTAGAAGGGGTTAATTCAAGAGAGTCTGAGTCCATGTGTTGTACCATCCATACTAGCACCAAAGAAAAATGGAGAATGGAGGATGTACATAGATTCTTGCACTAACAACAAGATCATAGTCAAGTAAAAATTTTCATTGCCAAGGATGGATGATATTGGACTATTTGAGTGGAGTTGATTATTTCATGAAGATAGATCCAAAGAGTGGGTACCATCAAATTCATATTAGAGGAAGTGATGAGTGGAGGACTACTTTAAAGACAAATGAAGGACTGTACAAGTGGTTAGTTATGCCTTTTGGGCTAATCAATGCACCAAGCACTTTCATGAGGCTCATGAATGAAGTATTGAAGCAATTTCTAGGTAAGTTTTTCATTGTTTACCTAAATGACATTTTCATCTTTAGTAAGACATTGGAGGAGCATTTGATCCATATTCCCAAGGTGTTTGATAAGTTGAGGGAAGAAAAGTTCTTGATAAACCTAAAGAAGTGTAGTTTTGTAAAGAAGGAGTTGGTGTACCTGAGATTTGTAGTCTCAACGCAAGGTCTAAAAATGGACCCAGAGAAAGTGAAGGCTATCCTTGAATGGCCTACTCCAAAGAGTGTAACAAAGGCACAATCCTTTCATGGACTAGCTAGTTTTTATAGAAAGTTCATAAGGGGTTTTAGCAGTATTTGTGGACCCCTAATTAAAATAATGAGAGGGGATAGGGAAGAATTTAAGTGGACTATAGGAGCAAATAAGAGTTTCAATCTATTGAAATAGAAAGTTACAGAGTAGCCTATTTTAGCAGTTTGTGATTTTAACAAGTTGTTTCAAGTAGACTATGATGCTAGTGGTACTACAATAGGAATTTTTATGAGCCAACAAGGTAGACTTGTTGCTTATTTTAGTGAGAAGTTGAATGATGCAAAAACAAAATATTTTGTTTGTGATTAGGAATTTTATGCTATAGTTCAAGCATTGGAGAAGTGGAGACACTATCTTCTTCCTAAGGAGTTTATTTTGTATACTAATCATCAAGTTTTACAATATTTGAACAGTCAAGAAAAATTGAACCAAAGGCATTTAAAGTGGGTTGAGTTTTTGCAGAGTTATACATTTGTTTTGAAACACATGAGTGGGAAGTGTAACAAAGTTGTAGATGCTCTTTGTAGAAGACAACTTTTTCTAATAGAAATGTAGATAGAGGTGGTTGGGTTCAAGGAACTCAATACTTTGTATTTAGATGATCATGATTTTGGTGAAGTATAGAAGGCTTGTACAAAACCTATTACACTTGACAAGACAAAGTGGTTGGATTTCATGATCTAGGATGGTATGTTGTTCAAAAGAAGCCATGTGTGCATTCCTAGAAGTTTAATGAGAGAGAATCTCATCAAAGAGAAGCATAGTGCAAGATTGGTTGGACATTTTGGTAGTGAAAAAACCATAGTTTTGGCTGCTAAGAATTATTATTGGCCATAGTAGCAAAAAGATGTGAAGAAGTTTGTATAGAGTTGCAGAGTATGTCAAATGGTGAAATGAGTGACGTAGAATATAGGGTTGTATCATCTATTACCTAGACTAGAGAAGCCATTGGAGGATGTTAGCATGGATTTTGTTCTTGGCTTACTAAGGATACAACACAAGCATGATTCTATTTTTGTGGTGATTGATAGGTTTTCAAATATGGCACATTTTATTCCTTGTAAGAAGACTAGTGATGTTGTTCATGTAGCATAATTGTTTTTCAAAGAAGTAGTGAGACTATATGGTCTACCAAAGAGTATAGTTTTAGATTGACATACCAATTTTTTTGTGTATTTCTTGTGTACATTGTGGAAGAAGTTGAATATAGATTTGAAGTTTAGTTCATCACATCATCCATAGATTGATGGACAGATAGAATTTGTAAATCATAGTTTGGGAAAATTGTTGAGATGTTTGGTTGGAGACAAGCCAAAAGGATGGAATATGATTTTACCACAAGTGGAATTTGCATATAATAATTTTTTCAATAGGAGTATTGTTAAATTACCATTCCAAATTGTATATGGAAGTAGTCCTAGAAATCTTTCTAAATTGAGATAGTTGGATAAAGGAGAGATAAGTAGTGGTGAAGTAGAAGAATTTGCTAAACATTTGAAGAACATCCATGCGGAGGCGAGGAAGCACATTATAAAGATGAATACATAGTAAAAGGCCAAGGAATATGTGAAAAGGAGGTATAACAAATTTTAGATTGGAGATGAAGTCATAGTTCATTAAAGAAAAGAGAGATTTACAATGGGTACATATAATAAGTTGAAAATGAAGAAGTTTGGACCATGCAAGATAGTGAAAAGACATGATTCTAGAAATACATTTAAAGTGGAGTTACCTACTGAATTGAATATTTCACTAGTATTTAACATTTTAGATTTGACAAACTATTATGAAGAAATTGATGAAGATGAAGTTGTAAAAGTGAAATGGAGAATTCTAGCAACTAGTTCAGCTACAAAGGATATTGAGGAAATACTTGATAGTCATGTTGGCAAAAGTACTAGGAACATAACTTATGAGGAATATCTAGTTAAATGGAAAGGGAGCCAATTGAGGATTCATCATGGCTAGCAAATGAGGATGTTAACCATCTTGGTTTTCCTCTAAACACTTGAGATGTGATAGGGTCACTTCTCAAATTACCCTAGGTGTCTAATGCAAGAGCATCCTGGGTGTAAGAGCAATCTTGCATCACCCAAAAATATTTTATTTTTAGTCTTTTCTATTTTAATAAGGACTGGTAGATAAGGTGGTTACTATTTATGGGAGCTTGCTATTTTTAGTAAGTTTGTCATATGAGCTCAGAATGTTCTCATTTTTTACAAGAAGGTTCATTTTAGAGTTGTAAGCCTACCATAAAAATCTCATTACTCAAGCATAAGTATTGGAGAAGTTATTATGGATTTTTGGTAAAAATTTTTGTAGAAAAATCTTTAGGCTCAACATTGGAGGCCTTAGAGTGTCTAGATGAGGTCCAAAAACTTGATGGAAGGGTGCTAGTGTGGTTTTGAGCTTGTAGATCAAGAGCTAGCATTTCTAAAATGTGGTTATAATAGCTAATCAAAGAAACAATTTGTGAGTTATGGTTTTTGAAAGTTGGGATACCCAAAATATCTAAAATAATTTTTCAAAGATGTATTTGGTTGACTCTATATGTATTATTAGGGTCTGTTGGCCCTAAGTATTAAGTTTTAATGTCCAGAACCTTCTCGAGTGACATAAAATTGCCTATTTAAGAGAAGACCAAACATTGTCTAGGATAGCTCGTGGTGATAGTTTGTAGCTTGTCTTGCAAATTATTGTAATGAAGGAACCCATGTGTGTTAGCATATTGTACTTGTGAATTTTGTAATATTTCATTTGTAGCAGAAATAAGAAGTCCATATGTTGTTCTTGCATTTTTTATTGTTTCTTTGTTTCTATTATGAGTTTATGGTATTAAAGGGAGCACCCTTCATCAAATTGAGAGCCTATATAAATGTTGATTTGGCTAGAAACATTGATGAAAGAAAAGTACAAGTGGTGGAGTATTTTTCTTAGAAAAAATATTGGTTGCCTATACTAATAAGAAATAGAACTGTATTTAACAATCTGGTACTGAAGCTGAATATGTGGCTACAACTATAAATTGCACAAATGTGGTGTGGATCGAAGAGATACTCAAAGGAATGAAGGAAGAAATCATTGAACCTATGGTAATTTACCATGACAATACAAGTTCTATAAACATATCTAAGAACTCTATTATGCATACAAAGAAAAATCACATTGCAATCAAGTATCATTACTTGAGAGAGTTGGTTCAAGACAAAGAAGTGAGAATGGAATATGTGAATACAAAGGAATAGATAGCTGATATATTCACAAAGGCTTTACCTAAGGATGAAAATGGAGGTAAGCTAGCGGTGATACCCCTATCCAAAGCTACTTAAGAAGCAAGAGTAGTGCCCTGCATCAACTGAGTACCTATAGAAAGGTTGAGTTATATGGTGTATAAAAGAAGCACTAAGACCATCTAAGAATTTGACGATATAATGTATTGTTTATCTTTTTAAGGTTACAATGAAAGTATACTTGAGCTAAGACAAGAAGAAGACTATGAAAATAAATTTGTATGCCAAGCCTAATAGAGAAAATAGTGGAAGTTGAGTAAGTCAGTGCAAGCCGAGCATAAAATTTAGTATGTGTTGGGAAAAGAGAAATTCAATATGTTCCAAGCAAAGATAAATCTAGTATGAGCTGAGCAAAGGAAGGTTAGTGTGTGTCAAGCACTAGTTAAACTTAGTGTATGTTGAGAAATCTAGTGTTGACTGAGCATTAGAAGACAATTATTGTGGAGAAAATAATATTTTATTGCCGAGTGCCAGTAAAATGAGTTTGATTGAAATTTTAACAAATCTAATTTGATGAAGTTGATTTCTTGAATTGTGTGAAGCATGTGGAAGACAAGTATGATGAGTTCATGGCATATAATTTGAGATAAATTATATGAAGATGAATTTGAAGAGGATTGTAAGAGAATTTTCTAGAGGGAACAAAATTGAAAAGATGGTAGATTCTATGAATCTAGCCTAATCCTAAGATGGATGATTGTGGTTAAAAGAAAAAAGATCTAAATTCTCTATATAAGGGCATAAAATGCTAGAAGTAAAGTTTCATAGTGTGAACTAGAGATAGATAAGGGGTCTTGAGGTATGTCTTCATTTGGTAGCCGGAGGAATGATACTAAAAAAGAAGGCTTAAGGTGGTGAAGGCTTGAAGGGTGAACAAGTTGTCATAGATGAAGGAGATTGAATTCCAAGTAATATGGAGGACTGAATAAGAGATATGTAATCTACAATTGATTTGTTTTGTTATCAAATCAACTCCTATTATTACTTTATAACAACTATATCAGTTTGCATAACTCCTCTCAATTAAGGTTGACCAAAGAATCATAACTAAATCCTTTAACAAGGTGACATTATAATGGAATGTTGTAAATTTCTCTTACAAGGCTCACTCCTAATAGAGTGATTGAAATCATTTAATCAAGGTCACATTTAATAGTGTGCATTGTACCTTTAACATGGTTGGCTTTTCACAGAGCTCACTTTAGAATAGTGAAAATTTGTAGTATGTTATTGGTGATTTTTTCCAAATTGGGTTTCCACATAAAATCCTTGTGTCAAATTGTGTGGACAATTTTGTGGTATTTCATGTTTAAATTTTTGCAAAGTTCATTTGACTTAGGACAATAATATACTATGGTCTAAGTTATTGGATGATCAATGCATACACATGTATTTGTTTAGTATTGAAATTTTTTATCTTTGCATTTGGAACTCGGATAACTGATTCACACCATCCCCCCTCCCCATTTATTCTAAAGTATTCCAACAATAAATCTCTTTGTGGGATTTATACTTCTTCTTATTTTCATGGTTAATTAACTTATAGCTTTCTAGTACCAAAATAATACCTCCACTGGAATTTAATTTGTATTGTTCTCCCAAGTGTTTCCTTGTTGGAATTGGAATTTAATATGCTACAAAATTTGAACCTTCTCCTCAACATGTGATTTTTCCAAAATATTTAATTATTTTCTCATGAATTTTTTTCAATTTTGCATGGGACTCTATTAGTCCTTAAAAATCATTTCTTACCACTACTCTACTAATAGGGATAATACTCATACTTATCAAAGTTATCCAACTATTCAAACTTTTTTAAGAATGGAGTGATTTGTTTTCATATAATAGGAGGAGAGGGACTCAAGAACTAATACCTTTAGTAACTTCTCACTCTAAATTACTCCAAATTGTTGGCCTTTTATAGAGTTTGGGAAAGAAAGAGAAATTTTAGTTTAATGGTTTGTCAATTTATCATACCTAAATAGGAATACCATCTATCTACAACTTCTTTTCTAAACAATTTTAAGTTGTTCAGTACAAGCATCTTTTCATCATAGGTTAAGGTAAGGTGAAAATGCATTTCTTATTTTATTGAGTATTAATATAACCCTTAAACTTAACAACTAATAGTCTTACAATAAATGGCTCCTTAAAAATTGTAGTCTTATCATCTCCTTTAAATAATATCATATGTTGACAATTACCATTATTTATCCTAGAGATACCCTTTACCCTTTTACATAGCTTTTCATTTCATGATACCTATACATAAGAGATTTTACTTTCTTCATGATTTTATATTATAATATTACATAAATTTATTTCAAGGAGACAACATATAACTATTAGAATATATAGTCCACCAATATAACTAAGAGGGGGGTGTCAATTGGTTATCCAACAAATATCTTTATTCTCAATTTTAATCAAACTTACCATATGAAAAATATAATTAGAAATCAAAACAAGATACTCATGCATAATAAAACTAGATATGTTAGCTAGGGAAACCCTTGATTAGAGGGAAAACCTTGATGGGGATGGTACCCACAAGATGATGTACTAATATAAATTTTCCTTGTTAGAGGATGGACCCTATTAGGAGTCTATAACAATAGTCAGTACATATCAATCCCTATTAGGAGACTTTGAATCTATTTTAGGAGATTCCAACCTTGTTAGGAGTTAATCCAAACTTGTTAGGAGTTGTAGAATATAGATGGACTCACTATCCAAATAGCTTTAGCAGAAAGACCAATGAACCCACTGTCCAAATGATCTTTGTAATATCCCTTGTAGAATAATAGAAATGAATAGTATTACTCCTTGATCTTTCTATGTCAAATCAACTAGAATCCTAATCCTTTTGATCTTGTGACCAAATCACAAATATTGCATCCAATAATCCCTTGGATCACTTTCTCACATTCACCAAACACTCTACTCTTTTTTGCACTTTGCATTCAATACAAAGATTACTACCTACATTAAAAAAAGGAAAACATATTTCCTTTGTATGGCATCTTCAAAATAATTCCTTGAGTTGGCCTTGAGGCTTTCCCAATTATTTATAATAAGATAATTAATTAATTCATAATTACAATAACACTATCAGCTCATAGTTTATACAATTTCTCAGACATATGAAACTAGGGCTTGTGTATTCACTGATGTCATCATTAGACTATCTTTTTTATTTTTTGATCATGAATCTCTAGATTATATCTCTATTAATAAAAAATTTATATACCACTTCTCATGGACTTTGCCTCTTTATTTCTCTCTATAAATAAGGCATTTCTTCCATACATATTCAACTTAGATACTACGCATTGAACCTTAACATTAGGACCTTGTATAGAACATGTCCATGAACGCATTACAATACAATCAAAACATTGTCCATACAACTAAGATCTCTATGTGTTGCTCTATTAGTCTTCACAAACTTACTACTATATTGTCATCAATGACAAACACAGTCATGAATACAATATTTCAATCATGCTAAGAATCTCCCCAAATGTTCTAGAAATTCTTAGGATACTCCCCCAAAGTAATATGATTAGAATTCATGCTAAAAATAAATTCAAGAAATTATCTTCAACCATGACTTGATAAGGATCCATATAAAGTCATCCATGAACACTTGTATAATACCTTAAAATGATTTTCCACCCAACCATGTAGAGCCATAAATGTCCCACTCCCCTGAGTTAGGAGATAAGACCATGATCCACATAGGATCTAAGGTAATCTAAGGGTTATACCCCAAAATATAAGTACAAAGTAACATAAAACCCCACAAATTAACAATCCTCAAGATGAGATCACAAAGAAAATTGACAACCAAAGGAAAAAGTAAATAGAGGAATTCAACTAAATCTAGATGAGTGTCATTGTACCTTCCTAAGGTGTTGGAGTCAACTATCTGGGCTTAAGACCATCCTTCCACATAAAATATAGTTTCCCTGAGTACTCTAACTTAGATAGGCATGACCAAGTAATGTTGGCATCAACTACCTATGATAGAGACCTATAAGATATGAAAGATATCCCTTCCCTAAGTACTCAAATGATACTTTCATAATTATCTTATTTAGTGTGTAGAACCCAAAATCCTAACCCATAAGTTCATTTATTAATATTTTATCACTTATTAACTAATTCACAAATGGAACCAACCTACACAGGGCATTCACTTTCAAACATAGGATTTCTAGAAGCTGTTTAAAGGACCCACCACCTATGGTGATCCATTCACCTAGGGTTTCTACCTTACTCATTAAATGAATCCAAAAACATGAAGAGTTTTAGGGTACAATAAGCTAGGGTCCCATACCCCTAGCCCCCAAGCCCTAGCTAATACATCAAAGCATATTTACAAGAAGCATCATCACAAAATCATAACAATGTAAGAAAGTTTATAATCCAACAAGTCAAAAAATCCATAAGTCTCTGGTGATTAAAACAAATCCAAATCAATCAAACAAGAGAGATAAAATTTAATTAGGGAACTATTAATTATATTTTCCCTCCCACCAAAACTGAAAGATTTGAATTCAAACATAGTTAATGTTCAAAAATTTGAATATTCAAATATTACAACATGCAAAAATTGCATTTTAAAATCTCGGTTATATGCATTATATCGTAAGTCACAAGGTTAAGTTCATGATTTAATACTTCTATAGGCTCGCATCTTCTCATCCACTAGATGCAAAAGAATTAACGAACATCACTTTTTTGCCATAAAAAATTGTAGGACTTTATGTGATAGTGATAAAGTGAGAACATGCCACATAACATCATAGGCCCTTTCCATTTTGGTTTTGTGTAGTCATCAATGAGATTTATTTCATGCAAAAAAGTGTTAGTGTGCCATGTATCCAAGGTGGGATTTCCTTTATATATAGCTATTGAAGTTATCAGGTAGGTTGGTAGAAAGAAGCATTCTCATTGGTCAAAGTGCTAATAGAGATTGATGCATCTTTAGGACTGTCAGATGAAATAAGATCCATGGTTGTTGCTATGTCACTTTGCAAAGATGCAAGGACTTTATTTCATGTGACATAATGATATATGGACACATGTACCAAAGGGCCTAGCTAGAAGGTAATAGTCGTAGTTAAGTCATGGTTAAGTTGTGAGTCACGACAAGCAATTGGTAGTGACAGTTAAGATCTTATTCTCAAAGTTGGGAGCATTTCATGTTAAGTTAAGGTTCAGACCATAAAGGCACAAATTTTATGTTGGAAATTAGGTTCACATGGTTAACAAGGTCACTAACATTTGTTGTTAGCTAAGAGAACTATGGCAACCATGCAAATGCTTAAGATCATGCAGTTGTCAGGTCACAATAGTTAGTGAGAAATGTTGGAGATAGGTTGTGAAGTGGTGATAATGGTTAACCTAACCAAGTTCACAGTTTCACATGGAAAAAATTTAATAGAAGTAGAAAGGTGGAAAAGTTGTAACTAGGTTAGGGTGGTCAACCCATGCAGACTTTATGGGTTGGTGAAAGGAAATAATCTCATTGGTCTATGTGGACCACCCTAGTTACTTGACCTAATTGACTACTGATTCATGATGAGTTGTCAAGCTAGGGATGGAAGAAAGTAGTTTTTTCTATGCAATCTAATCTCCATGATCAATTCCAACCACTCCCAAATGAATGTTGTGCTAGAAGGATGTGAAAGACATGTTTCTTATTGACTAATTTCCCATTTGAAGAGTTTTAGAATTAATGGCCATCATTCCTATCTTGTCAAGTTTGTTCTTTTGGAAAATACTAGATTTTCATGCATCTATATGTGTACCAAGTTCATATTTTCTTTAGATTTTCATGATTGTTCTTTGCAACATTGATGGTAGTGGTTGTACCTAGCTTCTCCTTAAAGTTATCTCAGTTATGCTTATACTATAAAAGCAAGCTTTTTTGTTCTCCTAGGGGTTGATCTTTCTTTGATTCTCTAGTATTGTATTCTATAGTTGCTACTATAATTTCCTATGGTACTAAGCTATTGTAATTCTCTATTGCATCTCTTTAAACCACTAACATATTTTGCAAGACTTCTTTGCCTTTGGTTAGCATTTTTTCTATATTTAGCAACTATATGATTGTATCTATTTTGGCATCTAAATGATATTGAATGAAGTTCCTCCCTATAGCATTCTTTTTTTTTCTAATCTACATGTGGTTGTTGGGTTAGAAAAGGTCTATATCTATATTCTTTGAGACTATAATTAGTTAACTATGCATTCATGGGTAGAGATAAGATCAAACACTCTATTTTGGTGCATCAGCTCCTTAGAATATATTAGGTAGTTTGCTTTCATGCATTATTCTCCCCTTTTCTCTTCAAGAAGTAGTTGGGTGCATCTTGATAATAAATAAAGCCAACCTTCTCTAAAGACTCAACCTCACTAGTTAAGTCTCACAACTTGGAGGTTGTTCCCATGTTTTATAAGGTTCCTTTAGGTAAAAACTTTAGGCAAGAGTGGAAACTTTTGTGACAATAGTTTTTGGCATGCTCGGTGGGACATAAATTTTAGAAGATCTTAAGTTCACTGGTGTTGAAGAAGGATTTCATGTTTATAATGAGGAGATAGTAATACCTTCAATATTTAGGCCTTAAAGAGGCTAATTTGTTCAAGGTACTTGGCAAATCCAAGCTTCAAATACATCTAGTTTTCAAGACCAAGTTGCTAATTCATGTCCAAATCTCACACAAGGGCATTTTCTAGAGGTAACTTTTAGTATCCAAAACTCTCATTTTCAAATCCTAGAAGAAAGAAGTATAGATTGTCTCTATCACTAGTTAGGAGTACAAAAGAAATCCATACACCTACAAGATCCATAGCTACCTTTCCTAGTGATAGATCTCAACCTAGGTTTCCATGCCCTCATCTTAATAGACCATTGTTCCATATAGCTCTATCTAGGGCTCATGCCTTTGCCATATTTAATGGTGGAAGTAGTTCTCTTTTGCTAGCTTAAAGACTTGACATGCCAATATCAAAATTAAAAAGCATCCCTCATTTTACTCGTGAGACCTCTACTTATACTATAGAGAACATTCAAGAAATATCCAATGTCTATAATATCCATGTGATTACTAAAGATGATGTAGCAATTAATCTTCTATCTTCATCCTTGGAATGAAAATCACTTCAATGGCATAGAGGGTTACCTCATAACTCTATAATAGATTAGGATGGGTTAGGAGCAGCCTTATGCAAACATTTTGAAAATAAAAGTGACTTTTTGTCACTCCTAGAGTAGATGACTACTATAAAAAGAGCCCCCATGAATTTATGACAAAATTTAACTATAGATTCTAAAAAACATGTGATAGACTACCAACTCTAGTTTACCCTACCCCTGGTATTGTCTTCTTGCATTACCTAAGATCCCTAAATAGTGATACTTCCACTATAATATAAACCATGGGAGGGGATACATTACCTAATGCTTATGAGATAGTAATAAAGGAAAAAAAAATTTTTGATACAAGGAGTTAGGCTAGCTCCAAGGCCTCCTATGTCTTTCTTTCCTGATATGCCAAATGACCAACCAACAGTTGCCCCCATTCCCACATCTTCCACATCACAACTCCTTAGTCTAGCCCCTCAAGCTTCCACATCATCTAGTGAGATAGGAGAGTCGAAGACCTTGATGCAAGATATTGGGAAAAAGTTGCAAATCCAAGAGAAGAATTTGGAGGATAGCTTATCTATTATTTTGAAGGTAAGCAAAAATGTGGTGACTTTGGAGAGGCAACAAGATCAAGGTAAAAAATCTCCTCATATGAAATATCAAGCTCCTTTGAATGGTAGGCCTCCAAATCATAATCAAAGGAATGCTTATTTTGATCAAAATAGGTAGAATGGACATGCTTCTACTTCAAATGAAAATCAAAGTAGAGCCTTAGTCCCTCAAAAAAATATGGCTCAAGATCAAGATTTTTGTCCCTTCTACAATTACTTCTATACCTATTGTATGTTTCAAAAGACTGAATACTATTTATCTTTGACCACTCAAGAACCTACAGTAGAGAAATCATACAACATGGGCCAACCCAATGATGTCTCACATTTGCAATAACAAGTTGATTTTTCCTTCATGAATCATCAAGTAGAAGACCATTTCCATGTGAATCAAGATCCCATTGCTCACAACACTAGGAGCAAGAGAAGAGACATTGATGATGCTACCCTTACTCCTCCTAATCAAGCCTCAAGATCAAATGTAATACCTTGTGAACAAGCAATAAATGATCAATCAAATTCCCCTCATTAGAAAAGGAAAAATAATAGCAAAAGAGATGTGAATAGTCCTCAAGTTATTCCATCTCAACCTCTTACACATGCATCTCCCAAGGTTTCTACCAAAGCACCTAATGCATCATTTAGTGTGGTAGATTATATGAAGAAAAAAAATGTGAAAATTTCCATGTGGGATGTTGTTGCTACTATACCCATGTAAAAGAGGTTGCTACAACAATAATTGGAAAGCATCAAACCAAAAGATTGGCCACCTTGCATGGAGAGTGCCACAAGCCTAGTACAACCATTAAAGGAAGGAGAAATAAGTAAGAAGATTATACCTACTCTATTTTATGTTTCTTTGATTATAGGAGATAAACTAGTACATAATTACATGATTGATTTAGGGGCTAGTAGTTTAGTGATGCCTAAGTGTGTTGTTGATCGACTAGGAATGAATTATAAGCCCATTGATAGGGATGTATTGTAGTTGAGTGGTAGTATTGTTAAGACTGTAGGAATCCTTGGGAATGTTGAAATGGCCCTACATGCATGGCATGGTTTTACTGTAGTTCAAGATATTTCATTTTCTAAAGTGAAGCCACACTTTTCCATCTATCTTTCAAGATATTTCACTACCCAAATATGTGGCTACATGTCCTCAATCTAGTCATACATGTTTTTTAGAACAAGATATGGGATTGAAGCTTTTATAAGAGTAGAGCCTCTTACCCTTAATCACATAGAGACCTATATTCCAAGCCTTATAAACATGAATTTAACTATTTATGAGGAAGAATATGGAGAGATAGTAAATGAGCCTACCAGTTACCTGGAAATGACAACTAATTTTCTCTTAGATGATTGGGATAATGCATACCAATTTGATCCTATATCAGAGACCCTTGAGATAGGCCTTGCTACTTATTGCATACTTGAAAATGATGCCCTTTTCCCTAACCTTATGAAGACCAAAGAAAATACAAGTGGGATATGGAGTATGTACTTTGGATCAAGGAATAAGAATGGATCAGGGTTTGGTGTGATGTTGGTTTCTCCTACTTCTAATTTAGGCTTCAATTCAGTTTCACTAATAACATAGCAAAATAAGAGTCATTTATTCAAGTTCTTCTACTTTCTCAAAAAAGAGGAAATCAAGACTTAAATGTATATGGAGATAGTAAGTTGACTATCCATCAAGTGAGAAATCAAAATGTCACCAAGAATGGTTTTCTCAAGTCTTATAAACATAGAGTATGGGATTTTCTTGAAGGTTTCAATGTATTTAATATTCAAAGCATCTCTAAGAAAGAGAATAAACACATTGATAGACTTGTAGCAGTGAGTGCATCTTATGATGTACCCAAGAGGCTTGAAGATGAGAAGGAACAACAAATTAGAATGGTGGTTAGGCTTGCTATTCCTAATAATAATGTTAATTAGAAAGTGTTTGAATTTGATGCACAAATTTTGAGTTTCTTACAAAATGAAGTAGAGTTATTAGATAGAAATTAGTCAAAATTACATGACCAGTATGGGGATTAGATTATTAATCTTAGTTCCAAAAAGTTTCCTAAGGGTCTGATTACATTATAAAGTGATTTCACTCCTAATGATCAAGAAAGAGATATAGGCATGAACCTTTATACAAGTAAGATGATCATATACCAGTCATGGTTGCTAATGGAAGGACCCTAAACTTGGGAAAGGTATGTATTGAATTTGAGCAAGAGGATTTCATTCATCTATGTCAAGAATTTAGTGATGTATTTACATGGACATATGATGAACTAAAGGGTTTTGAACGAAGCCTACTTCAATATACCATATACCTAAGGGAAGATGCCAAATGAGTAAGGAAAAATAAAAGGCTAGTAAATCCTAAAATTTAACCATTAATGAAAAAGGATCTATCTAATTTGATTGATGCTAATATTATTTTCCCTATTAAGCACTCGTCATGGGTAACAAACCTTGTCCCTGTTAGGAAGAAGAGTGGGGAAATTAGATTATGTGTAGACTTTAGGGACCTTAACCAAGCCTCCCTTAAGGACCATCATCCCCTTCCTTCCATGGAAAAAATCCTATCCAAGGTCAGTGGTTCAAAGAGGTTCTCATTTCTAGATGGATTTTTGGGCTACAATCAAGTATTGGTCAAAGAAGTTGATAGATACAATACTGTATTTACCACAAAGTGGGGCAGCTATGCTTACAATAAGATGGCATTTGGGCTAACAAATGTAGGTGCCACTTTCCAAAATTCAATGGTCACGACCTTTAAGAATATGATAGAAAATATTGTATTGGTCTATCTTGATTACATCATAGTATACTCAAATAATGTGATAGATCATTTTGGCCACCTCATGCAAGTTTTCTTATGGTGTAGAGAGTATGGAGTATCTTTGAAATCAAGTAAGTGTGTCTTTGTCACTAATCAAGGAAAACTATTAGGATACATTGTATCCAAGGATGCTCTACCTATTGATCCAAATAGAACTAAGGTCATTCTTGCTCTCTCCCTTCCTAGCCATAAGAAAAAGGTTGCAAAGTTTTCTTGGAAGGATAAAATTTGTGAGGAGATTCATTCCTAATTTAGCTACCATGGTGAAACCTCTTATAGTTATGCTCAAGAAGAACATGGTTTTTGCATGTGATAGCTTGATTTTTTGCTCACCCAGTTTGTGTGAAACACTAAAAAAATAAAAAAGAATTATGAAAGAATAATTTACGATTTATAAAATTTTGTTAGCATACGAGAAAACCCTAGACAAGTTCTTTTATTTTCATTTTTCAAAAAAAGAAAGGAAAATGTAGTTTTTGTGTGTATTTCCTTGTCTTAAGCCTGGAAATATTTATTCTCTTATGTTTCATGAACATTTCAAATGGGCTAAGTTGTGGCCATGTGAAACAAAGAAGAGTACATGTCTACATGTTTATTTTAGCTCAAGACATTGGTAGTTATGAATGAGTGCATAAAGGGAACTACTTAATGTAAATAGTTGAGCACATCATCATACATTAAGTTGAATGCTAGTTTTCTAAGATATGAAGCTATGAGGTAAGAGAAATGTTAAGCTTAGCTAGTTGAGTGCACTATTGCACACTTAAGATGGATAGCTAATTTCAAAGTTGCAAAGGAGGAATAAAGTGAAAGATGAAGCATCACTTGGTCGCAAGCATAAAGTTTTCAAAGACTTAATTTTGGTGAGCTTGTGAGGTGTTAAGGGTTAAGGGCTTGTCACAACATCGCAATGCCCATGAAGGTGAATTTAAGTATAGCTGCAAAGTTGTAGTTGAATAAAAGCTAAGGATTTAGAGCATCACAAGTCTTATTGTGAAATGGTAGAATGAATTCATTCATGATAGGTACACTTATAAGTTTTAAAGCATAAAACATTATTTTCAATGGATAAATCTGAAAAGGATATACGAAATTTTAAAAAGACATAGTTTTAGTCTATTTTATGAAGATTAATAGGTTTTCAAGCATGCCACCCTTAAATGCAAAATAAGCCACACTTTCATTATAGAGGTTGATAAAAGCTAGAAGAGAATAGGTTGTTGTTATCATTTCCTCAAAATTGTTTGAATTTCTAAGCAATTTCAAGTACATAGTTGATTTTTGAGTGGTTTTCATCAAATAAAATACACAAAAATTAGTAAATGTATTTGTGGAAATGACCCAAAGAGAAGGACAATTGATTGTGTGGGTAGTGATTGAACTACTAGACACTCCCCCAAGGGTTCCAAGTACATTTGTAGAAGAATGGATGCACATCTTTCTTGGTTCTACAAATGCTCAAAATAAAAATGACCTCATTTTCAAAGACCCATATACCATGTGCAAAGATGCAATTGTCCCTAATAGAAATGGGTATGAGTTGTTTTGGTTTTTCTACAAAAATAAAGTAAAAGAAGTTATAATTTTTAACCCTTGGGTAAGAAATTTGGGAAAATAAATAATACTAGAGGTTTTTGTGGATGTGGACTCGGTCAAAGCATTAATCAAATGTTACAACCCTATAAATAAGTGATTTCACAAGGACAAACGTGTTTTTCTAGCACTGGATAAAGATACATTCATAGAAGCATTTGATTTGGGTGGACCTATGTCATTGCCCATTGATATTAAAGATCTTAATCAGAATTTGAAGAAGCATTAAAATTTCTATATGGGTAAAAACATGACCTAACACATTCCTAAGGTGAAGAAGAATGTAGGAGAAATTCAAAAGAGGAAATATATTGATGAAGTCATGCCCTAGGATTTATTTCAAAGGTATTTTTAGAATATCGTATTTGGTATTGACAAAGTCTTAGGTATAGATGGGACCATGACTACTTCAGGGGCACACTACATCATGGATTTGAATATTCAAGACCCTAATTATTATGCTAGATACGATTTTGTTGAATGCATCATTGAGGGTATTCACAAACAAATTTCTACTACCCAACAAGGAGAACCAAAGGATTTTAAGTTCCTTCACTACTCCCTCCTCATGCACCTTATTCTAGAAAAGAATGTTGATATTTTTTTATCAAAGCCTATTTGAGTCAACACAAAAATGGGGAGAGAAGCTTCCAGTACAAAGGTGGACATGGGTATGGCAATTGTACTATCCATATTCAAATGTTATCTCTTTCTATAATAAATTTGTTTATCTAGTTTTTAAAATGATAGGTTGTGTGGTTGAAAGAGTTCCTAGAAATCTTAGGAAGATTGTTAGGACTAAATGGTGTTTTGATGATGGAAAACAATTGGCTCATGATTGTTGTAGTGTGTTTTTGTTTGAAGATTATACTGTTATAAGAATCTTTGGTTGTCCTCAACCACCTCACATATTTTCCAAGTATGTTCTTGAGAGGTTAAGATTGGTATAATTTTTTTGGTAGCTAATTTATTTAAATAGGGAGTATTTAGGAAAGGGTTTCAAGAAAGGGACATTTTTATGTAGATGCACCAAAGTGGGGGATTTTGAGATTGGCATGAATGCTATTGAGCAAACAAATTTTTTCCTACAATATTATAAGATGCCAATTGGACCAGCTAGAACCTATGACCCTTATAAAGTAATAAGGCATGCTTTGAAAAACATGAGGGGATACAATCTGCCTCCTACCAAGCTTATGTAGGAAGAGGATATTATTTTTGATGTATTGAGTGAGGTTTTATGTGGGGAAAGAATGGTAAAAATTAGAGACATTTTAACCTATGAGTGAGAGATGGGAAAGGCAGGCCCATCTTTCAAATGCTTTTATCCAAATGAAGAATTTTTGGTTAGATTGGATATGTGTGTTAACAATTTTGATCTATTGGTAGCTCAAGTTCCTAAGGAAATCAAGAGGAAGACTGATCCAAAGTATACTCATGATGAATATATAGTCAAGGTATCTAATGAAGAGGATCAATCTAAAGATGATCTACCTAAACAAAATTTTCAAGATGTTTCTAAGAGTTTTGCATGGGAAAAAAAAATACATAAGAAGAAAAAGATGGTAGAAATACAAGACCAAGCTTAACAAAATTCACTTTAGATTTTACTAAAAGGAAATAAGTACTTTGATGATATTAGAAGAAGGTTCCTAATGTCTCAGGCATCTGAGAGTGAGAAAGGGGAAAAGAAATTTTAGTTGGAAACACAAATGATTGATGATAGAATCATTGAAGCCAAGGAGTTTTTGGATGATGATAATTTTATTAAGTTAATTGAATTCAAAAGCTTCCTTTTTAAAATAAATTTTTTGATGTATATACTCTAAATCCCAATGAATTAGGCACTAGTTATATGTTTAATTCTAGTTTGAAGAAAACCATGAGTTTGTATTGGGCATAAATATAAAATCAAATCAATTTTACTTTGATGCATGAAGAATGTTATAGCTGGTCAATACTTGTTTACATTTGATCTCTTAGTCTTAGTTGGTTACTATTACCCATAATTGTTTGTAAATCTAAGAAGAATTGTGACCAATCTATTGTAAGAGATTTGTATTGTTATAAAATGTCATGAAATTAGTGAAATGTGAATGTATTTTCAAGTTGTGAATCTTTTATCCCTCAAGTGCACCCACCTTGGTCTTGGAGAGCCAAAAGAGTAGAAAATCTTCCATGATTTTGTTAAAGTTGGGCCCAAATCTAAAGAACATATAGTTGTTTATAGGAATTAGCTAATCCTTCGGTTATCATGGTCTTCACCATCTTGGTATTAAGTATTTCATTTTTTAGTAGTGTAAAAACACCAACAAAATGGCAACTCTATTGGGGAGTTGTTTAGCACATGCTAATATGTGAAAAATACTATAGTTTCTTTGGTCTTGTTTGTATACATGTTGGTCAGATTTTTTTAGTAATTGCTCATGGTTATGTTGGAATTTTCTAGTGACAAACCTTGAGATTTTAGAAATGGAGAAAATCCTCAATAGCACTGGTGCCAACTGACATTTACTGACCTAGAGAATGTGTCTTATCTATTAAGCAAGAGTTGCAGTCTTATGTGGTTTGAGATTGCTTCTCTTGTGTGTCAATCAATTCCATATTATCTTGTGTATTTTCTCTAAGTCAAAGTTGTTTCATGCTAAATTTCCCTAAGATAGGGTGGTGACTCAGTCAAGTCTTTGAAGCTAGTGCTTGTTGATAAATATTCCCATTAAATGGTTGACAAAAGGAAAAGTACATGAGCTTATACAAGAGCTAATCTAGATGTACCATTGTATACTGATTTACCTCAAGGTGGTAGGAAGAACCAAAATAGAAAGAAAGAAAATATAAATCCTACTTGGAAATGATCAGTAAACTCTCAATACCAACTAGTAGTAGGGAGAGAATATTCTTCATTAAGTTCTAAATTAGAGACCACAAGACTATTAGGAGGGATATTTAGTACCCCATTATAAGAAGAATAATCTTACCATAACAATAATGTTTCCTAAATGAGAGATGCATTATGTAGACCAAATGTGATAGATGAAATGAATCATAGGTTAGGAAATGAGAATGTCATGGAGATCCTTTTAATCCTAGAGCAGTTCCATATGTGGAAACAAACCTTATAAATCTTTATGACCCTACCAATTTAGAAGCAACTTCTATAGATATAAAAGAAGTATACTTAGAAATAGTACTCTTAAAGAAATGAATTTCATAAGAAGAGGCCAAATAGGCTCGTTTGGAAAATGAAAGAGAACAAGCATAGTGAATTCTCTCATTGAGAGAGATAATTTGCTTAGAAGGATGACTGCCTAAAATATTAGAATAAGAAATTGGAGGAAAGAACCTTAGTCCTTCATGCTGATGTTTTTGTAGATATTGATAGCTTGAGATCCAAGGTTTTAGAATAAGAAAAACTCATAAGCCAAAGGCAAGAACATGTCATATCTCAAATTCAACCCTACAAGTCTTTTTAGATAGATCATGTAGAACCTACTGTGAAACCCACAGATAAAGGAAAAGGTAAGGTTGCAGGAATCCAAAAAAATGAACCTCAAGATGTACAAAATATATCTATAAATCCTCCCATGTCCAAATTAGATCTAGATCTAGAAAAGGCCAAAAAAAAGAAGGAAGATCTTGCAAAAGAGCTTGAGAAATTTGAAAATAAACCTTAGGCAAGAGAAATTAGAAGAAAAACTCAGTTCATCAAGTCCAACTCTACCTTAGCTTCATGGCCCAATTTGTCCACACAATCCACAACTTATGTACCTACTTGTGGACTAGTAGTCTCTAACCAAAACATGTCTCAATTTTCCCTTTCTTCATCATCTAACACTAGCACCAAGAACCCTACTCTCCAAATATAGTAGTCCTAAAAAGTTGTTCATAACCAGACCAATGCATTAGCAAGTACATCCAATGTCTTTGGTTTTGAAAAAAAACCCATATACATGGAAAAATATAGACAAATGTCATTCTTGGGTATTCCTAGTTTTCCACATCCAATATCATTTGACCTAATAGATAGATTTGTGAAGTTTTCTAGAAATAATGTTGTTACTAGTGAGGAACCTTTGACAATATTCATAGATATGATTAATGATTTTTAAGTTGAACCTGAGGATGTAGTGATGAAGTTGTTTGTACACTCATTAATTAAAGATGCAAGAGATTGGTTTAGAAGACTACCAAATGATAGCATTAGTTTATGGAGTGACTTAGAAAAGTTTTTTAAAGAATAGTATGGAGATGATACTAATGCTAGCTTTATGTTGAATGATTTCAATAACATTAAAAAGAACTCTAATGAATCTATCTTTCATTTTAATGTAAGGTTTCAAAAGGGGGTGTAGAAACTATTTTAGGTTATGAGATTAAATGAGGATGTGTGCCTTGCAACATATTTCAATGCCTTTGTTAGTAAAATGGCTTGTTAGTTGAGAGATGAAGATCCTAAAACTTTAAGGTATGCTTGCAAGATAGCTATGAATATTGAAAACAATAGAAAAGCATTTGGTAAGCTAGGAAGGAGAGATGATCCTAAAACTTTCAACCCTAAGAACAATAAGAAAGAGAATGATAAATCTCCTATAGGTAAGAAGCCCGAGGAAGCCATAATGGATCAAGTATTAGACTTATTGAAGAAGATGAACCCACCAACTTTCAACACACAAAAACCTAATGTTGGCAAAGAGGCCCTAGTGAACAACAACCATTTCAATAGGCAACCAAGAATGCAAGATTACCCTTATACTACTCAATGGAAAGATGGTAAGCCAATTCCTAGCTAGACCCAAAATATGAAAGAGAAGGGTACCTCTAATCCTATACAAAGGATTTCTATTAATATGAATGATGATGTTCCATGGTGCATCATATGTCAATCACCTCACTACTCAGATTAATATGTGATTTCTCAATCATTTGTTGCAAATCAGAATGTATAGAATGAGGCAAAAGAAGAAGAAAAGGGCCATGATGATGTAAGTTGTAATATGGTTAATATGTGTGATGAGTATGTAGATTTTGACCTAGAACAACATGAAAATGACATTGCTAGTTAGAGAGCTATTTACCAGTTACACCATTAGCAAATATTTTTAGATGATGAAGACTATGATGAAGACAAGGTATGTGTTACATCCTCAGCTATTGGTCATATAAATCTAAGGAAGCCTTCTAAAGAGGAGATTGATAGAATTACAACAAAAATAATTTCTCAAGTTCATTGTAATTATAATTTGAGAAGCAGGATAGTTGGTAATGAAACTAGTAAGCCTTCTAGTATTTTTATAAAAGACATTTCTCATAAGATGAAGGATGACAGTAAGAAAAATAATGTAGAGACAAAAAAGGTTAAAGATAGTAAGATTAAGAAATAGGAGCCTACAAAGAAGGTCAAATTTTAGACAAATGAGACACCTAGAACAATGATGCAAGAGAAGAAGTCAAGATCTAATTTTTCTAAGAAAATAATAGTTCCTTCTATTAAAAAGACTACATATCTAGGTATGCTTGTAAAGCCTACTATGAAAAAACCCATTGACATGATATCTATGCTATCCCAAATAACTATCAAAGTGTCGTTATCTAAATTGTTTAGAATTGATGAACATAAGAGTAAAGCCTTGTCATGGTTTGGTGGAATAGGTAATAGTAGAGATATTACTAAACAAAGTTCCATACAACAAACCCCAATGGTAGTTGAAGATAGTGGCATTGTCTCCCAAATCCCCCAAATTTTCTTAGATGATTTTGTGGCTTATTTATAAGATATTGACCCATTTTTCCTTAGCCTTATTATAAAGTAGAAAACTCTTAAGAATTGCATGATAAACTTGGGAGCCTTTAATAACATTATGCCCTTCAAAGTTATGGAAGCCCTAGGCTTGAAAGTAGACACCAAACAAGGTAGATGTAGAGGAATGGATGCTAGGGCAGTACCTATCATAGGTATTATCAATGCATTACCTTTCAAACTAGCTGCATACCCTGATGTAGAATTGACAATGTCAATCGTTGTAGTTGATATTCCTCCACACTATGTAATGTTGTTAACTAGAAAATGCAGTGCTACAATAGGAGGTAGCCTAAAATGTGACTTATCTTATGCTACTTTTCATATAGGTGATAAGGATATTAGGGCAAATAGGAAACCGAGGGTCAATCATATTTTTGGAGATGAGATTGATAAGGATTCCACTTGCTTTCTAAATACTAGTGTAAATGCATTCAAGGCTGAGTTGATTATTCAAGAAGTTGAGAAACTCCCTAATGTGATTGCACATGAGGTTGAATGTTGTATGGATTTACCAGTTCTATGGACCATATATTTTGATGGGGCAAGTTATAAAGAAGGTTCAAGGGTATGATTAGTCTTTGTGTCTCTTCAAAAGAACGCATTCAAATATTCATTCTGTAATGCCCTGCCAAGGGATCCAAAGAGTTAATCTAAAATTCTACTAAGTTTACCAAACTTTTTTTTTTTTAAACATGAAAGTAAAACAATCCACAACTTATACATAGTAATGGAAGCAATAGTAACAATTTGAATAAAAGTGATCATAACAAGTTACATTCTTTAAGGATCCCTTAACGTTGTATCACATCTAAATTAACTATTCATCTAACATTACATTCTTAGAAATGATACATCCAATGTTATTAAACAATATACAAGTGTCCTTTTTGTAATCACATTTAAGTTTAGCTCAATCATCCACTGTACATGTTACAAGGTATGAAAAGCTTAAAAGAATATACATCCATATAAATAAAGAACATCATCATCCAATATTAATCCATGATGCAATTAAAGTAAATGAAACCACATATCATACATAATACATCATCATAAAAGATAACCATAAACCACATAACATAATTAACTAAATGCATGGTTCCTCCCAACCATTAATAGCATCATTAGATGATCATGGATCCTAGCCATCCCTCTATGCGTAACATCCCAAATCATCGAAGAGATAATTGGTATTAACATAGTAGGAATGTCACTCCTATACATACTACATCATATGCAAAAAGTAATCCAAAATGCAAAGCATAAGATAAAATTATCTAACATATGTAAATCATCAATGTCAGCATACACATCCACCATCATAAAGGATGCATCATCCATGATGTCTCAAACAGATCTCAAATGATAAGAGTGGAAAAACACTACGACTCAATTGTGTGGTACCTAAGTGGTCCACTCCCACCATGCTAAGGAGATAATCTCAAGTCCCAAATAGGCTAACAAAACCACATAGCATAAATACTCTCTAAGTCTAGGAATCCTAAAAGTATACTCACTCAAAGGTTCCAATCTCCATTTAGTGTGCAAATGTTATCACTTATTAACAAACTTACAATGAGTTACCCTGGCAGCCACTTAGGGCCCCGACCCCCATTGCAAGCTAGTTCCCAACACTACAAGTATATAACCTATCCTAAGCTCATGGAATCATAAATCACCATAGTCCTATACAAGCAACTATAAAAATACCAAAAGATAATCCACAATAAGAATCATAAAATATCCATAATAAAAGCATCAAATCTCCATGATAAGAATCATCAAATCTTCATGAGCATCTGAAAAGCATCCATAGAAAATCATGACCACAATAGTTCTCTATTGGTAACTGAAGGCATCACCGATAATCATAAGTATCCATTGGTTCTCAATAACCAAAATATATCTCAAAATAAATTACCATATCCATTGGTTCTCAAAAAGAAACCAAGAATATCTCAAAATCATACTGATCGAAGACTCCAAAATGGTTGAGTCAAAACATGTCACAACATGACATCATCAAGATATAAATCAACATTTCAGTCCCATCATGGCGACTGAAAAGCAATCCAAGGATAACTGATCGATGACTCAAAAATATGGTTAAGTCAAGTGTCTCAGATATATATAACTCAGCTTCACTCAAGAATACTGATAACAATAACAATCAACAATTACAAACATCTCATAGAGCATTCCATCACATAACCATGGTTGGGCTTAGAAAGATCGAGACCAAATAAGATCAACATGCCATCACATCTCATAACTCCCGAGCCTCTGGTAGACGTCCTATAACTGGTCAACACTAGTCAACCCAAAAACCTAAAACAAGAAGCATAGAGAATACACGATGCATACACATGTTTTGGTTTACTAAAATCACATAGCTGAATAATGTGTGGAGTTTCAGTTTCTATTTACCAGTATACTTCAAGTGTATATGATTTATCATTTGACCTAGTAGTCAACCCGTTTGTTTCCCCAATAGAATTATTCTTTCCATTATTTAAAATAACACTCTAAGTATAACTTAAGGGTAAATACTGTATTTATTAAACTGATCATCATTGACCTTTAATTAAATTATTCATTTTATTTTGCTAAGATCAATGTTACTAATTGAATAACTCTTCCTTATCATTAATTCAACTTTCAACATAATCAAAGGATCATTATTCATTAAATAAGAGAGCCAATTACCAATATTTGAATGAGTAGATAACAACAAGACTAACTAGCCTTACTTAAAATGCCATACTTTATTAAATCATTAAATTAAGTAATAATGCACATAGGTACACAATCCATGACCCTATATCATTTAATTAAAACTTAATTAAATATTACTAAATCTTAAGTCTCTTGATTAATCATCACTAACAACCATTAAAATATCTAAAGTCATTATTCAAGTCATTAGAATAAGACTTATCAACTTTGATGTAAATACTTAACAACTTCACTAAAAGAATCAATATTAGCATATCAATTAAAACTCTATTACATAACTTAATTATTAATTAAATCTAATTAACTCTAATTAATTTAATTAATAATTACATAACTATATCAACATCCCAATGAAAATCAGTTGACTAATAACTAACAATAGTTTGTACGTAAAAGTCAACTACAACACAATTAATCATATTAATAGTTCAATAATAATAATTTGTTGATATTTAATAACAAGCTATATTGGGAATCTTATTCTATAATGACCACATTCATCATACTAACATTCCCTTAACAAATTCGTATTATCATTTCAAACAAGACTCTATCGCTCAACTTAATTATTAATATCATAGTTATAATATCAACTCAATGAATATAACTTAAAAAATCAACTATACTCCCAATCCAAAATTAATATCTTTTACAAAACTTTAATCATAAAATAATCTCCACTAGATTAACTCTAATCAGATTAATTGATAACTACTTAAACCATTATTTATTAATAGTTTGTTAGACCCAGCAAACATTAATAAATAATAAACTCATCAAAACTATAAATAATCGATTTAGAGAAACTTTTCATAAACTTCATTGGTTAATATTTAATTAACTCTTAGCATGATCAATAATTTATTTAATAATACATAACGTATTAATAATTCAAATCGTAGCTATGTTATAACAATGACTCCTTGACAATTTAAATCTTAATCCACTTTCATTAAAGTCTCATAATATAAATTACCATTTCTAAATTATATATTAAAATTCAACTATATTATTAGCTCAATGAATTATTTCAAGCGAGAAGACTCTATTCTGAGGCATTAATATTCCAATTGATCTAAGGATAGCCGTAGTTCAAATTACTCAATATCATTATCCAATATCCAAGATTGATTGATCCAATTAAAAATTATTACATTAAATAATTTGATATATCAACCCTTAATCTTCATCTATTAATTAACCTTGATTTTAATTAAGCTACTTATTGGATTCTAGATATAACACTATGTTAACATCTCTCCTCCTTTAATTATAATTAACAAATTGTTTTATTTTAGACATTCTTAATATAATAACATTATTATATAAAAATTAATATTCAATACTTATTAATATTAATATATATATATATATATATATATATATATATATATATATATATATATATATATATATATACACACACATAATATAAAACTATTATTTAAACTTTTAACAATATTATATTCATTGTTTGTGCCATCGTTTGCGAAGTCGCAGACCGTACCATATAAAATTTAACTGCACATTATATTAAAACTGCACGTTATATAAAAAGGATGGAAAAGTTTTAAAAAGTTTTAAATTGATATTCTTATCACTATCGTCCCCTTTGATAAAGGGTCGTGCAGCGGTTAAAGAGTTCTATCGTGAGTACCCTGCGAAATGCAGGTACGCTGTGACCAATGTATTGGCACATGAAACAGAGTGGGGTAAGGGTTGGGTAATCCTGCCCCTCGTCAATTAAATGATTTTATTATTATTTTTTATAAATGTTTTAACAAATGCATTTTGGATTTTATTAAAAGAATTCTCCACTGCGTTTTCTTAACAATTATATACATATATGTATATATGTATATATATGTATTTATATATGTATATACGTATATATATGTATTTATATATGTATATACGTATATATATGTATATATATATATACGTAGTTCGCTATCAAGAATCATAGTATTTTAATAAACACACACACACACACACACACACACACATATATATATATATGCAAATATTTATATATAAAAGAGAACATATATAACTAATTTATATAACAAGGGCTTTCTATTTAGACGAATTAAGAATTTTTCCAAAAAGGTAATTAATCCATTCATCTTATAGATTTGACTATAAATTTTGAAAACATTTTCAAATCTATTTCTCAATTCAATTCTAATTCGAACCCAAACCTGATTCAGATCTAATTTTTTTTTCTTAATTGGAACTAGGGTTTTCTACTGTTTTCTTCTCAACCAAATAAAATATCTAGATTCTAATTTCAAGATTGAAGATTCAATCACAGAGAATATTCAGACACATATAACAGACACGATGAAGACAGGAAGAGAAAGAGTGCAAATAGATTATGCAAAAATCACGAGTGCATCTGGACACTGATGCTAATTTTCCATCCCTCAGAAGTCCATAGAAGATCCCTTCCTTCTCCAACATTCACAATTCCTCCAAGATCCAAGCCAACTGAAACGTCCAAGTGATGAGAGGAGCTAGAAGAAGCATAGAAATATGTAGGATCATATGAGCATGTAGAGGCATGTGAGCTTCTCAAATGCATGTAAGCTTTGAAGCCCTTCTAAATACACTAGGAGAGCTTCTATTTAAAGGCCTCTAAGATGCATATAGAATGTGTCTAGAAAGAACTAGAAGATAAGCATGACAACTAAGCATGAGTCTTCTCCAACCTTCTAGATGAGTCATAAGGTTGTAGACACCATGTGCTCAAATAATATGCTAACTCCTAAGTGTAGACAACTTGTGCATACTTAGAGTGCAAATTCCTATATGAGTAAACATTAAAATAATGCACATTAATTAATATAATATTTACTTTACTCTTTCCAATTTAATTTATTTATTATTAATCTCATGCACTAACTTTAATAACTCCACTTGTTTAATCTTAATATATTTATATTTTAATCACATGAAATCTAGAATCTTTTAATAATTTTAATATATTTTCCACTTTTAATTTTATTTTCAAAACTTAATTGACAAATATTTATTTATTTAAATAAATATTATCATATTCCAACTTTAAAATTATAACTTTTATCTTCAAATTTAATTATTTAATTTAATTAATTTCTCAATTAATTAAATAAAATAAATATTAAAATACCATATTAATTTTCATTAAATTAAACCATTAATTAAATCTTTTAATTAGGCTTAATTAATAGAAAATACATCAAAAACTCACAAGGTAAAAATATGAAAACCATCATAGCCAAAATACATACAAAATCAAACCAAGGGTTAATATCACGAATTACATCATCTGACATATTCGGAGGGTACTCAACTCAGATACTTGTCCAAATTTTCCAATTAGGACAAATGGCTTAAAGGGTTGGGATTTGAACTTGAGAATTTATCTCCCCTCTCTTATCATTGAGATAATGTGATAGGGTACACTCATCCTAGCAATTCAAAGAAGTCGATACTTGGTACCTACAACCTACATAAAAACTATGCATGTACAAGCACAATATATACTAAGTTAAATAGGAAATGGCAGGAAGTGGTGCATCGTGTAGATCCTGACTAGCAGGTGACTATGACTCCCTTCCTTAACCACATCAGACACACCATACAGAAAGAAAACAAACACACACACCATACACATGCAAGTATGGGGTATGTATCTATAAGAAAACACATATGATAATAAATCATCTAACTAATCAATAACTGAAATCATAATATATACATGAAATGTAAAGTACCAAGTAGTCTCATCATATAATAAACTGAATTTGAAACAAAATTTGATAATCTCAAAAAAATACTGCTAACCATCAAACATAATACTAGCCCTAAAGAGTTCGACAATGATAACAAAAATGTGACCTAGGGGCAGGCACTACATCCACCTCCCCTAGAATTAGGCTTACTCCTAGAAACTTGCAAGAATGAAAAACTAAGATACTCACTATGCAGTCCCATTGAACCCTTTCCCCCTGTAGGGAAATATGATTCCACTGAGGACACTACAACACACTTAGAGCAATATGATGCTGGTTTAATGATAAATCGAAAATAATGTTCATTTTTTTAACAACTACTGAAATAGATCCCTTAATACATTCTAAACAAGAGCAACTTAATGCTTGCAAAGATAATCAAGGGCATACTACCTTACAACATAGATAAAAGATACATGTTTTGCAATTAGGATGAGTTTCAATTTTTACTTTTTGAAAGCTAAGTGTTGAAGTATGAAAAATATGCAAGTAACAGTTTTAAGTTCTGCTTTAGTTCACCTAGTTTCAAATTTTTAGTTTGGAAGAAATACACATGATAGTTCAAAGTTTTCATTTTGTTCAGCTAGTTAACAACTAGTGGCATTCAAATATACCAAGAGCTCCCAATATTGAAACTCGGGCTCTGATACCAAATGTAATGCCCCACCAAGGGATCCAAAGAGTTAATCTAAAATTTCACTAAGTTTACCAAGCAAATTTTTTTTTTAAAACATGAATGTAAAACCATCCACAACTTATACATAGCAACGGAAGCAATAGTAACAATTTGAATAAAAGTGATCATAACAAGTTACATTCTTTGAGGAACCCTTAACGTTGTATCACATCTAAATTAACTATTCATCTAACATTACATCCTTAGCAATGATACATCCAATTTTATTAAACAATATACAAGTGTCCTTTTTGTAATCACATTTTAGTTTAGCTCAATCATCCATTGTACATGTTACAAGGTATGAAAAGCTTAAAAGAATATACATCCATATAAATAAAGAACATAATCATCCAATATTAATCCATGATGCAATTAAAGTAAATGAAACCACATATCATACATGATACATCATCATAAAAGATAACCATAAACCACATAACATAATTAACAAAATGCACGGTTCCTCCCAACCTTTAATAGCATCATTAGACCATCGTGGATCCTAGCCATCCCTCTACGCATAACATCCCAAATCACCAAAGAGATCATCGGTATTAGCATAGTAGGAATGTCACTCCTATACATACTACATCATATGCAAAAAGTAATCCAACATGCAAGCATAAGATAACATCATCTAACATATGCAAATCATCAATGTGAGGATACATATCCACCATCATAAAGGACGCATTAGCCACGATGTCTCAAACGGATCTCAAATGATAAGAGTGGAAAAACACTACCACCCGACCGTGTGGTACCTAAGTGGTCCACTCCCACCATGCTAAGGAGATAATCTCAAGTCCCAAATAGGCTAACAAAACCACATAGCATAAATACTCTCTAAGTCCAGGAATCCTAAAAGTATACTAACTCAAAGGTTCCAATCACAAACTGACATCTAATCCCAGAGGCACACAATGAAATGTAAGAAACCTACTCTGCAAGCAAGAAAGTATCATCGCATATATAATGTACAAGTTACCCTGGTAGTTAGCTAAACTCCAGGGGTCCATACTGATCCTCATGTGGCCACTAGTATCCTCTCATACTGACAAGGCATACTATGGAATGCAAGGTCGCAACCATACATTCTCTCTACTCACATCCTAGTCTGTACAAGCACTCGAGGCATGGGTGAGAACCAAAACAATTATCTTTTTAGGTTCAATTAATCTCCATTTAGTGTATAAATGTTATGACTTATTAAGAAACTTATAATGAGTTACCCTGGCAGCCACTTAGGGCCTTGGCCCCCATTGCAAGCCACTTTTCAACACTACAAGTAGATAACCTACTCTAAGCTCATGGAATCATAAATCACCACAATCCTATACAAGGGACTGTAAAAATACCAAAAGATAATCCATAATAAGAATTATCAAATATCCACAATAAAAGCATCAAATCTCCATGAGCATCTGAAAAGCATCCATAAAAAATCATGACCACAACAGTTCTCTATTGGCAACTGAAGGCATCACTGATAATCATAAGTATCCATTGGTTCTCAACAAGCAGCCAAGAATATCTCAAAATCATACTGATTGAAGACTCCAAAATGGTTGAGTCAAAACATGTCACAACATGACATCATCAATAAATAAATCAACATTTCAGTCCCATCATGGCGATTGGAAAGCAATCCAAGGATAATTGATCCATGACTCAAAAATATGGTTTAGTCAAGTGTCTGAGATACATATAACTCAACTTCACTCAAGAATATTGATAACAATAACAATCGGCAATTACCAACATCTCATAGAGCATTCCATCACATAACCATGGTTGGGCTTAGAAAGATTGAGACCAAATAAGATCAACATGCCATCACATCTCATAACCCCTGAGCCTCTGGTAGGCGTCCTATAACTGGTCAACACTAGTCAACCCAAAAACTCAAAACAAGAAGCATAGAGAATACATGATGCATACACATGTTTTGGTTTACTAAAATCACATAGCTGAATAATGTGTGGAGTTTCAGTTTCTATTTACCAGTATACTTCAAGTGTATAGGATTTATCATTTGACCTACCAGTCAACCCGTTTGTTTCCCCGATAGCATTATTCTTTCCATTATTTAAAATAACATTCTAAGTATAACTTAAGGGTAAATACTTTATTCATTAAACTGATCATCATTGACCTTTAATTAAATTATTCCCTTTATGTTGCTAAGATCAATGTTACTAATTGAATAACTCTTCCTTATCATTAATTCAACTTTTGAACATAATCAAAGGATCATTATTCATTAAATAAGAGAGCCAATTACCAATCTTTGAATGAGTAGATAACAACAAGACTAACTAGCCTTACTTAAAATGCCATACTTTATTAAATCATTAAATTAAGTAATAATGCATATAGGTACACAATCCATGACCCTATATCATTTAATTAAAACTTAATTAAATATTACTAAATCTTAAGTCTCTTGATTAATCATCACTAACAACCATTAAAATATCTAAAGTCATTATTCAAGTCATTAGAATAAGACTTATCAACTTCAATGTAAATACTTAATAACTTCACTAAAAGAATCAATATTAGCATATCAATTAAAACTCTATTAAATAACTTAATTATTAATTAAATCTAATTAACTCTAATTAATTAAATTAATTTAATTAATAATCACATAACCATACCAACATCCCAACGAAAATTAGTTGACTAATAACTAACAATAGTTTGTACATAAAAGTCAACTACAACACAATTAATCATATTAATAGTTCAATAATAATAATTTGTTGATTTTTAATAACAAGCTATATTGGGAATCTTATTCTATAATGACCACATTTGTCATACTAACATTCCCTTAACAAATTCGTATTATCATTTCAAATAAGACTCTATCGGTCAACTTAATTATTAATATCATAGTTATAATATCAACTCAATGAATATAACTTAAAAAATCAACTATACTCCCAATCTAAAATTAATATCTTTTACAAAACTTTAATCATAAAATAATCTCCACTAGATTAACTCTAATCGGATTAATTGATAACTACTTAAACCATTATTTATTAATAGTTTGTTAGACCCAACAAACATTAATAAATAATAAAATCATCAAAACTATAAATAATCGATTTAGAGAAACTTAACATAAACTTCATGAACTCTTAGCATGATCAATAATTTATTTAATAATACATAACGTATTAATAATTCAAATCGTAGCTATGTTTTAACAATGACTCCTTAATAATTTAAATCTTAATCCACTTTTGTTAAAGTCTCATAATATAAATTACCATTTCTAAATTATATATTAAAAGTCAACTATATTATTAGCTCAATGAATTATTTCAAGCGAGAAGACTCTATTCTAAGGCATTAATATTCCAATTGATCTAAGGATAGCCGTAGTTCAAATCACTCAATATCATTATCCAATATCCAAGATTGATTGATCCAATCAAAAATTATTACATTAAATAATTTGAAATATCAACCCTTAATCTTCATCTATTAATTAACCTTGATTTTAATTTAGCTAATTATTAGATTCTAGATATAACACTATGTTAACATCTCTCCTCCTTTAATTATAATTAACAAATTGCTTTATTTTAGACATTCTTAATATAATAACATTATTATATAACAATTAATATTCAATACTTATTAATATTAACAAATATATATATATATATATATACATATATATATATATATATATATATATATATATATATACATACATATATATATATATACATATATATATATATATACATACATATATATACATACATACATATATATATATATATATATATATATATATATATATATATATATATATATATATATATATATATATATATATATAGATATATATATATATATATATATATATATATATATATATAGATATATATATATATATATATATATATATATATATAGATATATATATATATATATATATATAAAACTATTATTTAAACTTTTAACAATATTATATTCATTGTTTGTGCCGTCGTCTGCGAAGTCGTAAACCGTACCATATAACATTTAACTACGCATTATATAAAAAGGATGGAAAAGTATTAAATTTTTTTTAAGTGATATTCTTATCACTATCGTCCCCTTTGATAAAGGGTCGTGCGGCAGTTAAAGAGTTCCATCGCAGGTACCCTGTGACCAATGTACTGCCGCATGAAACAGAGTGGGGTACAGGGTGGGTAATCCCGCCCCCCCCTTCAATTAAATGATTTTATTATTATTTTTTATAAACGTTTTAACAAATGCGTTTCAAATTTTATTAAAAGAATTCTCCACTGTGTTTTCTTAACAATTATATACATAAATGTATATATGTATATATATATATATATATATATATATATATATATATATATATATATATATATATATATATATATACACACACACACACACACACACACACAATTCACTATCAAGAATCATAGTATTTTAATAAACACACACACACACACACACACACACACACACACACACAAACACACACACACACATATATATATATATATATGCAAATATGTATATATATATAAGAGAACATATATAACTAATTTATATAACAAGGGCTTTCTATTTAGACGAATTAAATTTTTTTCCAAAAATGTAATTAATCCATTCATCTAATAGATTTGACTATAAATTTTGAAAACATTTTCAAATCTATTTCTCAATTCGATTCTAATTCAAACCCAAACCCGATTCGGATCTAATTTTTTTTCTTAATTGGAACTATGGTTTTTTAATATTTTCTTCTCAACCAAATAAAATATCTAGATTCCAATTTCAAGATTGAAGATTCAATCACAGAGAATATTCAGACACATATAATAGACACGATGAAGACAGGAAGAGAAAGAGTGCAAATAGATTATGCAAAAATCATGAGTGCACCTGGACACTGATGCTAATTTTCCATCCCTCAGAAGTCCATAGAAGATCCCTTCCTTCTCCAACATTCACAATTCCTCCAAGATCCAAGCCAACCAAAACCTCCAAGTGATGAGAGGAGCTAGAAGAAGCATAGAAACATGTAGGAGCATATGAGCATGTAGAGGCATGTGAGCTTCTCAAATGCATGTAAGCTTTGAAGCTTGTCTAAACACACTAGGAGAGCCTCTATTTAAAGGCCTCTAAGATGCATCTAGAATGTGTCTAGAAATAACTAGAAGATAAGCATGACAACTAAGTATTAGTCTTCTCCAACCTTCTAGATGAGTCATAAGGTTGTAGCCACCATGTGCTCAAATTATATGCTAACTCCTAAGTGTAGATAACTTGTGCATACTTAGAGTGGAAACTCCTATGTTGTCTACATGACAACTCTCCAGAATTTGCAAACTCCTATGTGAGAAAACATTAAAATAATGCACATTAATTAATATAATATTTACTTTACTCTTTCCAATTTAATTTATTTATTATTAATCTCATGCACTAACTTTAATAACTCCACTTGTTTAATCTTAATATATTTATATTTTAATCACATGAAATCTAGAATCTTTTAATAATTTTAATATATTTTCCACTTTTAATTTCATTTTCAAAACTTAATTGATAAATATTTATTTATTTAAATAAATATTATCACATTCCAACTTTAAAATTATAACTTTTATCTTCAAATTGAATTATTGTATTTAATTAATTTTCCAATTAATTAAATAAAATAAATATTAAAATACCATATTAATTTTCCATTAAATTAAACCATTAATTAAATCTTTTAATTAGGCTTAATTTATAAAAAATACATCAAAAACTCACAAGGTAAAAATATGAAAACCATCATAGCCAAAATACATACAAAATCAAACCAAGGGTTAATATCACGAATTATGTCATCCGACATATTTGGAGGGTACTCAACTCAAATACTTGTCCAAATTTTCCAATTAGTACAAATGGCTTAAAGGGTTGTGATTTGGACTTGAGAATTTATTTCCCCTCTCTTATCATTGAGATAATGTGATAGGGTATGCTCATCCTGGCAATTCAGGGGAGTCGATACTCGATACCTACAACCTGCATAAAAATCATGCATGTACAAGCACAATATATACTAAGCTAAACAGGCAATGGCAGGAAGTGGTTCATCGTGTAGATCTCGACTAGAAGGTGACTATGACTCCCTTCCTTAACCACACCAGACACGCCATACAGAAAGAAAACAAACACGCACACCATACACATGCAAGTATGGGGTAAGTATCCATAAGAAAACACATATGATAATAAATCATCTAACTAATCAATAACTGAAATCATAATATATACATGAAATGTAAAGTACCAAGTAGTCTTATCATATAGTAAACTAAATTTGAAACAATATCTGATAATCTCAAAACAATACTGCTAACCATCAAACATAATACTAGCCCTAAAGAGTTCGACAATGATAACAAAAATGTGACCTAGGGGCAGACACTACACATTCACCTTGATTTTTTTATGCACCAATAATATAACAAAATATGAAGCTCTCTTATTAGGATTGAGAGTTGCAAGCCATCATGGAATCAAGAAGTTACATGTCATAGGTGATTCTATATTAGTGGTTTTGGAGGTTAGAGAAACTTATGCTTCCAAGAATAAAATATTGAAATAATATAAAAATGTTGTATGGGATCAAATTGAGTTATTTAATGCATTGGGTATTTCTTGGATGGAAAGGAGTCAAAATAAGATAGTTGATCTGTTGGAAAATGTAGCTATCAAGCCCAAGGATGTATCATTTGTTGGAATTTCATAGATTGAGGTACAAAATCAACCTTCAATTCCTGACAATAAAGAGCATTGGAAAGTTTTTGAGGATGATAGAGATATTTTAAATTTTTTGTCAAGTGAAGATAAATACCATGGCCAAGAATTATATTGTACTACTTTAATTGAAACCACAAATGGTAAGGAAAAAATATTTGGTTAGGAGATTATGTAATTAAAAACCAACAAAGTACCCAAAGGGTTAGTGGTTTTGGAGAACATGTTTGAGAACCAAGATATGGTGAAGTCTAGAATTAGAGATCATAAACCCCAAGAATTGGAAGAGATAAATGTTGGTACTTTTGAAGCCCCAAAAAAAGTTGATATTGGTCAAAACTTATCTATTGAAATTAGAAAGCCTCTAATTGATTTGCTAAGAAAGTATAGACATGTTTTTGCATGGTATTATGATGACCTTAAAGCCTATAGAGAAGACTTATTCTAGCATGTCATACCACTCAAAGAAAATGTTAAACATTTTAGGCAAAAGAAGAGATCAGTAAACCCCACTTTGGCTCCCAAAATGCAAGAATAATTAACGAAGCTAAGGGACATGGGGATAATTAAACCAATTAGGCATTCCACTTTGGTATCAAACTTGGAGCCTGTCAGAAAGAAGAATGGAGACATAAGGTTGTGTGTAGATTTTAGAAACCTTAATATCACCTCGCTAAAAGACAACTATGGATTACCAAACATAGAAGTCATGCTACAACAAGTGATTGGTTCTGAATTAATGTCTATGATGGATGAATTTTTAGGATATAATCAAGTCATTGTAAATGAACTGAAACAATTTGTGATAGCTTTTACAACTCCATGGGGTGCTTATGTATATGTGAGAATGTCATTTGGGTTAGTTAATGTAGGGGAAAGCTTTTAGAGGGATATAGATGTGGCCTTTGATGATTATATTAATAAGCTTATGGTAGTGTATCAAGATGACTTTGTAGCATATTCCAAAAGGGTTGAGGATTAATGTAAACATCTAGAAAATATTTTCATTAAAGCCTTAGAATATGGAGTATCCCTAAACCCAAAGAAGTGTACATTTGGAGTAATAGAGGGGAGATTGTTAAGACATATAGTGTCAAAGGATGGTGTGAAGATAGATCCTAAAAGAGTAACTGCCATTGATAAAGTTCCTAAGCTAAAGAATGTGAAAGGAATACAAACATTCTTTGGGAAAGTAAACTTTTTGACATGATTTGTTACAAATTTTGCTAGAATTAGTAGACCAATATCTAAGATACTCAAGAAGGGAGTTATTATCAATTGGGATGGTGAACCTTTAGAAGCCTTCCAAGATATTAAAATAGCTGTAAAAAATGCTCCAATCCTTAGGACTCCAAATTATACAAAATTGATGCACATATTTTCTTTTTCATCTTTTCATACTATGGCAGCAATCTTGTTATAGAAGAATGAAGAAGGGTATAAACAATAGATTGCATTTTTTAGTAAATCCCTTTAGCCTACTAAATTAAAGTATGAGATAAATGAGAAAAAAGCTTATGCCTTGGTAAAAGTAGTCAAATCCTTCAAGTGTTATCTTGTAGCTGCTATTGTTATTGCATTTGTCCCAAGTCTAATTGTGAAGGACATATTTTCTCAGTAGGAGGTATCTATTAGAAGATGCAGATGGGTAATTAGAATTCAAAAATTTAACATTGATATCTAGATCACTGAATTTGTAAGAAGTCAAGGATTATCAAAACTCATGGACCAATCAAACCTGGATGCAAATCAAATAAATATGGTAATAGATGACTTAAGATCAAGGTTATATGATATGGATCATTATGAATGGTACACCAATGCCATATATTATTTCCATTGCATCGAGGCTCCATCCCATTTGATAGATAATGAGAAAAGAAGCATAAAGTTAGAGGCCATCAGAGACATTATTGTTAAAAACACTTTATAGTGGAGGAGCTTTGAGTGAGTGTTACTGAAATGTATTGATTGATAGAAATCAAAGAGATATCGAATGAGATGCATTTTGGAGCTTGTGGAGGACATTATATGGCTAAAACCATTGCCTAGAAAGTGATGAGAGCTAAATTTTGGTGGCCTTGTCTTTTCAAATATGCTATGGTAACAGTTATAAAATGTAATCCTTATCAAAGATTTTTAGGTAAGCTGAAATTTTCTAGAAATACTCCTCTAAAACCAGTTGAAGTCCAATCACCTTTCTAGTAATGGGGTATATATTTTATAGGTGAGATTTCTCCAAATCAAGAACTAGTTATTCATGGATTCTGATAGCCACCAATTATTTTACAAAATGGGTAGAGGCTATTCCTACAAGGAATGCTACTAGTAAAGTGGTGAATAATTTCCTTTTGAATAATGTTATTTCAAGGTTTAGATGTCCACAAAAGATTCTAACTAATAATGCAATGTGTTTTAGGTCAGAGGAGTTCATAAAGTTTTGTGATAAATATGGCATAAGAGGGTCAACATCTTGCCTTTATCATCCATAAGGAAATGGACAAGATGAATCTACAAACAAGATCTTGTTAAAAGTCATAAAGAGGAATCTAGATGATAATAAGTAAACAAGGGTGGGTTGACAAGGTGATAATAAAGAAAGCCATGGTTGTAGCACCCTTTGATATTGTATATGGAATCCAAGCAAGAATACCTTAGAACAATCTAGAAGGCCTATATCATTACATCCAGATGTACAATGAGGATATTATTGATGATATGTAGGAAAGGATGGATGAATTGGTAGGGCTAACTAAAACCAAAAAGGAAGCCTCTTAGAAATTCAAAATTACAATTACAATTCAAAACACTTTATGATAGAAAGAAATTTGAAACTGAAGACTAGGTTCTCATGTAGAATTCTAAAATTGAGGTTAAAGGAAAGCATGGTAAATTTGACCACATATGGCTAGGTCCTTATCTAATTGAAGATACATGGGGAGAAGATTCTTATATCTTGAAAGATTTATCAAGCAATATTCTCAAACTACTAGTTCATGGACAGTTCTTGAAGAAGTATTTCTGCTAAAATACTTGTGTTCCATGAATAGTAATTTAGGTTCCCCTATATTTTGTGTAAATCTTGTATATGCTTGTTCTTTCTTGGTGTGTCCTTGTGCAAATTCTTCCTGCTTGTTTTCATGTCTTATTTTCCTATTTGGTTGGTTGTGCTCTCTAAAAGAAGTTTTCAAGATTTATGAGTCAAGCGTATGATTTTCTTCTACCAAAAATTCTTCTTTCTTGCATGGATAAAAGTTATCCATCATCCCCCAAAAAAGAAACTAATAGCTTGACTTTCTACTCACCTATTTTGTGTGAAACTCTAAAAATAATTAGGAAGAATTATGAAAGAATTATTTAGGGTTTATAAACTTTTGTTAGCATTTGAGAAAACCTTAGGCAAGCTTTTTTATTTTTATTTTCCAAAAAAAAAGAAAGGAACATGTAGTTTCTATGTGTATTTCCTTGTCCTAATTCTAGAAATATTTTTTCTCTTATGTTTCATGAAATTTTCAAATGAACTAAGTTGCGATGGTATGTAACAAAGGAGAGCGCATGTCCACATGTTTATTTTAGCTTGAGGCATTGGTAGTTGTGAATGAGTGCATGAAGTAAAGTAGTTAATGTAAATAGTTGAGCACATCACGTTGGTTTAGTTGAATGCCAATTTTTGAAGTTGTGGAGTTGTGAGGTAAGAGGAATGTTAAGCTCAGTTGATTGAGTGCACCATCACATAGTTAAGATGGATAGTCAATTTCAAAGTTGTAAAGGAGCGATAAAGTGAAAAATAAAGCATTTCCCAGTTAGAAGCATAAAGTGTTCCAAAGGCTTAACCATGACGAGGTTATGAGGTGCTAAGGGTTAAGGGATTTTCACAAGATCACAAAAGCCATGAAGGTGAATTTAAGTATAGTTGTGAAGTTCTAGTTGAATAAAAGCTAAGGAATCAAAGCATCACAAGCCTTATTGTCACAAAGGAAGTTTTTGGTGCAAAATGGAAAAATGACTTCATTCGTGGTAGGTGAATTTATAAGTTATAAAGCATAAAATAATTTTTTTAATAGAGAAATATGAAAAGTATGTACAAAATTTTCAAAAGGCATAGTTTTAGTCTATATTATGAAGATTGATAGGTTTTCAAGCATGCCAACCTTAAATGCAAATGAAAGACATGATTTCAACATAGAGGTTGATAAAACCTAGAAGAGAATAGGTTGTTGTTACCATTTCTTGAAAATCATTTAAATTTTTGAGCAATTTCAAGTACATAGCTATTTTTGAGTAGTTTCGGCTGAATAGAATACATAGAATCAACAAATTCATTTGTGGAAATGGCCCAAAGAGAAGGAGAGTTGATAGCACAAGTAGTGATTGAAGTACTAGACACTCCCCTAAGGGTGCTAAGTACATTTATAGAAGAATGGATGCACATATTACTTGGTTCTACAAATGCTCAAAATGCAAATGACCTCATTTTCAAAGACCCATATACAATGTGCAAAGATGCAATTATCCCTGATAGAAATGAGTATGAGTTGTTTTTGTTTTTCTATAAAAATAGAGTAAAATAAATTCTAATTTCTAACCCTTAGTTAAGAAATTTGGGAAATTTAATAGTGCCAGAGGTTTTTGTGGATGTGGTCAAAGCGTTAATCAAATGTTACAACCCTATAAATAAGTCATTTCATAGGAAGGATAGAAGTATTTTTCTAGTACTACATAGAGATACATTCATAGAAGCATTTGATTGGGTTGACCTATGTTGTCTCCCATTGATATTAAAGGTATTAAGGAGAATTTCAAGAAATATAAAAGTTTCTATATAGGTAAAAACATGACCCAACACATTCCTAAGGTAAAGAAGAATGTAGGAGAAATTCCAAAGAGGAAAGATATTGATGAATTCATGCCCTTGGATTTCTTTTAGAGGTATTTAAAAATTATTATGTTTGGTATTGATGAAATCTTATGTATAGATGGGACCATGAATGCTTTAGAGGCACACTACATCATGGCTTTGAATATTCAAGACCCTTATCATTATGTTCGATATTATTTTGTTAAATGCATCATTGACGATATTCACAAAAAAAATTATGCTACCCCACCCAACAAGGAGAACTAAAGGATTTTAAATTCCTTCACTAATCCCTCCTCATGCACCTTATTCTAGCAAAGAATGTTGATATTTTTTATCAAAGCCTCTTTGAGTCAACACAAGAATGGGAGAGAAGCTACCCATACAAAGTTGGACACGAGTATGGAAGTTGTACTATCCATATTCAAATGTTATGTCTTTCTATAATGAATGTGTTTATCTAGTTTTAAAAATGATAGGTTGTGTGGTTGAAAGAGTTCCTAGAAATATTAGGAAGATTTTCAGACCTAAATGGTGTTTTGATGATGGGAAACAATTGACCCATGATTGGGGTAGTGTGTTTTTGTTTGAAGATTATATTGTTATAAGAATCTTTGGTTGTCCTCAACCACCTCACATCTTTCCCAAGTATGTTCCCGAGAGGTTAGAATTGATAGAAATTTTCTAGTAGCTAATTTCTTGAAATAGGGACTATTTAGGAAAGGGTGTCAAGAAAGGGATGTTTTTATGTAGATGCACCAAAATGAGAGATTTTGAGATTGGAAAGATTGCAATTGAGCAAACCAATTCTTTCATGCAATATTATAAGATGCCAATTGGGCTAGCTAGAATCTATGACCCCTATAATGTAATAAGGCATGCTTTGAAAAACACAAGGAGATACAATTTTCCTCCTACCAAGCCTATGTTGGAAGAAGATATTATTGTTGATGTATTCAGTGAGGATGTATGTAGGGAAAGAAAGGTAAAAATTAGATATATTGTTAGCTATAAGTGAGAAATGGGAAAGGTAGACCCATCTTTCAAAGGGTTTTACCCAAATGAAGAATATTGGGTCAGACTGGATATGTGTGTTAAAAATTTTGATCAATTGGTAGCTCAAGTTCCTAAGGAAATCAGGAGTAAGATTGATCTAGAATATATTGATGATGAATATATAGTTGAGGTATTTGATGAAGAGGATAATCTTGAACAAAATGTTCAATATGATCTTGAAAGTGTTCCATGGGCATAACAAAGACATAAGAAGAAAAAGATGGTAGAAATACCAGAGCAGGCTTAGTAGAAGGAACTTTAAATTTTTCGAAAAGGAAATAAGTACTTTGATGATATTAGAAGAAAGTTCCTAATGTCTCAGGGATCTAAGAGTAAGAAAAGGGCAAAGAAATTGTAGTTGGAGACACAAATGATTGTTGGTAGAATCATTGAAGCTAAGGAGTTTTTGGATGATGACAACTTTTTTAAGTCAAATGAATTTGAAAGATTCCTTTTTAAAATAAAGAGCAATGAATTGAAATTAAGTATGAAACCTAGAGATTCAGATGAAAAGGTCCTTGAATTGTTACAAAAGTTGAAAGAATATGACGTTTCTAGTGAAACTCTCACTACTGAAGAGGCTAGAGACTTAGTCACAAGAAGTGGGATGCTTATCTTCCTAGGATGGGATCTAAACTCTTCATTTTTACTTGATTAGATAAGAAGACAAGAGAAATTAGTTTCTTTTAAAAGTGAAAACCAATATGGGGAGATAATGGGGTCAAGTTTTAATGTAGATGCCCAAACAATGGCTATATGGAGTTTATCTCTAGAGGATGATAAGCCCAATCTCATGGAAATAAAAGAGTCCCCTAGGGGAAATGTTATATTTTTGCATGTGCAATCTACATCCAGTGATCAAATTTTAAGAATGCATACCTTGATAGCATTAATCGGTAACCATAAAATGGAAACTCTTCAAGCTCAACTTTAAAAGACCTATGAGAAATTTATTGGGACAAGGAGTTATGAAGAGGAAATGAAGAAAACCTATGTCCTACAACAAAGGGTTATCAAATTGGAAATGGAGGTGGCTCATTGAAGAAAAATGTCAAAACTATTATAGAGGTTCATGATAGAGAAATGTAGACAAAGGGCCAGGTATTCAAAATAGGGAAAACATCAGGCCAAGCTATGGACACTGATGAAGAAAAGTTAGAAGCCATGAAGGATGTAAAGATCAAAGCTTTGAAGAGATTATTAGTCCATAATATCAATGCATTGAAGACAGCCTCACAATATGTGCATGATAGTTATATTGCCTTAGAAGGAGTGGAATACAAATGTGTAGAGACAATTGCCCTATTATCTCTACTATTCAGCACATGGGGCACTTACATTTAGTTTTTTGATAGCATAATCACCATATTTCCTTAGAAGGACCTAAAGCAACCATCATGAGTACAAGGAAGGCAATTCATAAAGTAAAAGATTTAAATGGTTCCTTGGGGGAAAGATGCAGAAAGTACAAAGTAAAATGAAAGCAATTTCCATTGGGACACCAAATTTCATGCCTACAATCTTGAATAATGAAGGAAAAATCAAGGGCTAGGTGGAATGGTCATCATCATTTGATAATATCCTTGGCCATCCAAGGTTTTCTTCTTTTTGTAATAATGAAACAAGTGCCACTACTATCTAGATATGATAGACATACTTTATAAATAAGAAGTAGATATGTCTAAAGTAGCTTCTAAAGTTAAAGCTATAACTGATGCCAAGTGGATCAAATTCCTAGAGTAGTTGGAAATAATTAGTGATATCATGTGGCCTGTTACTAACACATAAATCACTATTTGGGAATCGATTGTAGAAATTAAGGCACTACCAACTAGTAATAGTGATTGAATATAGTGAGGAGAAATTCAAAGAAGGAAAAGATAAAAAGAGGGCATGGATGGTGATGGGAGCTAAAGGAAAAATTTGATTCTTTTAAAGAATATTTTTTGACAAACACCACTTGTCATTTTGTAACCATGTCATAATTCTAGGACCAAGTACAAAGAATGTTTTGCATATAATAAAGTATGAATATCTTTGTACAAGTTTTCTGATTAGAATTTTGACAAGTGTCCTACCATTTGAAGCTTGTTGCAATCATTTTTCCTATAAAAGGATTCCCAAGATGTGGAGAAGAGGCCAATTTTCTAATAAATTTTAAGAATTACATTATTATTAACTATCAAGGAACTCATTATAGGTTTCATGATTTATTTTCTTTCTATAATCCTAAGAACAATTGTTTTTGAAAGTTTTTAGTCTTTCCAGCATTTTTGTGATTTTCAAAATAAAAATTAATGTAAAGGAGCAAGTTATGCTATATTTTTTCTTTGAATTCTTTCTCCATTGTTTTATGCCGATGATCTTGGGAGTGTGTAAACAAGTTTTATGCAATTTAATGCGACTAAGATAAGTTGGGTATCAACTTGTTGTTGCTTTTAATTCAATGAATTAAGTAAATGCTTCAATAAATTGACAGGGTTTTTTGGTCATACAACAAGGATATTCATAAGAATGGGTTTGGGAATAATTGTTGATAGATTAATTGTAACGCAATTGGTTAGTTCAAGTTTTTGTTGGGTAGACTCTAAATTCCAATGAATTAGGTAGTGGTGATATGTTTAATTCTAGTTTGAAGAAAAAATGGGTTTGCATTGGGCATAAATATAAAATCAAATAAATTTTACTTTGATGCATGAAGAATGTTATAGCTGGTCAATACTTGTTTACATTTGATCTCTAAGTCTTAGTTAGCTGTTATTGCCCAAAATTATTTGTGGATCTAAGAAGAATTATGACCAATCTACTGTAAGGGATGAGTATCGTTATGAAATGTCATGAAATTTGTGAAATGTGAATGTATTGTCAAGTTGTGAATCTTTTATTCCTTAGGTGCACCTACCTTGCTCTTGCAGAGCTAAAATAGTAGAAAATCTTCCATGATTTTGTTAAAGTTGGGCCTAGATTTGAAGAACATATAGCTATTCATAGTAATTAGCTAATCCTTAGCTTATGATGGTCTTCACCATCTTGATATTAATTATTTTGTTGCTTAGTAGTATAAAAACACCAACAACATGCACCAAGAGATGTAAAGAAAGTTTTGAAGAGATCAAAGTAGCCATAGCCTTAGCCCCTACTCTCATCAATCCAAATTTTGAGAAAGATTTTATCCTTTAAACCTTAGGGGGTGAGTCAAATATTTCTACTATTTTGACTCAATTGAATGATAAGAATGAAGAACAACTCATTTCCTTCTTTAGTGAAGGGATTAAGGGATATGAGGATAACTAAAGTTAGGTGAATAAATAATTCATTGCAACCGTAAGATCTTTGAATAAATTTAGACACCTTCTATCATACAATAAGATCCATTTGCTAGTGCCCCATGCAAGTGTCAAGGATTTCCTTTTGAGAAAAGACATCGATGAGCAAAGAGCAGGTCACATTACTAAAGTAATGGAACCAAATCACTAGGTTAATAAGAGGAAAAAGATTGTGCAAGAAGATGCTTTCATCTCAAAAATCAGATGAAGAAGTTGCTTTGGTATTGATAGATCAGCAAAAAGTAGGAGATGAGAATCCAAGGAGTTTGATAGATGACATGATGACCTTCTTATCAAGAAATGGATATCCTCAAGGGTTTTATAGAGCTAAAAGGAGATGTTTTAGATTGCAGTCAATCCCTTATGCCATAGTTCATGGTTTTCTTTTTAGGAGGGACTCCAATGGAGCATTACTAAGGTGCATAAATTAAGAGAAGACTAAAAGGATGGTTAAAGAATTACATGATAGTCTTGATGGTGGCCACTTTTCAGCGAAAACAATAGCTATGAAAATCATGAGAGCTAGTTATTATTTGCTAACTCTATTCCATGATTGTTATAGACATGTAAGGAGATGTAAAAAGTGTGCCTTCTTCTCAGGTATGCAAACTCTAGCAACTCTCCCACTTTAGCCTATTAAAGTGGATTAGCCTTTTTCCCAATGGGGATTAGATTCCATAGGTCCTATTAACCCTCCTTCTAGCTCTAGTCATAAATGGATTCTAGCTACTACAGATTACTTCACTAGGTGGACAAAGGCAATTGCATTAAAAGATACTACTAAGAATTCATTCATTGAGTTCTCTGAAGGTATCATTACAAGGTTTGGTGCTCCCTCAACCATCATTTTAGATATTGCAAAATCACTTGTAGGAGCTCAGATATGTGCATGGGTAGTAGATCATGATATTTATTTGAGTGCATCTTCCAATTACTATCCTCAAGATAATGGATTAGCCAAATCATCCAATAAAAATTTGATCATAATAATGAAGAGAACCATAGAAGATAATTAGAGGTACTAGCATTATAAATTTAAAATAGCCCTATGGCCTAATAGGATAAAACCTAAGAGAGATGCTAGGAGCTCCCCTTTCATGCTATTTTATGGAAGAGATGCAAGGCTTCCTATCTCATTAGAGTTTCCTTCACTAGAATTAGCTCATCAACTAAGTTGATTGAAGATGATGCTATGATAGTGAGGACAGAAAAATTAATGGAGTTGGAAGAGAAGAGAAACCAAGCTATGCAAACCTTGGAAACACATTAGTAGTAGATGAAAAGGTCCTTTGATAGGATGGCTAAGGTTAGGAATTTCAAGGAAGGTGATCTTATCCTAAAGTGGGATGCAAATAGAGAAAAAAGAGGGAGACATTAAAAATTTGATATAATATGGAATGGTCCCTATGTGGTAATCAATTGTAAGCATTCAAATGCTTTCTAATGTAAAATTTTACCTACAATATATGTTTAGCCTTGCTTTCAATGGAGGTGGATGTTTTATATATATAGTTAGGGTATTTTTGTTTTAGTTCTTTCCTATTTTCTAGGAAGTGTAGGGTGCACATGGTGTTATTCCTCTAGAATGACATTTTTTGAGAAGTTTTGCAAAGAAGATAGAGGCTAAATTTCTAGAGAGTTTGCCACTTTAGAGCTCATATTTCTTTAGTGTTTCTAGTTTTACAAAGTGTATCTTCATGGTCTTCATGAATCCATAGCCCAATGGATGTTGAAGGTCATTGGTTGTATGCATAGTAGGCTTGCATCCCCCTTGAGTTCCCAAAATTGTTAGTTATATTTGTCATCCTACCAAAACTAAAAGATTTGAATTCAAACATAGTTAACACTCAAATATTTGAATCTTCAAATATTAGGGCACACAAAAATTACATTTTAAAACCTTATTTATATGTATTATATCCTAAGTCCCAAGGTTAAGTTCATGATTTAATACTTCTGCAAGCCCACATCTTCTCATCTGTTAGATGCAAAGGAATCAATGAAAGTTGCTTTATCACTATTAGAAAGTGTGGAACCTTTTGTCATAGTGAAAAATAGACAACATGCTATGTAACATCATGGCCCCTTTCCCTTTTGTTTCTGCACAATCATCAGTGAGGTTTTATGTATATTGCCTAATCTTTCAGGATCTATGACCATCGCTTTATCACTTTGTAGAAAAGTACAAACTTTATTTCATGTAACAAAGCAATAGTGTACCACATATCCAAGGTTGGTTTTCCTTTCTTTGTAGGTAGTGAAGTTGTCAAATAGGTTGGCAAAAAGTAGCATTCTCATTAGTCAAAGTGCTTACAAATATTGACACATCTTTCGGACCATCAGATGAAATAAGATCCATTGTTGTCACTATGTCTCTTTGCAAAGATGCAAGGACTTTATTTCATGTGACATAACAATGGATGGACACATTTCTTGGTAGGCCTAGATAGAAAGCAACAATCATAGTTAGTCATTGTTAAGTTGTGGGTTAGGGCAAGCAGTTGGCAATGGTGGTTAAGATCTTATTTACAAACTCACAAGCATTTCATGCTAAGTTAAGGTTTAGACCATGATGGGAAAAATTGTACATTGGTAATTAGGTTCCCATGGTTCACAAGGTCACTAACATTTGATGTTAGCTAAGAAAACTATGATGACCATGCAAAATATTACGATGATGTAGTCATTGATTCATAACAGATAGTAAGAAATATTAGAGATAGGCTACAAAGAAAAAATAATAGTTAATCTAACTATGTTTGCAATTTTATGAGGAAAATAGTTAATAAAAGTAGAAAGGTGGGAAAGTTGTGATTGGGTTAGGGTGGTCAGCCCATGAGGAATTTACCAACTGGTGAAAGGAAATAATGCCATTGGTCCACGTGGCTCATCCTCATTGCTTGACCTGCTTGATTATAGATTCATGATGATTTGTTGAGCCAAGGATGGAAGAAAGTAGTTTTTTCTATGTGATTTGATCTCCATGATCAATCCCAACCACTCTCGAATGAATGTCATGCTAGAAGAATGTGAAAGACATGTTACTTGTTGACTAATTTCCCATTCAAAGAGTTTTAGGATAAATGGTCATCTTTCTTGTCTTCTTAGGGTTATTCTTTTGGTAAATATTAGATTTCCATGCATCTGGATGTGTACTAGGATCATATTTTCTTTAGATTTGCATGATTGTTCTCTACAACATTGATGGTAGTGATTGTACCTAGCTTCTTCCTAAAGTTATCTAAGTTACGCTTGAACTATAAAAGCAAGTTTTTTTGTTCTTCTAGGGGTTATCTTTCCCTAATTCTCTAGTACTGTACTCTATACTTGCTAGTGTAATTTTCTATGCCTCTAAGCCATTGTAATTCTCTGTTATATCTCTTTTAGCCATTAACATACTATGCAGGACTTCTTTGCCTCTGGTTAATGTTTTGTCTATATTTTTCAACTATATGATTGTATCTATTTTGTCATCTAAATGATGTTGAGTGAAGTTCTTCCCTTTAGCAGTCTTCTATTGTCCAATCTACATATGGTTGTTGGGTCAAGCAAGGTTTGAATCTGTATTCTTTCATACTACAATTGATTAATATGAATTTATGGGTAGAGATAAGATCAAACACTCTATTTTGGTGCATCACCTCCTTAGAATGGATTAGGTAGTTTTCTTTCATGCATTCCTTCTCCTTTTTCCTCTTGAAGAAGTAGTTGGGTGTATCCTAATAGCAAAGGAATCCAACCTTCTCTAGAGACTCAACCTTAATATTCAAGTCTCACAACTTGGATGTTGTTTCGATGTTTTACAAGGTTTCCTTTTGGTAAAAAATTTAGGCAAGGGTGAAAACCTTTGTGATAATAGGAACATTCTAGGGTAATATGCTAAACCCTAATTTATCACATAAGAAATAAGATAAAAGAAAAATTTATCAAACACTTTACAAGAATGAATTTAACATTTCTAAAAGGTAAACACCTTAGAAGTAGATACAAGACACAAAACACTAAATGGACAAGTTGAATTGTTGATTCCTGAAATATGACTAAGCATGAAATTTTTGAAAATCTCAAAATTTATAATCTTTATTTTAACTCCTATGAGGCTGAAACCTATCTCAAAATGTATAGGATGTATAACGTGAAATGTAAATTAAAGTATAAATAAGGTAATTCATGCCAATACTTGAATGTTCATTTTAAATTATACCCTTGCATTGAAATAAAGCTCTGGGGTCAAAATCTACTTGTCTAGCTAGTTAACTCTACAATTATACTGTTATTTTCTTTCATACACTTATGCATTCATACATTACTTTTGTGCTTCCATCCAATATTCTTGTGCATCCATGCAATATAGTTGCACTTTATTCAATATGCTAAAAATGTGCATATGTTTGTTACCGTTGCACTTTTGTTTTTTATAGCTGAATTATTTGTTAATATAGTTGCACTTCTATATCTTATTGTTGTGCTTCATGCAGTAATCTTGTTCTTTTCCCTTGAGGTGTATGAAAAGTTGCCAATGTTCAAAACTATACATTAGTGAAATATTATTGTACATTTTTTTGGAGAACTCAAAAAAATATACAAGGCTATGAATTGAATTCCCATATTCATTTTAGATAAAGGAGGGTTTTCCTTACAAATCCTAGGCTGAATAACCATGTTTGAACCATTCTTTTACTTTTATCAAGAGGATTCAATTCCACGCATACCAATCTTTACACTTGGATAACTTAGCATGACACATGAAAACATAAACACCCAAGAAAAACCATCAAAACAATTAGAGACCTAAGATGACCATATGCATTTGCAAGCATATATTATTTTTTTTAAACATATTCATTCATTATCCTTATCTATTTCATGTAACATTTTAACATTGAAGAGAGAGAAAGAGGGGGGGCCAAGGGTGTCAAGTCCTACTTGATTTCCTAAGATGGCTTGCAAGTGAACCCTCTAGTGATTCTCAAGCTTCCTTGTCTCATGTGGCTCCAAGATGGTATGGTTTTCTCCTTCCTCATATATTCCTTCATGTTCTCATTGTCTTGGATTGTTTCCTAATAATTTGGACTATAGTCTTTTTTCTTTAATTTTTCCATAGTTTTTTCCAAAATATTTTTCATCCTCATACTCTCAAGAAGACTCCTAATTTATAGGGAGAAGATAATTGTTGTGAATTATTGCATTTGTTTGTAATGGTAAATTTCCATGGTTTGATTAATTAATTCAACCATTTATTTATTTATTTATATTTTTATTATTTAAATGGTCAACTATTTTATGGGTTTTCTATGTTTTCATGAACATCCTAATCAAAGAATTCAAATGGATCATTGGTCAAGTCTCTACAATCTCACATAAGGGGTCAAGGGTTCTAATCATATGCCCTTTTAGTATATTTCATAAGTCATCTTATCTCTTATTTTCATCTTATATCTTATTTCTCTTATTAAGGTTCTCAAGGAGTGTAAGTGGTGAGTGTTGACATTCCAGTCAAGTTTTTTTATTAATGACATACATAGTTATTCAGTCAGCCAACAACTACCAAGCTTATTGTATAGGTTAACAGTGTTAACCAAGTAATTCAGGCTCTACTAAGTTCTATAGTTGCTATCAAGTACAAGGAACATCATTTAGTTTGCACTGAGTAGTTTATACCAAGTTGGTGATTATCAGTGTAAAGTGAGTCTCATAGTGCTTACCAAGTTTCTCAATGCAAACCAAGTTCTACAATGGTAATCAAGTTTGCAGTTTAGTGATGTAAATCTAGTTTTGACTAAGCTATGTAATGCCAACCAAGTGAAATTCAGTTTATACCAAGCTCATAGTGGTGGCATTGACCAAGCTATGTAGTTTGAATCAAGTGATTTAGTTTACATGTTGAGTTTTGTAGTATTCACCGAGTCACCAGTGTAGACTAAGTTCAAAGTACTTGGAAGTGATTAGTATGATCCAAGATTCTATGTCTATCGAAAGCACGATGATGTCGAGTGTTGATAATGGTTTTTGAGCATTAGAACTTCACCAAAATTGTCTTTAGAACTTGTGTGCCTATAGTTGGGCCAACTTTGTGTATTTTGGTGAAACTTGTATTGTAGTCAACATTGTTTATTTGTAAATTGGATTGGTATATATGTAATGTATTGTATCCCATCCAATATATATGAAAAATATGTTGAATTTCATTGAAGTATAAAGTGAAAAAGTGCAAAGTAAAAGGCTACAACAATATAAGGAGAAACAAAGATTTATCCATCACAACAAGGTCATCATTACACTCAAAGGAATTTCATTCAGCAAATCAAATTGTAGATTAGAGTCATTCACTGGTTCATCCTAATAGGTGGAATAGTTAAATCCTTTCATAAGGTAGACTTAATAGTCTTTTGGAAATCTCTTTACCAAGTCCATACTTCACTGTATGTTTTTAAATCCTTGTGCGAGATGGATCTAGTAGTCCTTATTACTCCTAATAGGGAAGATCATTAGAAGTGATCATTGTAAGCCTTAACTGGCCAACTTATACTACAATACTAAAGCTTGTGGGTATCATCCCTGCCCCAATTTTTCTTTCAATATGGAAGGTATTTGGGCCACCATATTGTGTGTCAAAGTGTTATGAATATTTTCAGTTTTTCATGCATGTAATTAGATCATAATATTCATGAAGGATTAATTGGTAAATAAAGATAAAAATTTAATAGTTACTAATTCACCCCTCCCCTCTCAATAACTTAGCCTATCATATATTTACAACTATGAGATGGTGGACATATGGTTTAGTAGGTGGGAGGTCATGTGTTCAATCCTTAAAGAACATTTTTAGAGTAGTTATCTTGTTCTCTTTTTATTTCCTATATATATATATATATATATATATATATATATATATATATATATATAAAACATTATTCATTCATAAAACTACAAAATTAAACTAAGACTCATAATTTACCTTGATTTGAAGTCATACATGTAATTAATAATAAATGTATATTTATTTGGGTATAAATGTGTGCACCGATATATACTTAGATACATATAACTAATTAATACATACAGACATCATGACATTAAGAGCACATAAATTACATGCAAAATATCAATGTATCAAAGTATGAACTGAAGATCATGATCATACATGAAATCATCAATGTAAAATCAAATGCCACAATATCCAATCAAATTAAAATACCAGATGGTGGCTGAATCTCTAATCAAGGATTGTAAGCGGAGGGTGCCTATATGGATGATGCTTCCATCTCCCTTTTTAAATAATAACTAGTTTGATTATTTTGAGGCATGCTTTGACTTGTGTATCTAGGTGGAGTTGATTCCTTGTACATGTAGAAACTTGCATCACCAGCCAATACGGTAAAATACAAAGACTCTCTCTCTCTCTCTCTCTCAATGATAGGAAATAAAATAGGAGTGTGACATCAGGTAAATCTTCCAAATAAGTGGCTATGAAAACCTCTCCTCATCAAGTAGACACACCAAGAAGAGTAAAGAAACATATATGTAAGACAATGTGGATTAGCTAGATTATATCAAGAAAAATAATGATCAAAACATTATAAACAAGGTATTGAAAAAATAAATAATGAATTTAGAATATAAAATAAATCATAATATAAATATATTTTATAGAACATGATCAATTTTCTAATACATAGAAATATGTAACATCATAAGAAAGAAGGATGTGCATGATACATACAAAAAAGTTTCCAAACATAAAAACCTAGTCAATTACTAGTTTCAAAGTAGATAGTTACCATTCTTTTGATTTAAGAGTGTTGGATATTAACTTGTAGCATTGCATGAATCTACCATGTTGTGAATCACAAAGTACTAGAAGTACAACCTCATCTCCAAACTTAGTCTAAGTGTGCTTATACTTTCTTCAAAACTTGACTAATACTTGTTACTTGATAAGAGGGGTATTACATTAGCTATGACATATTACCATTTGCATCATGTAGTGTACATAAGTAGATTTTATATTAGAAATAAAAATAATTTTGTTGCATGTGTGGGTATTTGAGCATATAACATTCTTTACTCCTATAATAAATAAATAGGTGATATTTTATAGACCATATGTTTACTATCATGTTGGATCACTTGTATAGGAGTATTTAAGACACACTCAATACTGGAGACATGATTTTGATACACTAAGGGGCATTACCTAGGGCCCTTACACACAAATTTCCCCAATGTGGGATGATGATGAGAACTGTCTTCCTTATTTTTTCTAGGAGAGACACTTGATAAGATAAATTATCATCAAATATGTTGTTAGAGAGCTCATGTTACTAAAGAGGGTATGTAGACAATTTATGGAGTGACAAGATGTTCCAATAGTCATAACTCTATTTCTTTCTCAAAAAGTGAGGTTGGGCCATGAGGCCTAGTTGTCAGATCACATGTAGCATACTCAAAGTTCACAAAGCCACTACCTAGACAATGGGAAGTATGAATACAAGTGATAAATATAGGGACTAGACTCAAGCATAATAGGTGGTGTGCAAATCATATGCTCATTCCAAATTGAAAAGTGAAACCATTACATCAAAGGATAAAAGAGGAAGCAAATGCAGAGGGAGAAGACAAGACTATGGGTACAATAGAGGATGGGGAGGATACAAAGTCTAGTAAAAGGATGATGACAATAAAGATGAACTTGATCATAATGTCATTCATATGCATCTAGAAGAATGGAGATAGGATCTACTATATGACATATGAATTCATCATATAATTCTAGGCAATAATTTCCATAACATTCCATATGAAAATAATATGAGGGTAGCATTCATGTTTTAATGGAAACATAATAAAGGTTTGTTATTATAGATAAAAAGAATCTAGGGATAGATATTAGTATAGGATATAGAGTGAGTAGTCATCATTATCTAATTAAGTTGTTTTCAATGTATTCTTAGATTGCACATTGTTATGTTGATTTTTCGTGTACTTAATCTCACGTCACACATTATCGAATTAGTTTTATAATATTGTCAATGACTACATTACATAACAAAATATATCATCACTAAAGAAGAAATCTAATGGAGAAAAAGGTCAAGGCTATTATGGATGAGTGAAGGTGATAAAAACACCAAATTTTTCCATCTCTCTACTCTAAAACATAAGGCAAAAATTCATATATCACACCTTAAGAAGGTGGATTTGAAGATTATAGAGGACAATGCCATCATGGAAGAAATGGTGACTTTTTTCTCTTCTCTTATGATAGCTGATCATAACATAAATCTAGAGAGTCAGGCTAAAATCCTTAGAGTGATTCCTCTTCTGGTTTTGAAGGTAAAAAATAAAATGTTAAGCTCTATGCCTAAGGATGATGAAATTTTCAAAGCTATCAGCTCCCTGGGAGGAGATAAAGCTCCTAGGCCTAATGGTTTTCCCATGTTTTTCTTCCAAAAACTTTGGAAATTTGTAGGCAAAGATGTTTGTGATCTTGTGAAGGAATTCTATGGAGCCAAATAGATGCTTAAGGAAGTAAACTTCACCTTTCTGTGTCTGATCCCAAAGAAAATTGGTGCTGATTCTCCTAATCTTTTTCAGACCAATCAGCCTTTGTAATTCTTTCTATAAAATTATTTCCAAAGTTCTTTCCTTTAGACTTATCCAAGTGATCCCTTTGATTATTGTTGATCAACAAAATGGCTTCATCCTTGGTAGGCAGATTCTTAACTCTATCATCTCCACTCATGAGAATATTCATTCCTTATCTTGTTCTAACAATCAGGGGTTCATTATGAAAGTGGATATTGCTAAGGCCTATGATAGAGTTGATTGGTCTCTCCTCTTAAAAAATTTGTCTGCTTTTAGTTTTGATCACAAGGTAGTTGGTCTTATTCAACAATTGATCTCTACCTCTTCTATTGTTGTTCTAGTTAATGGAAGCTCTTCTTAGTTCTTTTATCCCTCTTGGGGTTTGAGACAAGGTTATCCTTTATCTCCTATCCTTTTTGTAATCATGGTTGATTGCTTGGGGAGGCATATTGGGGATTTGGTCCATAGAAGTTTCATTAAGGGTTTACAACCTTCCTCCCATCCTCTTGTTTTCTCTCATGGACAATTTGTTGATGATACCATCTTCTTGGGTAAGGCTGAAGTTAAGGAAGCCAAAAATTTGAAGCAAGCTATTAACTTATATTCCTCTGCCTCTAGTCAGTTGGTTAATTGGAATAAAAGTGTTATGTACTTTATAAATACCCCTATCCATAGACAAAATAAAATTTCCAAAATCCTTGGATGTTCTATAGGATCCCTCCACTCTTCTTACTTAGGCCTCTCTCTAGGTTTGAAGATCCCTAATACCTTTTGGAAAGATCTAATTAACAAATTCAGTAAGAAACTTGCAGGATGGAAAGGGAATCTTTTAAGCTAGGCTAGTAAGTTAACTCTTCTCAAAGCTTGTCTTCAAAGCATACCAACTTATGCTTTAAGTCTCTTTAGAATCCCTACTGAATTTTTTGAGTCTATTGAAAAAATTCAAAGAAATTTCCTTGGATTGGTTCTAAGGAGAAAAGGAGAATTCCTTTAATTGCTTGGGATAATGTTTGCAATCCATTAAGAGAAGGGGGTTTGGGAATCAAGAAAATTAGATGCATGAATGATGCTCTTTTAGCAAAACAAGGTTGGAGAGTCTTTCATGACAACAAAGAGTGGAGTACCATATGGAAAAAAAAGTACCTCTTCAATGCTAAATCCATTCCTAATTTCCTCTCTACTCCTGATGTTTTTCATCCTTCCTTTATATGGGGGGTTGTTTAGGGGACCAAGAAAAATCTATGAAAAGGATGTTCATGGATAATTGGTAATGGGCTATAGGTGAAATTTTGGGAAGATGTTTGGTTAATGGATCATCCCTTGTTTGAAGATTTCCTTGACAATGATCTTGTTGACCGATGCAAGTAGAGATTTGGCATATTAGTTAGTCATTATTGGTAGAATGATTCTTGGGTGAATTTAACTGATGTTGGTCAAGGCTTTAGCAATATCCAATTATTTCTCAATGTTGTTTCCCTTTATCCTAATCTTGAGGATGAGGTTATTTAGCATGCTGACCCTAGTGGTCATTTTAAAGTATCTTCTATATTTACCTCAAAGGATAAGGGAGGTCAACCTCTTTGGTCTCATGCCTGGATTAAGGGTCTCATTCCAAAAATTAATATCTTCTTTTGGATTCTGCTTCAAAATAAAATTTTGACCCTAGATAATTTGCAAGAAAGAGGTATTAATGTGGTTAACAAGTGTATTTTATCCAAAAATGGTTTTGAAGATAGAGACTATATGTTTTTGAATTGCTCCTACACCCAGCAAGTCTGGACTAAGATTCTTGACTTCTTGGGTATAACATGGGTCCATCAAAACAATGTGGAGCTCTCTTTTAGAAGCTGGTTTTGCCCCTCTAAGGATCCTGATGCTCTTTTTCTTTGGAAACTTACTCTCCCTCACCTTTGGTGGGGAATCTGGAAAGAAAGAAATAATCAAATTTTTAGGAGTAAAGATCTTCTGGGATGGGTGCTTGGTCAAAATATCATTAGAGACATCAAGGAGAACTTTAAATCCTAGAGAATTTTTGAGCAAACTTTCCATTTTGAGAATCCTTTACGATCTATAAGGTCCAATCTAAAAACTAATAATCCAAGATTGAGTATAAAATGGAAGGTGCCTCCTTTTGGATGGATCAAAGGGAATTTTTATGGGGCTACTAAGGGAAACCCAGGAAGAGTGGGATGTGGAGGGGTCTTGAGGGATGAGGTGGGTAATGTTATTGATGTTATTGCTATCCCTATTGGTAAATCTAATAGCCACATTTATGAAGCTACTGATGCCCTCTAGACTATTAAGCTAGCTGTTGATTTGGGGTATTCCAAATTATGGTTGGAAGGTGATTCTTTGAACATTATAAATACCCTAAAAAATAAAAATGTAATCTCATGGTCTATTGAAGCTATGGTTATGGAAATCAAAACCTTAATTCAAAAATTTGAAAAGGTGGTCATTTCCCATACATACCACGAGGACAATGGTGTTGCTAATTGGATAGCCAATTGTGTTGTTCAAATAGGGCATAAGGTGAGGTGGCACGAGGAATTCAAACATCATGCTGATCTTAAAATGATTATTAATCATGAAGCCATTCATTCTAAAGTGGGAAAGATTTGTTTGGATTATCAATTTAATGATTTGGTGGAGTGGCCTTACAGCTGTTAGATTACCTTCCCCAAGGAGGTACATTCATGTGAATGTAATGTGGTCTCAACTCTAAAAGGTGACCTCCAAATCATGCAACTAAAAACTAGTTTCCTTTCAACCTCTCTGCATTCAGTATCTGGCTATTTTTGGTATTATGTTTTCTTGGAAAAATGGGGCATGAGCCACAGAAACAAGAACCCAAAAAATGTGATGATTGGAAGGCGCATCAGGATGTTTGGAAGTTTCTTCAGAAAGGGAAGGTGGTTAGTTATCTAGAGCATTTGCATGGCTTCAAACCCCATATCACTACCGCTTTCTTTAAAAATTGGGCTGATGATAGAGTCACTCTCCATGGAGTCACTATGAAGCTTACTAAGGACTTCATTACCAAGGTCATGGGGCTCCCCACGGGTGGCATAAAGTTCTCAAAACTGACCAGTATCTCCAATGCAGCCTATAATTTTTTTTTGGAAGATGGATGCTAAGGAGAAGCAACTGGAAAATAGTGGAGACTTCTTTGATGTGGAGCAGATTAAAGGTATCTTGTGTGATGTACTTTGCTACATTCATGAGTACTTTATCTTGGATGGTAGGAAAAAAAGAGTTCACAAATTTCATTTTTTTTTCCTCAATCACTTTAGATACAAGGACAAAATTTCTTTCCCTTTCTATCTGCATTTTTTGTTTCTTCAAAGTTTATTTGGCCATAGGAAGAAGGAATCTTGACCTATTTTACATGAAGGTTTTATACTTCTTATTAAATTTTTTTGTAAAAATAAGTCCATTGCTTCGACTCCTTCTAACAATCAGAAAGGTTCTCAGTCCAAGAAGTTTAAGAAGAATGAGAAAGTTAAAGGGAAAGAAAAGGTAAAACATAAACCCTCCAACTCTTAGAAACATATTGTTGAAACTGAGTCTGAGTCAGAGAGTTCTGAGGGTTTTGAGAAGGATATCCCAGAGGAAGAGGAAGGGATAAATGTTGAGAAATTCAGCTCAAATTTGGAGGGATATCTGGAAAAAAAAGGAAAATTTGATAAAGAAAAAGAGGAGGATACATCAAAGTGTAACTCAGAATACAACATCTCTGACAATGAAGGTAATCAGACTATGTCTAAGGGGGGGTGTTAAAGACAAAGATAACTTAACTAATGACCTAGTTACTATGAAGGATGTGGATCATATGGTTCAGGCTTTGAATCCTACTACGAAGACTGTGGAACAACAAAAGGACGATCTAGTCCAACAAGAAGCCCCTATTGAGAATAGAGAGGAGGTCCAGATGGATAGGGAGGAATAAATGGAAAAGGTTGGTTCCCCTCTACATGAGAGTACTAATGACATTTGTGACTCACCATAGAGGGACAACAAGATTTCCTTCTTACATTCTACAAAGTTCAAAGCAAACTCTATTCTCCAAATTGATTCTTGGATCTATAATGAAATTATGGGGCTGAAGAAGAAAGTGGAAATAATGCAACACAACCAAGATGTTGACCAGGCCATAATTAATCACTTGGAGGTGCAAATGGGAGATATCCCTAAAAAACTTAAAGATTATGAGTTAAATATTAGAATGCTCATCAAGGAAAGTGGTACAAAAATGGAGCAGATAACATCAAACATTTGTGCCACTGTAGCTAGCCTTGGAAAAAGAGTAAATGAAGATACTATTTCTTTAGAGATCTCGAGTAAGAGGACATGACAGAGTTCAAGGAAGAAAGCCTTGCAATCTGCTGTGACTTTGGCTGCCAACTCCATTAAGAACACTATTATGGTTGGGAAGGAGGCTATCAAGATGATTATGAATTTGTAATAGAAGCTTTGGGTCTTCTATATTGTTTCTGCTTATGAATAGGTCCTTTTCTTGGTCTATGTTTTTGGTTCTAGTTCTATTTTTTGGTAAAACTTTATTTCAGGTTCCAGGTCCTTGTAAAACCTAGATACTTTTATTGAACATTGCTAGTGGTGTTAGGTCCTTGTAAAACCTGATTTTCATTCTACTTTTTAGTACATTTTAGGACTATTCCTGGTGGTCTTAATTGCCTATCTTTCTTGTTTTTGTTAAAAGGGTTTCAGGGCCCCTTCAAACCCTACTTTTACCGTAATCTAAAAAAAAATATGCATAGTGCACAAATATTTTTCTAATGTATTAAATGATCTAATGTACTTGTCAATCTAGGTAAACTCTTAGATTTCATATTGTTTTCCTTTTTTACATGATCTCAATAAATACCTAGCCATTCCCTATTTATTTGTATAACATTATTGATGAATAAATTACAAATCTAATAATACTTTTCTTATGCACTCAATGAATGCATTTTTGTAGTCAATTAATATTTTTAATGAATGACACACTTTTACAATGTTTTCTTATTTTTTCAAATCTATTCAATCAATACATTACACAACAGTTACACCATTTTCTTGAATTGAAATTTTAATGATCAAAATGAATACATTACAAAAGATATTCACTAAATTGCTATTATAGTTTTCTAATATATGCATTGGATAAATTATAAGTTATTTAAATTATGGACTTGGTTAGTAGGTACAAATAAGATCAATGCCCAATTAAAATCAAATATCTCCATTTACTAATCACTTAAGTGTCAATGGGTAATTTTTATATAATATGAACTCACTTACTAGGAAGAAAAAAGTAGTGAAGGGTTTATTTTAATTAAAACATATTCTCCCTTGTATTAATCAAAATACTTTCTTATTAAACCTATTGGAGCACCCTACTTAACCACAACTGACCCTATATTTAATTACCTTAAAAATTTTGTAGCTCATTGAATCTCATGTTACCACCTATGGGTTCCTCAATTGTTAAGCCAAAGGAACACCACCACGAAGTAGAAAATATCTAGAAAATATTTATTATTAACTAATTTTTTGTAATTACTTTTATTCCACCTTGTAATCATTGCATGTAATATAATATAAATAAATAATTAGAAAGAATGATAAAGAAATAGTGTACATTGTCAATTTAATCATTACTTGGTGTTGTAGTATTTGTGAATGCTCATGATTTCTTGCAATGTCTATTTTAAAGCAGTGCTTTGTTTATGTTTATCATTGTCTTCCATATAATACTTTTTTTTAAACTTCAACACCCACAAATGCTTTCCACCACCCTCCTTTGATTTTCTTACATTACTTGTATGCTTTCTTAATTTTTCATTGAATTGTTTGACACCCTAAATATATGTTAGAATATTTAGAATAATTGAGAGGTGCATGGGTGAATCTGTTATCTTAGGTCTAGATGTACCAATTCAAATTTCACTAACATCAAAAAACTTATTGAAACTCATAAAATCAATCGGAACATATAGCATATCATCAATAACTTAACATATTCATTCATCACTTAGTTCTCTATCTTGTATATGTTGACTAATAGAAAATAAACAACAATAAATAGAATGTATCACACCAAGATTTAACATGGAAACCCAATTTGGGAAAAACCACCAAGTAGCATGCTACCACTTTTTTACTTTTTTAAAGTGAGCACAATTAAGATCTAACACTATTAAAGGTTACAAAACACACTATTAGGTGTGACCTTTTTAAAGGATTTAATCACCCTATTAGTAGTGGCCTAGTTAGAGAACTTTGGATCATTCCCTTAGAATTTCAACTTGAATAAATGATTTACAAAATGATTGTTGGGTCAACCTTCATTAAAGTATTTTTTCACTACCACAATGGTTAGGATGTAACAATGGGTTTCATTTGTAATGATAAAACTCTCTTTGTCAAATTAGATCTCCATTCAACTCATTTGGTGGTTCATTGAATAGACTTCATTAACATCTCTATCTCTAATCTCTTTGGAAATCCTTCAAGAAAATGCACTTCACCAATCTTTTCATTTCTCCTCTACTAGTATGTTCTTCACAAGTTCTCCACAAATTGCCAATATAAAATGAACTATCCTTAAAAAATATCTCTTATGCATAAATAAATTGGTAGCTTTGATCTCTTACCACTTAAACACAGTTTTAGATCTTGAGGTTTGATTAGATTCATTGAATCTATCCAACATTCTATCATTTTACTCCTTTCTTGATACTTATAGAAACTTCTCCTTAAATCCTTTCCTTTGATCACACAAAAAAATAATTAATGATTTAAATATGTCATCTTATCAATCCTTATCATCCATGCATTTTGACTAATCCTAAAATTTAGCTATGTCAACATGAAACTTGATTCTTTCATAAATTGTTATTTTACTAACACTCAGTGATCAATGTGTCCTTCTGCTTAGTCAAAACTATGTAGCTCAATTTCTACTATTCTGTCTCACTTGACTTTCACTAGCTTTCTCAATCTTCACTATGCTCGATCGCTACTACATTTTCCTTCTTCAAATCTCTTAGCCAAAATATATCACTCGGCCAATACTGTTTACTCATCTATCCCTTAAGTTCCCTAATATTCTACTTCAAATCCTTCATTGACCTTGTGAAACTTTCAATTGATCAAGCTTAGTGTTTTACTCAATTGCTTGTATATTCTTCTATATGTCAAATCAATTGACTTCTTCACTTTATATAATAATTATGCAATACATCATCATGTTAAAGACTAGCTGATCAAGTACCCATTATAATTATAACATACTCACTCCTCTTTACTCAACAACTTCACTAGCTCATCTAGTTATCCCTCTTTTCAAATCCTCTTCATGAAGAAATAGATATGAAATGTTGAAAACAAACTGATCCAAGTATGACAAAAAAATCAATTGTTGTGTTGTCACTAATGTCAAACCTACTATTTTTTGGCAAGACAACAACTTATATGATTAAAGTACTATCACTTATTTTATTAATGAAGAGGATTTGATCAAATGATGTAACAATAGCACCTAGAGGAAACATTGAATTATGATATGAAAAGGAGTGCAAGAATTGGCTAAGATAGTGATATCAGATTGATTTGATAATCTACTTAAGTTTGCAAATATTGGTTACATTAAGCTAGTTTAGAAGAACAAGTTAAAAAAATTTTATCTATGAAGGTTGACCAAATGGACAATGGGTTCCAAGCAAAGTTAGTGCAAGTTGACTAAAAAATTAGTAGGAGTTGAGTAAAAGTCTATTTTAGTGTATGCCAAGTAAAATAGTTGATGTCGAGTAAAGTTTAGTTGATGTCAAGCACTAGTAAACTTTAGTTTAAGCTAACTAATTTTATAGAGGATGTCAAGCAATACAATTTGTGTTGAGCATCAGAAGCAAGTTAATGCCAAGTGCTAACATTATTAGAAAGATCATGAATTTGATGGATCTAAGCTGACAAGTTTGTTTTCTTGAATTATGTGAATCAATTAGAAGATAAGCTTGATGAGCTGGTGGTATAGAATTTATGGTAAACCATTTTGAGGTGAATTCAAAGAGTATTGAAAGAGAAGTTTCTAGAAATTAAATGGAATGAGAGCTAGATTCATTGAATCCTACCTAATCTATGCTAACCCTAAATTAGATGATGGAGAATGAATGATGAAATATTTTAATTCTCTATTTATAGGGATGGTTGGTCAGAAGCAAGGGTTGTCATGTGTGAGAACCTAAGGAAGACAAGGAGTCTAGGGTATTGCTTCATTCAGTGACCTAATTGAAGAGTTTGAATTGGAAATTTAAGAGAGAAGACATAATCATATGGATCCTTGAAGGGTGAACAAGCTATTAGAGTTGAAGTGTGTAAAAGCCAAGAAGAATGGAGGACTAAAATAGAGATCTGTAACCTATAAATGGAGTTGTAAGTTGTTATCAAATCAAGCCTTACTATTACTCTAATAATTATATCTATCTAGGCTGAATCCTTTGGATTAAGGTTGACCTAATAGTCATTTGTAAATCCTTTAACTAGGTGACATTCTAAGCAAATGGTATAAAGTCCTCTAATCAGGCTCACTCTTAATAGGGTGATTGAAATCCCTTAATCAGGTCACATTTAGCAGTGTGCATTGTAACCATTAACAAGGTTGAACTTTCACAAGGCATTACTTCAGAAGAGTAAGAAAGAGTAGCATGTTACTGGTGGTTTTTCTCAAATTTGGTTTCCATGTAAATCATTGTGTCAAGTTCATTATTGAGTTTGTTATGTTTCATGTTTACATTTTTTCAAATTGATTTGATAGTAACCTATAAGTTTTAAGTGATTGCATAATCTTATAGATGCATGCATGATGATAAATGTTTTATGGATTCACTAAACTATGAAAAGTTTTATTTGTACATATGTACCTTGGATAACTGATTTACAACCCCCCCCCCCCCCCCTCAAAGTTATTCTAAAGAATTCCAACAATTGGTATTAGAGTCATCTTCTCAAGAGGAGTAGTTTGAAGGTACTAGAAGCACAAAGCTCAAGATGTCAAAAGATAAGTACCCAAACTTAATAAAGATAATTTTCCTACATGGAAAAGTTTAATGAAGCTACACCTTGGAGGACTTGGAGATCATGCAAAATCTACCATTACTACTAAGCATGTTGACCATGGTGAAGCCCTAACTATTGAGGATCTAAAAAATAAGAAAGAACATAACCAGGCGATGTTGGAGACTGACTAGGCCCTAAGCTTGATGATATCAAAAGTCTTGACAATGCAAAAAAAATATTGGATACTTTACATACCATCTATGGAGGAGACAAGAATATTCTAAGAGCCAAATCTAAGAGCCTTAGAGGTAACACTAGTAGATTTAACCCTAAAATTTAACCTAAAATTTTGACCAACAAATTTAAATGGCTCTGTTATTTGTCATTATAAAGGAAAAAAAAAATTTCAATACATGCCCGCGTTGGTTGCAATTGTGACCAATTCTTTTTATTTTGTTTTGGTCTCAATTGTGACCAACATGACAACATAAAGACAAGAAAAAAAAAACAACAATTCATTGAAGCATTTCACTTGAGTAGCAAGTTAGCTGAGTGCATTTCATTGGAGCAGATCACTTGAGTGCCATACTAGTCGAGTGCATCATTCTATAGATAATTCAGGATTTCTAGTGCATTCTTCATCCTTGGAGAATTTTATTGGAGCATTTGGAAACCCATCTACTACAACCCTAAACTAGAACTATTGGTCATCATTTGAGCACACGAACTTGCTTGGCTTCATGCCACAACTAGTGAATAGGTGAATAGGTGTGATAATTTTTTCTTTAAACAATCATTGGTTGGGGATTGATTGGGGGAAGGTGTAGTTTGAGGAAGCCCTAGTTATGAAGCCCTAGTGCCTATGCAATTCCCTTCAAATTGGACATCTACATTTGTTTTAGTCAATTGCTATTGCTAGCATCCATTTTCTTATAGTTCATGTTCTTTGGGTGGTATTAAACTGAAGCAAAACAAAGTCATCTCCAGGTTCAAGGTATTCTATCATAGTTCTTCTATTATTGCAGTCAATAAATTGAATAGTCATGATATGGTAGTTGTCCACTTTTCAAATTTTGCAATTCGATTGGATGATAAATTTAGCACCCCTATTTCATTTCATACTTTGCTATAAGTTCACTATGAAATAATAGCTTACATTGCAAGTTTAATTTTTCTAAAAACTGGCATTGGCATATTTGGTGATAGCAATTCCTTATTTTGATATTTGTGTTTGCATTTCCAAGTTGAAGAAGTTGTGTATTATAAATCACCAAGGAAATTCATAGTATTTAGCATTAAAATTGTATGAGCCACTTGGGGTTCTTTACACTATTGTTCTTCTATAATTGTGCACAAATATGTCCTCATCAATTCCTTAGTCCACTCATCTTCTAGCTAGATTTGACCCCAAAACCAAAGTCCCTTGGCATTCTGAAATATCTATCCTCAAATCTCAAATGGCCTCAACGAATAATTTTTGTAGTAGGTACCATTTGAAGTGCTTAATGCCTCCTCCATGGTCCAATGCTTCTTTTAGAAATTATTTTGTTTATAATGGAATGGACAACCAATTTAAAGTTAAAACATTTGTAATCAAACTCTTTGTTTCCTCCTAATATAGAGAAGTTAAATGAAAAAAACAAGGCAATTTAGCATGTATACCCTAAATGATTTTAGATCCATACAATGCATATCATGTGATGGTGATGTTCAACTTTCCTTCAATTTTACTATATAGCTTAATGCTCCTAATGCTCCTAGAGATAAGCATACTATCACTTTTGAAACCTTTCCACCATGCTACCTAAAGAATTTACATCTCTACCATGAAAATATTTGAGGATACTACTCATCCAAGGGAAATGAAACTTGTAATATATATATCTAATGTTGAGTAAAAGTTGAGTTTGTATCACTAGTTAGACCCACTATAATAAGTTAATTGACAACTCACAAACAATAGATAGGATTACGCTCAAGATATCAGTTCCACAAAGACAAAAATATAAAAATCCCATGCTTGTTCAACCTTTAGAGGACTTCCAGATTATCTAATTTCTACAAAAAGGATGACTTGAAAGGAAACCTTCATTCTCAGAAGTGTGCTAAGTAGAGAACTTGGTATAAGGATTTTACAAGCTGAAGATAAAATACATATCCAAACTCTACCATTGGAAGAGCTTGATCAAAACTATTATAGTATGATGTATCTATTATAGTGATCTACTTTTTTTGAGGCTCATCATAATGGTAAGTCAAGGATGTGGTGTCCTTGGTCAGGGCTAATTGTCATATAGATTATGTCTGCTAGATAAAAACATTTTCAATATAGAAAGAAAACATTATATATATGTGTGTGTGTGTGTGTGTGTGTGTGTGTGTGTGTGTGTGTGTGTGTGTTAAGGTTCAAGACAACAAAGCATCAAATTTATGATTTCTATTATGTTTAGTAGCTAGAAAGAAATAAGAACCATAGATATTACTTTCATGTACTATCTAAGCCATCTAGTGTTAAATAAATAGGCATCATATGTATACATACATACATCTATATACTCATGCGTACATTCATTCATGCATCCATCCATGCATGTATATTATGGTGTGTTTAATAAACAAAAACATTGGTGAAAATCATGTTACCCTACTCTTAAAGGATTAGGAACATAGTTTAAAAAGGAATTCATGAAACCACCAGACTTGAGGAATCTACATTCTTAATAATTTAAAAAAGCCAATGCAAATGGTATTGGCTAAATAGAAAAATAAAACATAAAATATATAAGGGAAGTTTGAAAAAAAAATTGTTCGCCTTGGTCAGATTTGTCTATTTTAATTGTCTATCAATAAGATAAATTTTGGGAATCAATACTTCTTTATCATATACAAACTTCAAGGCTATTAGAAATGCATCAGTGTAAATAGTTCATTATGTTTTTTTTTATAATTATTAGTATTTATTTTAATAGAATAAATGATATTATCTTTTAACTCTTGAAACCTATTGCACATGGGTTTAGTTTTTTATGCTTTCCAACCTTATGTGATCAATTTTGGTATGCAATTTAAATTGTCTATCCTAGTGTCTTTTTTAGTTAATGTTATGGTACTGTTGGTTATTTTTCTATAGCTAATATTTTGTATAAATATTTTAATAGGTGTAAATTTAGTTATTATAACTAAATTATTTGTACAAACATTCTAATTGTTGTGTACTATTGAACCAATAAAGGTACACAACTCTTCTAATTATTATTATTTTCTCATCTACTAGATAGATGAATAAGCTAATATTGACACACTTGATAATAGTATAGTGTCATTTTGATTGGTGAAATGCAATGGATAAACTATTAGACACGCAAAGGAATATCGAACATCAGCCCTTTCCTTATCATTTAAATTTTTTCTATACTTGATCTAGAACTTATCATTTGAGATTTATCTCTTCTCTTTATCATTACTAAAAGTAAATCATAAAGTGTGATAAAAATTGTTGATGAACTGTAATATACACATTATCAATGACAATAATTATTTACAAACTATCCACCTAATAATAATAGAATAATAATGTCTTGGTTGAGAAAATATCATAACAACACTTTTTGTCTTGTTTGACTATTATGATGAGCAAGAAAACTTCATAACAAACACTTAAAGATATGAGCACCTTGAGCATATATTGGCCTAAGATTTTCTATCCAATAATAACATAATCATAATGGGCAAACATTGGAAGCTCAAAAAGTTTTAGTCCTTTTTATATCTAAGATTTAGAAACTTGAAAATTTGGTTGACAATACTTTTGATGTAAATTTATATTATTATTTTTCCACTTTCTCTCTTAAGGATACAAAACCTACTTGTGTCATGTTGGAGCCCTCTATGTCCCCACTTTTGAGGGTTGTCACAATCTTTCCTTTTTAATATCCTTGTATGCATAAATTTGAAGACAAGAAATCATTTAACAACTTTTAGAAGAAAAAAAATTTGCTCACAAAATAATGATGGAAATTATATCAAATAATAAGTAGAGGGATACAAATTAATGTACTATTCATATGTAATATTATAACATAAGATATCATCAAAATCAAAGGAAAATGAATTTTTATCTATAATGATAGCACTTCAAATGACAATAATCTCAAGAAAAATGTACATACTAAGATGTCGGACAATCAATATGAGCAAAATCAAGTCTAGAAAATTCCCTATCATACATGATAAAAAAGTTCTGCTACAAAATCCTACCAAGAATAGAGAAAACAGTAAGAGAAGAGACACCCTATAATGTTAGGCACTTTTCATTAACAACATTGATGAAATAGTTTAAAGGAGGAGAATTAAATAGTGTGCCACCCTTGAAAATAATTGTAATCTTTGGTAATTAGAGTTTGGAAATACCTAAGACATTGAATCATAGATCAAATTAGCTCTATACAAGTCTTATTCTTAGATACAACATTCATTCTAAATGTTGCAAGGATTATTTTTTATGTAGGCTCTACAATATAGGTCAAGGTGGTGCCAAAATTATTGATAGTTCTCCCATTTCCCTGAATATCAATACTCCAAACCTTGGGATGGATGGGAAGAAGAACCCCATCAAAAAAAACTTTCTTTATCCCAATGTAGTAAAAGGTCTCTATAAATATGTTCCTTAGAAAAGGAAAGTAGCTCATCAATTTCTTCAATGACTACCTCAATGGTGTCCGCCCGAATATAAATTAACTTATGTGGGGAGAGAAATAGTGTAGTCCACCAAGTAGTAAGAAGTTTTATTCCAACAAGTTTACCAAGTTGTGAGGTGAATAAAATAGGCCCCTTCCCCAACCCCATTACATAATATATTCCAACAAATGCTTAACCTATAAAACTAGGTCCTCAAATTTTTATCCCATAGCTAAATGCCACATTGGGCATTCTGGTACTCTCCCCTAAGCTTGTATTGAGTTTTTCAACCTCCATAGAGAATATCCTAGTTCTATCAGGGATATTTACATAGATATGGTAAAACATGCATGAACTATGGATCCTTGTGCAATTACATGAAGAATTCGAGAGAGGAGAAACTAGTTGATAGATTGGTGCATAGTAATATACTGGTGTAAAACTTGACAAATGCCCAACAAAGAAGGTTGATCCAGGATTTAGATGGAATTTCCCTTTACAAGTAGATCACTAATGGGTAAGTGTATTTATTAAATTAATAGGAGTTATATTGGCTTTTGTAGATATTTTATATTAAATCTCAGGCTTATATTTATTTGTACACAATCGATGGTGCATTTTATCAAATCAACTTGACTGATTACCTTTTAACTTGAAGGAGTCTATGTAGTAGGAAATGGACCATTCACAAAGGTTTAATTGAGGTTTATGGAACTTTTCCAGAAGAGTTTCCTCTGTGCTAGGTAGTAAGTATTATGTAATTAATATGGAATTATTTTTTTTTCCTTTGTAGTGCTTCTCCTCTACTAAACTCTATGTTAAATTCAAGGAGTGCATGATGCTTCGTGTATATTGTAGGCCAAATCGTGATTCCTTGTTTCAAAGTATAATTTGTTCAAGAGCTTTCTCTACCCAATTTATAGAAGAATTGTCTCTGCACTATTTAGTAAGTATAAATTGTAGTTGATATGAGATTTATACTTTATAAGTTTATTGTCTTTCTTATATTACTGCCTATCATGAATTCTTCTTAAGTATTTTATTTTTATCCTAGATGCATTTTTCACATGAACTCAACTACCTTATATCGTAATAAATTGAACTCCATTTTAATAGGAATTTGATAATTTAGATGGCCTCCATCAACTTCTTTGAAGTGTATACATTTGCACTATCTTCGTAAGGTTTAAAATAGAAAAAGATAGAAATGGGAGCTCAAAAGCCTCCAGCAGCTATGAGATAAGTATTGAAAGCTTCACTAAAATATTGAAGCACATATCAAATTTGAATGCTTTTATTATCATATTTGAGAATATGCAAAGTAGAGTTCACATAAAGTAACAAAATATTCCCTGTTGTATATGATTATATTTTTTTCCAACATAGGATTCGCTCCACATTCAGGCAAAATATTCCTTGCTATATACAACTTTCAATTCCTATATATCTTCAACTTGTGATCACTTTTGCACCCCACAAAACTACATATGCACTGTTAGCAATTTATAATACATGCTAACAATTTCATCCCATGAAGGTTAGGCCTCTACATTCATGGGATGATCCTCATTCTACCTAAGGTGTTACTGCAACAACAAATTGAAATCAAGAGTAACTATTTTAAGTCAAGACTAGTATGATAGCAAGCCTACAATGTTATGAAATGTATCAATAAAACATAGTAGTTCATGCATAAAACCTTGTCAACGTATTTTGAATACAAATCAATCAATTGGAGATCCAAAGTAATGGAAATCAATTGCAAAGAATAGAGTTTTCTTATTGTTGTCTTTCTCCTCTATCTGTACACCTAACTATCTCTCTTATAACAGAGACTCAAAACAAAAATATAGAAATATGTAAACTAACTCAAAACCAATACAACTATCATTGGTTAGTTGAATGGTTTGGTTTTAAAATAAAACAAACTCAAACTAATGTTGACATATATTTTATGAAATCCCTTCAAACAAAAAGACCATTAACCAAATTTCTATCTTTTATGATCACTAACATTCCTAGACTCTAAACACTCCAATGTTATTTGTGCTTGGACAATGATAGTCTATTAGAATTTCATTTAGTCCTATTAAGGACATTACAAATATTTGAATCATCATATTAGTCTAATTCTTATAACTTGCCAATTAATTCCCTAATTTTCTCTAGTTGTCTTTGTGGTCTTCATAGGCTACACCATTGGCTTGGTTGTGTATGGGGATCCTACACCAACTACTCTACCTAGGCCAGTGAGCTAGCCAAGAAGAAAAAATTTATTTACAACTACCAAAACATAAAATGGGAACTTAAGTAATGCACTAAGAAATTACTCGGAATGATTCATCAAACAATTTCTTTATTAGTCAATATTTCATACACTAGGAACTCCAACCCCTCAAAATGATTTCAAATGAGCTTATAGAACTCTATTGTCCAAGTACCAACTTTCTTCATCAATCCCCAACCATTTCTTGGTCACTTTCTAATATTTCTATCAAAGTTGTCATTGACATTTTTTGTGATTTTTTCACTTTGGTGACTTGGAAAGTTATGATCACTCCTAAAAGGTCAAGTTTGGTTTCAATAATATATCTAACTATTTTGAGACCCCTCCTACTGAGATTTTAAATGAGTGAACTAGAACATTTATGTTGAAAAAAATACCAGATCTGAAGAATACCAATTATTTTGTTGCTTTTTGGGATCATATTGATAATATAACATATGTTTTGACTTTATGGTACTCATTTTTGCGTTAATGCTCTATAGATAAAGGAAAAGCATCCTATAAGAAAAAATCTTTCCATCACAAAGAAGCTGCCAACAAAAGATTCTAGCATGAGGATTCTTCTTTTGAGGAGGTCAGTCATTTTGTTGTGGATAATTATCTGTCAAACAAAATCATGTTTCAGTGGAATCACAAGCTTATGGAATTTTGATGTTCAATAGTGAACAAATTGTTAATTGAAATTCCTTATTTCAAATTGAAAATCAAACAAAAAAATTGGTGCTCTCTAAATGATGAAGACATTCATTATACTTTTCTAGCATAACATTAATATATATATATATATTTTTATCTTTAAATATTGCTATACTTGTTAGAATTCTTTAGAATAACTGAGAGGGGGCTGAATCAGTTATTCAAGGTCCAATGATGTCAAATACAACTTTTTCTACAAATCCTTGATGGCACTTAACTGAAATTATCATGCATGTAATTGAACATTAAACAAACATGAAAATTAAACATGCATCACACCATAACACTAAGGATTTGATAACCTAGAAACCCTCCAAGAATAAGAAGGTAAAACTAGAGTGGGGATGATACCCACAAAATAATTGCGTAATTGATTTCAACCACTTCTGATGGTCTACCCTGTTAAAGGATACAACACATTGTTAAATGTGACCCTATTAAAGGATTTAAGAACATTCAACTTAGAATGTCACCCTGTTAAAGGATTTACATAGAGCTATTAGGCTCACCCAATTCTATGGGATTTACAATCACCTACTCAAAAGAATCTTTCATCCCACTCCAAGGATCTCCTATCCTCCTCCTAAGGATCTCTTTTATCCTTCTCTTAAGGATCTCTTTATCCTTCTCCTGAGGATCTCTTTTTCCTTCTCCTAGGGATCTTCTATCCTTTTCTTGAGGCTTAACCACCTAGCTATTAAGCTAACCTAGCAATGTAGGGTTTCAATATCTAATACAATGATAAGAAAGTATTAGAAGGGTTTTGACCTGATACAGATTGCAACTTCAACCTTGCAGATTTTAGATTGCTCTTCAGTTCTTTTCTTGGCTTTCCTCGCTTGCAGTGTTGATAGCTTGTTCACCCTTCAATATCTATCTCCTTGAATTCTTCCACTCATTATGTCAATGCTCTTTTCTAGTCACTTGATCAATTTAGAGTCTTGATGCTTTGTTCTTACTCCTCTTGTCTTCTTCGCATGAATACACTTATGACCAACTCCCTCTCATGCATTCACATTTGATCTTTGACTTGTAACTCCTTATAAAGTAGTTCTGTTCTTGATTTCTTTCTTAAATCCCCCTTTCCAATTTTAGGGTTTCAATGGATTAGGTAGGATACAATGTATCTATCCCATATCTTGTTTCTATCTAGAAACTTCATGATAAATACATTAGCATTCACCAAAAATGTTTTACATCATGTTCTGTACCATAAACTCATCATTCTTATCTTCTATCTAATTTACAAAATTCTAGATAACTACCATGTCAACTTAGATCTGGCGAATCTTTGACTTTTCAAAATAATGTAGCAACTCGATATCATTGGTCTTTTGATGCTTGGCACCTTCTATGTTACTTAGCTTCTTAATATTATTTACTGGTGCTTGGCACCTGTATCTTCCTCGGTACCTAAAGGCTGCTCGGCACTTGATCTTCACTTTGGTACCTGAAGGGTTCTAATGTTACTCGACACCAGATCTTTGCTTAGCACTTGAAGACTGCTCGGCACCTGCAGATCACTTGGCACTCACTATGTTGAACTTGCTCGGCTTCAACTGAGAATCTATTTGGCACTAACTAGAACTTAGTTAATCCTTACATATTTGATATGTCTTAGTGTGTCCATCCTCTATGTCTTAGAATATGTCATCAATACATTATTTCATCAATGACTTAGCTGATCCTTATACTTCATTACAACATCATAACTTCAACCTTTCTCTAGGTACTCTAGTTACATCTTATTGATTGCCACCTCCTTGTCAATCAACCAATTCATAGTATTTGGATCACTTAAGCAAGTTTGACATCAATGAAAAAACAATGATTGAAACATTCTTTACCAATTCTATTTCTCTTCATTCATGATCTTTTCAATCATTTCCAACAATACTATCATGACATTTTTCATTTTATAAGTTTTTTTTGTACTATTTGAAAGAGAGATAAGAAATTTTTGTTTAATATTATTCAAAGTGCATTACAAGAAACACATAAAAAACCAAGTGCTTTGGGAAAGAATAACTCAATTGTAGTGAAGAATGGGTCAGTTGCAGCTTTAAAAAATGGTAAAGAAGAATCAAGTGAGGATGAGTCTTCTAATGAGGTACTTCATGGTTATGCCAAGTCTTCAATACATAATAAAGCAACTGAATTTCATCAATTGTTTTTTTAATAGTTGATTTGTTTGAATATTTCCCATCAAAAATTACTTAGTATATCTCATCTTTTTTCTGCATAGGAGCTTGCAGTTTTGAAGAATCTGATAGTGATATTCTACCAAAGGTATATTTGGTGTTCTTTTTAAAGTGAAAATGTGACTAGAAATTTTGTATATTGTCATATTTCACATGCAGAAAGGTCAAATTGTAAATAGAGGTGAAGCCATATGGATTTAAGTTTCTTCTTCATTATTTATAATTCTCTCAATTCCTCCTTTATAGATATACAAATACTTGTTTATTTTCACCTTTCTAGATACCCATTACCAAGTTCTTGAAGATTCCAAAATATCTTGGGCTGACCCCACTCCAGCATGTAGGAAAGTTTCTCGGCTAGACCATCCTTTGTTCCTAGACCATCCTTTATATCTGCCTATAAAGAAATGGACACCCTAGAGCTAAACTATCTAGATTGCCAAGGGCATATAATTCTAGGGCTTGAACTCCCTTCCAGTTCACCTTGGAGGTTTATTGGTTTGGCAAGACAATGAAATATGTCCTAACTCCTACTTGGTTCACAAACCTAACTCCTTTCCTTTTTCTCCAAGTTTTGGCTTTACTACTATGGCAAAGCAAGGGGTGTTTTTCACCTTGAGGGTCTTCAAAAACTCCTTCTCTCCAACCATCATCACACTAGATGCATGTTGGATCTCCTTCCTATCTTCTGACAATGGTCTCATGGTGTATTCCTTCCCATTTTTGGAGATGATGTAAACATTGCTCCTTCCATCATGCTTAGAATTGACATCAAATTGCTAAAGCCTACCTAACAATAGGTGACAAGTATCCATTTTTAAAACATCATAGACAATCTTGTCTTTGTACTCTCCTATTTGAAATTGAACATGAACTTGTTCATTTACTATGACCTGCTACTCCTTATTTAGACATGAAACCTTATAAGGGTTAGGATGAGGAAACTTCTTCAATCCAAGCTTTTCTACCATTTCTACTAAGGCTATATTATTAGTTGAACTGGAATCTACAATAACTTTGTAGACCTTACCTCTTACCTTATAGAGAGTTCTAAATAATGTCTTTCTTTGGGGAGGTTCTTGCTCTATGATAGTCTTCAACAAGGTTCTATTGAACATTAGAGACTCTCCTCTCTTTGGATCAGCATTTCCTCTTGCCCCTTGGTCACTTTGTGCATCCTCCTCTCAAGCCAAATGGACTCTCCTATTCCCTTCTTGGCTATTGTTGCCCATTTTCTTAAGAAGTGCTTATATGTAGCAAGTGCAATATGTAGAGGTAGAGTTATGGAAGGTCAACTAAGTATTTGTTTCTTTTCATTTTTTTTATTTCTTTATCTCTTTATCAATCTATCTCTCTATCTATACCTCTTTCTATCTATCTTTCTTTAGTATTCATTTCCATATGTGTCTTCCTCTTCCTACTCCACTTGTAGGTTGCAAAAAAATCATCCTTCTTCCACCAAAATGTTTTTAGATTCAAGAAAGACCATGTCTAACAATATCAGTGCACAAAAAAATAAGGAGACAATTGCTAGACTATGGTCTAACTTAAAAAGAAAATGTGATGGAAAATGTTATTGTCCTTGCAAAAATTGTAAGGGCTTAAAGACTCAAAGATATCTAATCAAAACAACTAAGGAAAATTGTACGCAACATGGTCACATTGAAGGGGGAAATGAATATCATCTATTGGTATGTATTTTAATAATTTATAAATTACATAAGACATGATTTGATGATGACACCATGGTCATGGCTAATATAAGGTCATCATTTTCATATAGGTCAATGTCCTCGAGTTTCATGTTATGGACCATGATAATTTAGAGAGTGTGGATTTCCAAATGAGGGAACACGGAGGTGTGAATATTGAGGTAGAAGGTAATGATACCATGGAAGAAGACCACAATGATGAAGATCACGATGATCAAGATGATGATGATGATGATGATGTTGATGCAGAGCTTGATGTACCTATACTTGAGAAGGCACACAAGTCCCTATATGAAGACTCTAAAACAACTCTTCTTGCCATTTTATTGTTGTTGGTGAACTTTAAGGTTATGAATGGTTTATCCAATGTAGCAATGACACATATGTTAAGGTATGTCATCTTCTTTCATTATTTTACTCATACTTCCCTTACAATTAACATTGGGTTCATGTAGCATTTAATATTCTTGAAATTAATAAATTATATTTTTGGTCATAGGTTGATTGGTGAGAGTTTGTTATCACCATCAAACATTCTACTTCGCTCGTACCAAGAATTATCTACCATCATGAAAGATATTGAAATGAAGTATCAAACAATACATGCATGTCCAAACAATCATATTATATATCATAAACAACATGAATTTGCAACACAATGCTCTATTTATCATACTAGTAGATATCAATTAGATCAATTAAAAGAAAAGGTGCCTCGTAAGGATCTTTGGCATATTCTCATTATTCCACGTCTGCAATGATTATTCAAGTGCAATAGCTTGGCACAATTTATGGATTACCATGCATGCAATAGAAGTAAAGATGACATTATGTGAATGCCTACAGATGGTTCAACATTTAAGGAAATAGAGGAAAAATGGCCACACTTTAAAGAAGAACCTCATAATCTCAAGCTTTGATTAGCAGAAGACAATGTCAATGCTTTTGGAGAGATGAGATCTACATACTCAGTGTGGCCTATTTTTATTATCAACAATAACATACCTCCTTGGCTATCCATAAAGAGAGAGCACATAATGTTGATACTAATTGTTCTAGGTATTTTTTGATTTAATAGTCATCTAAATTAATTTATTATTACTAATCCATCAAAATAGTCATAATAATTATGTAATGTTTTTGTTCATTCAACTAGGTAAGTACCAAGTTAAAGATATAAATGTATATATTGAACTCCTTATCAATGAGTTGATGGTGTTATGGAATGGGGTTACTATGTATGACATTTTTAGACCAATAGGACAAAGACAATTTAAATTTCATGCAATGCTTGTATAGACAATGCATGATGCCCTTAGGCTAACACATTTTTGTGGTATGTTATAGTGATGGCACAAAGTTAACACATTTAATCCAATTATACATGATCTTGTAGGTCTTTAGACAAATGGAAAATTTGCATGTCCAGTTTGTGGTCCAAAGATGAAATCTTGTCATTCAAAAAGTTTAAGAAAGTAGGTGTTTGATCAGAATAGACACTTTCTGCACAGAAATCATAAGTACCAAATTACCAAAAAACATCTTTTCAATGGGAAAAAAGAGACTACGTCAATGCCATAGAGAATGACACATCACCTATGGAAGTTGGCATATAATAAAATAAATCATTGAGGTAATGTCATTCCATCTAATGGTTTTTGTTTCAAATTTATATTTCGATATTATGTTTTGTTTACTGATGATGTAATTGATGCTTGTGAAGGTCTTCAAGGCATCAATGACCAACTTCCAAAAGGACTAAAAATTTATCCTACATAGTTTACTAGGTTTCCATACTACAAGAAACTCCTAATTGTGCATTTTTTTGATCCTATGCATATTAGAAAGAATGTAAAAGAGACATTATGGAAAATCTTGGATGGAAGGTGTGACAAAGACCAAATTGTCGAAACTTGTATTGACATTGAAGAATCCAACCATGCAATGAAAAATGGCATTTGATAAAATAAAAATGGAGACTAGATTGACACAAGTGCCCTTAGTTGGTTATTCTCAGAGTAGTAGAGCAATGCTATAAAAGAAGTCATTAAAAAAATATGATTTCCCATAGGATTTGTTGTGAACATAAACAATCTCATATCAAAGAAAAGTGAATTTGGGCTAGGGTTGAAAACACATGATTGGCATACATTTATTAAGGTAATTCATGTTATTTTGTATTCATTATATATTTGTATAATGCATGTAGTTTTAATTTCATTCTTTTATAAAATATTGACAAGATCATTTTACAAATATTGTAGTATGTTCTACCTCTATCTCTCCCACACCACTTCGTCAACAATGTCAAACAGGTTACATATGATCTTGGAAATATATGAGGTGGTTTTCATCTAAAGAAATCAATAAGGAAGATATAAAATATTGGAAGAGAAAAATTCCTCTTCTTATGTGTGAAATGCAAAAGTGTCTACCTCAAAGTTTTTTCAATGCATAAGAACACTACCTCATACATCAAGTTGAGGAGATTGAATTGTGTGAACTTGTACCAACCAAGTCAATGTGGATGGTTGAGAGACACTTGAAATTTTTGAAAGGCTTGGTTCAATAGAGAGGACATCCTGAGGGTTTTATGGTTGAGGGATATATGGTATACCAAACCATGGTGTACATTAGTGAATATATTCCTAAGTTTGTAGCAAAGATCCATGTAGATCATATTTGGGATCCTAATTCAATTAACAAATTTGAAGGGCAATACTTGATGGGAAAAGGTAGATTGAGGACAGTGAGAGGTAAATTTAAGATGTTATTATAGTTAATTAATTCTTATAAATCTTCAATATAAGTTATTTATGATTGGTGTATTCTTTTTTATATAGGCAATCGAGAGTGGGATGCAATACATTTTTATATTGTGAACAATCTTGATTGGATGATGGTATGGATTGAATAATGTCAACAAAATGGTTGCTCATTAACATGGGAAGGTGTTGCTTCATTGGTTACAAAAGTTTATCGTAATGGAGATTCCAATGTTACGCCGATGGTAGTTGATCTAGTAAAGGGTTTAAGAGGTGGAGAGGTATGTAGAAATTTATTAATGATAATAACTCGACGTATGTTTCATATCAACTCATGATGAAAATAATTTGCACATGCTTCAAAAATTGTAGGTCAAGCACCACAAAGCTATGTACTATCATGGCCACAAATTTCACATAAAAAAGTTGGATGACACAAAGAAAACTTGTGATTCTAGGATAACTACAATTTTTTAGGTCACCAATATATTATCTAGAAATGACATATATCCTCAAAAATCTCAAAATCACTACTATGGCATTTTGGATGATATAATTGAGTGCAACTTTAACTCCTTCAAAGTAGTTCTATTCGTCGTCAAATGGTATAGGTTATGACTAAATCAAAATGATCTAGATAGAATGGTTATTGAACATGATAATGGATTTATAATGATTAATACAAGGTCATTTGAGCCAGTTAGAGATAAGCCCTATGTTCTTCCAAGCCAATGTAAGCAATTTTTTATGCAGAGGTTCCACATAAACAAGGTTGGTCATTTGTTGTTAGACATCATCCAAGAGGAAGGCTAATAAAGTATAATGTTATAGAAGAAGAAGATATTGAAGATGATGAAGAAGTAAATGATGAAGATAAAGATGATGGTGATGATGATGATGGTGATGGTGATGGTGATGAGGATGATGATGGTGATGGTGATGATGGCAATGATGATGGTGATGATGATGGCAATGATGATGGTGATGATGGCGATGATGATGGTGATGATGGAAATGATCATGATGATGATGATGATGAGGATGAGGATGGTGAAGAAGAAGATAATCAATGACTATAGACATCGTCACCCCTTCTATTGATGATCTTGCATTCCATATATAAGGTAAATTTGTTCATGTTTATGATGTTTCATATTGTTCATGTTGTCTTCTAAGTTATTTGTAGCATACGCATATCATGTAATTTTTAGCTAACTTAAGATAAATGATTATCATATGCAATAAATATGATTACATATTTATTGTGTTCAATTCTAATGATTACAAAATACGTTATTTATAATTACCATTTTTTATTTTGTGTCTGACTATCACCCTTTTTGCAAATAATCAATTGACTATAGACATCATTACCCCTTCTATTGATGATCTTGCATTCCATATATAAGATAAATTTGTTCATGTTTATGATGTTGCATATTGTTCATATTGTCTTCTAGGTTATTTGTAGCATATGTATATCATGTAATATTTAGCTAACTTAAGATAAATGATTAACATATGTAGGAAATATGATTAGATATTTATTGTGTTCAATTCTAATGATTATGACATATGTTATTTATAATCAGCATTGTTTATATTGTGTTTGATTATCACCCTTTTTGCAAATAGTCAATTGACTACAAACATTATCACCCCTTCTATTGATGATCTTGCATTCCATATATAAGGTAAATTTTTACATGTTTATGATGTTGCATATTGTTCATCTTGTCTTTTAAGTTATTTGTAGCATACGTGTATCATGTAATTTTTAGCTAACTTAAGATAAATGATTAACATATGCAAGAAATATGATAACATATTTATCGTGTTCAATTCTAATGATTACAAAAAATGTTATTTATAATTACCATTGTTTATATTGTGTCTAAATATCACCCTTTTTACAAATAGTCAATTGATTACAAACATTGTCACCCCTTTAGCTTGGATCGTGCATAGTGACATGGATTAGCAGGTATAAGTCAATAAATAGACATAATTTTCTTATATTCTTCTTGTTTATCATTGATCACATATGTTATAAATAGACATATTATATAATCATATACTGTATATATAGAAAAAGAAGGTCTGTATAGAAATAAAATTGTATAATCACTTTCAACTTACTACATTTTACATCTCTCACATATAGACAAGGAAGAACTACATGTATGAGTCATGACTTGATTATTCTATATATATTATTTAAATATTATCAAATTTCCATTTGATGGATTGTAGATTACACCAAACAGGTACTTGTCAGATCTATCTACATTGAATGAGGGAAATGAGGAAATGGTAGATGAAAGCTCTACATGTAGTACGGCTAAAATAGGGAGATCAACTAGAGGTTAAAAGATTAGAAAAAAATTTGATAGACATGCAATTTTTCCTTGCTAATGGGGGGTTATGTTCTTATGATGATGAGACCAATGCTGACATCAAGGTGCCCTTTTGGTACACACACATTGAGAAAGAATGGGTACCTAATGAGCTACCTCCAATTAACATAGATTTTTGTGTTAATGAGAGGATATATCACATTGCTCCATCCTCATTACATGGTTCAAGTATGTCGGTCCATGTTGCAATTATAGTGATTGGATGTAGATTGTTTGATATTAAATAAGTATGCATAGGTATGCACTATCAGCTAATTATATACAACGGAAATAAAATGATCAAAGTAAAAGATTTTCTATGTACATTGATGGGAGACCAAAAGCAATAGGTAATATTGCAAGTTTTATAAATAGTGCACGACCTTCCTCAACTAGTAAGCAAACCAATTGCATATTTGAGGTGTGTGAGGGGAATGAAGTTTTTGTTTGTGCAATACAATCAATAAGTGTAGGGGAAGAACTGGTAATAGATTACCATTTAAATCACATAGATACAAACAAAGTTATTATCATGAGGGTTATAAGTACTAAATACCATTTTGTTAATAAGTTTTTTTTTTCTGTCTATTGCTTTCAGTTAGCTAAATTTTTTATGTTTAATCTTTGTGATAAGACAATATGGATCTGATAGATGATAGAGGCCACAAGGATGTTGCTCCCATGCATTCTTCAGCAAGGGTAAACCTCATTGAAATTGTACAAATTAGATATTTGAAAAATGTTATATTATTACGTTATTTTATTTATGGTTTTTGAGTTTTTATGATAGTTTTACTGATATTCCTCTCACAATCTGATGTTTAGGATAAGGGAAAAGTACCTATAGTAACTATAGAGCCACTAGCTACCCCTTCTAATGGCAATATTGCAGAAACTCCAAATGTAACAATAATGTTGAAGAAAAAAATTTAAAAAATTAATTTAGAAATAATGAGAACTTTGGATGAAACAAATATTCCATCCAAGTAGATAATGAAGAGGCTATCTAATTTGATAGCGCAAGCTCATCATTATGAAGTAAGTAGTAATGAATATTTAGTTATAAAAAAAGTTCAATAAAGATTTATATTTTATAATCTTTTATGTTGTGAAGTAAAATGTGTAATATGTGTTCTTGTCACAAGAATTTTTGACAAATGATCTAGAACCTGGTCAAGGACAATGCAGTGAGGGTGGTAGTAGTAGAGCTCTAATTGCCACTGGTAAAATAATCTTTTAGTTGACAAGTTACAAGGAATTTTTTATTTCAAACATTCAAAAACTTCTTAAGTTAACTCTTACTTTTATTATTTCAGAATGTCTTTGCTAACGATGTATTGTTTAGGTCATCAAGTGCAGGAGGTTGACAGAAATCCATACAAGATTACCAACTGCAACATTGGAAATAAGGGGATGTCCATCTCGTAAATCCTTGTTTTTCTATATTTGGTTTTGTGTTAATTATGAGTTGATAATTTGTACTTTTATCTTGGGTGCATCACATAGTGGATTATTTTTTTTGTGGTAGGAGATGCACCGTCTATTATGCCAGAGATAGATCATAGTGCAAGTATTAGTGATAATTCACCATCATTTCTTGGAGCTACCTATGTTTCTAGCACAGGGGCTACATAGACATCATTATTGATTGACAATGATGAATCGATGCCTTTAAAATGTCGTAAGATTCTAGGTACTTTAAATAATTATTTTTTATATTGTAATATGCATTTACCTATTCATAAGAAGCTTTGGATTGACTATCCCATGACATTTTTTTGTAGGAAATGATACATTTTATAGGAAGCTTTATGACCTCACAATGCAAATATTTGGGCCCACCATACATACAAGGTGGAACATCATAAGTGAACTAATTTTATCCCACTATTTTATTTTTTCATATCATTAATTGGTATAACATTTTTCCTTTCATTCGGGTCTTTTCTTTTACTAGCTATATCTAACAATTTTGGTGGAACTTTCAAGATCAAAAATTAAAAGATCAACTCATCAAAGATTTAGAGCATGAGTTTGGTAATAATATTTTTTATCATAAGAAAATGTCACAAAAAGCTTGCAAACATCTTAAGGTTGTGAGGGACTCATATAGAAAGGGTCTCATCCTAAAATTGAAGTACAAGCATCCTCCTTTTATTATAGTGAGGGATCATAATGAGTTCATTTTAGATGTAAAGGAGAAAGGGGCAAATGATCGAAGAGAAACTACACCAAAAAGTGTGAGAAGGTATGTAATTGTATTAACTACTAGTACATTAATGTAATAATGCACTAATTAGTACTAATATTTATATCTATATCATCTAACATATTTCAAACTTTTCATAGGTTGCAAGATACATCAAAGGCAACAAAGGCCAGGCTGGAAAAGGTTGGGCAACACAAACTTGGCTCTAGGGGATATTCTAAGATCAAAGCACAAGTTGTAAGTAGCAATAAATGAATTATAGAGAAAAATTATTTATAAAATGAAAATCATATTTTTAATTAATAAAAAATGCAAATAAAATGTAGGGCATTGATTTTAATTTGGAGGCCACGAAAGAACACAAAAGAATTGCCTTCAAGCAAGGCTCTGTAGCCATGGCTAAATGCCTACAACAAGCTTCCATTTCCCCAACTAAACAATCTCCTGCATCATGTGCATAGGTAAATATGCCAAAAAATATATTAGAAATTGAATATTTAAGCAACAATCTATTTGATAATAATGTGCATGACATTGCAATGTAGCCTGCTAATCATGACACAAATCATATGCCACATCATAAAGCCCCTGATGTGCATCATACTATCCATGGAGGTGCTCATTTTCTATCTAAAACTAATTATGTAATTATTGATACAATTTAACATCTTTAATTGAACTTGGTGTAACCTTTGTCATGCCCGAACCCAACAAGGCAAACATAACAAGCTCAACAATTTTTTTTTTAAATTTCTCTTTTATTAATATTATTATTAAGGTTAATCTTTACTTACTTAGCTTTACAATTAATACATGACATCAATCCAACTACCTATAACTCTTGACATCAAGAACACCCCAAACTAAACAACACATCCTTGTACCTTAACTCACTACTTTGTTAACACTGAGTCCTTCTTTCGATAGACATGGAACTTTCATATTACTTACGCAATATATTTCACCTTTACAATATTGGTTCTTCCTCACACTAAATTTTGGATATATAGATGTTATAATGTTTATCACTCTACTTTGTTTACTAACATTAGCTAACTTCATTAAAGACTAAATTTGATGGATGTTGTTCTTTAGTAAATTCACTATACTTAAACTTTGATATTTTACATAGTGATTTATAGCATTGACTAATATATATATATTTGAATACTAATCATAACCAAGCCTCACGAATATTAATTGGTGTTGACATTTTATGTAAATTTTATTTCAAACTATTTTTTTTTTCCCAACTCAATCCCCACAATCAGAGGTAACATTCCTATTTCTTTTCTCTAATAAATCTATAAGAAAACTTAAAATTCCAATTAATAACTCTTCAATACCCCCACAAATCTTTCATTATTTAATCATATTAATCTCTTTAAGTTCTTTTACTAAATAGACAAGACATTACAAATTATACTATAACCCTAATTATTCAACTCCTTATTTTCCAATATTAATGATATTTCTAAAACCTAAGTTTATTCCTTAATATCTATGTCTATTGTTATTATTGATGAAAATGTAATCATCTAATATATATATATATATATATATATATATATATATATATATATATATATATTCTATCCAATAATGTCCCTATACCACAACTATGACACATAACTATATTAATGATATTATTACTACCCTAAGCTCTTATGTCTTAACCCTCACAACTCATTACAATCTCAATACTTTGTACTAGCCTCTAAACTAGTCCTAGGCATGAGTGGGAGGAATCTACAAAATATGCCTCCATGTTGAGTGCCTATGTTGCAAGTGGGATTTTTTAGGTCAAAGCCTAAATTAAAGTTATTTACTAGTTTTCTTGCACTCCTCTTAATTCAACAAAAGTTGTGCTTCCTTTCTTCTACCTAGGTGTTCATGTCAAGTCCATTTATAATGAAAGTCTTTCCTCACAAGATATAGGCACCTAGTCCAAAGAATGAGCAGCATTTATGAGGATGTGGGTGCTTTGTTCTAAGTGGAGGCTGGTTGGTAAGAAGGGCATGTTGCTCAAGTTTTTTTCAAAAATCTCCTTCCTTCCTTATTTAAGATGTGGCACCCAAAATGGGATAAGGTCTAACATGAGTTAGAGTACATCACTTATTGTGATTAGAAGTGGACAAGATTAGTTGGCACCTTATGGGACCATGTTCCCTTTTTTATTTATATTAATTATTTTCTGACTTGATTCAGTTTCTATTTGAAATGAGCAATATGTTTATTGTTTTATTTTTATTTGTTTTGGATGTTAAGATTGATTTTAGTACATATGTTATTTGATTTTCTATACAAGTGTCCTATACCTTGATTTGACTAAGACCATATGTCTTTTCCTAAATATTGGTTAATGAAACTAGGGTAAACTAACTATTAAGTCATCTAGGTTTCTATATAGGATACCAGGTATATTCTCTCATTAATATTTTATTGAATTGTAATCTAGAGAAACAGGTTTTTCTCTTTCCCATACATTTTCTAGAATATTGGATGAGCTCCTACAACAAGGTTAATATTATACCAACCTTTTGAATTGCTATCCTTAATTCTAAGGAAACTTTTATATGTTATTGCTATGATCTTGTGAGTAATTGAGCATTTTATATATGGCCTAAGGAATTATTTAAACCTTGATCACTCTCTCATTACAATATGTATGCATTTTATAAGGAAGCATGCATATACAACTATTGTGTAGTAAGACTGAGATAATAATAACATTCCATAATTCAAATCTTTCAGTATTACTATTCTTCCATGATGTTAAAATCCATTCTTACTATCTACATAAAGATGCAAGAGTACAATAACTGAAGGAATAAGATAGTTTGTCCTCATACTCAAGATAGAAGCTTTCTCCAATAATTTCCAAGATACACAAAAAGGTGGTGAAATCACTATAATAGAATTACGCAAATGGGAAGACCTTGCTATCATCCTCAGATTTTTTCTCAGTTTCTCTATTGCCAAATGGACATAAACAACTCCATACTCTTTAATCACAAGAAGAAACACATATCAAGTTGGAGATTGCAGCTCCATTATAAAACCAATTACAACAGTATTCCCTCCTCTTATGTAATGAAATCCCCTTGACCTCCAAGCATCCAAGATATCAAATAACCTACAAATGCAAAGAGAATAAAGAACCATGGAGGCTCACCTCCCAACCTAGGCCTCAAGGAGACCACCCCCACACTAGGGGAAACAAGGCTCAATCAGGATACACTCAACCATCATCACAATAACAAAAAAACAACATGAATATCTCAATTCAACATCACATTTACAATCCCCAACCAAGGCTTGCACAATGATTCACAAATGGAATCATAACATTGGGTGAAGGTGGGCTCTCAATTAGGAGACTTTCCATATCATATAAAATCTGTAACAACAATTTTCATGCCCTTTTGGGGCTTTCATAAATCAATAATTTCCATGCCTTTCGGGCTTTCACAAAACAATAATTTCATGCCCTTTTAGGGCTATTCACACGAATTTTCCCATCATACTACCATCAACTACAGCCACCTTGAATACCATACTTCATAAACCTCCTTTCCACCCCTTTTATTTTTCCTTCTCACCACAAAGAAATCCATGAACAAATTTGGCATACAATGGAGCCCATACTCCAATGTTCTCAACTACATTTCAAGCCCAACTAACCCCTTCACCCAAGGCTTGCTCTTCCCTCCCAAGGGTGAGTGAAGCCTTCACACCCATGTACAATTTCAACACTCAAACAACATAAGAAAATATAAGAAGAAACCCCAAGAAAATTCATGAAACAACATACACCTTCACAACACAACACAACACAAAAACTCCAATAACAACACATGATTCCATACTACACTCATAGATCCCACAAGAAGCATTCTTACAATATCTAACTTCAACTTCATGAAATGAAGAACCATGGCATGAAGCACTTACCTCCATCAAACTATGGCTTTGAAATGGTGATCCAGATCTCTTTCTATTTTCCTTGGCTTCTAAACTTCTTCTCTATAACCATATGTGTCTCTACAATTAGAGAGTGGGCAAGCAACTACCAAGGTTAGCACAAGCTCCCTATAAAGACCTTCACTTTTCTTCCTCACCTACCCCTCTTACTTTCTTGTATCTTCCACCAATAAGAACTTAACCAAGTGGTGTAATGAGGTAAGAAGTCATGTTACAATATGATTTTCGAATTGGCTTGGAAATGACTATTTTTCAGGGTCTCCTAGGTCCCCTAGACCCACTTATAAGTATATTTAAATCCCCAACCCAAACTAATACCATGTGGGTAACTTATTTTCACAAAATTAACACTTGGGAATCACTTTAGGCTCTCTAAGGTTCCTATCAACTTATAACTTGAATTTCCATCATGAAGGTGACTCTTCCCAACACTCTCCAAGGTGGGTTAATTGATTTCATAATGAGGATTAGGCTTAGGTTAAGTGACTTCATGCCAAAGAATCCTATGTCATTTACACATAAATATTACAAGTATCAAATCACACACACACACACATACACATTAAAACACTTTACACATCATGATTACCTATCTTTAATTATTCATACTTCCCAATTATAACACTCATGTGCAATCACATTACAAAAAAAACACAATACAATGAGGTTTTGAATCTTCCAAAGATTCACCTTGGCTTCACTGTGTTCACATAAGATTGAACCTTGTTTCCCCCATTTATCTCCATGGTTTAACTTTCCTACACACTCAACTTAAACATTAGTAGCCCAATAAAATAATATACAAAGACATACAGATAAATGCAGAATAAATCCAATGTCACATAATACACATTAACATATACATTTAACTTCATCTAATCACTTCCATTCTAACTACAATAAAAAGAAGCATTGCACTATCATATCCATTTAACTTTCATCTAAATACACATATAAATAACTTTCATTTGATTCATATTCAAAACATTGCAATATCAACATATGGGTATCAACATAATGAATTACTATTCTAAGTACTATCACCATTCTTATAATTGTTAAACAATCAAAACATATGAAATGGGTTGCAGTACACATGTTTTAAGTGAAAATCACTAATATGTAGAATTATTAACTAGTATTTTTCAATCAAGTTAAACATACTAACATTCCTAGCAATATCCCTTTATCACATTACGAGGGGTTTGTGAGTAAGTTTCTAGGGTTAATTCCTCAATCCATTAGCATGTTTTCAAAATTGTGTCATCGTGCTTAAAAAAAAGTTTCAAATGTAATCATATGTCTTATTACCTCTTTAACCTACATTCATTGTTATCCCCTAGAAGAGAAAATGTTAATTCATCCTCCCTAATTTGGCTAGGGAGTTGTTTTGTAAATCTTTGATCAAGTCCTTAGATTGAACCTAGAGAGTTTCATTTTCAGGTTATCTTAGTTATTCCTTCTAAAGTTATTTAATGGTTATTACACTTATCATTACTAGAGTCCGCTTAGGCTCTAATAGATTCTCATAAATAATTTCTAGTAACAAAAATGTTCATCATACTCTAATTAACTCCTAATGACATTCATTTTATGAAATCTAAACTAGGATACTTGTGCAGGTCTTACAACCTTTTTTTGTATACTTTAGAGGATATAGAATCATGTTGTGTTGAATGAGTGCCAAAGGATGTTTAGACTAATCAGCAAGTAGCTCATGTTTCACATTCAGGTAAAGAAAACCTATGTTTTGTTCTTTTAAATTAATTTTTTGATTTATAGTTCTTTTACTTAAATAAAATCTCATAATTCACTAATATAAAATGGTTTAAATTTAACTCATGAAGTACTTGTTATTGCAACAAACCCCCCTTTGGTGTAGGGGCCTTGTGATTATCCTGAATAGATGAGGAGGAGACTTGCATTAGAACCAATAGAGGAGGGGGATGATGAGGACATTGATATTCCTCTTCGAAATTTCATGAAAAAAATAATAATAAGAAATCCAAAAAGAAATGATTGTTGTGTGTTAATGAATTTTATGTGTTAATGACTTATTCATGAAAGTTGGGTGTTAATGAATATTGTGTTAATGAATTATTCATTAATGACTTATTCTTGAATGTTGTGTGTTAATGAATTTTGTGTTAATGAATTATTCATGAATGTTGTGTGTTAATGAATTTTATGTGTTAGTAGAGAATATTAAACTATTAAACTAGCCCAATGAGCTTCCACTTTCATGTGGTTGGCCTTGTTTAGTAGAGAATATTAAACTATTCTCAAAACCAAGTGAAGCTCAAACTTTAAAGATAAGCTTATAGTTAATAGTGACAACCAATTAGCAAGTCCAAATGAAGTTCTTTGTTACAGGTACCTTTTTAGTTTTTAAAGCATGATGTCATGTTTTAATGTTTTGTAAATTTTTTCTTAAGTCAAAGTATTCTTTTACTATAAGAACATAATGTATGACTTGTTTTCTAAACTAAAAGTATTAAATAGTCAAAATTGACTTATTTTCCAGACTCAATTTTCATATTAATGTGAGATGTTTTAAAATGACCATCTAAGAACTTTACAATATCTAATTTTAAAAACCCTACATGTTTGAAATGTAGTGCTCTTTCTAATACATTTGTTGTCAATGCATTCTAGGAAAAGGCTACTCATGATAAAGATTTTAAAGAAGCATTACAACCTCTTACGAGAAACCAATGTGATGTGTCATATGAAGCAACAAAAATCCTAGTGCATATCTTTGTCTATTGTAGAAATATATATATTTTTCATTCACTGGTATCAACTAGGTCAACTTCCAATTTAAATTTAAGCTAAAATTTGAGTAAAACTTTGGAGCTAATCAGTTCCAATGATGATGTAAAAAAAAATAGTTGATTGCTGATGATATTAGGTTATCAATCTATTGAATATATTATACAGGAATATATATAAGAATTGGAAAATCTACCCAAGACCAAAATACTTGATCTGTTTCATAGAAACTATGCTCCTGCTATCATTGTAAGCAATATACTCAATTATTTATATTAGTTTTTTAATTTGTTAGAGTTTAGATCGGTGTCCACTTTTTAGGCTTTTCTTGAATTCTATTCTTCATTTGACAATTGGATTTACGATGTATCTACTACACATGAGCAATTTAGCTTCAAATGTATACAATCTTATTTATAATTTCCTGAGTTTGATATTCTTTGTTAGGAAGAAAATGCCAGTAAGAGCTCAAAGTGATACATTCAAATATCCCATTGATGAATCTAATACCTTCAATCCAACTCATGTAACTCACCTATCTTGGAGACCCAAGTTTGAGACTAAATTGAATACATAAAATGGTTCTAAATGTGCATCATATTTGTTAGAAAATGTATCTTTTAATTAGGTTAAATATTAATTTGTTGTTTACATGATATTTGGGTGTTATAATTTCTTTGTGGTTGAGAAAGGACTTTTTTGTGCACGAATTTCCTCAAGGATGAAGAATGTGCCCATCTAATTGAATTGGCAAGTAAATTATACTAAGTTCTACTATAAGAAACCTTTGTAAATATAGTATTGTCTATGTATTAAATATTTCCTTACAGTTAAGAATGTTAACTTTAGGTAAGAGACAAGTTAGAGAAATCAATGGTGGTAGATATGAATCAGGGAAGAGTATTATGAGTGAGATTCGAACAAGCTCAAGAATGTTCTTAAATAAATCTCAAGTATGTTGGGCTCATCCATCAATCAAATCCTTATTTTAAAATGTAGAAAAATATGAGACTATTCATTATAAATTAGTTGGATGAAATTTTAAGTAGGCAATTGGGCTTTACCAAACATCCATATTATAGATTATATTGATTAAGATCATGTAATAAGTAGATCTTTCCTAGCTTACATTTACTCCTCTACAAAGGTTGGTTATTGGCATTGCATGTAAATTTTTATTAGGATGACATTGTTGCAAGGATTGAAGATAGAATAGCAGCTTGGACCTTTCTCCCAAAAGGTAATAACATGTTGAAAATGGTAGTAACCTAAGTCTAATTCATGATGTATTAGTAAAGACTTTTTTAAAGAACTTGTATCATTTTGATGATGATTACAAAATGTTGTTCCATTTTTTATAACATTGTAAATTCTTGTACAACTTCTTATGAAAAAATAAATTCATTAACTAGTTTCATTGAATGTAATTTTACTAGTTCAGGCCAGGCCCTTCCCACTTTATTTAACCAAGATTTCAATCAAGAAATGACCTCATTAAACTGTAAGCCCTAATTTTTCCAATACTATAAAAGATCTTGTTTGTAAGTTACTTTCATTAATATTTCTTTTATGGGTGTTTTTAGAGAATGGAAAGGCAATACAAATTTTACATTATGAAAATGGCCAAAAATATGAACCTCATGTTGAATTTTTCTGTGATAAGTTTAACAAAGAGCTGGGTGGTCATAGAATTGCCATAGTACTCATGTATTTATCAGATGTGATCAAGGGGGGTGAGACTGTGTATCCCTATTCAGATATTAGTTTCTTTGCATCAAACACCCACTTTATGTGGTTAATCCATATCATAAATGTAAGTGAGCTCTTACAAATATTATTCAATTATCTTTCTTGGGTAGTCAATAAAGTTATGGCCAATTAAAAGATAGTTCTTGGTCAGAATGTGCCAAAGGTGGATATTCAGGTATAAATACTTTGCAATTTTTTTTGTTCTCCAAATCAGCACTAACTAAGAATTCATGTTTACATTTAATAATCTTAAGGGTGAAAGATGAAGTGAAGCTTATATTCTTTATTTTTATCAATATAATTTATTTTCTAATTCATAATCAAAACTAAAATGATCTATGAGATGATTGTAGTACAAGTGAAAAATGAAATTCATGTTTTTTTTTTTAATATAGTGAAGCCAAGAAAAGGTGATGCTATTCTGTTCTTCAGTTTCTACCAAATGGGACAGTTGATGAAAATAGTTTGCATGGAAATTTTCATGTTATATAAGGAGAGAAGTGCTTTTCTACAAAATGGATACATGTGAAGGCATATGACTTAATTAAAATGGGCACTTCAAATGAATGCATTGATGAAAATGATGATTGTGCTAAGTGGGTTGTTGTTGGGGAATGCATGAACAACCCCACCTATATGATTGGCTCTCCACATTCTAATTGGATACAAATTTACCCCTTGCCTCAACATCTTTCATTTTCTAAATATTCCAACATGTACAACAAAATCAAGAAAGATCGTTAGAAACAAACTAGTACAGAACTTCTAGTCCACATCAATAATAGGTAGACAACTCATGCACCATTTGGGGAGGTGAGTGAGAGTCTACATACTAATTTTTTCCACCTTTGGATAATTTCAAGCCTTAAGTTCAGTAGGGTCCCAACTACAAGAGGAATGTGGAAGAGCCCACTTCAAGAGAGAATCAACAACAATAATTTCTAGATATTGAAAATGTTATCTCAATAGTCAAGCCTTGATGTGAATCAAGAGCAACAACATTTAGAGAAGGTTGTATGTGGCTAGAGTGGACCACATCAACAAAAAGAGGTGGGGTTAGATCCATTAGGCTACAAAAGGCTTGTTCAATAGAACCATAACATTGGGAGGAGTCATCATTACCCTATGGAGAGTCATTAGAAGAAGAGTTAGATGCACAAATAGTCAAATAGTTATCATTTGTGTCCCTCCAAAAAGTGACAATGCCTCTTTGACATGTAAAAAGATCATTTATAACCAAATATCCTATGGAGAAGCATTGATGACTCCAAAAGGAGAGGTCTTCATAATCTAGTAGTTGAGCCCATGACCTATCCCCTACCATGAGAACTTTCTCCCAAAGGAGAGGATTGGAGATGCCAATGTCAACTAGAATGTGAGGAAATGTAGAATGACCTATAATACCCCTTTATTAGTACAAGTAATTTGGGACATTTTGGAATATAATATTTATCTTAACAAATAACACGTGAGACTGAATCAATGAAGGAATTGTAAAGGTGCATTTAATTATATGTTTAGCTTTAAGAATTTCAATCTATATGACATCTATCTACTTGAAAATTTCCTAAAAGGTTCTATAGGGTATTGATTTAATTAATGCATCAACTAAATTATTAATAATTAAAACTATCTCTATCCTTAATGTACTAGTTGGGATTTCTTATGATGCTTAGAACTTATTTTGCATCGTACATTGATCATAGTATGTTGTTTAAATGTATTGTTAAAAGTGTACCTTGATTCATATTTATTCAATATCATGTTTTTAATACCTTGGATCATGCTTTATATGTTTCTTAGAGTTCTAATTCAATATCACACTTGAACACATTACTTATGAATAAGTATGATTTGGTGTTAAGCCAACCCAACTAAAAGATTATGCTTATTTTATATGGTGTTACTTTTGGATGAGGGGAGATAGTCATGGTCATCTTTTTAGGAGATATACATGATATCGCACTCCTCCTTCCTTACATTTCTATATATATATATATATATATATATATATATATATATATATATATATATATATATATATATATATATATATATATATATATATATATATATATATATATATTTGTGTGTGTGTGTGTGTGTTGTATTTTATTATCCAGTGATGTAGGTGTGTGTAAGAACTAGGCATCGACTCCACTTGGATACACATATTTGAGCATGCCTCAAAATACTTGAACCAATTGTTTTTAAAAGGGAGATAGAACCATGATCCATATAGGTGCCCTAACCCTCGTATTCTTGATTAGGGAGTTATCTAGCTTTTGGTGAACTTTTGAGATTTTTCCTCTAATTTGATATTGCAATACTTGATTTTGCAATAGTGGTTTTATGTATGGATGCAATCTTAAGTTGATAGTTGGATGCATTAATGGAACTATTGTTGACAAGCATATATTTTCTATTTGATAATTGAGTTCTAATGTTACTTTAGTCAACAAGTTGGCAGCCAATTTTTCAACATAATTACCAGTTACATAAATTACAAAAAATGACAATTAGATAGAACATCAAAATTATTATGTTTATTTTGAAATATTCCAGTCTACCTTGTTCTACAATAACACTCTACACAATTTGTTTTATAGTTGATTGGGAGTAGGCTAGCTCTAATTGGTCTATTGGTGAGTATTGCATCATTAACCAGGCAATATTTTATTCAGATCTCAATAATTCAATATCCATTTCTGATAAAAATTATTGTTTATAACATCTTCTTGTATTTATGTTGTACATGCCTGTATTCAAACATTTTCATTAGGAGTTGGCAAAATTCCATGGGTTATAATGTCTGAGGTTAGTTATCATTAGAAAAGTTAATTGACTAGGTTAAGAAGAAAATGCAGAGAAGAAGTCAATCTATTAGTAAACACTAATGAATCAAGACTTCATACCTTATCATTTCTTCTCTATTTAGTACCCAACTCTTTTGATTACTAGAGGCTGGACATTATTCTTGAGAAAAATGGACCTCATGATCATTATAAAGAGACTTTTCTTTAATGAGAAGACCCAATGTCTTACAGATTAGTTCCTCTATACACCCTCATCCTCACCCACCTTGAAAATATCTAGAGAACTTTTCTTCTAAATCATTCTTTCATTCATACTCTTCATTCTCTAAGGCATTTAATGTTTATATCCCACTTCAATCATTCTGAACACCCTGGTGTAATCCTTGGATCATTAGGAATGCCTACCCCTAGCTACAGATGCATGTAACCTGCCACTATAGAATCTCTCTATCAATAGCTAAGCTTTGAAACATGGGTTATAACTTAATCCCTAGGCCACATTAATTTTTAAAAAATGCTTAACTACGAAATAGATAAAGCAATTTAGTAAACCAATTAGTTTTGGAGCTTGCAAGTGTTCTCCAAAAGTTTTACACGACTGATATAGATTTAAAAGACAATACAAAAATGAGATTATGGTAAGAAAAATTTAGTCTTTAGGTCACATTAGTCAAAATTGAACCCAACCTTCCAAATAGTAAAATCAATTATATCAATAATCAATGATTTATTTATATTGATAATAAATTTATATGAATTTCATAATCTATAGATTTATCTATGTTTGGTTTGATGCAGATATTTCCTATAAATATGAAGGACAACACTACCAACTTGGTGTCTTTTGTTGCTTGGTTTGGTGGTTGGCTTGTTACAATTACTTTTAGTTCTCTCTTGTCTTGGAGTCCAACAAGTTAGATCAATGAAATAATTTTCTCAACTTTTCCTATTTTGATATCATCTATCATTAGTTGTAAGAGTGCTTGAATGGAGAAATGTTAGATGTATTTTCAGCACTAGATGCTTCATGTACTCCATGCAATTCCCACTATGAAGATGGATTGCTTATTCTAGACACGGATCTTAACTTTGCAGATAAGTGAAGGATAAATGGGGATTTTGAATGATAGCCCCTTATGAAATGTATCTAGAGCTACTCAAAAATTACCTTAAGCCAAAATTTAGACCACAAGTTGTTGTAGACCCCTCACTATAGAAGGAGAGATCTCAATAGTGCCTTGGAATAAAAAATTTCTTTTGTCAGGTAAAAATGTACTTTTTCAAAATTATATTGAAGATAGTCCATAGATCCTATTACTAGCTTTAACCCAGGATTCTGTGCAATAAATCACCATTGTTTTATAGTTCTTCAAAGAGCTATCCTTAAATCTCAATTATTGACCAATATGTGACGATAAATTTTTAGAATTATCTAGAAAAGTTGCAAGGTTAAGACACATTTTTCTCAACAAACCTTAGGTCACTTTGATTAAAGAAATGATTATGTTTTCTATTATGTTTGTTTTTTATGTAAATTGCATTGAGTTGGTGAAATATTGATTGAAGTGAAAGATGCTCTATGACTTTGTGTTGATATCTTGGATTAATTTTCAACCTAACTTTAGTTTTTTTTTGAATGTTTCAATATAGGAACACTTCTATTGGTGGACGAAGTGTAGTGAATTCTATGATAAATTCTAGGAGTAGTAGTTGGAAGGCAATGTAAATGATTAGAATAAGGTGATGTAACACTAGAGAATAAAAATTCAGCCAAATTCTTTCTAACTTGAATTCTAAATTGTCATTTCAAATAGGGCACTTTCAAGAATCACTTATAATTTCATAATGTATGTGCCTAGAATGGAAATGACCATGTCCTTTGTGAATGATCATTGAGTAGCTTAATTGGCCATTAAAATTATTCATGCGATGTGAATTAGTGATAGCATTGTTGGAATGACTCACAACATGTTGCAAGTGTGTTGTATATAGCACAACAAAATTCTAATTGGTTTTAGAGGCATTACCTTAATCAATTGGAATGTGTATCTTTTCCAACTATTGAAATTGTTGTTTCTTATAAGTTACAAATGAATGGTATTCTACAAGTTGTATTTTGAAATTTTTACTAACAAGGCTTCAAATAAATTGGTTTGAAGTCATCAAAAGATTGTTCTAGATAGGGGATTCAAGTAATTTCCTTGTTTCAGTAGATGGTGATCTCAACTCCCATTGCTCTTGCTATTTAACAAGAATGTTTGAGTGACATTTTAGAGTTGGGCCTTAGAGACTCAGATTAATGTATAATATAGATTGAAGTGATTTTTCTATACAAAACCATAACTAGTAGAAGGAAATAGGTGTTGAAAACATTCTACTAAGAAAGAGAATAGAAGACCTAGTAACATGGTCAAAAGGGAGAGAATCTAAAGACAATCAGGCAATAAAGAGGTGCTATGAGTTGAATGATTGAAAGTAGGTGCTAAAAAATTAGTTATAAGAGACAATGACCCCTTTCATAACTGAGCATTCAAATTTTAAATTATGAAGAAATATTAGAGTAACATCCTCTAATCTACCCATTTAAGTTGTAGATAGGACATCAAATCTAAAATTGAGCATGGTGAACCATCATGTCCATGTGGAATGTATAGTGTTTAATTTATATCGAATGGATGAGTGAATTAAACATATGCATATATGATTGGGATTTATAAACACTGAGGTAGCCAGCCACCTTTTAGAACTTTGTGGTCATCTCTAGTATTATTATGAATATATTTTCCCTTGAAATCTTCAAGAAAGGTAAATGAAATGTGTGAGAAACTATTGGATTGGTCAAGTTTTCCACATTGAGGTATTGTTTTATGATAGATTTTTTTTATGTCAAGGACATGGTGAGGGGTCCTTTAGGTGGGTTTGAAGGTAAGTGGAGGCTTAGTTTGATGATGCCCTAGTTTGAGGCTTAACAGTGAGGGTTTGGGAGTTAATGCATAAAATGAGTATGGCTAAGTAAACCAATGCAAGAATATGTGGTTTGGTAATAAATTGAGACATTGTGAAAAATTTAAGAAATTGGTTGCAAGATGAAAGGACACTTTCTTTGTAAAAGTAGCCTAATTGGAACTTTTGAAAGGGGTAGTAGGGTTTGGTCTGAGATATTGGTTCAAAATAAGTGTTGTTAAATTTGATATATGTTGTATAAATTTTTAAAGGGTATCTAAAACCCTAATTTTTTTGGAGAGTTGTTTGGAAGAACTTGAAAATAAGTTGAAAAAACTAGTTTGGCAAAGCTAGTAGAATAGTTTCTCTATTTCAGAACCAATCAATTTGCACCTCTACAGAATAGTGATTTGATTCAAATTTTGGATGAATGAAGTTGTACAGTATTGATTTATTTTTGGGAGGTTTCTAGATTTCGTTCTTTCAATCTATCAATATAGTTTTCTTCCTTTGTGATTTATTATTTTGATGCATCACATAGTATGCTATCAAAATTTTGTGATCTATTTATCAAACTTTTCTTATCTAGCTCAGTATCTTCAATATAGATAATAATTCAAATATTTAAGGTCTTTAATGTAGATCTATAGAGTATGAATATCAAATTTATTTCAAATTTGAATGCTCTTGAAATTGTTTGCATACTTTTTATCTGTGTCAACATTTTCTATGATCCATTATCACCTTGTCTTTTCTAGATCATTGTTTCAATAATGCATTATACAGTATGATCCATGTTCTTACAATCCATTGTCAGGATTTTTTTTTTTTTAGTTCATTATATTAATGGGTGTTTGAACTCTTTGAAAATCTTTATTATACACCAAGAAAGTAAGATTGCCAAATTTGTTTTCAGATTTAGTTATTTTTATTATTTTTTCCTATCAATATTTTAGATCATGTTTTATGATCTACCATCACAACTTTCGTGTTCTCTAACTTCCTATCTTGATCATGATAGATAATGGAGTATGTTCCATTGCCATAATGTCTTGTTAATAACTCATAAATATTGATGCAAAAGAGATTTATGAAGTCATATCAAAATATTTGAAATTCATTAAATTCTGAGAAAAATAGTGTACACTAAGTAAACTACTTATAAAGAGAATCTTTATTTTCTCTGAATTTTCATTTTTTGAGTTGATTGTGTATTTTTGTAAACTCAAAATTAGAAATCATAGCTTTATCTATCGTCATAACTTTTCTCTTTTCTATCTCATTATCTTGTCTGATCAATTATAAACCTAACCACACTCATATGAAAAAGTCTTAATTTGAATCTTAAATTGGAAAGCTTGTAGACTTGATTGTAGGTATCTCTAAAATTATATTTATGATCTAGCATGACTTTTTGTTTCTTTTCAAGCTCACTATACTAAACGATACATCATGGTAGTTCTCTTTTTCACTAATTCACTGTCTAGATTATAGATTCTAAAATATGAATTGCAAAGTCAATGCAAAAATGTTATACACAGTCAAATTGAATTGTCCTCATTCTATTCATTTTGTTTTGGTATTTATTTTATAGGAAGAGTATTTGGGGTTGTTCAATATGATGACATTCTAACTTGTGTCTTTTCAAAACTTGTTTAAACTAACCAAGTAAAAATGAATCTTAAAGACCACCAAAACAAAATTATAGGCTTGGCATTTTCACACACTTTCAATGTATTGGTATCTTCTAGGGCCAATGCCCAGGTTTGTCTTCATTTTGTATATCCATTTCCATCTCATTTTGTACATTCACATGTTTATATATTCAAATTACTAAATGTTTGGCCAATGTTCTAGTAGCTCCATTTCTAGAGCATTGATAGATGGGAGAAGGGAAAGTCAAAAATTTTACAAGTGTAGATAGGAAGATCATCACCACTGGTTAGGGATACAAGAGTATAGTTCCATAATGATCAAGCTCACTTGCTGGTTGTTCATGAGAGCCAACTTGCTATTTATGATGCTTCTAGGTTTGTCCATTTGCATTATGTAAGTCTTTGTCAGCAATTTAGAATTCAAATTTAGTAAGTGATAATGATATAAGCTACCTTCTCTATATGAGTGTAAACTAATATCACATTTGTTTGTACTGTAGTGGACACCTCATGATTCTCTATCTGATCCCATTTCAAGTGTGGTATATTCATGTGATAGCCTTCTCGTATTTTATGATTTAACTCAAAATGTATCCTTTGATTATTCATGTAGTGTCTATCCTCTAGTAATTGCATCACGTCTATCTAACTCAAATTAGTTCACTCTTGGAATGATTGATGGAGGATTTTATGTCATTGAGTGTTTAGAATCAGTGGGAAAGTGGGGTGTGGAACCTCCTCCAGATAATGGTATAGTTGGATCAAATAAAACATTAAGCAATCAAGGTTCAGAACCAGCTCCAAGGTAATTAATCATATTAGAACATGGAAAATGGTGTGTTGTACTACCTTTTTATGTTTATCACTTACCTATCTACAACTCCACAATTGATATTGATGATAGTCTCTTGCCCTCACAGTTTTTCTTTCGATATATTAGTCTTATAACCTATATATATATATATATGAGCATGGTGCTTCTTTGTGCATAAGTTTGAGATTTTAGAGAAAATCATTCACTTATGAACATTCCATCAAAGATGATGTATACTGAGGAATTATGACTTTTCTAGTTATTAAGTGGAAGTTTCACATTTTTTGAACATTCAAATAACTTTACTTTTATTTATGCAGCTGAACTATGAGTGCCTTTTGTGTTCTTGACAAATGGTAAGCTTTTGACTTTTGTGAAGCCATTATGGATGGAAATGAACTAAAACTAGTGAGGTGTTAATTTTAAGGCAATTTTTGTTTCTATAGTATATTTCAATTACTAGAAATAGGCTTAGTGATTGATTGCATTTTAATATTATGTCCTAGATGCTCTTGCCAAGGAATTGATCAACAAGTAGCCAAATAAGGGGTTATAGTTATATATGTGATCTTATGATGATGTGATTGGGACTTTAAGTTTTTTTCTCATGTTCATTTGTTTGAAAAATAGAGATTATTTAGTGTTATTGGCTTTCATTCTTGATAAATAATTCTTTCCTAATTTTATTTTTCCCTGCAGTCTTCACAAGCAACAGTGTCTCAAGAACCAAAATTTAGATGGGCTATGCCAATTATTACAAAGGCTTTGCTCTCATAGGAGTCTTTTAAACTACACAAAATTTGATTCTAAAGAACAATTACTTGGCGGAGACTCAAGATATCATGCACATTTCTTGCACCTTCCCATTGTTTTGTATGAAATAAATCATGTGGTTTGAATGAAACAATGGTGTGAAGGTAGAAATGTGCATGATGCCCAAAGTCTCACATCGAGCAATTAGGCTTTAGAATCCAATTTTGTCTATTTTAGAAGGCTCCTATGGGAGAAAAGCTTTTCCAATAACTGGCACAGCTCGTCTAAATTTCTACCAAGCATTGGTCTCAATTTTGACCAACATGTTTTCCCTTTGCCGTCACATGTATGCTACCACCATAGAAAATTAAGGGATCTTGGTCATAATTTCAATGATAGTTGAAAGGGATCTTGGTCACAATTTTGATGATAGTTGGTCTTTTTTGCCATTAAATATTTGGCTTTACCAGCAAAAAGTCAAGGGATGTACGCCAAAATTTTGACCAATGATGGACACAAATGAGGAAATAAGAGTTTAGGGTAGACTAAGGAAATTGACGAAACTCACATCGGTAAGTCGACCTTTTTCGAGTCAAAATTTTGATGCATAATTACTGTGATGAAAAAACAAATAGAAAAGATTGACAATAAGTTTAGTCATCTATTTGACCAACTTTGGTCACAATTTTAACTTTTTCTCATCGAAATTTAGGGCTAAATTTACTAGTGTAAGTTTCATGATATGGGAGTGCAAGAAGGTGAAAATATTGCTCAATATTGCTTAAGGATAAAAAATGTTGTTAATGCAATAAGAGGATCTAATGATACAATAGATGATGAACTGTACTAAGAAAAGTTTGGAGAACACTACTACCTATATATGCTATTAGAGTTTTTGCAATACAAGAATTGAGATGTATACCATGGAATGTTCTAACTCTTGAAGATCTGGTAGGTAGACTCACTAATTTTGAGCTATCTAACTTTGATAATTACAAATGTAAAAATATTGAATCTACTTTCAAACCTAGGTTGTCATTGAAAGAACCTAATGTGAAGAAGAAAAAGAAAAAATATGTGTCCAGTGATAGTGATAAAAATGAGGTGGATGTAGATCAACTTGAAGCACTACTAGCAAGGAGATTTCACAAAGGTAAAAGGAAAGTTTAAAGGTAAACTACCTATCATTTTTTCAAATTGCAATGAGGTTGGTCATATTGATGCTAAATGTCTAGATAAGAAGAATTACAGAGGTAGTGACAAGTACAAAAGTAGAAGAGATGAAGATAGAAAAGATTACAAAGATAAAGGAAAAAATCCTTGCTACAATGCTGAAGAGGAAACATGAGATGAATTTGATGAACATGATGATGAAGTGGTGTATGTTATAATAAAGGACAAATCTAATGAAGATAAGGTAACTACACGTGTTTCTTGTGTGAACAAGAATGACATATGGATCATTGATAGTGGGTGTTTACATTACATGACTAAAGATAAAACTAAGTTCATTACCTCAAATTGTTATGATGGAAATAGTGTAAGATTTGGTAATGATGCACCATATTTGATAAAAGGAAAAGGTTATATCAAACTCATAGAGAATATTTAATGTGACAATGCTTACTATGTTGAAGAACTTAACTATAATTGTTGAGTGTGTCACAACTAAATAATTTAGGATGTAAGGTCGAGTTTGAAAACAAGATTGCTAAGATATATGATACTAATGGAAAACTAATTGGAAAGGGTGGTAAAACTAGGATTAATCTATTCTACCTTGATATAAGGATGCTACTTGTCTAGTTGTAAAATTTGAATGATGTGTGCTTATGGCACAATAGGTTATGTCATGTTAATTTTGATAACTTGGTTAGTATTAGTAACATGAGAAAAATTAGAGGGTTTCCTAAGTTGAAGAAGCCTAATAATATAATGTGCAAACAATATCAATGATGAGGCTAATTATTGCCTCTATTTATGATAGTTTTAAACACTTTGTTGAACAATATATTTTATTTTCATTAGGACATTTGTGAACTTATGTTTACCTAAACCAATGATTAACCTATGGGTAGATAGTATGTAATATTTTTCCAATATTATATATATGATGTAGTATTTCATATAATCATCAGAATGTGTTTTCTTATATTTGAATTTAATTTGATAATGCTTATTAGCAAATATCTCTGAATTGTAACTGACCTATTAGCAATGAAGTTGATGATGATTGGGAGAATTCAAAGATGAACATTGAAGATAGCCAATGGAATTCAAGGAGAAAGGGACATTGAAGTTTAGCCATGGTGGAGAAAAATCATAATGGTACCAAAGGACACAGTTGTGAGTATGGAGGAGCTATGAAGACATACTACATTCTCTGCATTTATTATTATGTCAAGCAATTGTTTAGACTTTATTATTCCCACCTTGAGCTATTATCTTTTCTTCCTGCCTTGAGTTGTTATCTTTCCTTCTTTTTTGCCTATGGATTTGTAGCTAGTTTGTTTACTCTTCTATTTTAAGCTTTGATCTTCTATATATAGGGATCAGACCAATTGTGTTAGGGGTTAGAAGAAGAAATTTTATGAAAACAAACTATTAACTTTTGCAACAAGTTGTTTTTACAGTTCTATATATTGTTCCCATGTAATGAATTTTTGAAATGTAATGAAATAGTTTTTGGCTTCTATCCTATGTTAGTAGATTAGTAGAAGCCAACCGAAGGGGCCTACTTGGGAGGTGGGTTAGATTAGAGTAGTATAGATTTATTTTCAAGCATTTCTAGTATTGTAAGTAGAAGCTGTAAATTCCTTCCTGTAGCATCATACTTTGTGAATGTTCTTGCAACATCTATGAGAGTAGTTATAGTAGATGAATTGAGTTGGAATATATGTTAGGATTTCATTACATTTCAAGTATTCATTTCAATAAAGAGTTAAGTGTGTTAGTTTCCTGTAGCAATAGTGTAGGTTATTTTCCTTGCATTTTACTTTCCTACAACATAAGCATAATGACTCATTAAGAGACCTAGTCCACATACTATGCTGACCATTTCAATTATAGGCCCCTAGGTTGACAAGATTAAATGCACCTCATAGTGGGAAAAAATAATCCTTAGATTTTATACATTATTCCTAAGCATGGCCTAGAGCATGATTATTATACACCTATTGTGAGGTGTACCATGTTTGGTGCCATTGCTAGGGACGGTGTCAAGCTAGGAGCATTCTTGAGTCATAGTTCTTAGATAATTTTTTTAGAAATTTCTAGTTTTAAAGCTTCCTTCACTAGTGTGAAGAATTCAATTGCATGCATTGAAGAGGAAGATGAAGAGATGAATATGGAAAATTTCTTCCATAGAAGTCTGTTAATTTGAATGAAGAAATTGAAGAAGAAGAAGTTGAGTTTCCTTTTGAAGATGCAAGCCCTATTTTTTTAATAGAATCATCCTCAAGAGTAGAACCTATAGATACAAGTGTTCTTCAACCGTTTGCTAAAATTTTGGCCAGTTTCCTTGATTATACTATTTTAAATCCACTAGTTGTTAATAATCTAATACCCAATGTTCCTTTTTAGTAGCAACCTCATAATATAATACATCTAGTAATGGCACAACCTACTTTTTCATTTCATCTCCCAAGCCTCATAAATACTAATAATCTAAAGAATATACCTACAACTGCTCTTCTAAAGTTCTATGGCCTTGCAACCGAAGACCCAGATACTTTCTTGTTTGAATTTGACATACTCTATCATAGTTTTGACTACAACATTGATGCCATAAGCTCAAATTATTTCTAGTAACATTGAAAGAGTCAACTCTGTGATGGTTCTTGGGCTTAGGAGCCAATGCAATAGAAACTTGGGATGAAATGAAAACTCTATTTCTAGATAAATATAAAGAGTATTGCAAAGTTTTTGGTTCAAGAGAAGATGATGTCTTTAGGATATCACAGAAGGAGGAAGAAACATTAGAAGACTATGTTTCACATTTCTTGTAGATACTACAGAAGAACCCTTAGCATGTGTTGGCCAAGGATTCACAAAAGCTAGTCTTTCTGAGAGGTGTGAATGATAATTATCTAGAAGCATTAAACTTGATGGCTGGTGGTGATGTATATCAAGCTTCCTAGGATGACCTCAAGAAGATCTATCAAAACTATTCAAGGTCAACCATGAAGAAAAGCAAGGACCTCATTTCACAATCACCAAAGGAATCAACCAAGGTATTTCAAACCTTGAGATATCAAACCTATTGTCAAATTTTAAGAAAGACATCATAAATGATGTTGCTACACATCTTGACACAATGACTGCAAAGAAGGAGTATGTAGAAACTAAGTTACAACTAGCTGAATACTGCCCTCATTGCTGGAAGCAAAAGAAGGATTACCAATGCAAACTAGTTGCAAGCACGGAGAACCAACATCTTCCAACTGAGTACCTCAAGATGGATGGAGATGATGAGCAAGTATTTTTTGTTTCTCAACATCGGCTATGGGCCCAATGTCAAGGTATGCCTTAGGACCCTTTACAAAATTCAAATTCATATGGTAATCAATGACAAAACTGTAATCCCCTAGGTCCTCCACAATATCAACGTAATTGGAATAATGCTAGGAAAAATAACTTACAACAACCCCAATGACCTTAGAATTCCCAACCATCCTGGCCTAACTAATAGAATAACCAATGGAAGAACTAACAAAACTACTAGAAAAACTAGTAGAACCAATGGCAACCACCCCAAGGGAATTGGCAGTCTATGAACCAATGGAGGGGATCTCAACAGTGACCTAACCAAAATACCAATACTCCATAATTAGCACCTCCAATTCAACAACCTGCTCTAATGCCACAACCTACAAATCCTAGACCTCAAAAATAGACAATTAGCCAAATCCAAATAGCCAATAGCCACAACAACCAATGTATAGTGTTGATGCTCAGTGATATCCTACTTATGCTCTGAGTGTTGCAAATATACATTTAAGATCTAGTACAACTTTACCCGCACCTAAACTACCTCTTATAACTGAAATACCAGATACTCCTGCAACATTAGAACCATCAGTCCTTAAAGAGGTTGAACCAACCAATGTCGCTATTTCAATCCAAGCTCAACTAGTGGTGGAACCTCCTTTTCCAAAAAATCTTATAACAAATAAGCCTAAACAAATATAGGAACAACCTTTTAATATTGTTGATTAGTTGAATAACATGCATGTCTAAATACCCCTATTCCAAGCCATTAAAGATGCCTACCTGAAGAAGCCTAAAAGGAAGAAAAAGGACCCCACCATAGTCTATGTTGTGGAAAAATTGGCTAACATTATGTTAGAAAAATTGATCACACCAAAATATTATGATCCAAGTAGTCCAGTTGTGGATGTGAGTGTAAATGGGCAGTCTATTAAAAAAGCTTTAATAGATCTTGGTGCTACTATAAATGTCATGACCAAGGAAAATATGAAGAAGTTGAAAATAGAAGGATTAAGGGCTACTCCAACAATTCTACAACTTGCAAATAGTTCTACTATCACCCCTGATGGGATGATAGAAAATATAGTTGTAACCTTAGACTCTCTAGAGTATCCTACAGACTTCATGATTTGATCCCCCATAGTTAATCTATTTGGTTACCTTGTTATCCTATGTCAACCATGGTTAGATATAGCTAATGCAAATATAAGTTATAGATCAAGGAATATGACCATATCCAATGGCCAAGCAATCAAGAAATTTGATTTATATCCTCCAACACAACCATTACCAGATTCGAGCACATATGTTTGGCCAAATTTAGGAGGTGAAGAAGAAGAGTTAAATTTTGTAGTATAGCTCATGATGTTACATAAAAAATCCTTTCTAAAGCTGTAGGAGGAAGATTCAATACTTTAGAGTATTCTTACTAATAGTTTTGTGGTAGAAAAAGATGTATCTAAAAATTCTGTGTTGGAATTAATCACATATGAGGAATGTGGTGAGAATTGTACTCTACTCAAAGAACCTAACATTCTTCATCCACTCTTACTATGTGAATTAGAAGAAATTCCAATATTTGAAGCTGCTATGATAGAGTCTACCACTACTATTGAACTGTCCATAGGTCATAATCTCCATTTTAACCCCAAATTAACATCCACACAAATGGAATAGTTAATAAAGTTACTTCAAAAGCATGAGAGGGCCTTTCCATGGGACTATATTGATATGCAAGGATTGATTCCTACATTGTGCACCCATAGGATATACATCAATGAAGGGTGTCTACCACTCTATCAACCCCAAAGAAGGATAAATACAAGCCTTAGAGAAATAGTTAAAACTAAATTGCAAAAAAATCTTTATGCTAGTTTTATTTATCCTATATTTGATAGTAGATGACTATCACCCTTGGTCATATTGCCAAAAAAGCGAGGAAAATGGAGAATTTGTGTAGATTACAGAGAATTGAACAAGGCCACCAAAAAGGATCACTTTTCTTTACCATGTATAGACCAAGTTCTAAACAGTTTAGCTGGAAAAAAGTATTTCTCTTTTCTAGATGGGTATAGTGGTTATAATCAAATTAGTATTACCCTTGAAGACCAAGACAAAACCACATTTACATGCTCATGGGATACTTTTGCATACTCTATTTTTCTATTTGGTCTACGTAATGCTCCTATAACATTCCAACAAGTTGTTATTAGCATCTTTGCTGATATATCACATGATTGTATGAAAATATATATATAGATGATTTCACAACATTTGAAGTCACCTTTGAGGAAGAAATGATGAATCTTGAAAATTTTTTGGTAAGGTGTCAAGAACATAATTTGGCACTTAATGATGAAAAATGTTTCATGCTCATGCAAGAAGGTGTGGTACTTGGTCATTTCGTATTAGCTATAGGAATACAAGTGGATCTAGCTAAGATAGAGGTAATTCAAACATTGCCCATACCTACAAAATTGAAAGATGTAAGATATTTTCTAGGTCATGTTGGATATTATAGACATTTCATAAGAGATTTAGAAAAATAGCTAGTCCCTTGTATAAATTACTCACAAAGGAAGCTGAATTCTATTGGGCATCCGAATGTAATGAAGCCTTTCTATAGCTTAAGAAACTTCTCACTACAGCTCAAGTTTTACAAGGCCCTGATTGGAATTTACCTTTTCATATATATATACAGATGCTTCTGACTATGCCATAGGTGTAGTTTTAAGACAACAATATCAAAATCTTGAAAATGCAATATATTATATTAGCAAGAGCCTTCATGGAACAAAACTAAGCTACACAATGACTAAAAAAGAATTGTTAGTAGTTGTTTATGCCTTGAAAAAATTTTGGCATTACATAATTGGCTATCCCATATTTGTTCATAGTGATCATGCAACAATTAAATATCTCATAAATAAACTTATTATAATAGGCAGGTTAGCAAGATGGTTACCGTTGTTGCAAGAATTTCATATAACTATCATTGATAAGCCTAGAAGAGCCAATGTTGTAGCTGATTATTTATCAAGAATCCATCAAGATGATAATGACACTACTCTGGTAGATGATGCATTTCTAGATGAGCATTTATTTCATATTGTTGTTCAAACTCCATGGTATGTAGACATTGCTAACTACATTATGGCTAATAAAATATTATAACATTTTTCTTACAAGGAAAAGAAGTTTCTTGTATAGAAAATTTTTCATTTCTCTTGGATAGATAATCTCTTGTTTTACACTGGACTTGATCAAGTTGAAGTCAAAGCCATGAAGCATGCTCGTGATGAAAAAGTTGCAAAATTTTTGTATGAAGAAATTTTTACTTGCTATGGTGTACCCAAAGTGCTAGTCACTAACCAAGGTGCACAATTTACCTCTAATGTGATCTCTAAGCTGATGAAACAATATAACATTAGGCATCAAAAATAAACTCCTTATCTCCCTCAAGCTAATGGGCAAGCAAAAGTCACCAATAGCAAGCTAGAGAACATTCTAACAAAAATAGTTCATTTGCACTATAAGGATTGGACTAGAAAATTACAATAAGTTGTTTGGGCCTATAAAACAACATGGAAGAATACCATAGGATTCACACCATTTGAGTTCCTATATGAGAAAGTATCAATGCTCCCATTTGAATTTGAACATAGAACTTTAAAAACTGCATTGGAGTTAGACATTGAACTTCATGTAGCACAAAGAGAATATCTTCTACATCTTAACTCTTTGGATGAAATGCACAAAGCTACTTTGGAATGTATTGAAATTATATAGAAACAAAGAAAATAATGGCATGACTCTCACATTATCAATAAACAATTTCAAGTTGGTGACTGGGCACTACTATATGATTCCAGATTTAAAGATATGCTAGGCAAGCTACAAACAAAATGGCTAGGTCCATATGAAATTAATCATGTCTTTGACAATGGAGCCATTTAATTAACTACCATTGATCTAGTGCCTTTTAAATTATTAGTCAATGGTCATAGACTCAAGTTATATAAACGGCCCTAAACAAAAGAGGACTTCTTGCACCAGTTCTAGTGGCCAAATTCAAATACAAACTAGGTAACTCTTCCTACAGCTAAAGGTGTTAACCTTCCATCTACTGCTCTTCAACAATAATTTCTTTGTGCATGCTCATAATAAAAACTTTAAGCCCACATAAAGTTCCAAACTTCTCCATTCACTTTCTTATTTCTTCTTTATGCACCTCATCTCATTTCTTTACCTTCCACGTCATCATTTTCTAATGCTTTCAATAAACACTGCAACTTTTTTGACAGATGCTATCACTACTAATGTAACTTTTGCCACCTTTTGGTATGTGTAATGATCAATTCATAGGTATAAGATTTTCAAATTATTATTCATTTATAGTACGTAGATTTCATTGCTTATATCTAATACTACATTCCTTATATTATGGCAGCTAACAAGTGTGGATACTTGTCCATATTTCGTAGGGGGTAGGGAAGGTTGCTAAAACCCAATGAAATTCCTATTTACTCATAAATTTTTTTTTCCAAATCTTCATATTTCCTTTATTAATGAAATTCAATTGTCATAAGTACACAAGTGTCTAGGTGTTATACCCTTTATTCTTGAATGATTTCTTATTGTCAAGCTGTGATGTGACTTGTATTTAAATTTAAAGTGATCTGAATCCCATTTTTGGATGATTTTCACACACATCCATGATTTAATTGCATTAAATTCATATTATTGCTCATAACAAATCAGTATGACATTAATTACCTATCAAATGAAATGAGAAAATGGGACTGTAAAACATCAAAAGAAGCCTGAATTTGTAAGGTTGAAATAGTGTAAGTAATGTAGATAGTGAAAGTGTTAAGTAGAAATGGGTGCACAATTGTAGCGATGAGAACCAGTGGAGCATTGTTTTGTTCTTAGATGTGGAGGCAGTGAGGAGATTTAATGTGTGTGGTTGGTTAGGGTATTTCTTAAGTTTAACTACATTTGATGAAGAAGTAGCCACATAATTCACAAGGATGTTTGATGAAGGAGAAGCTTCTATATGGGGTTTAATGGTGGTTGTTATAGAAGAGTGAATAACAAAACTAACTAGGTTACTAGCGATAGAAGAAAATTATCTTAATATGCATGATGCAAGATCAGCCAGAGCTCAATTTTTCATACCAACTAATTCTCAATTTGATATTACCAAGCAAGGTTGTAAAAGAACATCTCTTCTACCCCCATACAATGTATTGGCCATGCAGATTATTAGGTACCTCACATGTGAAGGAAGATTTTCATATTTACATGCACATCATTTTAAATTGCTCAATTGTACAAGGCATAATCATCCAATAAATGTTCCCAATTTCTTGTACAATATGTTGTGTATCAGTGTTGAAGAAACCCAAAACTAAAAGGACAATTCTATCACCCATCATGCCCTAATTAAATTACTCATAGAAAGATCACTTTGGGGATGTTTCTCCCATGTTGTGGGTAGAATTTGTCCAAGCTAAAACCCTCAACCCTAAGCTACCCTTAATGAACAACCCAGTGAGGAGAATGTAGTTCCCACTAATGAACCTACTGAGAAAAACACTCAAGAGGCTAAATTCAAAAGTGTGCAAGGAAATGTCCAAGAAAATGTCCAAGAGAATGTGCAAGAAATTGTGCCTTTACCTATTCAAGAAACCCAAAAACCTACCTCTAGCCAAGAAAAGAGAAAAGAGAAATTACAAGAAGAGATCTCTGCTCTGGTAAAAGAAAAGCCAAACCCTATAGTCATGAGGAAAAAGAGAACTAAGATGGGTCTTGTAGAAGTTACTCCCATAGCAAAGACACCAAAAGGAAGAGGCAGGCAGAAGGTTGTGATACCAAAAGAAACCCCTATAAGAAGAAGTCCTAGAATGAGAGGAAATTTTTATAAAGAATCCACTTCATCCAAGCCATCTACTAAAGAATCCCTAGTACAAATTGTTCTTGATAATTCTCCTCCTCATCTTGAAACTAAAAACATTCCTAAAAACCCTAATGAGGAATGTAGGGTTGAAGTCAATGAAAATCAAAATGATACCTCAATAGGCCAACTAGGTACTTCAAGCTATAGAAATTAAATAGTTCTTGAATTTTTTTATCCGAACACTACCCTAGTTCCCTGTAAATCAATATGGCCTATTGATTTTGTAGAACATTTATGGAGGGAACAAAGAAAGAGGAAAAGAAACCATGAAGAGGACAACAGTTACATTACCCTACAGAAACTCCTTTTCCAATTGTTTGGACCACATATGTTTGTTGCAACCCTATGGGAAGAAGAGAGGAAGAGAATGAAGAAAGACATAGTGTCTCTAAGTGCAGAAATTAAAAATTTGAAAGAGAAATTAGCAAATCAAAAAAAAAGGATGGATCATGCCCTCAAATTGGATGATCAAGCACTTGCATGTAGACCACCACCATAGATTTATTCCCTCTATTTAAAAGAAAAATTTCTTTTATTCCAACTTATGCCCCTTAAGGATATAATGTAGAATTCAAATTAGTCTTGGAATTCTATGGTTTATGCTAGACTCTACCATCCTGGCAGAAAAATTTTCTCTATGAATTATATGTGCATATTTTTATTATTCCTTCAAAAACCCAATGGAATCCTTAACTCTATATAGGGGATATACATTTAAGGGTTTTGATGTCTTGTATGTATAATGAAGCAAACTATGATAGGAAATTAAATAATTATGGAGACAAGGAAAGAATAGAGCCCCTGCCATTAAGAGTTGAGTGCAGTAAACTAGAAGAAGTTCTTAGGGATTGGTTCAGATTAACTTATGGGGATAAGAAAAAGGGAGTAAGGGATAGAATCTTTGCTACTAGAACCAAGTCCTATGTTGATTATGAGAACTTACCCTACTTTTCCTTCCAGAGAGCTATGGCTAGTGCTAGAAGTAGATGGACTAGATTACCTAAGTTGCTTAAAAGGTCAGAGCCACATAGTCCCACCAATTTGGAGGTTGCCCTTCATCAAGCTCCAAAGTATCTAGAGTTAGGAAAATAGGCTAGACTAGAACTATGGTTCCCAATCACTATGCAACCTCTAATGCTTGTGCGGTTGATGTATGATATTAATGTTGACAAACTTGACAAGCTATAAGAGGACAACATAAGGGAGGTTTGGGAAAGAACACAAGGATTCCATTATACCTACAAGAGCAGTAGGAAAGGAAGGATAGAAGTTAAGGAATTCAGGTCACTGACTACGAAATTCCATTCTTGAGGACAAGCATCAATTTACTAGGGGGAAAATGATAAGGCTAATTATTGCCTCTATTTTATGATAGTTTTAAACACTTTGTTGAACGCTCTATTTTATTTTCATTAGGACATTTGTGAACTTATGTTTACCTAAACCAATGATTACCCTATGGGTAGATAGTATGTAATATTTTGCCAATATTATATATACGATGCAGTATTTTATATAATCATCAGAATGAGTGTTCTTATATTTGAATTTAATTTGATAATGCTTATTTGCAAACATCTCTGCATTATAACTAACCTATTAGCAATGAAGCTGAAGATGATTGGAAGAATTCAAAGATGAATGTTGAAGATAGCCAATAGCATTCAAGGAGAAAAGGACATTGAGGTTTGGCCATAGAGGAGAAAAATCATAATGGTACCAAAGGACATAGCTATGAGTATGGAGGAGCTATGAAGACTTACTACATTCTCTACATTTATTTTTATGTCAAGAAATTGTTTAGACTTTATTATTTTTTCCTTGAGCCATTATCTTTTCTTCCCATCTTGAGATATTATCTTTCCTTCTTTTTCGCTTGTGGATTTGTAGCTAGTTTGTTTGCTCTTCTATTTCAAAATAAGTATCAATCTTCTATATAGGGATTAAACCAATTCTGTTAGGGGTTAGAAGAAGAAAGTTTATGAAAACAAATTGTGAACTTTTGTAGTGAGTTATTTTTAAAGTTCTATGTATTGTTCCCATGTAATGAATTTATGAAATGTAATGAAATAGTTTTTGGCTTCTATCTTGTGTTAGTAGATTAGTAGAAGCCAACCAAGAGGGCCCACTTGGGAGGTGGATTAGACTAGAGTAGTATAGATTTATTTTCAAGCATTTCTTGTATTACAAGTAGACGTTGTAAATTCATTCCTATAGCATCATACTTTGTGAATGTTCCTATAGCATCTATGAGAACAATTATAGTAGATAAATTGAGTTGGAATATATGTTAGCATTTCATTACATTTCAAGTATTAGTTTCTGTAGACACCTAAATCCTTTAGAAAATAAAGTATTTTTATTTTTTTAAAAATTTTCTAACGATATCATCATTTATTAATTAATTAATTTTTAATTTATTTATTTATTTTTATGTCATTAAATCCCTTTATCTTAATTAAAAATATTTAATTAAGGAATCCCTCCCAAAAATGTTTAAATCTTATTTAAACATTATTTCCTTATTTATTAATTATTTGATCAATAAATTGACCAAAAAACCCAAAATAAATAAAAAATTTATTTTTTGCCCAAAACTTGGCCAATTTCCTTAAGACCACTAACCTCTTCCAAAATCTTCTAATCCTTCTTTAATTTCGATTAAAAGCTAATCCCATCATTTCCTACCCCTAATCCCAACTCAAAATATTTAGTTAAGATTAAATATTAATCCTCATGTTTATTAAAAAAGTTTTAATAAATATCTCCTCAACCCAAACCCTTGAAATAAATAAAACTTTACTTATTTCCTTAAAATCTAATTCATCCTCATCCTAAGAAGTTCTAAACTCTTCTAGAAAGTCTTCATCCTCATCCTAGGAAGTTCTAGACTATTCTAGAAAGTCTTTATCCTCATCCAAATTCTAGACTCTTCTAGAAGATGTATTTAAACCTAATCCTAATCCCCTCCTAACCTTGTCAAATTCTCTAAAAATGGGTTATGACTTACTAACCCAAGCCAAAGTTAACAAATATCTCCTCCTTCACCCACCGTCATTAAATGCCATCCACTTACCTATCCCTAAGCTAATCCTAAACCATCCTAATCCATCCTGTAATCATTTGCACAATCCTCAGCAAGCTCAAAACCTTCCTAATCAATCCCAAGTCGAAATTCCTCTCATCTCCCTAGAAATATCCCAACCATAAAACTTTATGAAGCCCACTAGGCCATAAATGATTCTTCCAAGCCCTTTCATTGCTCTTACAAGCCATTATGAGGGTCTTTATGAAGATTTTATCGCTTGAGCCTCCTTTGTTGACTCATTATTCCTCTTTCCTCCATCTTCTCACCCTGTGACATGTGTCACTCTCTAATTGTCTATAAGGAAGCACAATCCATGTGCTCTCCTCTCATGCAATCTGAGCCCTCCATGAGCTTTCCCCATCCTTGCATCTTATCCCTCAATCCCTCAAGCCTCTTGCCTATAAATTAGATCCTTGCCCTTTGCAAATAACACAATCCATGAAGTAAAGTCATAATTCCATTTTAAGAATCCATTTTATATCAAAATCATACACTCACACCCAAATTCCAACTCCATTTGAAGCCCTTTTTGAAGCATAAGCTTGAGCATACATCCTATCTATTTAGACAAAGCCACTCAACAAGAGAGCTTCTCATTGAGAGAGCCCATTAATGGCTCATATTCTCAATTGAGAGCTCATCTTAGTCTATCTTGAAGTTTATGAATTTTTTTTAGTTTGTAGAAGCTTTATTTAAATTTGGTTTCTATTAGCATACTAACATTGCTCATTTACATTTTGGTACACCTGGTGGGACCCCACATGGGTCATCTTCATTAGCTTTTTTAGTCAAGTTTTGCATGTCATTTGCTAATTTTGGCTAATTTTGCTTATTTTTGTGATTGGTAGGATTGTATAGATTGGTTTTTTAGGTCCACATGAGCATGAAGAAGACAAAATAACTCATAGTCTATCTAATAGTGTTTGCAGATTTTTCAAGCTTATAGGTGGACAAAGCACTTGGAATTCTTCTTCCTCTTCTTGTCTATATTCTTCTTATTCCATCTACTTCTTCTTCTTCTTCTTCTTGTGGGAGATCTTAGCCATTTTTTTTGTAAGGAAGAAAAATCATACACACTTCTTTTTAGTGCTTAAAATGAACCCCCAAATCATACTTAAATCCTTTAAAAACTAAAAATTTGCAAAAAAAGAGAAATCTTTTAACAAGTGAAACTAAACCAATCCAATCATTTGCATCCTTGCAACATCAAGGTTTTAGATGCATTCATGAAAAGTTAGGAACACTTCATTTTTGGAAATTTAAAAAGAACTTCAAGTTTCCATTTCAAAAGGTTCAAAATCAACACTAAGTGCACACTAAAATCTAAATCAAACTCAAAGCATCAATCAAGGATAAAATGAACCTCATTTGCAAATATTTTAAAGTTCTTTTAAAAATCTCATGAAAACTAAGAGTCCTAAATGGTTTCCAAAATTATCCTAAAAGCTTTGTTATTTGTTCCAACCAAATGTCTTGTTGCAAAATCTTGAATGTTTCTTAGGTTTTTCATGCATCAAAACAATCTAGGAATATCATTTTTGGGCTTAAAACATGCAAACTAGAACACAAAATCTTGAATGAAAAGAAAAGTCCAAAGAGTCATTTTCACTTTTGAGTCCAAAACAATCTTGAATGATCTAAGGTTAAAACAAAACACTTCAAAGTTTTTAAAACAACACACAAAATCTCAATCTTGAATGCTCAAAGGAAAAAAACTTGAATGTTTAATCACTTGTCTTTGAATGCATGTTGCTAAAATCACTCTTGAGTGTCATGGATTAAAATCAAGTTTGTTTTTTTTATGAATGCATGATTAAAACAACAAATCCAATCTTGAATGCAAAAGGTCAATTAGTCATTACAATATCTGACACTTCATCTTTTGGGGCATAAAAAGAATCTACATTTTAGAAACTTTCTAAGTTATACAAACAAATAAAGACACTTTGAGTGAATTTGTTGTTGGACTCACCCTCTTTAATCACCCATCATTCTAACCATTGGTTGCAATATCAGTGCCATATATGGGGATGGGTCTACCTAAGAAGGTGTTAAGTGCTCCACAAAAATCAAATTCCACTCACTTAAGTTTTATTGGTTTTTCTAAGTTAGAAAATTCTTTGAATGCACATTAGTCTCGCTAACACTTCATTTGGGCATAAAAAAAAATGAACAAATCTTGACGTGGAGGGCCTCCAAGCATGTGCTTGAAATTGAATTTCAAACATCTTTGTTTTGGGCTTAAAACAAACTCACACTCAATCTTGAATGCCTTAAAGAAAAATCAATCGATACTTGACGTGGATGACCTTCGGGCACGTGAGTTTACTTTTGTTGATCCTAAATCTTCTTGGTGTATTCATTCTTCAATAGATTTTACTTTTGTTAATGCTTCAAGTTGGAATTGAACATTTTCATCCTAAACATGTGTGTTTTCAAGGTCTAGATCAAAAAACTTAAGCATCAGTTGGAAAAGAAATTTGTCTTTTAGCCCAAGGTCATCCAAATCTTCTCTTCCCTTGTCATCTTTCGAGGCTATCTTGGGTGCATAAGACTAGGATCCAAAACCTTATTTCTCTTTTTAGGAGGCCTACTTGGGGATTTCATCAACCCTTGGACGACCTCAATTCCAACGTTCCGGTAGAGTATAAAGATTGGGAGGTGAATCCAAAGACACCTCTCTTGGAATCATGATTTTGTCACTCGAGCTAAGCCTCAAGGAACTTTATACCCTTGAGAAGTGAAAGAGGAGAAGTGGGTTACTGCTCCTCTCAGCTATGTGACATCTTTTTGGTTTCATCTATGGATTTAGGCCTCACGTACCTTGGGTATATCGAGGACTCCCTAGCTAAACCAACTGTTAGCCTTTCAGACAACCATCTAGGGTGTTAATGTGTTGGAAGTGACTGATCGAAGCATTTGTAAAGCATACACACTCCTTGGCACAAGTATCACATTCTAAGAATCAAAACTTCTATCTGGTAGTTTCTATCTATTGCTTGATCTTTTACTTATTGAATGAATGTTTTCCAAACTTGGTTGATCCTAGCTTAGGGCACACTTAGCGTAGTCACTGCCTATTTCAAAAGTTAAACAAGTTGAAGCAAAACAACCAAAATCTCTCTAAGCCAAGAAGATGCAGGAATTCATGTCAGAACAACCCAAACCCAAATAGAAGTTTCACAAAGCCAAACTCAAGCCATCTCAAGCATACCAAGAAATTTTAGCCAAGAGAAAGGAACTAACACCAAGCCCTTGAATTTACAAACTCCACAAAGCAGAGGACAAAGCTTCTGACAAAGCTCTTCAAGATGCCTGGTTAGATCACACCATCCAACTTAACCAACATCCAGGAGTTAACCCTGCTTATGCCTTACCAACTAGGCATGATTTATATGATTAGACCCCCTTGTTTCTCCACATCTTCTTGCATAAGCTTCACTTTAGAATCATCCTTGTAGGTAATCCAACCATCATTAGTCATCCCCTTAAGCATTTTAGCTCATCCATCTCATTTAGAACCAAACCATCTAGCTAGTAATCCAAAAACTTCACATCCAAGCCTTCAAAATTGTTGTCACCTTGCCAAAAGTTTTCCATTCCTAACATTTGCCAATCCACCAATCTCACCAAGGTTATCCCTTTGACAAAGATTTTTCTAGGGTAATCTAGCTTTGTCACTTGTTATCCCTCATCACCTTGAGCTAAAGGTTGGGATCCACAAGTGGTCAATCTCATGTTCTCCCTAAAGGATCATCACTCTATCCTTAAGTTGACACAATCATCACCAAGCTTGCACATAGGGAAGCAGACCTTTCATGATTTGGCAACATATCTTTGAAGTTAGAATCCCCAACCCAATCCTCCTTAGGTTTTTTCATATAGCTTTGCCTCAACCTAGGAAATAATTTGCATAGAAAAGCCTTCCCCTTTTGCATCCATCAGCATTGTTGCATCTCATCCCTAGGAAACATTCTTCATTTTCATGCCACCCGTCACTTGCTTAGGCAAGAAGAAGAAGGAAACAATGGAGCCCTATCATTTGGATCAAATAGCTTCACTCCCCTTAAGTAGTCAACCATCCTTCAGCCCAGAGAACACTACACCATCACCTACTAACATTGAAGCTTTCATGAAACAACTAGGAAATGCAGTATTAATGAATGCCATTATAGACAAGAACAAAGAAATAATCATGGCTAACTTTTGAAGGGACAACATCGAATTCTTTCACTTTGGAAGACCTCCTCCCTCATTAGAACCATCTCACCCATTTTTTGGGCAACTACGACTCCCAATAGGCTCTTATGATTTGAATTATCCTCAATATGTGCCAAAAGAAGAGCCTCAACCCACCCCACATGATCCAACAAACCCAAACATACCAGCCTCCACTCAAGTTGAAATCTCCCTTCCACAAGCCAATCTAGCCACCACCACTCCACCACTGATCCATACCACTCCATCCCAAACCCCCTTCAGCCAAAACACCTCATCATTCACTCCCTTTACTATTATTGTTGTTGCTCTCCAACCCAACCTTCCAAATCCACCCATCTCCCAAATCATTGCTAGTATCTTTGGCCAACCTCAACAATATACAACCAGGATGCCACCCATGGGGTCAAGTAATCAACCTTTCATCACCCCCAGCTTGTTTACATTAGCTCAGAACATAATTTCATCATTTCCACTAGGTCCTTGGAGCTCAGAGCCATCAGCCACAAATCCACAAGCTACTACCCTCACTCCACAAAGCTATCAAACCTCACAAGCTACAACCAATGTTCTGCCAAGCTCTCAAGTGACCCAAGCTCCTGCCACCACTCTACCAAGCTCTCAAATCCAGCCACCAAGCTATCAAACCCCATTAGTTCCATTCCCAAGCTTTCAATTCCCACCACCTCCACCACCAACTAATACATTACCAACTATTTTTCTATGCCACTTCTAGGAGGAAATCCACCACCACCAACCACCAATTACTTGGCCTCTTTTGCCATGCAAACACCTTCCTAGATGGGGGCACAACCCACATATATTGGTCAAACTCCTCAAATCCAAAGTCAAGTTCCACAAGCTCCCCAATCCTTTCTCCAAGCTTCACAACCATCTTATACCTTACCTCCACAAAGCAATCCATTTATCCCATAGCTAGCTCATGTTCCTCAATCCCAACCTCAAATCCAATATTAGTAGCAAGCCTCGCAACACATGCAGCAATATGTGCCACCTCCGCCTCAGCAACCCAACATCCACCATTCAGTTTGCCAAGCCATGTACAATCCCTACTAGCCCATACCTCAAAGCCATCCATATTCCATTGGCCCATCTAGCACATACCTACCTCAAGGCACTCCTACATTGGGAGCACCCTAGCCATCACCCATTAATTCAGAATGGGAAGCCATGAAGATAGCTTTGAAGAACATCCAAGAGGGAAATGATCCAAAAAATTTCAAATTTGAGAACGTGTGTCCTTACCCATTTGACAGAGCCATTACTATGACTCCATTCCCCAAACACTTTGAGGTACCCAAGTTTGACAAATTCAGAGGAAAAGGAGACCCTGTCACACATATCAAAGAATTTTACATGCACTGCCAAGAAGTGGCATACAATGATGTCTTCCTCTTGCACCTTTTTACCAAAAGCTTGGCCACACCAGCTCTTGAATGGTTTTATAGAATCCCATATGGCACAATTAGAAACTTTGTTGAATTGTTTGAGGCATTTGTAGCCCAATATGCCCATCTTGTTGAAATAGAGCTATCAGTAGTTGATCTTGTCCACACTAAGAAAAAAAGGTGGAGAAAGCCTTCCTAAATATTTGTAAAGATGGCAAACCCTTACCACTCACATATCTTGCACCTTGCCAGAGTGCCATTTGGTGAAAATGTTTATTGATAATGCCCATCCTAGCTTGGCTCACCACATGACCATGAACTATTTGTAGACCTACAAAGATATCAAAGAGAAAGGAATGATCCTTGAGCATGGACTCATTAAAGATGGTGTGGTCAAGATTTACAAGGAAGCCAACCAAAATCAAACACATTCAAATCAAAAGTCTAGGTATTGGAACAAAAACAAGCACATTGCAACAGATGGCATCACTGACATCAGACATGTGAATATTGTTGGTCCTTTCCAAAATCAGTCCAACCCACCATATCAACCAAAAAATAAGCAAGCTATCAACTACCAATAGTAGAATAACCAAAGCTATCAAAACCATAATCCAAGACCCAACTTCCAAGGATCTAGCAATCAAGCTAATGCCATCAATGTAGCTGCAGGGTAAAATCCCAAATTCCAACCTGCACCTAGAAACTATACACCCCTTGGTGAGCCATTGGATGTCATTTTTGAGAAATTGACTAAGGAAAACCTCATCAAATTTCCTCCTACCCAACAAATTGACCCAAGCCAATCCAAAGCTGCATGGTACAAAGATAATGAGTACTACAAATTTCATAGGGTAAAAGGTCACACTACCCTTAGATGCATGAAACTGAAAGATTATGTGCAGGACCTCATTGATTGGAAAGAAATTACCGTTGGTGCCCAAACCTCTCCCAATGTAGGCTTACAGATCTATTAAAATTTTTTTCCTCCTCACAACAACCAAAATCCTAGAAAAACACCTATCCAAACCAACAACAACAACACCAACAATCGCCATCCAAACCAAAAGCATGGGAAGAACAATGACCACACTTCATCCTATATAAACTATGGTAGCCTCATAGGTTGTATATCCGAGAAAGAGCCTTCTGTCAATGTTATCAATATCCAAGGACCAAACAATGAGTGCGCAGTCACCACTTGAAGAGCATGATTTAATATCGCAAGCCCACCCATTTCACCAACACCATCAGCTCCATCAAAAAGCCAATACAATATCTTGGAACACCTTGGGAACATGCCAGCCCAAATCTCTAGTTTTAGACCTTCTCTACACTAGTCCTATGTACAAAAACATCCTTGAAAGTACTCTCATAGAATCTCATGTCCCTTCAGATATCAACGCTACTAATTTTTGTAATCTCATTGGAAACCTATCCTCCTCATGTGCCCTATCTTTCAAACCTACTAACATACCCATGGTCGAGCCAGATCACACCCTTCCACTTCACATAGCCATTATGGTATCCAATTTTTTCGTAAAAAGAGTAATGATAGATAATGGATCAGCCTTGAATATTTGTACCCTAAAATTCATAAAACAAGCTGGGTATACTGAGGTAGATATCATCAGTGAGGTTATCACCATCAAAGCTTATGACAACTTGGAAAGAACCGCAGAAGGAACTATTTTGCTACCAATCAAGGTTGGGCCAGTCATCCAAGAAAAACTCTACCATGTTATTGATCTAAACCCACCATTCAAAATTCTCCTTGGTCACCCATGGATTCATACAAAGAAAGCCATTCCATCCACTTACCATCAGTGCATCAAATTTTTGCATCAGGGCACTGAGGTAACCATCCATGTCGATCCAGAACCCTTTGCTTACTGTAATGCAGTTGAATCCTCATATACAAACCATTTCCCTAGAATTGATATCAGCATAGCCATCGCTAGCTCATCCCACACTTGTAATGACCCAGAAACCATCCTTGTCTCCACCCTATCTACCATGAAGATCAATGACAAAGGTTGTAGAGAGTATAGTCTGTTAGATGCATTTGCTGTCGGGGCACTCCCACTTGATCCACATGCCCATCGATGATCAACATATCAAAAAGCTTAGGAGACTCCACCTCCTTGATACAAACTATTTGGCCTAACAACCTTTGTATCCTCAAAAATCCCTCTTCATGAGGAGCTCACTCCAGATATCAACAATTGGTTACATAAGGATGCACCTCCAAAAAATCAAGCACGCCTTGATCACTTCAGCCAAAAGTATCCTCAAGAACATAAGCTCATCATTGACAAATGGAACTATCAAGGTGGTGGTCTAGGACTAGAAGAAAGAGGCATGCAGTGCCCCATCAAAGCACACCAGTGGGAAATGAAGTCAGGTCTTGGCTTTGGCATACCCACAACTGGGGGCACCAATGAGAATGGCCATGCTTTTTTGAACATTCACCGTGACCTTGTCGAAATTGAAGACATTCCTAAGGAAGTTGAAAAGACAGCCTACAATGATATCCCAAACCAAATCTCCTTGGGAGACTCTATTCTCCAAGAACTATCCATCCATTTCATCGACCTACCACTCGCCCATCCAAAACTCATAGATTTGGACCAACCAAGCGTCATACACATTGATGAGTTCACATCAGAGGAAGCACTTCTGAGATTCATGGGAGCTAAAACTCCTCACAAGCAAACAAAGCTAGATTCTACCTATATCTATAAGCTAGATCCCAAGGGGTATTTTGGAGAAGATCTCAAACCTAGTTTCGATACACCCAAAACTAGAACAAAGGTGACTTTGGGACTAGCTAAGGTAGTGAAGAGAGCCCCTCAGCAGGAAAATCTAAAGTCACAAGCAGAACATGAGGATTTAGCATTGCCTCCTCAAGATAATCGACCAGAGGTGTCTTCTATTCTAATTGAGTATACTAGAGAAGTCAACATCGGTTCTTCAAAGATCCCCAGACTTGTTCACATTGCTACATCCTTATCACAAGACCAAGCTAATCTCCTCTTTGAGGTCTTAAGAGATAACATTGGTTGATTTGCAAGGTCATATCAAGACATGCCAGGACTTGATCCAAACCTTGTAGTTATCATCTTGCAGTCGATCCAAAGATCAAGGCCGTCCGACAAAAGCTTAGAAAAATGCACCCCAAGGTGGCATTACTGGTCAAAGTTGAATTAGAAAGAATGTTAGCTGCTAAGGTTATCTAACCTATCGACTACTCAAAGTGGATGTCCAACATGGTCCCCGTCACTAAACCTTCTAGTGACATCAAAATCTGCACTGATTTCAGAGATCTTAACAAAGCTTGTCCAAAAGATGATTTTCCCTTGCCCAACATAGATATGATTGTAGATCTTACAGCTAGACATGAAATCTTGTCCCTCATGGATGGATTTTCTAGGTATAATCAAATCAAGATTGCAAAAGAGGATTAGCATAAGACAACATTCACTACCCCTTGGGGAACCTTTTGTTACAACATGATGCCTTTTGGCGTAAAGAATGTAGGGGCTACCTATCAAAGAGCTATGACAGCCATTTTCCATGATCTTATCCATAGCATTTTGGAGGATTATGTGAATGATATCTTAGTTAAATCTCACACCTTCATGGATCATCTTGTTGACCTAGAGAAAGTCTTTGATAGGTTAGCCAAATATCATCTCATGTCGAATCCCAAGAAGTGTGTCTTTAGGGTCACATCTGGCAAGCTTCTAGGCTTTATCATTTCTAAATGAGGTATAGAGATCAACCCCAAGAAGGTCAAGGCTATCTTAGACATGCCTCCTCCCCAGACACTATGACAGCTTCGTTCTCTTTAGGGAAAGCTTCAATCTGTCTAGCGCTTCATCTCCCAGCTTGCAGATAAGTTTACACCATTTACACATTTACTAAAGAAGGATGAAAACTTCATGTGGGATCCTTTATTTTAATGTAGCTTCGATCAACTCAAGTAGTATCTCACCAATCCTCCTATCTTGGTTCCACTAGTTCTTGGTTGTCCCTTGATCTTGTACATATCAACAACACCTACTACTCTAGCGGCACTTCTAGCATAGCTTGATGACTCTGGTAGAGAAAGAGCCATATACTACATCAGTAGAACCCTAGTTGGTTACGAACTCAATTATACTCCTATGGAAAAATCTTTCTTGGCAGTTGTTTTCTCAACTCAAAAGATTCGCCACTACATGCTAAGTCATACCATCCAACTAGTCTCCAAGATCAACCCTCTCAAGTATATGCTCTCCAGAACGACACTTATAGGCTATTTGGCCAAATGGGTTATGCTCCTTAGCGAATTTGACATCCAGTATGTGGACAAAAAGGCAATCAAAGGGCAAGCTATAGAAAATCACCTAACTGATACACCTCTAGTAGATACATATCCTTTGATCATAGAATTTCTAGATGAACATGTCAGTCTAATTGAAGAACAACCCCCATGGAAAATTTATTTTGATGGCTCACACACATCTCATGGATCAGGGGTAGGAATATTATTGGTCACACCTCAAGGAGATTACATTCCAAAAGACTTCAAGCTACAATTCCCTAGCACCAACAATATAGCTGAATATGAGGCTCTCATAGCAGGATTAAAGATAGCTGCAGAATGGAACATTACTGAGTTACAAATCTTTGGTGATTTTCAGCTCATCATCAAGCAAGCCCTAAATGAATATCAAACCAAAGATGAAAAGCTATTACCCTACAAAGAGCTAGTTGATTAGCTAACCCAACATTTTACAAGGCTTCAATTTACACAAGTGCCTTGAATACAGAACAAAGCAGCAGATGCTATGGCTACTATAGGCTCGCTCTTGGAAATTCCCCAAGTAGCTACACAGTATAAGTTTTTAGTCGAGCAACTCTTCACACCCACCTATGCGAATGAGGATTCAAACTATGTTTGTATCTTGGTTGGTCCCCAATCCCCTTGGTACCATGAGATTCACACTTACCTTAACGATGGTATCATATCCCCTCACCTCACGCATACCCAACACCAGAACTTTATCCAAAAATCATCCCACTATGTTATCATAGTCAATACCCTATATCATCGAGGTTATCATGATACTCTCTCTCAATTTTAAATGAAAATGAGGCCACGATGGTGTTAAAAGAAGTACACTCTGGACTTTGTAGTGCCCACACAAGTGGTATTGTCCTAGCGTGACAAATCCTTAGAGTAGGCTACTATTGGCCTACCATTAAAGAAGACTCCTATGACTTTGTCAAAAAGTGTCTCCCATGTCAACAGCATGCAAATCTTGTGCACACTCCAGCACAGGATCTACAACCTATTGCACCACCTTGGCCTTTTGCTTGTTGGGGCCTTGATCTTTTTGGAACTGTCACACCTCTCTCATCTGATGGACATAAATGGATAATAACAGCTACAAACTATTTCACTAAGTGGGTGGAAGCAGTCCCCCTAGTCTCAGCTACAGGAGTTCAAGTCTCCAAGTTCATCTTGTACCACATTGTTTGCTGCTTCAGCATCCCATCCACCATCTTCACCGACCAAGGAGGTAACTTTGAAAATCTCAACATGGAAGAATTATGCACTTCCCTCCACATACATCACCACTTTTCTAGCCCATATTTCCCACAAGGTAATGGCCAGGTAGAGGCAACTAACAAAACCCTCCTCAAAATCCTAAAGAAAGTTGTCAATGATTTCGGCTGTGATTGGAACCTACAAATAAATCTAGCCCTATGGGCTTATCGAACTTCCTTCCATACATCCACAAGCACAACTCCATACTCTTTAGTCTATGGTGCCGAAGTGGTACTACCCATAGAGGTTGAACTTCCCTCCTTGTGCATATCTTTGCAAGGGCAAATATCAGATGAAGAATACAGAGTAGCCAGACTCACCCAACTAGATCTCTTAGATGAGAAGTGACAACAAGCCTATGATCATCTCATAGTCTATCAAACTCATCTCAAAAGGAATTTCAACAAGAAGGTGCTTCCATGACACTTTCAGCCAGGTGACATGGTCCTCAAAGAAAATATGAAAGTCCAAGTTGATCAAGAAAAGAAAGGCAAGTTTGAACCTACCTAGCTTGGTCCTTATGTTGTCACTGCCTCCTTTGGCTCCGGAGCCTATCAACTATCTACATCAAAAGGAGAACTCTTGAATGATCCTACTAACATCATTCATCTCAAGAAGCTCTATGCTTGAAGATCCTTGGTATACCCATCTTTTGAAAAATACAAAAAAAATAGTAAAGAGAATTAAGCATCCAATGGTGAAAACTTGGCAATTCAAGCATCTTGGATAGGTACCTTGGTGAAAACCTAGTAATTTAGGCACCTTGTGTACTAAGACTAATCCATTATCTATCACTATCCTATCCCTTATCCATCCACCCACCATCCCATAAAACACCTGCTTATTCCCTTGGTGTTCCAAGTAAATATCCAAAATCCAATGAAGCTTTTAAATACCTCCTTGTACAGCTTGTAAATCTTGTACCTCAACTTGTAAATCTTGTATCAGAGCTTGTATTATACCTTGTAAATCTTGTATCATTCCTTGTATCATAGCTTGTATATCCACATTTTGTCCAAAGCTTGTACCATATTCCAGCTTGTAAATAATCTTGTATCCTAGCTTGTATCCTATCACATGCACACAAAGAATCCCATTTTCACTTAAGCTTTTCGCAAACGATCTACGTATCTTCCTATCAACTATTGCAGACATCCCACCCTTCACAAAAATTTCCATCTCACAAAACCCAAACATGAACAACCTTGTACATTTGTAACATATCTTGGTCTATCAGCTTGTACATCCTCTTTAGCTTAGTACCATTGTATCTATCTAGCTTTCGTGTCAGTTCCTCCTTGATCAGCATCTTGCACACATCGCACAACCCTTGGTTAGCTATTCCAATGCATCCTTTAGCTAGATCTCCTATCACCAAAGTGTTATCCTTCTTAGTTTAGCTTGCCAAGTGCATCACTAATCCAAATCCACCAGCTTAGGTGCTCTCTGATAGATCCTTGTAGGATATAGCTTTCCTCATGTTTGATCTTGGTCCGTTAGTACCTCGTCCTACCCATCTCATTGGCAAATGGTTCTCTTTTGGATTTTTGCTTTCTTTTGATTTGGAATCTTCCCTTTTGGGTCTTGAAGTATATTTTCCAAGCAATCTCCTTGTTCCCTCCTCAAGGTTGCCATGATCTTCCATATCATGGTATACTGTGAATGGGGTAATCTGAGTGTAAGGTCTTGATCAAGTCTTTTGTTTGTTTTTCTTTTCTGCTTGTGGGTTACCCAGTGTTGATTCCACGTTGCTTCCTCTAGGATTCATGTGTGATGTTAGGGCAATCTTAGTGTGTTTTTTTTGAGTCAGTCTGTCAGTCCTCTAAATAGTTGGTGAAAAGGCCTTGATGTTCTTGGTAACCTTGGAAATTAACCAATAGTCCTATAGCAAATCTAGTGCTCAACTACGTGGTAGTACTTCTCTTTGAAGTATCCCCCTACTCAAAAAGCTTCAATGGATTCCCTTCATCTCCATTATCCCCCATCCATATCCAGCATCCATTTCTCCTACCCAAGCTTGTGGAACCATATCTCTTTGAATCAATCTTCACTTTTAGCTTTAGGGATCCACAATCCTAGTCTTAGGGATCCACCAATCCAATCAATCCACCAAACCTCATCTTTCGAGATCCACAATCCTAGTCCTAGGGATCTCCAAAACCCATCTTCCACCAATCTGACTCTTTGACATCCTATTGCATCAGCTTTATAATCCCCTCATCCTTCTTCCTATCCTAGATTCCTTTTTATAGTGCTCCACTCCTTCATCCTCCACCTTCCCTAAAGTCTTAAGCTTGCTTCCTCTTGTGCCTCCGATTCTCCCTTTATCATTCTCCCGTAGTGAGAGTTTGAGCTAACTAAACCTCTTCTCTTTAGCCAATTTGAGTCTCCTTGCTCATCTTGAATTCTTGTACTTTTCAAGAAGTTGTTGAGCCTTGCTTTCTCTCCCTGCCGCCTTCTTGAGGGGGCATCTCACAGTCCATTCTCTCCTCTTCTAGTCTAGCCTTGGGCATCTTATTTTCTTATCTTTGATGCCATGCCACTTGCGACCTCACATCAAAGAGGGGCAAAATGTAGACACCTAAATCCTTTAGAAAATAAAGTATTTTTATTTTCTAAAAAATTCCTGATGACATCACCATTTATTAATTAATTAATTTTTATGCCATTAAATCCCTTTATCTTAATTAAAAATATTTAATTAAGGAATCCCTCCCAAAAATGTTTAAATCTTATTTAAATATTATTTCCTTATTTATTAATTATTTAATTAATAAATTGACCAAAAAATCCAAAATAAATAAAAAAATTATTTTTTGCCCAAAACTTGGCCAATTTTCTTAAGACCACTAACCTCTTCCAAAATCTTCTAATCCTTCTTTAATTTTGATTAAAGGCTAATCCCATCATTTCCTACCCCTAATCCCAACTCAAAATATTTAATTAAGATTAAATATTAATCCTCATGTTTATTAAATTTTTTTTAATAAATATCTCCTCAACCCAAACCCTTGAAATAAATAAAACTTTACTTATTTCCTAAAAATCTAATTCATCCTCATCCTAAGAAGTTCTAGACTCTTCTAGAAAGTCTTCATCCTCATCCTAGGAAGTTCTAGACTATTCTAGAAAGTCTTTATCCTCATCCAAAGTCTAGACTTTTCTAGAAGATGTATTTAAACCTAATCCTAATCCCCTCCTAACCTTGTCACATTCCCTAAAAATGGGTTATGACTTACTAACCCAAGCCAAAGTTAACAAATGTCTCCTCCTTCACCCACCATCATTAAATGCCATCCACTTGCCTATCCCTAAGCTAATCCTAAAACATCCTAATCCATCCTCTAATCATTTGCACAATCCTAAGCAAGCTTAAAACCTTCCTAATCAAGCCCAAGTCAAAATTCCTCTCATCTCCCTCAAAATATCCCAACCATAAAACTTTATGAAGCCCACTAGGCCATAAATGATTCTTCCAAGCCCTTTCATTGCTCTTACAAGCCATTATGCGGGTCTTTATGAAAATTTTATCCCTTGAGCCTCCTTTGTTGACTCATCCTTCCCCTTTCCTCCATCCTCTCACCCTGTGACATGTGTCACTCCCTAATTGGCTGTAAGAAAGCACAATCTATGTGCTCTCCTCTCATGCAATCTGAGCCCTCCATGAGCTTTTCTCCATCCTTGCATCTTAGCCCTCAATCCCTCAAGCTTCTTGCCTATAAATTGGATCCTTCCCCTTTGCAAAAGAACACAATCCATGAAGTAAAGTCATAATGCCATTTTAAGAAACCATTTTACATCAAAACCATACACTCACACCCAAATTCCAACTCCATTTGAAGCCCTTTTTGAAGCATAAGCTTGAGCATACATCCTATCTATTTAGACAAAGCCACTCAACAAGAGAGCTTCTCATTGAGAGAGCCCATTAATGGCTCATATTCTCAATTGAGAGCTCATCTTAGTCTATCTTGAAGTTTATGAATTTTTTTTAGTTTGTAGAAGCTTTATTTAAATTTGGTTTCTATTAGCATACTAACATTGCTCATATACAGTTTCAGTAAAGAGTTAAGTATGTTAGTTTCCTACAGCAATAGTGTAGATTCTTTTCCTTGCATTTACTTTCCTCTAACATAAGCATAATGACTCATTAAGAGACCTAGTGCACATATTGTGCTGACCATTTCAAGTATAGGCCCTTGGGTTGACAAGATTAAATGCACCTCATAGTGGGAAAAATTAATCTTTAGATTGAATACATTATTCCTAAGCATGGCCTAAAGCATGATTATTATACACCTATTGTGAGGATGACTAGTCAGTTAGGAAAAATGAAAAAGTCATGTTTTAGGAGTAAAAATCATACCTCTAAAGTAATACTAGAGATTGTTCATACTGACTTGTGTGGACCAATTGAAGTGTAAAGCTCCAAAGGAGATAAGTATATTATGCTACTTGATGATTATTCTAGAAAGATGACAGTTATGTTTCTGAAACAAAGATATGATGCTTTTCAAATGTTTGTGTTACTTAGCAAGAGTTGAGAATGAAGTAAGTAAATGTATGAAATGTTTGAGATCTAATAGAGGATTAGAATCTACATCAAATGAGTTTGAGATGTTCTGTAATGATAGAGGAATCAAAAGATAAACATATTCTCCTAGAACCCCTCCACAAAATGGAATTGCTAAAAGGGGGAACATGTCTATAATGGACTAAGCTAGGACACTCATGATGGAGAAAAATGCTGTTTTGAAATATTGGAGAGAAGTTGTAATTACATTTGTCTATACCTTGAACCATGTACAAGTCAAGAAAGGTACTCATTCAACATATTTTGAACTATGGTATGGATACTCACCCAATGTAAAATATTTTAAGGTATTTTGAAGCAAATGATTTATTCTCAAAGGTTTTAGGAATGGTAAACTAGATGAAAAAAGTAAAGAAGGTATATTCTTAAGTTATTCCATAAGAAGTAAAGCTTATAAGTGTTTAAATACTAACACTAACAATGTTTTGGAAAGTACAAATGTGAAATTTGATGAATATATAGAAGTATATGAGGCTGAACCTATGAAAGAACTAGAAGAATAAAAATCATTTGTATACTTTTATGAAGGTGTGCCTACTAAAGAGGATTTTGCAAGTCAAGTTACAAACCAAGAACAAGTTTTAGTAACTATCGAATCACATACTATGATTGTTGAGTTACAAAATAAAGTTGAGGCACATTTTGATTTTGAGATTAGTGTACATGAAAGAAATGTTGAACTACCTAACATAGAGGTACATAGTAACTCAAAAGTTGAAAGACCAAATGAAGAAACCAAAACTAAACCAAGAGTGTCTAAATATGTCAAGAGACATCATCCTATTGCACAAATCATTGGAGATAAAGATGCTATACCAATGACAAGGAAAAAGTTGAGAAATGATACATGTTTGCTAATCATGAAAGAACCCAAAATAGTGAAAGATGTCTTAAAAGATGTGGACTGGAGTAAAACCATGTAAGAAGAGATTAAATAAATTGAGAAAAACAAGACATGGACTCTGGTTTCTAGACTAGAAGACAAAAATGTGATTGGCACTAAGTGGGTATACATAAATAAGCTAGATGAAAATGGTGAAGTCACAAGGAACAAGGCAAGATTAGTCTATAAAGGATATACACAAGAAGAAGGAATTTACTATGGAGAAACATTTGCCTCTGTTGCTAGATTGGAAGGAGTAAGAACTTTTCTTTCTTACTCTGCATATAAAGCTTTCAAATTTTATGAAATGGATGTTAAATCTACATTTCTAAATGGTATATTAAAGGAAGAAGTTTACATAGAACATATAGAAAGATTTTTTGATGTTAACAATAAAAACATGGTATGTAGATTACACAAATATTTATATGGTTTGAAGAAAGCACCAAGAACATGGTAAGAGAGACTTCATAATTATCTTGTGAAGATTGGATTTGATAGGTATGATGATAATAGCAATCTATACTTGAAGATAGAGAAAGGAAAAGGTATTTTTTATCCAAAAATTTTGTCGATGATATCATATTTGGAGGTCAAGATTCTTTATGTAAGGCTTTAGTGAATGAAAAAAAGAAAGAATTTTAGCTTTCTATGTTTGGAGAGATCAAGTTCTTTGTGGGATTGCAAGTACATCAAATGAAATATCGTATATACATTACTTAGTCAAAGTATGTCAAGGAGATACTAAAAACTTTTAGATTAGAGGATTCCAAGCTAGTAATTACACCCATGGTGACATGACATAAATTTTCAAAGAATGATGATTTAGCTAAGGTGAAATAAACATTATACATGTCTATTATTGGAAAATTACAATATGTAGTACATAGAAAACCTAATATTGCATTATCTGTAAGGATAGTTGCAAGATTCTCTGCTAATCCTAGGGAGAACCATCTAATGGTTGTAAAGAGAACAATGAGATATCTAAAAGGAATTGAGAAATATGGTCTATACTACAAGAAAAATAAGAAATTTGAATTAAGAGCTTATTCTATTGCTGATTGGGCTGGAAAAATTGATGATAGAAAGAGCACTAGTGGAGGAGCATTTTCCTTAGGGAATAGGTTGGTTACATGGACTAGCAAGAAAAAAAATTGAACTTTACAATCTACTATTAAATTTGAATATGTTGTTGTTGCTATAAATTATACAAACATTGTATGGATCAAACAACTACTCAAAGGTATGAATGAAGATATCACTAAACCAATGATACTTTATCTTGATAATACATGTGCTATAAATATATCAAAGAATATTGTGATGTACACAAAGACTAATCACATTGTAATCAAATATCATTACTTGAGAGAATTAGTTCAAGATAAAGAGGTGAAGATGGAATATATTAACACAAAAGAGAAAATTGTTGATATCTTCACAAAAGCATTACCTAAGGATGCTCATGAGTATCTTCAAGGTAAACTACGGGTGATACCCTTATCAAAGGCTATCTAAGAAATAAGAGGAGTGACCTAAATCAAATAAGTTGATTAACATATGTTACACATTGATACAATGGATCTTACCTTACAAGGTGCCTAAAGTAATCAAGGAGATAAAACTACAAATTAGTCACAAGCAAAGTGACTGAGGGAGAAACTGAAGAAGTTCATATCTACATATTAAGATGATAAGTATATGGCATTTTTGTCAAAGAGGGAGATTGGAATTGATTAGAAGATACACATACCTAATGGGAGATATACATAGTATTAGGGAGACATTCTAAGTGTTGATACTAATTACATCTACTTAGTAAGAGGAAGATAATATAGAGGGAGATATAAGAAGTAATTCAAAGGGAGTCATAAGGATGAAGTGATCATCTAATTATTAGAATAGAATAGAAGATGAAAGATGCTGATAGAGAGAGAGATATTTCACTACAAGGAATTATTTTCTTTTTGGTATTTTGTTGGTCTTACTATTTTAACTGAGTCAATTTGGTTGATCAATTTGATTTGACATCAATGCCAAAGAGGGAGATTGTTGAAAAAAAAAAAATTGATACAAGTATGATAAATGTGTTTCAATTGTTGTTTTGTCACTAATGTTAAACCGTCTATTTTTCAGTAAGACAAATGCTTATATGATTTAAGTACTATCACTTATTTGATTCATGAAGAGGATTTGGTCAAATGATGTAACAATAGAACCTAGAGGAAAGGTTGAGTTATGATATGAAAAAAAGTACAAGAATTAGCTAAGATAGTGATATCATAGTGCACTGATAATCTACTTAAGGTTGCAAATATTTTTTACACTAAGCTAGTTCAAAAGAACAAGGTAATTAGATTTTTTCTATCAAACTTGATCGAATGGATAGTAGGTTTCAAGAAAAGTTAGTGCAAGCCAAGTACAAAATTAGTTGGAACTAAGTAAAAGTCTATTTTAGTGTATACCAAGTAAAATAGTTCATATCAAGTAAATTTTAGTTGATGTTGAGCACCAGTAATCTTCAATTTGATCTGAGTGATTTTATAGAGGATGTTGAGCAATACATTATTTGGTAAGCATCAGAAGCAAGTTAATGTTGAGTGTTAGTATTATTAGAAAGATCATGAATTTGATGGATTTGAGCCAACAAGTTTGTTTTCTTGAATTGTGTGAACTAGGTGGAAGATAAGGTTGATGAGTTGGTGGCACAAAATTCATGGTAAACCATTTTGAGGTGCATTCAAAGAGGATTGAAGGAGAAGTTTGTAGAAATGAAATGAAATGAGGGGTAGATTCATTGAATCCTACCTAATCTATCCTAACCTTAAATTGGGCAATGGAGAATGAATCACAAAATATCTTAATTCTCTATTTATAGGGATGGTTGGTCAAAAGAAAGGGTTATTATGTGCGAAAACCTAAGAAAGATAAGGAGTCTAGGGTATTGCTTCATTCAGTGTTCTAAGTGAAGAGTCTACATTGGCAAGTTAAGAAAAAAAGCTTAATGGTATGGATGCTTTAAGGTTGAACAAACAATCAGAGCTAAAGTGTGTAAAAGCCAAGCAGAATGGAGGACTAAAAAAAAGATCTATAATCTACAAATGGAGTTGTAAGTTGTTATCAGGTCAAGCCTTACTATTACTCTCTAATAATTGCATCAGTCTAGGGTAAATCCTTTGGATTAAGGTTCACCTAATAGTCATTTATAAATCTTCTAACTAGGTGACATTCCAAGTGAATGGTCTAAAATCCTCTAACAAGGCTCACTCCTATGCAGGTGATTGAAATCCTTTAACTAGGTCACATTTAACAGTGTGCATTGCAACCTTTAACAAGGTTGGCCTTTCATAGGGCATCACTTTAGAAGAGTGAGAAAGAGTAGCATGCTACTGGTGATTTTTCCTAAATTTTGTTTCCACATAAGTCATTGTGTCAAGTGTGTTATTGAATTTTTTATGTTTCATGTTTACATTTTTGCAAATTTATTTGATAGTAACCTACAAGTTTTAAGCGATTTCATAATCTTATGGATGCATGCATGATGATAAATGTTTTATGGGTTCACTAAACTATGAATTTTTTTTTTTGTAGATCTAGACCTTGGATAACTAATTCCCCCCCCTCTCAATTATTCTAAAGAACTCCAACAATGAACTCTACACTGTTAGGAAATGTCTCTCTAATAGGTTTAACATCAATGACAACATAAGAATTGTTCCAATTGTAGTTTCCAAAAATCTCCCTCTTTGGAATTGATGGAAACACCTCTAGTTAGCATGAAAATTCAAAAAACATTCTCATGATTTTTTATTTCCATATCCCTCTATGGTGTGATACAAATCTTCATTTCATATGCTATGTTTCATTTTAATTCTCATCTTTACTTTCATTTTGATTCTCATCTTTTTGTTTTATTTTGATTAACATCTTTTAGTTTCATTATGATTCTCATACATGCACTAACTTACACTTCTCCATCTATAATAACAATTTCTGATTTAATTCTAATACCAACTATAATACCAATTGTATTGGCTCCCTCTTACACATGCATCTCCAACTTCATTATGTACTCCTATTTGACAACAATCTTCCTCTTTTCTTGATACATTTCCCCCTAGATATGAAAGGTAACTACACATATATATCCCCCTTACTTTTTTGAATATAGGATGGTAATTGTACATTATCCTTCTTGGAAAAAATGCTAAAGACATAATCAATAACATGTATCTCCCTCTTTACACATATTCAACTTTCTTTGGTTTTATCATGCATTTCAACTTCACTTTGTCACTATCTAATTGATATTATAATGTCACTTCCACTATCACTTTTAGCTTGACTCTTTGTAGTCTCATCTTCTCATGCTTCTATGGAGTTTCCTTTATGGTTAAACCCACTCAACTTTCTCAAGATAGAGCAATATTAGGATGGGTGACCTCTTAAGAAGTCCTTGTGCTTCACCATTTTGAGCATCACCTAGATGAAATGAGAGATTGGTGTTTTATTTATTCTATTGAGGGATGAATTCGTGTGAATCACTACTCATAAAAAATGGGTCATTGAGTTTGACTAAAAAACTACATAGTTAAATCTTAATAATTTTATTACAAAGCTATTATGGTTCATCCTACTATTGTTTATTTTTTTGATAAAGAAAGGAAGATGGATATGGAAAATAGTTGATAAGTTAAGTAATATGTGCATAGATTTAATCAAACTTCCTATAGATACCATCCATAAGTTTCTATTATTGTATGTTAGTGTTTTTTAACCATTCAAGCCATACTTAAAACAACATAGAAATATTGGTTTATGAAGAGCTCAAAAAATGATACTGGTCATGAAGAGTTGGAAAAATTGGCCAATAAAGCCTTCATATTAACACTAACCTTTGACCATATAATGAGTGGGTTATATGAAACAAGCTATGGCATTTCAATAGGTAAATCTTAGTGGATGATATGAGGCCAATTTAGGGATTCATTATTAATTAGGATGTCATATATTGAGTAGTTGGGACTACTCTACAACCCATAAATATTGGATCAAAAATATCTAGTGGTGTTGCAAGTATTGATGATCTTCAAGGCATGGGGAGGTAAATTATGTTGAATTATTTATTCAATTTATAGGGTATTGTGAAGATATAGCCAATATTTTCATGAGAAAATGTATATAAAATTGTGAAAGGGAAGCTAATGTTTCACCTGACAATATGGAGCCACAAAACCATGAGAAACCACAAAACATGAACTAGCTAGCAATGCAAAACATCTTATAAAATGATGTCAACCCAAAAAACAATGAGAAAGTCTCAAACCATGATGTTGGATTTATATTTCCTGCATAAGCTTCTCAACTAGATTGGCTACTGGAGGATGCCACAAACATTGGTCAACATATCATGTGTGTAGATGATGACATTTCCCTATCAATGCCCTCCCTATCACATTTTGTTCCTATTAACATTAGCCACTACTTTACAAATGCTAGTAGTTGGGATCAATTAGATAGTCAACAATCTTGTAGTAGCCTATTCCAAAGTGATGGTGATGGAAATGCTAACTTTTTACCATGCCTGTTACTTGACCCCAAACAACCTAGTGATGCATCTAGTATATTCCTACAACTACATGTGCAAAGGATGTATGCTTCTACATGAAATGTGCAACATAGGGTGCTTTGTCTAAGTACGAACTCATACATTCTTACTTTTGATGACTATGTTGAAGAACTAAATAAACATGATAATATTAAGAAGAAGATCAAGTGTAATTCCAAACACAAAAATGAGTAGATAAGGGAAAGGAAACCAACAAGAGAAAAATGTTATAACAATAGAATTCTTCAGGGTAGAGAGATAGTGGAAAAGGGTCATAGATGTTGCAAAGAAGGAAAGATGAGATTAAGATAAGGCACATCTAGAGGAATGGATGATAAAAGAAAGAGAATAGAAACCAAATTTTTACAAGGAATGTAGAGGAAAAAGTGGAGCTGCACCTTGAACACCTATAATCATTATACTTATAGCACCTATGGAATACAATAAATTTCTAGCTACTCTATAAATACATATTATTCCCAACACATATCTTCTCCCTAGAACCAAAAATTCATTGATATGTTTAGTGATTCTATATTTAATGCACAAAAAGTGCAACCCCATGAACCCTCATCATAGTTAGCAACCAATTCTGAAAATCCCATCACAATGCTAGTTGTAATAGCTTAGTTGCTAAAGTTCACTCCTACTTTGCACACATATCCTAGTAATGGAGAGGACAATAATGGAATTGGTTTCTAGAGTCCTCCTATGTTTCCAAGTTTTATAGATAACTAACAATACACTACATAGTCAGTAGAATTTTGAAGGTTTTGAAATTGAAATTTTTTTGTGATGTATTGAAAATTGTTAAGAGAAACATGTTTTCAACATCAACTAAAGTTGTTGGACATTACTAATTAAATATAATTGCATTTTGTTCATGGCATTTTGTTTCTCATGGTCTATTGTACAAATGAATTAGAAGCAAGGAATATATTCAATGTCAACTTCATATTACGTTTAGTTATTTTCATTAGTCATGACTAAAGAATACACATAGACATAGATTTTTATACATTTAAATATATGTCACTTTCTCATTAACTAAATGAAAATTTAAGAATGCATTGAATGAGTCATGAATGGTGTAGTATTTGCATATGGACTATGTATGCTATCTATGACATATTATCATTTGCATCACATGGTGTACACAAGTAGATTGCCTATTGGAAATAAAATAACTTTGTTTCATGTCTATGTATTTGAGAACATAATAGTCTTTCATCCTATAAAAGAATAAATAGGTGATACTTGATGGACCATATGTGTACTATTATAGTAGCTCACTTGTATAGGACTCATTAAGACACACTCAATATTAGAGACATGAGATTGATAAACTAAGGGATGTTACCTAGGGACCTTACACATGGATTTCCCCAATTGGGATGATAATGAGAATCATCTTCCTTATTATTTCTAGGAGAGACACTTGATGAGATAAAAATCATTAGATATGTCATTAGAGATTTTATGTTTCTAGAGAGGGTGTGTAGATAGTGTAGGGAGAGAAAAGATGTGCGAATATTTATGGCACTATTTGTTACTCAAAAGGTGAGGTGGCGACTTGAGGCCTAGTCATTATATCATATATAGCATACTTAGAGTTTGCAAAGATACTACCTAGACAATGGGAAGTATGAATAAATGTGATTAATATAGGGACCAAATTGGAGTATAATAGGTTGTTTGCAAAGCATGTGCTCATTACAAATTGAAATGTCTAGACATTATAGTTCCTAGAGTGAAACCATGAAATCAAAGGATAAAAGAGAATACAAAAATAGAGGGAGAAGAAAAGGTTGTGGAAATGATAGTGGATGAGGAGGATACAATGTATAGTAAGAGGATGATGACAATAAGGATGAAGGTGATCATAATGTCATACCTATGCATCTAGAGGAACACATAGGCTCCACCAAATGACATATAGATGTATGATATTTTTTTAGGAACTCAGATTGAGAACATTCCATATGACAACAATATGAGTACCAGTCAAGTTTTAGTGGAAACATAATACAAATTTGATAGTATAGATAAAAATCCTCTAGGAAAAGAGATTAGTTTAGGATATGGAGAAACCAATGCTCATTATCTAGATAAGTTATTTTCAATGTACTCCTGTACTTCATGTTGTTGTAGTTTTGTCATTTTATCAATCTCATGTTGTACATTAATGAATTAGTTTTCTAATGTTTTCAATGACTACATTACATTAAAAAATCTGCATAGTGCACAAATATCTTTTTGATGTATTTAATGATCTAATCTACTTGTCAATCTAGTTAAACTCTCAGATTTCATACTGAATTCTTTCTTTTTTCATGTTCTCAATATATAGCTAGCAAGTCCCTATTCATCTTTATATTATTGTCAATGAATACATTACAACCCTAACAATACTTTTATTATGGAAACTTTGAATACATTAAAAAATGAATGTTACATTTAAAACATACTCAATGAATACATTTTTGTAGTCCATCAGTATTTTTAATAAATGATAAATTTTAATAGTATTTTCTTACTTTCATAATCTATTTAATTAGTACATTACAAAACTCTAACTTAAATTTTCTTAATTAATATTTCAATGATAAAAATGAATACATTACAGAAGAGATTCAACAAATTTATATTATAGTTTTATAATGTATTCGTTGGATAAGTTAGAAGTTTTTTATATTGTGTACCCAATTAGTAGGTACAAATAACATGAATGTCTAATAAAAAGAAAAAAAAAGTTACAAGAAGAAACTTCAGTTCTTGAAGCAAAAAAATGAAACCCTAGTCTCAAAATAGAATAAAATAAAATTAGTTCCTATAGTAGAGACACCAAAGAGGGTTAGCAAGAAAAAGGTTGTGGTGCTTGAAGAAACCCCTATGCAAAGAAGAGCTAGAAAGAGAGGACAAATTCCAAAAGTGCCCTCAAAAACTCAGTCCACTTTATCTAAACAATCTGATGAAGAGCCTCTAGTACAATTTATCCCAAATGATTCCCCCATTCAACCTAAAATTCTAGACATTCCTCAAAATCCTAATGAGAAATGTAAAGATGAGATGAATGAATGCAAAAATGATTCCCAAGTAAGCCACTAGGATACCCCAAGCCATGAAGAAGAAGAAAACCCAATAATGCATCTGCTCGCTTGTTCATAAACTACCCTAGTTTCCTATAAGTAAACATGGTTTATAAGCTTCTTGGAATGCTCATGGAGGGAAGAGAGGAAGAAAAATAACTAGGATGAACAAAGTGGCTTGATTACCTTATAAATGCTTCATTTTCAGCTATATAATAAACATGTGTTAACAAAAACCCTATGGGAAGAAGAGAAAAAGAAAATGAAGAAGGTAATAATAGACCAAGGTGAAGAAATTGAAGAATTAAAAGAGAAATTGGTGAGATAGAAAAAAAAGAAGGATCATGCCCTTAAGTTGGCTAACCAAATAATTACTTGTAGGCTACCACCTAGGATCTATGTCATCTATTTATAAGTAAAATTCCTCTTATCCGAGTTTATGATGACCATCAAAGATATAGATATAGAATTTGGGTCAGCTCAATAATTTTATGATTTTTACCAAACCCTTCCATCATGGCAAAAGAATTTACTCTTTGAATTGTATATGCATAATTTCATTATCCCTATAGAAACTCAATGGAACCCCCTACTATATATATGGTATATAGACCTTAGGGCCCTAATGTCTTGAATGCACAATGAGGCCAACTATGATAGACAACTGAACAATTATAGAGAATAAGAGAGAACAAAACCCCTACCATTAAGAGTAGTTTGCAATACACTAGAAGAAATCCTTAGGGATTAGTTTAGTCTGACCTATGGAGATGTTTACAAGGAAATAAGAAAACAAATCTTTGAGGCCAACACAAAAGTGTATGTAGAGTATACTAACATGCCTTACTTTTTCTTTCAAAGAGCCATGGCTGGTGTCATAAGCAGATGAAGTAAACTACCCAAGGGATTCAGAAGGTTAGAACCACATAACCCTATCAACCTTGAGGCAACCCTTCATCATGCACCAAAATACATGTAGTTGAGAAGGAAAATTAGATAAGAACTCTCATGTCCATTAACAATGGAGACAGCCATGCTCCTTTGGCCCCTGTATGACATCAACTCTAAACAACTTAACAGGTTGCAAAAGGATCCGAGGAGGGAAGTCTAGAAAAGAACAAGAGAATTCTACTACACTTTTAGGAGTAATAGACAAGGGAGGACTAAGGTTGGAAACTTTTGATCAATTTCTAGAAGATGCAATGCTTGAGGAAAAGCATTAAACATACTAGGGGTTGGATGATGAGGCGAATTACTGCCTCTATTTTTAATACTAACAAGATTTGTGAACTTATAACTAGTTGAACTTATGATAATGTCTAGATAGAACTGTTAAACCATGGGTAGATAGTTATGTCATAATTTTCCAATATTATACATATAACGTAATATTTTATCTAACCATCAGAATGCCTAGATTTAGTTTGATTATTCTTATTTGCGTAAATATTTTTGCATCACAACTAACTTGCTAGGAAAGGAAGAAGTTGGAGAGTAGTGAAACCATTTAAGAAGGAGTATCAAGGCCCAATTGTGGCAGAGGAATCATTACAACATTAGAAGATAGGACTACTAAAAAGGAGGAGTCATTATTCTAGGAATACAGGGATGAAGTGATGCTATATTCCTTATACATTTACTATTGTGTTGAATTGGTCACCCAAACTTTATTGCTTATTTTGCAGGCTATCATATTTCCTTCTTCTTCTCTGGTAGATCTTCAGTTAGTTTGTTTTCTTTTTTTATTTTAGAATAAGTTTCAATCATCTATTTATAGGGATTGGATCTATAGTTTAGAGAGGTTGGAAAAAGTTTATGGAAAATTATTATTGTTGTATCTTGTAGTGAGTTATCTGCAATTTTATGTATTGTTCTTATGAAAGGAGTTTTAAAAATATAATGAAGTAATTCTTGGTTTACATTATGTGTTAGTAGATTAGAAGAAGCCAACCAAGGGGGGCCACTTGGGAGGTGGATTAGATTATAGTAGTATAGATTTACTTCTAGTGTTTCTAGTATTTTGGATAGAAGTTATAGTTTCTTCCTACAACATCGTACTATGTGAATGTTCCTACAACATCTACAATAGTTATTATAGTGGATGGTCTAGGTTGAAATATAGGTTATCATAGAGTTTCATTTACAACATTCATTTTAGTAAGGAGTTAAGTGTGTTACTTTCCTACAACACTAGTGTAGATTCTTTACATGCATTTTACTTTACTACAGCATAAGCATAATAACTCTTCAAGGAACCTAGTGCACATACTGTGCCAACCATTTCAATTATATGTCCCTAGGTTGACAAATTAAATGCACCTCATGGTGGGAGAATTAATCCTTAGATTGAATAAACTATTCCTAAGTAAGGCTTTGGGCATTATTATCACACACCTATTGTGAGGCGAACCACCATTCTAGATTTCATTGTCTACTCTTCTGACTCTCCAACTAGTAACCATTATTAATATACTCATGTACCCATAGAATCATGTTACAACTAATAAAAAACCATCAAATAAAATAAAATGTTGGAGCATATTATGGATCATATTACCCTTCCTCCTTGGTTGGGCTATATCCTTCTCTAGCCACAATGTCTACCAAATGAATTCCAAAAACCTCAATCTCTTTGGAATAAATAATGGTAATTTTTGACAAGGTTGCCTACATCTATATACTCTCATAATATATACTCAAATTTCACAATCCAATCTACAAAATTGAAAATTAAAAAAATCTTCATTTTGGGTCCTCTGATTATCGTAATTGTCTACTATTTAAATACATCTCTAAAAATAGGGAAGTCCCATCTCTACCATGAGTGTCCCAAAGTGGGCACCACCTTCAAATGGGTATATGACTGCCATCATCATTGGTAGTCATTGACTACATAGAATTTTTGAAATAGTAAATATTTTGGTACAGTATTAAGTGATACAATAGTGAATAATTCTTGAATGATCTTGAAGTTTTCCATTTGGCTAGCTAATTGTGAAAACTCTTCTCAATATCACTAGCAAAGTCAAATTCTAGGTAGGTGTGTAGATTCTAAATCTTCATACACATGTACATGTATTCCAAGGAAATTTTCCTTTTCATCTTCTCCAAAAAGTTGAAGCCAAGCATAGAAGGTATTCTTAAAAAGGCTCCTAAATGAATCAATTAAATGAGGTCCCTTATTGTTCACATGCATCATTTTATTGTTATGACCCTTGCACATGAAATGATAAATTTCCCTATATTTCCCATACTTCATGCCTTTTTAAAATTCATTCTTGAAACATTCTCTACCAATTTTGGTGAGGGCTTGGGTGCTCAATCTAAAACATTGTTCAATACTTTACTTGGTAACTACTAACAAGGCATGCCATCCAATTTCTTTACTATTCTGGTGGTGGGTTCATAATTTTTTGCTAATCTAGTACATTTATAAGCTCAACATCCACAAAAACATTAGGAACAACTATTTTTCCTAGGTTAAGTCTCCAAGGATTATTTTTGGGTTGCTTCTAAATTTTTTTTGCATAGAAATACTAGAACAAGGATATACCATGTAGAGGAAATTTTGAATCCCTAAACTCTTTGAATTCATCTTGAAATATACACATTTGACCATCTGAAGATGACTTAGGAAGAACTTCTAACAGTATTTTCTAAATCAATTTTTCCACTAGTTCCTCTTTATGTTCCTTACTAACATCTTTCTTTATAGGCACCTTACAAAATTGTAGCTAGATAGAAGGAAATCATAACTTACTATTTTGAGATATAATTGTTCACAGAGGTGAACTCTAAAGCTATCATCTTCTCCTTTTCCCCACCTTTTATTCTATGTGCAAAATAACTCATTCTCAATGTTTTATCATCTTAAATACATTCCTCATATAATGCTCATTATATTTCATACATTTCAGAATACATGCTTTGCTCCATATGTCACATCACTGAGTGCTCAACCTTTTATTTCAAGTCTATTTTGATCTTTCAATATCTTTTAATATCAATTTCACCTTTACCAAATTATCTTTCAAATTCTCCTTCAAAATTGTGAAATTAAGGAACTTCAAACTCATAGTTTAAAGGTCCAAAATTGTAAAATTGAGCCATCCTTTTTCTTCAAGGGAGTTTGTTCTTCCAAAACTATGAAATTAGAAAGTGATCCTAAACTAGGTATCAAAATCTCAAAATCAGAGATAGGTGCTATCTTTAATCTTGATTTGGTAAAAATAGGGGAAATTAATATTTATGGACAAAATGTGATGCAATGGAGCCTAGTGGGATTGATCACAAGGTGATCAATTGGTCCAAGAAACCCTCTTCACTGAAGTCCTTTAACCAAATCTCTTAGTAAAGATGATCAAATGTGCAAGAACCAATCACAATGCTACAAGGATGATACCATGTTATCACAACACTACACCCAAACAAGGAAAACCCTAATCACTAGGGAACCCTATGAAAAAGAAAACTTATCACAAGTTTCTCACAATGCACAATTTGACCAATTTTGTGAAAGCAACCTTAAAATTCTTCAAATGACCAAGGAAGACTCCAACTCATGGGGATGGTCTATCTAGGTCACCAATAGCATGAAAAAATGGTTAAAACCAAATTATGTAAGATTTTCCACATAGTTGCTTTGTTAAGCCATAAAAAAGGTTAGTAGCCCTTTTTGATGAAAATCAAATTTTAAAAGAAATATCTCCACACAATTTAGGGAAAAAAATTCAGTTTTGGACACTCTTTTTGGATTTACAAAACATTCTAAGGCATCAAGGTTTGATGACATAAATAAATGGGCTTTTGTTCACTTTCTCGCTTAGGCAACTAGGATAATTAGGCCTCTATTTACAAAGGAATTACATGTTCTAGGACTCCATCTTGCAAAAGAATGATGGTAAAATGTGAGGAAAACCCCAAAAAAATTACAAGCTTGATTTCAAGCCTTGATGCCAAGTGTGGTTGAAGTTGTGGAAGATGTTGCATCCTTTTCATTGCATGCACATGGGACTTGCATCCTAGGGCATCAAATTTCTCAAGAATCCTTGTAAGTACAAACTTAAAACCACTTAAATCTTAAACTGAATAAACAATACTAGTATTTCACTAGAGGTCATTAAATTCCAATGGTGAAATCCTCCTCTATGCTAAAAAATGCTTCAAAACCCTAGGTTAGCAAGATATTCGGACCTACTTACACAAAATGCAAATATCTTGAGTTAGGGAATAGATGGAGACTTCAAACTAGAAGAATTGTAAATCTATTTCATCCACCTATCCAAAAATGTAGGTTTTAAACCATGGATGCATCTGTACAAATCCATACATTAGAGGACATCAGGTTGTTTGCTAGTAAAATAGGCTATTTTATTGATTGAAAGTTGAAAATACATTATCTCTCTACCTATCACCCACTCGAAAGGGCTTATTATAGGCCTTATAATGTTCATAAAAAAATTTCAAACTTTTTATGGACATTGTGGAATTTTTTCTTTGATTTGCAAAAATTTTCTTAAAAGTTTCTTGACAACTTTTCAAGCAATTTTACATTTTTTGCACTTCTTGCGCTTTATAAGAAAATGTTATGAAAACTTAAATCTAATGACCCAAATAGGTCCTAAGCATGATAAAGCATGAAATAATCCAAAATCCTAACATTCTATGGCCTTTCACTATCTTTGACCATAGTTGACCAAGGGCTTATAACAGTGCCAATCTTAGAACTAGGTCATACAATTTGGTCTAGATGCCTATTTGATTAATCCTTTCGAGGTTTTATTTTAAGATCTAACATTTTATATTAGGATCTAAGGTTTTTTACCTGGTCTACAAGGTTTGGATTCATTGTGGGTTATCTTGCACCATACTCCCCTTCTGTTTTAAAACTCAAGTTCCTACTTGAGGGCAATTGTTCCACAAAAGTACCATTTTGTTTGATCTGGTCTTCTATCATCCAAGTTGCATCAATATTGGGGAGCCCTTTCCACTTGACTAAGTACTACATGTACTTCTTGGTTCTCATTTGTTTTAGCAACTTGGTGTCCAAAATTTCTTCTAATTCCACTAGTTTTCTTTGAGGGAGATTTGTTACATAGTCTTCGCTATGAACATTTGCTTGCTCACTTGTTCACTTGCTGAATCTATTATGCCTTTGTATGGGGTGAGGTCTACAACATTAAAGACTTGAGAAATTTTCTAGGTAGGGGGAAGATAGATCTCATATGCATTTTTACCTATCTTGTTGAGTATACTATGTGGTCCAACTTTCTTCATTTGAAGTTTGGAATATCTACCTTTAGGTAGTCTCTCTTTTCTCAAATATGCCCAAACCTTGTCTGCAACTTTGAAGTGGATTTCCGTTCTTTCCTTTTCAGCATATTCCTTGTATTTTAGTGTTGATCTCTATAATTCTTCCTTGACCTCATGTTTCACCTTTGTAATGAGTTATGCTAACTCTTCTTCTTGAGCACTAATTTTGAATCAGATAGTTGTTCTACCAAGTCCAATGGTCCTTAGGATGAAGGCCATACACCACTTGGAAGGGAGTCTTTCCTATTGATCTATTCATGGGGTCATTAAATGTAAACTCTGGTTGGGGAAAGAGTAGATCCCAATAGTGAGGATACTTCTTTATGAGGCATCTTAGGAGATTTCCTAAAGATCTATTTACCACCTCAGTCTGCCCATCAATTTTTGGATGGTAGGTAAAATTGAAAGTTAGGTTAGTACCAAGTTTCTTAAAATGTGTTCTCCAAAAATGGCCTTGAAATTTTACATCCTTGTTAGATACAATATTTTATGGTAAAACATGGATCCTAACTACTTCCTTGAAGAAAAGATTTGCAATATGAGAAGCATTATTTATGCTTTTACATGGTATAAAATTGACCATTTTATTGAATCTATCCACTACCACAAAAATGCTATCAAAACCTTGCTTAGTTCTAGGTAGCCCCATGATAAAATCCATTGAGATTGATTCCCAAGGTCTTGTGGGGATTGGTAAGGGTTGATATAACCTTTGATTTGTTGAAACACCTTTGGTTTGCTGACAAATGGTACAAGTCTCAATGAACTTATTTACCTCATCATTTATCTTTGGCCAATAATAGCTTCTTTTAACCATGTCAGTTGTCTTGTCAATGCCAAAATGTCCTCCTAGACCACCATAGTGTTTCTCCCTGATGATATTTTTCCTCATTGAGCATTTGGGAATGCATAACTAAGCTCCTTTGAATAGAAGTCCATTTTGAATTATATATTCAAAGAAATATGTATGGTATCTTCGAACCATCTTTGTGCAAACTTGAAAAATCTCTGCAAAATGAGGATCATCAGCATATAATTACTTGAGGGAATCAATTCCCAAACTTTTTAGTTTTACTTCTTCAACTAGACCAACCCTTTTACTAAGGGCATCAACAACTTTGTTTGCAACACCTTTCTTATGTTTGATTTTGAAAGTATAAGCCTGCAACTGCTCCATCCATTTTAGATGTCTGATAGATATCATTTTTTGAAAATTGAAGAAACTCAATGCATGGTTGTTAGTGTATACTACAAAATCCTTTGGGATTAGATGGTACCTATATTTCTTGAGGGCTTGTACCATAGCATAAAGCTCCAAGTCATAAGTTAAAAGCTTTTTCTTAGCATCATTTAGTTTCTTGGAAAAGAAAGCTAAGTACCTTACCTTCCTAACTTAGGACTACACCAATGCCCAAATTGCTTGCATCAGTTTCCATAGTGAAAACCTTATTGAAATTAGGTAGATCCAAGATTGGGTGTTGAGAGACTCTATTCTTTAAGTACTAAAATGCATCATTGGCTTCCTTTGTCCAAGCAAATTTAGTCTTCTTTCCTCCTTTGATGGTGCCAAGCATGGGTGCACAAACATGACTGAAGTTTTTGATAAACATCCTATAGAAGGTGGCAAGACCATGGAAGCTTCTTATGTCACCTTGGTTCTTTGGTGGGGGCCAATTGATGATTGCTTCAACCTTCTTAGGGTCCATCTTGAGGGTACCTTGTGAGATTACAAATTCTAGGAACACAAGTTTCTTCTTTATAAACATTCACTTTTCCAAGTTTATCACCAGCTTGTTGATGAAGCCTCCGTAGTACCTATTCCACATTATCAAGATGCTCCTCCTTGCTATGACTAAATATTAGTATGTCATCAAGGTAAATAACAAAAAAATTTCCAATAAAATCTATTAATATCTCATTCATAAGCCTCACAAAAATACTAGGGGCATTGCTTAACCCAAAGGGCATTACTAAACATTTAGACAAACCTTCAACACTTTTGAATGCTATCTTCCATAAATTTATCACCTAGTTTTACTCTAATTTGATAATAGCTAGACTTCAAGTCTATCTTGGTGAAATAGCAAGCTCCTCCTAGTTGATGCAATAGATCCTTAATTCTGGGCATACAAAATCTATACCTTATCGTAATATTGTTGATAACCTTTCTATCAATACACAACCTCCATTTTCCATCCTTTTTAGGAGCAAGGACGGATGGAACAACACAAGGATTTAAACTCCTTTGTATTAGACCTTTTTTTAACAAATCATTCACCTGCTTGAAAATTTTAGCATGTTGATTTGGTGTCATTTTATAGGGTGTCTTGTTAGGTAGGGAAGATTCAGGTGTCAAGTAAATTTGGTGACTTATATCTCTAATGGGAGGGAGGCTTGGGGGAACAATATTAGTAACCCACCAATACTTTTGTAGTAGATCTTGTATTTTTTTAGGTATAGGATCATTGTCCTTAGAAGTTATGTTTTCTTTTGGCTTAGAGACCAAAATAAAACCTTGGCCATTAGGTTCCTTCAAGGCTTTGATCATTTCTTTCTCCCCTATGGTTACAACTATAGGTTCTGCTTTAGGATCAGGCATGGGCTTCGTGGTGAAGGTTACAACATTCCTAGTTATAGAATAAGTATTCTTCTTTATATGGTGGATGACATAAACATCATATTTCTAGGGTCTTCCTAGAAGTATATGAGATGCATCCATTTCTACAACATCACAAAGTTCCTTATCCTTGAAGTCTACAAGAGAAAATTCTACCCATGCTTGTTTTATCACTAAGGTTTGTTGACCCTTTGTTAGCCAAGAAACATGATATGGAAAGTGGTGTGGTTTCTTAGGTAGTTTAAGTTTTTCTACCATTTCAAAGAAAACTAGATTTTTAGTAGAACCTGAAACAATCAACAAATTGCATACCTTTCATTGTCACTTGATCCTTGTCTTGAAGAGATTCTTTCTTTGGGGTGGCTCTTGGGTGTGAGGGATCTGCAAAAATTCTTGCCTCATCATTAAACATGCTCCTTCCTTAGGTTCCAGTTCTTTGTAACCAAATTGTTCTTCCTCCACAACTTGTGCTCTTCTTTCCCCTTGATTATTGTTTCTCTTTTCAAAGCACTTTCTTGCATGGTGTCCTACTTGACTAAACTTGTAGCATATGAGAGGGCCATTTCCTCTTCCTCTGCCTCTAAAATATTTTCTCCTCTATAGTTCCCCTTAAAAATTTGTCCTCCATGATCCTTATTCTGATCAGTAGGTTTGTTTCCACTATTCTGCCCCTTGTTCCAAGAATTTTTATTGGGCTTGAAGTTTTTACTATTCTCCTTGCCTATATTTTGATTCTGCCTCCTCTTCCATTTTTCTTCCACCTTGAGTGTTATTTGATGACACTTGTTCATAGAACTGGGGGTGTGAAGGTTGAGTTCTTCTTGGATGGGTAACTTAAGGCCATTCATGTACCTTACCAATCTTTCTTCTTCATCCTCTACTATGTTGGTCTTCATACAAAATTTTAAGAACTCCTCTCTATAGGAACTAATATCTAGATCCTTTTGTTTTAGACTTTGTTTCCTCATATGGAGTTGTAGACCATTGTCTTTGGGCACATATGTCTCCCTATCTAGTGCCACTATTTTATCCTAAGAAGAAATCATATTTCTTCCTTTCTTCACCCTCTTTGTCTAGATGAAGCTTGACCAAGTTAGGGTTGCTCCCTTTAACTTTTACTTTTCCATCTTTACCCTTTGCTTCTTTGGAATGTCTTCACACTCAAAGAAAATAGTCAGGGATTCTATCCAATCCAATGCTACATCAGAAATCATTTTTCCATTGAAAGTTGCCAATTCCAACTTCCCCTCTATGGTTCTTTTCTCCATAGATTTGAAAGCATTCAAGAGAGGCCTTTGTTCAATAGGCACTTCATCAACTTCATCAAGATCTTCAAACTTTGTATTCTAATGTTCTTTAGGCTATGTGCCTCTTTGTTTGTCCAACTTGCCTTCTACTTCCTTCAATCTTTTTGCAAGAGCACCATTGTTTGCTCTTTTCTCCCTTACTATTTTTTCTAGTTCAACATTTGTTACCCTAGTAGTTATTTCTTCTTCCTCTTCAATAACATTCATGGCTCTGATACCACTTTATGCAATGTAACCTAGTGGGACTAATTACAAGGTGATCAACTACTCCAAAAACCCTCTTTATTGAAGTCCTTCAACCAAATCTCTTGGTAAATATGATCAAATGTGCATGCACCAATCACAAGTGCTACAAGGATGATACCACGTTATCACAACCCTACACCCAAACAAGGAAAACCTTAATCACTAGGGAACCCTATGAATAAGAAAACTTATCACAAGTTGCTCATAATGCATAATTTGACCAATTTTGTGAAAACAACTTTAAAATTCTTCAAATGACCAAGGAAGATTCCAACTCATGGGGATTGTCTATTTAGGTCACCAATAACATGAAACAATGGTTAAAACCCAACTATGCAAGTTTTTCCACATAGTTTCTTTGTTAAGCCATCCAAAAGGATAGTAGCCATTTTTGATGAAAATTAGATTTTAAAGGAAATATCTCCACACAACCTAGGGTAAAATATTCAATACTAGACACCCTTTTGGGACTTATAAAACATGCTAAGGAACCAACATTTGATGACACAAACAAATGGGCTTTTGTACAATTTCTTGCTTAGGAAACTAGATCAGTTAGGCCTCCATTTACAAAGGATGTAGATATTCTAGGACCAAAAAATGATGGTAACATGTGAGTAAAACCTTGGACAAGTTAAAAAGTTGATTTCAAGCCTTGATGCCAAGTTTGGTTGGAGTTGTGGAAGATGTTGCATCATTTTCCTAGCATGCACATGGGACTTGCATGCCTAGGGCATCAAATTTCTCAAGAATCTCAACAAGTACAAACTTAAAACCACCTTAATCTTAAATTACATATAAAATACTAGGATTTCACTAGAGCTTATTAAATTCCCATAGTGAAATCCTTCTCTATGTTGAAAAATGCTTCAAAACCCTAGGTTAGCAAGAAATCTAGATCTACTTACACAAAATTTGAATATCTTGAGTTAGGGAATAGATGAAAACTTCAAACTAGAATAATTTTAATGATATCTCATCTACCTATCCAAAAATTTATTTTTTAACTATGGATGAATCTGTACAAATCCATACAACATAGGACATTAGGTTGTTTGCAATAAACTAGGGTACTTTATTGATTGAAAGTTGAAAATGTATTATCTCTCTACCTACCACCCACCTAAAAGGGCTTGTTATAGGCCTTCCAACAATAATAACAACATTTCAACTTTTTCCAACCCTTGGGGAAGTTTTTTTGTTTAATTTGCAAAATATTGCTTGACAACTTTTCAAGAAATTATACATTTTTTTGCATTTTTTGTGCTTTATAAGAAAATGTTATGAAAACTTAAATATAATGACGCAAATAGGTCCTAAACATGATAAAAAA